>CM068832.1:11709509-12350759 GCA_028554795.2 Sinohyriopsis cumingii | reverse complement strand
GAATTGTGGTATCTGAATGTTTAGGGTCATCGTGTTTGTTAAGTTGTCGTTTTTATATTATCGTGTTGCTGTATATTGAAATACTGGCGTGCGAGTTGTGTATAGTATTTGTTCTGTTCTGTTTTAGTATCGTATATTAATTATTTGTTCTGTTTCGTTGTAGGTTTGTCCCCTGTTTTGCTTTTGTCTCGTATCATTGACACTAAATAAACCCCGCGACCGAGGGTGTTGTGTTCGTTTATTCTATTCATTACCCGGCTCACATTTAGATTAAGATAATTTACGTCAGAATTATTCATGCCAGTCTTAACATCTGTAGTGGAATCGGTCTTTCAGTTTTGTTTAGTTATAATTTGAGAACGTTTATTTATTTAAATTGTGCATTGGTATTACAAAGTGCTCATTGACACTTTTGAACTAAATCACATTTTTGGTGATATTGTGCATTTCCTTAAAGACATTCTGAATTATATCATTGTGATACATCAAGACTGTAAACATATCATTACATTACAGGCTATTGGTGCGTCAGCACAGTGAAGATTGGAATTCATTCGGAACACTCTTTACTTTTGGACTTTTGATAGAATTATTGGAAATATCTGGGATTTAATTCACAGTAGTTTTTTATATTTAATTTTCACTTTGCGTTCAAGGGAAATAAATTATTTGTTGAATTTTACAAGACATGTTGCTTTTCACCCGTTTCTGTTACTTAGTTTAAGACCATAGAGTCGTAACAAAACACTGTTTATTTTAACTTTTCACCGGAACGTTCCGACAAGAATCTTGTGAACATGCCGTTGGTGTCAAGTGGTCTTTCCTCATTCGATTTCCGAGGTCAGTCCTGCGGCTCATACATCGAATCAATGCCATTCTGGTCACTTTGGCTATTTATGAACCAAATATTGATCGAGAAGTTGCGAAGGCATTGAACCATATTTTTATTCGTAACGTCTCTGTAAGTTCTAGTCAAAACTAGTACGGAATAGCCAAAGTGGTATGAATTGATTGCGGTTGCTTATTTTGTGGAGGAATTTCCAGCAAATATTTGAATGTTTTTACTGTTTTCTTTAGTAAAATTACTACGCCGAAATACACCCAAGGTAGTATGGTTTTGTTTCAGAAAAAATTAGCTGAGGTGGTCTGAATGACTTCTCTATGTTCTGACAAATGTTTAAAATCAGCTGAATATATATATATATATATATATATATATATATATATATATATATATATATATATATATATATATATATATATATATATATGATCAATGTATTATGAATGTATTCCGAACATATTTGTAGGAAAAGTTAAATCTCAGTATTGGGGATAGTCCCGAGTCCCACGAAAAGCTGTTAGATGCAGTTCGTGACGTCATTCGATACAGTGTGAAAACATGTAAGTCATTGTCTCATCAAATTACATTTAAACTAAGAGGCCAAAAATGAATGTTAAGTCTGATGTGTCGATTTTGCACTTGGACTTTTAAGATATAGGATAAATCCTTGGTACTTCTGATGTTAGATTAATACACTTTTGATGTCTGCTTATTTATGATATCGTAAGAAACTTATAGCGTCAATACGTATTCCTGTATTGTTGCACATTAATTAATGGATCCATAAACAGGGAGCATTTCACAAATACTACATTACTTCTCTCTCCTCATTGCGTAGAATAAAACAAACGCTACTAACTTTGGTTATATTTTCGTCAATAGTAGTACTGAATGACCAAAAATACGAAATGCTTTACTTGCGTAAATTTGTTATATGCGATATTTCTGGGTAATGGAGTTTATACTGTTGATCGATTTGTTTTTAAAAACAAATTTGCCATGCAAATATTTTTTGTCTGTTAGATTGCATAGTCATTGCGTGACCATTACACGTGAAGCATCTAACAATGCAGGGTACGGATACATATGGACACAAATTAAGAAAAATAACAATATTTTTAGGATAGACATAATAGCCATATAAACTGAGCATTGTAATCTACAACATCTACACATTTGACTAAGAACTGTATCATCTTGATTGATCCGGTTATCATTTCAATACGGTAATAACGTTGTGGCATCGCGTTAAATTTACACTAATGTTGTTTCACGTAATCGTCAGCAATTTAAATCCAATATTTTGGGGACTAGATAAATAGTGAATATTTCTCCTATCTTGATGTTCCTGTGTAGCCCACCCACGATTTTTCAACCAGCTGTACTCTGGACTTGATCCTTATAGTCTTGCGGGATCATGGGTAACAGAAGCTTTGAATACAAACATGTAAGTCCGTCCAGCACAAACACGAAAATTAAACTCGTCTCGTACATCTTCATAATGGGTTCATTTTCTATTGCATACAAAACGTTGTAGTAAATAAAACATTAAAATGTGAAAGCATTCTATTTAAAAATGACGAAAAAGTAATTTCACTAAAGGAGTGAGGCGTTGTATCTATATTTCTTGGCTGGAACGAAAGTGTACGTTTTCGGCACCTCTGTATCTGGAAACGCTGATTGAAAAATGTTATGGTTGTAGAGTTATAAATAATTCTATCTTTGATGTTTTCGATGACATCATTATTACTATTACTTTTCTTGTACTAGTTTTTATTATTATTATTATTATTATTATTACAGGCATACATTCGAGGTGGCACCTGCATTCATTGTTCTCGAGAAATACATGATACAAATGCTATGCAAAATAATTGGATACAAAGATGGTGATGGACTGTTTGGACCAGGTAAGTGTCCATTGTAGCTTTGCTGGCAACATAACGGAAAAACTTATGGGATAGTCTGTTATCTGTAGTCCATTTGTTTTTTAGTACAAGTTTGTTATCAGTAGTGAGTGGGGATACGTTAGGGTCTATGGGACTTCTATGTTAAAAATGGGTGTTTGTACTATAGGGTCTATGGGATTTTAACATGGGTGGCATACTCTAGGGTCAATGGGAATTTAACATAGGGAATGTATAGCAACAATGGACTGGGACTGTCTAGGGCCAATAGGAATTGGAGAGGAGTGATGTCATGGTACTGGACACTGGCAACAATGTTGCAAGAAGCTGACCTCTATCGGGTGGATCAGTGTGGCACGGACTGACCTGAATAGGGCCAAATAGAGACATAGAGAGACGTGGTTAGAGACATACATAGATTTATGGACATAAATCTATCACACAAACATACAATCAATGAAATAAAATGTTAGGCAGGAGAGAATAGGTATCTTTTCAGGGGATTGGAGTGGCTCAGAAAAGGGCCTTTAGGTTTCTTCTTCTAATTTCTGTCTTGTCTTTTTCCTTGCACCCAGCACCTTGTCTTCTTCACTACATTCTTCTTCTTCCTTAACCTCTATCTCGTCTTTTTTTCTCTTTTCATTTTCTTCTTTTTCAAGCTTATCTTTGTAAGCTCTGATTTGATCTTTTTCCTCTAGATTCTCCTTTTTCTTCTTTTTCCTTTTTGATCAGTGTTTTTAGTCATTCTTTGGCTCTTCTTACATTGTTGATTTCCATCTTTACATGATAGGGATTATAACACGCATACTCAACTCTCCTTTTTGATCAGTGTTTTCTGTCATTCTTTGGCTCTTCTTAAATTGTAGATTTCCATCTTTACATGATGGGGGTTATAACACCCATACTCAACTCTCCTTTTTGATCAGTGTTTTTTGTCTTTCTTTGGCTCTTCTTAAATTGTAGATTTTCATCTTTACATGATGGGGGTTATAACACCCATACTCAACTCTCCTTTTTGATCAGTGTTTTTTGTCTTTCTTTGGCTCTTCTTAAATTGTAGATTTCCATCTTTACATGATGGAGGTTATAACACCCATACTCAGCTCTCACCAACATTTCTTCCACCATTCCCATATCATGTAATACCTCCTGCAACTTGTTCAGTTTCTCTATAATGTTGCTGGCCATTTTTTTAATTTAGTGTTGAATGGTGCGAATGATGAACACTACACTTTATATACTTCAAGCATGGATATGAAGGAAAACATCCCTCTTACCAACTACCCATATCACCTACCAAACAATCCACAGATATAGTAGTGTTAACTTAAAATAAATATTTTATAAGCTAATACATTCACACCAACAAAATCCACCTTATTTGCTAACAACGCATTGTGGGAATGAAAATTTTATTAAAAAAAACACCTTATCACCTACGATGACATCAGTTAAGTGTTTTAGTGTTTATTCTCACACTACTCTACCTTCACACATAACAAATACTATTTTGTGCATGGAGAAGGTTTTTGTTAAGTGAAAAAGCAGACACACACACACACTACCAACAAACACTAATATTTTGGCAGCTTGATCAGTCTCTCTTTTTAGACTCCAAACGTACCTCCTAATGTCTACACCTTCCAGGCCAGGCACCACACACACATCGCCTCCTCCAGTCATTCTCCCAATTAATGCATGTGGTTGGGAGTACAAATGGTTTATGAGTGGCCTCATCATCCCAGGTTTCACTTTGAATGATAGTGAATACTTGTTCCCTCTGTCTTCTCCTATACCAGACCCAGGGATGATGAGGTCTTTGCGTCTCCCACTCTTGCCTCTGTCTCTCCAGTTTTTGATCTGGGGGATAGCAGCTTTTGGTACTGGTGGTAGTGTACACTACAGGCCCTCCATCTTGGCACCAGTGGTGAAACAAATGGGTATGAAGTCACAAATAATCGGGGTTAGCAGGTTTTAAATCCACGAGTAAATAGGCATGAGGGGTTTGAGTGGCATTGTTGTATGAATGAGTTAGCCAAGGAGTTCCTATCTGTTTGGATAACACTTGCACTTGCAATTTATCTCTAGGGCTTTTAAACATGACTATGTAATGAGCATTGAGACTGGTGGTGCTATGGGCTTTACTTTGTTGAAACATATTTTGGGTAATGTAAATGACACTGGCATTATGATGATGCCCTTTGTGTGTAAACCAGTTTAATTTCTTCTTTGTCTTCTCCTAACATGTTGTCAAAGATGACCAGATGACCTGATGAGTTTGACTGGGGTCAGACAAGATCATGCTGTTTTTGCAAGGAATGCATTCCACAAACATAATGGAATTGTCTTGACAAACTCCTCACGGTGACTGATTGGTGAAAGAACTCAATCCTTTTCAATCTGCTCTTCCACTATAAATAACCACATGTCACCTCATTCCATTCACCTGTTCTCTTCACAAGATGTGGACTAATGTAGAATTGTCTACTTTCCTATCGTCAATGTTATTCAACCCAGACTATCCCATGTATGTCAGATCATCATGGTCAATTACCAAGATCACAGAGACAGCCCTTTGGAAAAGAAGGATCTATGTGGAGATACAAGGCTGTCTGAAGCGAGTCTTAATCTATGGTCCAGAGGTCAGACGAAGTTTGAAGAAGAGAAGATCTGTGTGATGCCCTCTATGTTAACTGAATGGTGTTAACTTAAAAACCAAAGGCCCTTTTCAGGCCCTTTCCATTGTCTCAAAAAGATGCCTATTCCTTCTTGCCTAAAATGTTTTTAGTTGGTTGTATAATTGTTTGTATGATAGTTTTATTCAGGTCAGCCTGTGCCACGCTGTTCCACCCGATTGAGTTCAGCCTCTTACAACATTCTTGCCAGTGTCCAGTACCTTGACATCACCCCTCACCAGTTCCTACTGGCCCTAGACAGTTCCAGTCCATTGTTGCTATACATTCCTATGTTAAATTCCCAATGACCCTAGAGTATCCCACCCATGTTAAAGTCCTATTGACCCTATAGTACAAACACCCATTTTTAACATAGAAGTCTCATAGACCCTAACGTATCCCCACTCACTACTGTTATCACTACTTCTCCTAAACTACTTTGAGGATTGCCATGAAACTTTCTGCACACATTCATCATATGGTCTAGATGGTCCTAGATTAAAATGGTGCCATTAATATGTCCATCTTGAAAATCTTGTTATCACTATTCCTCCAGAATTGGTCATATCACTAAGGGGTTTTTGCTGAAAGACTTTGTATGATGTCTAGTTGGTACCAAATGAAATTGGTGCCAGTCTAATTTCCAATATGGCTGCCACAGTTGCCATCTTGAAAATCTTATAACAACTCCTCCTGAATGAGAAGTAATATTTCCTTTGGGCTTTTCAACAGAAAATTTATTAGTTTCTAATGAAAATGTCATGGATCTGTTGCCATCATCTTGAAAATATTGTTATCACTACCCATCCCGAATGGTTGATAATATATCATATGAGCATGGGGAGGAGTTGAATACACAACTTTTTGTGATGTATAGCTAGTACATTCAGTATGCCTGCCACAATGCCCATCTTGAAAATCTTGTTATCACTGCTATTTTTCTGAGTGAATGGCCACATCAACATAGGGTGTTCTCGGAAAGACTTATTGTGATGTTTAATTTGTCGTGAATCAAAGTGGTACTGATCCAACTTCTATAGTATGGCTGCCACAATGCAATGGCCATTTTGTTATCACTGCTTCTCATAGATGGATGGTCATATTGATATTTTATGACGTCTAGTTGGTACTTAATATGTATAGTTTCAAGGCAATCTTCCAAATAGCTTTGGAGAAATAATAATAAATAGGTGGAATGGATGGAAGCCAGATAACATCATGTCATCCCAAAGCTAAAAATGGAGCTGACAAGACAAATTTAACCATAATTTTGTTGTTGTTGTTGTAGGGTTTAGCGCCATTTTTCAGCACAAGATAGGCTATACATGGTGGCCAGTATAATTGGTGGAGCAAGAACCCTGGAAAACCCCGGGAAGAACCACCGACCCATGAGAAGCTAATCTGGCAGGCTTTTTCACGTACCCATGTTAGCAATTTAGCCACAAAAGACAAATCTAGGTATATGAGACAAAGCATTGTATCAGATTATGCTTACTGGTTCCTGAGCTATGCTGGGTTCAGGAACTATTCTAAGAGAGGTGTAAAGATGCACACAGTTGTATCAGATTATGCTGACTGGTATCAGATTATGCAGACTGGTTCCTGGGCTATGCTAAGCACAGGATCTACTCAAAGAGAGGTGTAATGGTGATGGTAAGAAGATAAGAGCTCTTATAGAATTTAAATTGTATGGACACAGCCATGGTTGATGATATCTCCACTCATTTCTGAAGCCACAAATAAAAAGTTTCATAATCATAAATATGCAGACATTTTCATCAGAGAAACTGAAACAGTACAAAGAATGTGCAATGAAGTTGATCCTTCTGTGATTACACCTCTTATAATCATACCACCCCAACCCCTGTAGGGTCCTTAAATGCACATATAACACAATATGCATTCTGCATAAATTGCAGTCTCTTTGAAAGTCCAAGACCTTATCAGGGTGAAGTCCATCACTGGACAAATACAAGGGCAAGAAGGTTGATTCAGTTGGTCATCTGTAATGACATGCATGACATCCAAAGGTATTTTAATGAAAGGGCTCTCATCATATATTGAAAAAAGACATTGATATGGAAACAAGAGAGACAAATCCAGCAAAAGAATAATCCATGTAAAATTATATCCAATGCAGTGAACAAAGCCTTTGTATTATATATTACTGATATAAGTATATCTAGCACTTTTATTGGAAAACAATGCATGTTATATTTAACATAGCCTTAATATAGCTAAAAAAATAAGTATAAGCTAATATTCTTAAAACCTGTGCTTCAATAGTAATAATTTTTACAATTTTATTTCCATATTTCCTTATGAGGCATTTAAAACGTTTGTTAAGATAGATGAAAAGGACCAAAATTATGGTATGAACATGATTTCAAATTAAATAGAATGATTTCTTTCCAGGGGGTTCTTTTCTCAACTTCATGGCAATCAATCTAGCCAGGTACCGGTCTAATCCAGATGTCAAACGGAATGGTCTGTTTGGGGAAAAGAGGATGATGCTCTATGCTTCAGAGGAGGTACTATTTGTCTGTCTGTAAAGTATGAACTTCTGCGTTATATATATATATACTTGATTTCAAATGGGTAAACCTAGTGGCTAGAGAATCTGCCTCAGATGTGGAAGGTCGCGCATTCAAACCCAGGCCGAGTCATACCAAAGACTTATTAAAATGGTACTAACAGCTGCCTCACTGAAGAGGTTAGTGTAAGGACTGGTCAGCCTGGTGTAAGGATAATGTGACTGGGTGGGACATCATGCTACATGTCTGCGGCATGATGTCTCAGTGCTAGACATCACTATAAACTGACACATTGCATATATCATAGGGATATGACTGAAAAAATGTTAAAGCTATGTTAAAAATCCAAATCACACACACACACACATGCTCAAGTGGGTATTGATTTAATATTGAATTTATTTTTAAAAAGTTGAATAATGTCTAGCCTTTGTGAGCCTTAGCAAATGCTGGACATTATTTAATGAGTTTCATAAATTTAATATTAAACCCATTTGAGATTCTTTGTATCGCATAGTTTTATTTTAGTAGAAATTATTTAGATAGAAAGAAGAATGACTATTTTCATTCATTCTGATAGACACTGTACTTCTCATTTGTTGTGCATAAAAATAGTCTCTTGATATCGTAAAAGTAGATTATACATTTTTGCAAAATATAAATCAAAGAATAATTATAAGTAGATAAGTTAACATAATTAAACAGTATGCAAGTATGGTAATTATATTATTATATGCTCCATTAACTTTACATTGTCGGAATTGTTCAGTATTTTACAATATTGCACACCTTCATATTGCATTCACGTGCATAAAGGAACAACTTTCTATTGTAAACAAACAATGGCCGTAGATGCCAGCACTTTTGATTTGTAAACAAATCATGTACACTTGCGTAGTAGGTGCTTTACATTTGGTTGATGAAATTTGTTTCTGAATGAACTAAAGCAGATGTTTCCTGGACTGCCACTTACCAGCTGCTTTGGCACATTCCACATTAACTTTTTTGATACAATATTTTGGATTTAGGCTAGTTAGTAGTTGCCAGACAGAGTCCTTACAAATAACATGCAAGTGACAAGGCATAAACTTGTCTTCATTAGCTGGTAATAAGAATGGCAAATATATACTTAGTTTTACATCCTGAATTTCCTCAAAAGGTACTTTATTAGTTCTGCAAATCTGATGTAGATGAGCCATGTCATAGGTTCTCAGTCTTGATTACTCATTTCAAAATTGTACTGTAATTTCGAATATAAGTGCAATTACATATTCCTTACTACACTCAAAATGAAATAAGCATTAAATTCCATAGCGTCTTTTTGATAATTGCAATTGAAAGACTTCATATTTTTCCTACATTATGATTTCAAACATTCAGTGACAGAAACATAAACACATATGCAGATGTCAACACGCTTCTCCCTCGCTTCTTCAATAAGATGTATTTCATATGGAATTGCCACATATAAATCCATCCATAATCACAAAATTTCGTAGAATCGACAAAAATACTAAAATCTATTCATTCCAGATCAAATGGAAAAGTTGCTGCAATGCGCATTCATTCACAATATGACTCCAAATTTAAATTTTAACTAAACATGCCATTGTCTTTCGAAAGTTATGTTGAACGCATGACTAAGTTCAAAGACACGCCATTTTCTTTCAAAAGTTATGTCTAGCACATGAGTAAGTTCAAATTTATGTTGGTGGAGTTATGTTCACAGTAATAATGTTATTGTGTAATGATGAATATGCACTTGTGTATTTAGTTCGGAATATGGCATACTTTCAGTTACTTTGTTTCTTGTAGTGTATTTTGTTAATATAATTAAGCCTTATGTAGAATAAGAAAATGAGCATATAATAGAAATGTTACTGCATTTGTAAGGGAAAATATGAACTCGTTTTGTCGGATGGATATGCTGCACTCCCAAGGTCGTGCAGTATTCCATCCGAAAAAAACTCATTCATATTTTCCCATACAAAAGCAGTAACTCATAATTACTCAACATGCATTGTGTTATATCATTTGAATAGTGAAAAAGTGAATTACCTAGTCACAACAATTTGCGTTTCTTAACTTTCTTAGACTAAAACTGTTGGTCAGTGGTTTATCATAGTCCAGATTGTATCTCTTATGAATTTGCTTAATAGGTCTGTATCAGTGCATCAACTTCGCATTGTTATTTATTTACTTCTTTATTTATGTATCATTTATGATGTATCTTATAAAAAATCTTATAAAACAAAATTAATAAGCTATTACGAAGATTGTATTTTCGTTGTTATTGTTATTATTGGAAGTAGTAGTAACAGTAGTAGAAGCTGCATAAGCAGTGATGGTGGTAATAATAGTAGTAGCAGGGACAACAGCAACAACAGTACTGTTAGTGGTATCAACTTCTGAGCAACAGTAATAGTTGTAGTTGCAACAGCAGCAGCAGTAGTAGTAGTAACAAAAGTAGCTGTAGCGTTAGCAGTATCAATTTCATTAACATTTGTACGGGGTTACCATAGACCCTGGAGTCCTGGAATTTTGGAATTTAAATAATAAATTTCAAATGCCTTGAATAGTCATGGAAGTTTTCAAAACCTTACAAAGTTTTGGAAATGTCATGGAATTTGTGACTGTGGAGTAAAATATATTGATAACTGCTAATTTCATTAAGTGGGGAGCACAGATTCCAAAAACTTGTTTTAACATGACACCTTTATTTATACTGATTTATTTGACAATGCAAGATATTGTGGTCTTTGAGTTTTGTGAAATGGTTCTGGAATTTTTTGGAAAGTCATGGAATTTGTTTTTGCTATGTTTGCAGGAACCATGTTAGTAGTAGCAATAATAGCAACATCAGAAACAGTAGCAGTAGTAGTAGTAGTAGCAACAACAGTAGCAGCAGTAGTGATGAAGAAATAGAAGAAAAGAAAGACATTTATGGAATAACTACATGCTACAAGAAGACACCTGTGCTTTTTCTTCTAGGCTCACTATTCAATCACAAAGGGTGCTGTATTCCTAGGTTTCGGTATCGATAGTGTAGTGAGGATTAAAACAGATAAGAAAGGAAGGATGTGTCCCAAAGACCTGGAAGAGAAAATTGAGACAGACAAGCAAGCAGTAAGTGTTACAGTTCAGCCTCATTTATTCAGTTTTTGTTTAGCTGATTATTGGCTTAATTTGGCATCGTGAATGGGAATTATTTGATTGAAATTCATGGACAATACATTAAAACACATTTATGAAGCCATTAGTTTCAGTAGATATAGCTAATAGTGATGCATTGTAAGGGGTTCATGATATAAGATTATAATCTGGTTTTAATTCAATCAGCAAATGTTCTGCATTTTAAATGTACATTTATAATGCTACAAAAACTCTTAAAAAGTTGTTTTGTTAAAAATTTGAGCTCTGTAGTCAGAACTGTGTATACTGACCACTCAATACTGACCAAGTGACCAGCTGAAAGTGATCTTTGAAGACAGATGATCTTATAGGCATTATGTAAGTAGACTGAAAGACAGCTACTAATTGTTGACTGCTAATTACTGACTACTAATTGTTGACTACTAATTACTTACTACTAATTGTTGACTACTAATTACTGACTACTAATTGTTGACTACTAATTACTTACTACTAATTGTTGACTACTAATTACTGACTACTAATTACTGACTACTAATTGTTGACTACTAATTACTTACTACTAATTGTTGACTACTAATTACTGACTACTAATTATGGACTACTAATTACTGACTACTAATTGTTGACTACTAATTACTGACTACTAATTTTCCATGTCGCTACAATATTTTTGAATGAACTGCTTTTGCTATCCAATGATGGGAACCCAAAAAATATTGGTTGCTTTGATGAAGTGGTTACTATATGCATGTTATTGTTAAAATATGTTAGACAGAATCTATGTGCATTATCTCTTTTAATCAACAGGGACGGAATCCAATAATGGTGATGGCATGCTGTGGTACAACTGTTTTAGGTGCGTATGATGACTTGAGTGCAGTGGCAGATGTGTGTTCCCATCATGGTGTCTGGATGCATGTTGATGTAAGTGGCATTTATACATGTGTATAGGCTTTTTATATATAATCAGACAAACATATTTGGAGCCATTTTGTTCTTTTATAGTTATAATCTATAATATTATAAATTTGATATCCATATTTGACATTGTAATTTGGGTACAAGATCCACTAATCTAAAGTAAAGTGGTTTCTTTTATTTGGATAAGCAACTCATTTGTGTAATAGAGTTAAATATTCCTGCTTTCTAAATGTAATTTTGTAATGTCTATGCAGGTATGTTTACTTTTAAAATCTTATTTGAGAGAGAGAGGGGATACTGTTCCTTTATAATGAGTGATAATATTTTATATCAAGGGCTTCCAGGGAGTTTAGTTAAAACTTAGCTAATTGGGTTATTCTGTAAATAAAGACATTATTATTAAAATACATGTAGGTCAGGGGTATTAGGACCTCAAGATCTCACTACCAAGTGAATCAAGCAAGACCTGCATAAGGCTGTCTTGAGGTTGATGTTTTCTCTATTTCTAAGGACCTCAAGATCTCACTACCAAGTGAATCAAGCAAGACCTGCATAAGGCTGTCTTGAGGTTGATGTTTTTTCTATTTCTAAGGACCTCAAGATCTCACTACCAAGTGAATCAAGCAACACCTGTATAAAGCTGTTTTGAGGTTGATGTTTTCTCTATTTCTAAGGACCTCAAGATCTCACTACCAAGTGAATCAAGCAAGACCTGCATAAGGCTATCATGAGGTTGATGTTTTCTCTATTTCTAAGGACCTCAAGATCTCACTACCAAGTGAATCAAGCAAGACCTGCATAAGGCTGTCTTGAGGTTGATATTTTCTCAAGACAGTAGTCATTGTCAACCAAACGGTTCTTAAATGCACTAATATCACAAATAACTTTCCTCTAATCAACTAATGATCACACATTCATAAGACCTTTAATTTCACACTTTGCATTGTCTTTCTCGGTTTATGTTTGTATGACTGATTGATCAGAATGCTGCAGATCGGTATTTCATGACATGTACCACACAACGTTACCCAACACCTAATTAACAGAATTAGTCTGAAATGACCAAAATTATTTATGTGAGTATATCCCAAAAAATCCTTATGTTAATACATTAGGGAAGGTCCATTTTACAAACATATCATTGCCACCAAAAAGGCTCAGGAATACAGTTCATTACGTATAATGACTAATTACTTGGTTTGAATATATTTTCCCAACACAACTCCCTGTAATGAAATAATCACTAAAATGTAAGAAAACTATGAATGGAGATAAAAACACAAAGAGCTTGTTGGCTAGGTTTATAATATTATTAGTATTTATATGTTACTACATTTGTATGGGAAATTATGAACATTTTTGGATTATTAGTGAAGTATTCATCTGTGAAAACAAGTTCATATTTTCCCATACAAATGCAATAATCTTTTTATTGTATACTCATTTTCTTATTCTACTTAAGACATAATTATATTAAAAAAATACAAGACATAATAATATATAAAAAATACACTTCAAGAAACAAAGTAATTGAATTTATGCTGTATTAAAAAATAAATACACACCGTATATTCATCAATACACAGTAGCAATATGAATGCACACATAGCACCACCCGTCACCTTTGAACTTTGTCACGCAATCAACAGTAGTTTAAAAAAGAATAGTCATTTTGGTCTACTTAAAATTGAAATTTAGAGTCATATTATGAATGAATATGCATTGCAATAACTTTTCCATTTGGTCTGGAATGGATGGATTTTGTTTTTATGTTGATCCAACTCAATTCTGTTTTTCTGATTATGATGGACTTGATTATTGGGTTAATTCAGTGCAGTAAGGAGAATTGATTTCAGCTGGAAATGTACTTGAAATTCCAGTACAGTTTTGGTGTGTATCAGATTTTGCAGGTCATGTCATTTGGATTTGCAGAGCTAACTAAGAAAGTACATTTTGAGGAAATTCAAGATGCAAAAATTTAAGTATATTTATTACCATTCTTTTTACCAGCTAAAGAAGACATGTGCAGCCCTATAAATTGCTTTTCACTGTTGGAGGAAAACCACAGCTATGACATGTATTGTACTGTGTGTATGTCTTCTATTGCTAGCCTAACACTGAATAAAAATAGTAACATGGGGAAAATCACAAAGCAGCTCTTGTGCAACAGTCCATTTAGCCAGCAGAAATAATACTTTTTTGTCATCTTGCTTATTGACTCTGATGCTCAAAGTTTCCGTTAAAAACCTTCAGTTGCATTTTATTTTTCAAATCCAGTATTTTGACAGATTTGTAAAATGGTATGTTTCTGATAGATATGTGATAGCCCTTGGCCTCAATGTGCTTTTCTATGCTACATTTTTATAGACACAAGAGAATGCTTATCATTGTCTGAAAACATATTTTTGGCAAAAAGATACAAATATTTCTGCTAAATAAATTTTTCAATGATCAGAATGGTATTTTCAGTTACTTTGTCTCTCACGTTTGTTGTTGACATTGCAAATATCACATTCATTCATGTGCTTGTTCAAAAGTTTTGTTTCTGACTCATCGATTTAATCGTCCACATTGTTAACTTTATCATCTATACTTTCAAATGGACAAAACAGCTTATAATTCACATACAAATCTAATCAACCAAAATCTAAAGCATCTACTACATGAGTGTACATGGTTTGTTTACAAAGTAATTCCTAATACACTATACTATTTTTAGGCACATGTGTTGTGCATGTGCATGCATATCAAGGTGTTCAGTATCGTAAAATGCTGCACAATTCTGACAATGTAAAGTTAACAGAGACAAAAATGAGCATATAATAATTATTGCTCTTTGATGCCTATTCTACCTATATAATTTGTTTGTATATTAATTTTTTATTTTTTTATTTTTTCATCTTATGACAATGTTATAATTGTAACTCATAATGTTTGAACTATTATACTATGTAATCTCATTGGAAGGAAATAACAATGATGTGAAATATTTCTAGGCTGCTTGGGGAGGTGGTGCCATGCTTTCTGAGAAATATAAGCATTTGATGACTGGAGTGGAAAGGTGAGAAAAAAAAGATAAATGTTTTGCAAGAAAAGAGAATGAGATTTCCCAATAAAATTTGGGTTGAGATGAATTTGAATGCAAATCTTGTATTGTTCTACAGAGCATGTAATGTAAATTGACCTTCTTCCTGGCTTTTTGACCTACTTCTAGGCTTTTTGACCTACTTCTAGGCTTTTCATGTTATATTGGAAATGCCTTACTGCACTACTCAGAGCTGTGATTGTGATGGTGTGTAGATAGATAGAAGGATGGATGGATGGATGGATGGATTCAGTTTCACTGAGCCTTCGTAACATGCATTTAAACTGGATAAAAACCTCTTAGTTCATGCCACCAGAAAGAAAGCACTTTTCTGTGTTCATGTGCACTTCTATTGTGAGTTGAAAACATTTGTAAACAATGGCCAAAATATAGTTTTGTTGTTTAAGGTTCATTATCATCTTATAACTGTTTGCAGTTGTAAGAATTAAACTTCATATTTTTCAAGATTCATGAAGTCATTAGCATGAAAATCTGTGTCTCTATTTATGAATGTCCTTTGCTTCACAAAAGTTACTAATGCAATACACAATTAATTTTCACATTTTCAAGATTCATGACCTTATAAATCTTATAAAATATGAAGTTTAATTCTTATATATATATATATATATATATATATATATATATATATATATATATATATAACATGTTAGAACACTTGTAAGCAAAATTAATCAAAATGCTATCTTTTTGCGATTTTAATTTTTCCTCAGGTCAGATTCTGTTGCTTGGAACTTTCACAAGATGAGTGGAGTGCCTCTTCAGTGTTCTGCCTTCCTTGTTCAGGAAAAGGTTTGTGACTTATGTCTTTTAGCTATGTAATTTTACACCTATTGCTTTCCTTGTTCAGGAAAATGTTTGTGACTTATGTCTTTTAGCTTATGTAATTTTACACCTATTGCTTTCCTTGTTCAGGAAAAGGTTTGTGACTTATGTCTTTTAGCTATGTAATTTTACACCTATTGCTTTCCTTGTTCAGGAAAAGGTTTGTGACTTATGCCTTTTAGCTATGTAATTTTACACCTATTGCCTTCCTTGTTCAGGAAAAGGTTTGTAACTTATGCCTTTTAGTTTATGTAATTTTACACCTATTGCCTTCCTTGTTCAGGAAAATGTTTGTGACTTATGTCTTTTAGCTATGTAATTTTACACCTATTGCCTTCCTTGTTCAGGAAAAAGGTTTGTGACTTATGTCTTTTAGCTATGTAATTTTACACCTATTGCTTTCCTTGTTCAGGAAAATGTTTGTAACTTATGCCTTTTAGCTTATGTAATTTTACACCTATTGCCTTCCTTGTTCAGGAAAAGGTTTGTAACTTATGCCTTTTAGTTTATGTAATTTTACACCTATTGCCTTCCTTGTTCAGGAAAATGTTTGTGACTTATGTCTTTTAGCTATGTAATTTTACACCTATTGCCTTCCTTGTTCAGGAAAAGGTTTGTGACTTATGTCTTTTAGCTATGTAATTTTACACCTATTGCCTTCCTTGTTCAGGAAAAGGTTTGTAACTTATGCCTTTTAGCTGATGTAATTTTACACCTATTGCCTTCCTTGTTCAGGAAAATGTTTGTGACTTATGCCTTTTAGTTTATGTAATTTTACACCTATTGCTTTCCTTGTTCAGGAAAATGTTTGTGACTTATGCCTTTTAGCTTATGTAATTTTACACCTATTGCTTTCCTTGTTCAGGAAAAGGTTTGTGACTTATGCCTTTTAGCTATGTAATTTTACACCTATTGCCTTCCTTGTTCAGGAAAAGGTTTGTGACTTATGTCTTTTAGCTATGTAATTTTACACCTATTGCCTTCCTTGTTCAGGAAAAGGTTTGTAACTTATGCCTTTTAGCTTATGTAATTTTACACCTATTGCCTTCCTTGTTCAGGAAAAGGTTTGTGACTTATGCCTTTTAGCTTATGTAATTTTACACCTATTGCTTTCCTTGTTCAGGAAAATGTTTGTGACTTATGTCTTTTAGCTATGTAATTTTACACCTATTGCCTTCCTTGTTCAGGAAAAGGTTTGTGACTTATGTCTTTTAGCTATGTAATTTTACACCTATTGCCTTCCTTGTTCAGGAAAAGGTTTGTAACTTATGCCTTTTAGCTTATGTAATTTTACACCTATTGCTTTCCTTGTTCAGGAAAATGTTTGTGACTTATGCCTTTTAGTTTATGTAATTTTACACCTATTGCTTTCCTTGTTCAGGAAAAGGTTTGTGACTTATGCCTTTTAGCTATGTAATTTTACACCTATTGCTTTCCTTGTTCAGGAAAAGGTTTGTGACTTATGCCTTTTAGCTTATGTAATTTTACACCTATTGCTTTCCTTGTTCAGGAAAAGGTTTGTGACATGCCTTTTAGCTTATGTAATTTTACACCTATTGCCTTCCTTGTTCAGGAAAATGTTTGTAACTTATGCCTTTTAGCTATGTAATTTTACACCTATTGCTTTCCTTGTTCAGGAAAATGTTTGTAACTTATGCCTTTTAGCTTATGTAATTTTACACCTATTGCTTTCCTTGTTCAGGAAAATGTTTGTGACTTATGCCTTTTAGCTATGTAATTTTACACCTATTGCTTTCCTTGTTCAGGAAAAGGTTTGTGACTTATGCCTTTTAGCTGATGTAATTTTACACCTATTGCCTTCCTTGTTCAGGAAAATGTTTGTGACTTATGCCTTTTAGCTATGTAATTTTACACCTATTGCTTTCCTTGTTCAGGAAAAGGTTTGTGACTTATGCCTTTTAGCTGATGTAATTTTACACCTATTGCCTTCCTTGTTCAGGAAAAGGTTTGTGACTTATGCCTTTTAGCTGATGTAATTTTACACCTATTGCCTTCCTTGTTCAGGAAAAGGTTTGTGACTTATGCCTTTTAGCTGATGTAATTTTACACCTATTGCCTTCCTTGTTCAGGAAAAGGTTTGTGACTTATGCCTTTTAGCTATGTAATTTTACACCTATTGCCTTCCTTGTTCAGGAAAAGGTTTGTGACTTATGCCTTTTAGCTTATGTAATTTTACACCTATTGCTTTCCTTGTTCAGGAAAATGTTAGTGACTTATGCCTTTTAGCTATGTAATTTTACACCTATTGCTTTCCTTGTTCAGGAAAAGGTTTGTGACTTATGCCTTTTAGCTGATGTAATTTTACACCTATTGCCTTCCTTGTTCAGGAAAATGTTTGTGACTTATGCCTTTTAGCTATGTAATTTTACACCTATTGCTTTCCTTGTTCAGGAAAGGTTTGTGACTTATGCCTTTTAGCTGATGTAATTTTACACCTATTGCCTTCCTTGTTCAGGAAAAGGTTTGTGACTTATGCCTTTTAGCTGATGTAATTTTACACCTATTGCCTTCCTTGTTCAGGAAAAGGTTTGTGACTTATGCCTTTTAGCTGATGTAATTTTACACCTATTGCCTTCCTTGTTCAGGAAAAGGTTTGTGACTTATGCCTTTTAGCTGATGTAATTTTACACCTATTGCCTTCCTTGTTCAGGAAAAGGTTTGTGACTTATGCCTTTTAGCTTATGTAATTTTACACCTATTGCTGTTCTCCAGGTGGCCAAGTGCTCTAAAGCACTTGCCTTTATCAATCACTACCATCTCATCTCAGTCCATGTGGGTTTGAGTCCTGCACTCGGCCAATGTGGATACATCAGTCCATGTGGGTCTGAGTCCTGTACTCGGCCAATGTGGATACATCAGTCCATGTGGGTTTGAGTCCTGCACTCGGCCAATGTGGATACATCAATCCATGTGGGTTTGAGTCCTGCACTCGGCCAATGTGGATACATCAGTCCATGTGGGTTTGAGTCTGCACTCAGCCAATGTGGATACATCAGATAGCTTGCCAGTAGCTTCCCATGGTTCAGTGGTTCTTACCAGGGTTTTCACAGGTGCTTCCTCCACCAGTTATACTGGCTGCCTAATGTATAGCATATTATGGCTTTACACCGACAACAACTTACTGCTCTTAAAAGCTTGTACTTTGATTGTTCAGATGATGCAGTCTTTGAGCCAATGGAGACCGGGTTCGCTGAAGAAAATTGGACTTGGGATTGGTAGCCATCTGGAAGCTTTGATATTGAACCTAGGACTGCAATGGTGCCAGGCCGATACAGATATTTTCCAGTATCAGCAACAAGTTGAAATAAACTAGTTGAAACATAATAAAGTTAAAAGGTTGAATTCCTTTAGAAACGGCCATGTAAAGTTTCGCAAACATAACCGTTTTATTTGTTTGTCTTGTCTATGTTTTGAATTTGCCTTTGAAAAAGACTCATTAAAGAGTCCAAAGTGCTCAAGCTAGCTAGATACTAGTTTTGCACTGTTTGTTGTCAGTTTATTGCATTTATCTTAATCATTCCCTAACAAACATGATCCCTGTCTGGATCCAGTGCACTTGAAAAGATTGTTATTTACCATATGATTTGTATTCTTTATATCTATATATGAATGTTTCATTTTATATTTGTTTTTGTTTATTTTGTTTACTTTTTTTAGAACATTTTAGAAAAATGCAACAAAGGGAATGCAGAGTATCTTTTCCAGCCTGACAAATTCTATGATGTTTCTTATGACATAGGTAAGACAGTGGTTTCAAATTGCCATGAGCGCTTGTAGTAAGTGTGTACAACAATAATTGATTATAAAAAACATAAGATTTGTAATCTTGTCCATCATGAGATATTAACATTATAAACGAAGGTGTTCAGATATTAAAACAAAGAGTTATTTATTTTCAGCTTCATTAATTGAATAAAGTATTTTTTCTGAGTTGGTTAATGGATTTGGTAACTCAATAATGTTATGAGGCATATACATGTGAGTTTTCTGAAAAGAAATATTTTTTATCTGAAACAAAAACATATTGATAGGGTTTAAGTGATGGAAATTATTTCTTGTTTAAACTTATTTATTGCTGCAAGAAGTTATCCAATTTACTTTTTCTCATTTATTTTTGAGCTACTAAAGGTTATCAGTTTCTATGGTATTTTATTATAGATAAAATACTATAAAATACCACACACACACACACACTTTCAGAGCATGTGCACCTATGTCATTTTTTTCATTTATATGTTCACCTGATTTTGTCTTATTTCCATAAACTGTGAAACTGATTTTGTTACTGTGTGACTTATTTGTCTTATTTCATTATTTTGTGTGACCGATTTGTCTTTTTTCAGTATACTGTGTGACTTATTTGTCTTATTTCATTACATTGTGTGACTGATTTGTCTTATACCAGTACACTGTGTGACTGATTTGTCTTACTTCAGTACACTGTGTGACTGATTTGTCTTCTTTCACTACACTTTGTGACTGATTTGTCTTCTTTCACTACACTTTGTGACTGATTTGTCTCATTTCAGTATACTTTGTGACTGATTTGTCTTATTTCAGTACACTTTGTGACTGATTTCTTATTTCAGTACACTTTGTGGCTGATTTGTCTTCTTTCACTACACTTTGTGACTGATTTGTCTCATTTCAGTATACTTTGTGACTGATTTGTCTCATTTCACTCATGACACTTTGTGACTGATTTGTCTCATTTCACTTCACTTTGTGACTGATTTGTCTTATTTCAGTACACTTTGTGACTGATTTCTTATTTCAGGACACTTTGTGGCTGATTTGTCTTCTTTCACTACACTTTGTGACTGATTGTCTCATTTAAGTATACTTTGTGACTGATTTGTCTCATTTTACTACACTTTGTGACTAATTTGTCTTATTTCAGTACATTTTGTGACTGACTTCTTATTTCAGTACACTGTGACTGATTTGTCTTCTTTCACTACACTTTGTGACTGATTTGTCGTATTTCAGTAAACTGTGTGACTGATTTGTCTTTCTTTTGCTACGTGTTTAGGCTCAAATAAACAGTAACAAAAGAAAGAGTGAAAACAACAAGCTTTAAAAAATTTAACAAATAATTTATTTCCCTGAAAAAATACTGTAAAAATGAAAAAATAAGAACTTACGATTTTAAGAATCAAATCCAAAAATAATCCAAGATTAATCCATGAATTAAATTTTAAAAGTCCTAATAATGATATGTTCTAATGAATTCAAATTTGAGTCCCGACGAAGAATCCAAGATGGCAAGGGATGATGTATGCTGTAGCTATTATTGTGCTGTTGTGTTTACAGTTCTGTTATTCAAAAACAATAATCTTGTGTTTGAATTTCCCAATAAAATTTAATGAATTGTCTTTGTCCAAGAATTCTGTATGAGCACTCACATATTTCCAGGAATAAGAATCATCCTTTAGAATCCAAATAATTCGAACAAACATTAAAATGTAATTCCCAAAACTGGTCACAAACAAACGAAAACCTTGACATCAAGTGTTTTAAGCCCAAACTGAGAGACCTCTCTCTAGGCATCACTATTGAAACTAATGCCCAATTTCAAGCCCAGAATTGTGAAATGGAGGCTGTTTACATATAAAAAAATCATGTAGCCTCAGTATGACCTTGATAAAAACCAATCATATTACTCTGAGAGTATAAAGATAAAAATAAAAAGTTGTTTACTTGTCTCAGTGATTTCTTAAATCAAGGTCAGGAACTAGGTCAGCTTTAGGTGTTTACAACTAAAGAGTCAAGGTCAAACTATTTTCTCAAAAATAATATCAAGTTCCTAGCAAACAAAATTACATTATTTGACATATAATGAAATTAAAAATAAAAAAATTATTTAAAACTTACAAACAGACAATTAAATTAAATCAAATATAAATTCAGTCAATTATAAGTGAGTCTTTTTTCAGTAAACTGTGTGACTGATTTGTCTTTCAACCTGATGTGGGTATGTGAGAAAGCTTGCCAGAAGCTTGTCGTGGGTCGGTGGTTCTTTTTGGAGTTTTCCCAGGTTCTTCTTCCACCATTTATACTGGCCGTCATGTATAACCTATCTTGTGCTGAAAAATGGTGTTAAACCCTACAACAACAACAACAACAACAACAATTGTCTTTTAACAGTATACTGTGTGACAGATTTGTCTTATTTCATTACACTGTGTGACTGATTTGTCTTATTTCAGTACACTGTGTGACTGATTTGTCTTATTGTCTTATTTCAGTACACTTTGTGGCTGATTTGTCTTATTGTCTTATTTCAATTCACTTTGTGGCTGATTTGTCTTACTGTCTTATTTCAATTCACTTTTTGGATGATTTGTCTTATTTCAGTACACTGTGTGACTGATTTGTCTTATTGTCTAATTTCAGTATACTTTGTGGCTGATTTGTCTTATTTCAGTACACTGTGTGAGTGATTTGTCTTATTGTCTAATTTCAGTACACTTTGTGGCTGATTTGTCTTATTTCAGTACATTCTGTGACTGATTTGTCTTATTTCATTACACTTTGTGACTGATTTTGTCTTATTTCAGTACACTGTGTGACTGATTTATCTTACTGTCTTATTTCAGTACACTTTGTGGCTGATTTGTCTTATTGTCTTATTTCAATTCACTTTGTGGCTGATTTGTCTTATTTCAATACACTTCGTGACTGATTTGTCTTATTTCATTACACTTTGTGACTGATTTGTCTTATTTCAGTACACTGTGTATCTGATTTGTCTTATTGTCTTATTTCAGTACACTTTGTGGCTGATTTGTCTTATTGTCTTATTTCAATTCACTTTTTGGCTGATTTGTCTTATTTCAGTACACTGTGTGACTGATTTGTCTTATTGTCTAATTTCGGTACACTTTGTGGCTGATTTGTCTTATTTCAGTACACTTCGTGACTGATTTGTCTTATTTCATTACACTTTGTGACTGATTTGTCTTATTTCAGTACACTGTGTATCTGATTTGTCTTATTGTCTTATTTCAGTACACTGTGTGACTGATTTGTCTTATTGTCTAATTTCAGTACACTTTGTGGCTGATTTGTCTTATTTCAGTACACTTTGTGACTGATTTGTATTATTTCATTACACTTTGTGACTGATTTGTCTTATTTCAGTACACTGTGTGACTGATTTGTCTTATTGTCTTATTTCAGTACACTTTGTGACTGATTTGTCTTATTTCAGTACACTTTGTGACAGATTTGTCTTATTTCATTACACTTCATGACCAATTTGTCTTTTTTCAGTAAACTGTGTGACTGATTTGTTTTTTTTTCAGTACCCTGTGTGACTGATTTGTCTTTTTCTGTACACTGTGACTGATGTCTTTTTTGAGTACACTGACTGATTTGTCTTATTTCAGTACACTGTGTGACTAATTTGTCATTTTTCAGTACCCTGTGTGACTGATTTGTCTTTTTTCAGTACACTGTTTGACTGATTTGTCTTATTTCAGTACACTGTGTGACTGATTTGTGTTTTATCTGTATACTGTGTGACTAATTTCTTTTTTTCAGTATACTGTGTGACTGATTTTGTCTTACTTCAGTACAATGTGTAACTGTTTAGTCTCATATCGTTCAATTGTGTGAAACCTTTTGATGTTTCTTTTTGTACAAAGATTGTCATTTACATCCAAAATATGTCATATAGATCTACTGTAGATATGAGAATCACAGGTTCCAGTACCATGTACATACATACATACTACATATATACAGACTGTTTCAACAGGAGACAAAACTGTTCAGTGTGGGCGAAAGGCAGACATACTCAAGTTATGGTTCATGTGGAAGGCAAATGGGAACAGAATACTTGGAGAAAGGGTTGATGATGCATGGAGAAAGGCCAAGTAAGTTCTCTAGAATTTTTATCATTGTTTCTCATTACACATGACTCTGGTACTAACAGCTACATTGCTAGGTGCTCAGCATTAAGAGGTCAGTGTTAGGACTAGTCGACCTGGTGTCAGGATAATGTGACTGGGTGGGACATCATGTTACATGTCTGTGACATTGATGCCCCAGTGCTAGACATCACTATAAACTGACTGAAAAATTGTTAAAGCTTCATTAAGAATCCAAATCACACATACACACATGTGAATCAGTTTATTGTAGAAAAAAGTTGCAGATATAATACTTATTACATTAAATTCTGACCTAAAATGGTATTTTTTTTAAGACATTAAATTCTGACCTAAAATGGTATTTTTTTAAGACATTAAATTCTGACCTCAAATGGTATTTTTTTTAAACATTAAATTTTGACCCAAAATGGTCTTGTTTTTAAAGACATTAAATTCTGACCTAAAATGGTATTTTTTAAAGACATAAAATTCTGACCTAATATGGTATTTTTAAAGACATTAAATTCTAACCTAAAATGATATTTTTTAACACATTAAATTCTGACCTACAATTATGGTATTTTTTTTTAAGGACATTAACTTCTGACTAAAATGGTATTTTTTTAAAGACATTAAATTCTGACTGAAAATGGTATTTTTTTTTTAAAGACATTAAATTCTGACCAACAATTATGGTATTTTTTTAAATGACATTAATTTCTGACCTAAATTGGTATTTTTTTTAAAGACATTAAATTCTGGCCTAAAATGGTATTTTTTTTTAAAGACATTAAAGAGATGATAGATCATGCATAAACATATACCTAGAGCAGTAGTAAGTACTTGATTTGAGCCTTTGACATAGTTTGGTCTATAATTATTCAAACACCATAATTTATAGTTAAAAAACATTCTCTAAAAATTTTTGATTGATAATTTACTCATCCCCCAGAAATTAAAATGTTTTATGAAAAACTGAGGACTGAGAACAGTTTGAATATTACCTGACAATTTTTTTTAATGTGGATTCATCAAAATGAAGCAGAAGTTGAGTGTATGTGTGTGACAGACATTACTTACCTTGATCATCTGTTTTCAGATATTTTGCAGACAAATTGTGCAAAACTGACAGATTTCGTCTTGTTATTCCAGAGGTATGTATTGTCATTATTAATATATTATCCTTAGACATAAGAAAAGCTAGTTGTCATTGGTAGTATCAAACATGTTTAAAGATACTTTATAGATTGTATTTAAATCACTGGTCACCACATGTTCAAAATGGATTCTACTGTATTGTAAAGATTCTAATAAAATCACTGGTTCCCAGATGTTCAAACTGGAATCTACTGTATTGTAAAGATTCTATTAAAATCACTAGTTGCCAGTTGTTCAAAATGGAATCTACTGTATTGAACAGATTACATCAAAATCACTGGTCCTCAGATGTTTTGAAATGGAATCTACTGTATTGCACAGATTGTATTGAAAAAATCACTGGTCCCCAGATGATCAACAAGGAATAAACTGTATTGAACAGATTACATCAAAATCACTGGTCCCCAGATGTTTTGAAATGAATCTACTGTATTGCACAGATTGTATCGAAATCACTGGTCCCCAGATGATCAAAATGGAATCTACTGTATTGAACAGATTGTATCAAAATCACTGGTCCCCGGATGTTTTGAAATGGAATCGACTGTATTGCACAGATTGTATTGAAATCACTGGTCCCCAGATGTTCAAAATACTATCTTTGGTACCTTATAGATCATATTGAAATCACTCTTCCCAAGTGTTCAGAACAGATGTTCACTGTGATTAGAATCCACTGTACCTTAGATTGTATTGAAATCACTTGTCCCCAGATGTTCACTGTGATTAGAATCCACTGTACCTTCGATTGTATTTAAATCACTGGTCCCCAGATGTTCACTGTGATTAGAATCCACTGTACCTTAGATTGTATTGAAATCACTGGTCCCCAGATGTTCACTGTGATTAGAATCCACTGTACCTTAGATTGTATTGAAATCACTGGTCCCCATATATTCACTGTGATTAGAATCCACTGTACCTTAGATTGTATTGAAATCACTGGTATGTAGATGATCACTGTAATCCACTATACATGTACCTTAGATGTGTTGAAAACTATTTGAAATGTCTTGATTTTTTTAAATTAAATCAATGTTACCGGATTAAACCAACACAAACACCTGTCAAAGGTTAGCTGGTATGCTACCCAGTATCTTCTTCATTTCAATATGCATATGCAATATTGAGGGAGAAATCATTTTTTATAACCATTAGAAATGAGTTGTTTATCATAGACAATATAACACCCATAATTTCATTGTAGAAATACAGTACAATAGATGGAATTAACATATACTACACTATTACCTGTCATGCATAAAATATACTAATATTATTTCTGTCTTTGTCAAATAGTTTCAGTGTACCAATGTTTGCTTCTGGTACATTCCACCATGCCTACAAGGCAAAGAGGAGACACCTGAATGGTGGAGCAAAGTTGGCAAGGTAAATGTTATATATCTATCTCTGTGTGTGTTCACTTAAGTCCATTTAAAATAATGTAACTTCAATGGCCTACTCTTGTTGGCTTCAATGTTGGCAAGAGAATTTGCCCCATGCAGGGTCTATGCAGTTTGAAGTTTGATCCAACTGGTATGCATGTATATATAGTACCCTTAAACATTTTGGAAAATGGAGTTCAGACCATTGACTTCAGGGGTGCAAAGCTACCAAGTTGCTGCTGTACTATTCATACCCAACCCCCAAGACCTGTTATTTCTTAAATCACCAATATTGTTTAGAAAACATGAGAGCAGAGACAGTTCTTGCATATACTTCTCCAAAATCAAGCTAAAGAATTCTGCGACCATTTATGTGCTTTTTCTGCCTACAGGTTGCACCCCAGATTAAGGAAGGAATGATCAAGGAAGGTACCATGATGATTGGTTACCAGCCCCTGTCCAACAAAGGCTATGTCAACTTCTTCAGGATCATCATAGAGAATCCCTGGTGCACTTACGGTGATCTTGACTTTGTGATAGAAGAAATTGATCGACTGGGAAAGAATTTAGAATTCTGAAGGATTCATTTTTTTAATAATCTGCCTCCATTTTAACCATAAGTGTTTATTAAGTCTGGACTGAAGACATTTTGATTGGTTTTAATTACAGCCAGTGATATGACTGGATTCTAGGATTTAAATTAATGGCCAATCATATTGCTGGATTCTAAAATTTAAAGTCCAAGCTTACATGTTGTTGGTAAAATCAGGTCAAAAGATAAAGAAAATACTTTGTCTTGAATATATAAATGGGAAAAAGTAGCTCAGAATATATATAACTTAAACAAAATATTGGCACCAATAATAAAATGTCAAGTGTCAGAAATTCCTGCTACATTTGTTTGTCCTATGATGCTATACTTGGAATATTACATGTCCTCTGTTTCATTAACTGAAGTTTTTGTTTTCTTTCTGTCAGAGTGATCTTTACCAATTTCTTTTTTGACACCAAAATCAATGGGCTTTTAACTTACCTAAGTGTAAGTCATCCAGAGTTTGGGCCATATCTGTGATGTAAAACTAATATTATTGTGCCGAGACCAGTTTTCTAGTTGCAGTCAGTGACCTTCGACCTTTGACCCTAAATCAATAATATTCCTTAACCCACATGCAAGCATTCCACATTTTGGTTGAGATCTATCATGTAGAAATCATGTTTTCGTACATAAACCATTTTTATTCTTGCTGTCACAGTGGCCTTGACTTGACCTTATTGACTTCAAAATCAATAGGTATTTTTACTTATACCAAGTGCAAGCATGCCAGTTTGGTAACCATATATGGTTGATAACTGAAATTATTGTGAAGATACCATTTTATTCTTTCCATCACACTGACCATGATGCTTTACCTTTTGAGCCCAAAACCAATAGAAATTTATTTGCCCAAAATGCATGCTATTATATCAGTTTGGTAAATGCTGATGGTGGACAACTAAAGTTATTGTGCAGAAACCAAATTGGCAACATACAGACAAATGGACAGACATCACAACATTGAATGGTCCACCATATGTCAGGTGTATACAAAGTAGAAACTAAATATTCTCAATGTTGCATTCTCTGATTTTCTTATAATTTTATGATACTCTGAATATCATGCCTGCTTTTTAGCATAGCACAACTAATGCTCATCTTTTGAAACTTTTAGAATACCATCAAAGTAAAATCTGTGGTTGATAGTACTGTAAACATTTCATGAAAATTGGATAAAAATGAGTTGATAAGAATATAAGGCCCAGCACTGAGATATGGGAGCCATGTAGTAATGTAGCCACCTTTCTGTCTCTCTGTCCATTTACATTTCTTGCAATGGCTCTGTAAACCTTGCACGTAACTGAATACATGCTGATAGATATATCCTTTGAAAGTTTCATCTTTTCAGGAGTTATTGCCATTCTCGTTCAATATTACATCTCTGATACAGAATATACTTTAAACCTGCATAGTGAAGGGACCTGTTCTGAGGCAATTACACTGTCATGTAAAAATCGATGAGCTTTTCATGGGTTTTTGTCTCATCAATAGTTATGGCCCTTGACAATTACTATCTATACAAGATGTTTTTTGTAACAACATAGCTCTGCAAACATTGCACATAATCGGATGCCATATGGTAGCTGAATAGCCTATTGTGTGTAGATGTGCCATCTAAAGGTTTCATTTTTCATGTCTAATTTTGATGGAGTTATTGCCCTTTATCCATCAATATTAAATCTTCATTGTATGTTGATCTTTGTGACCAGCAATTTATTGCATGTAATTGAAGGCCTTGATGTGTCTTTGTGGATCTTGTGTGATAAACTTCATTTAGGATGGAGCTATGTACCTCAACATTTCATATATTCATATGGAATGTCACTTGTAACATAACTGATGCATTTTGTATGAACACTCTCTCATGGACTTGCTTGTGCTCTATGTGGGTTTAGTCTGTCACTAGTTTCTAAGAGTTATGTCTCCCAATTCTTCATCTTCCTGACCTTCGTTTCACTTCACTCAAAATATTGTGGATTTCTGCCAAATTAGGCACATTGCTTCAAATGATGACACACTGAGTGAGTTTGATTTCCAACATTCCATGAGATCATTTACTTTGGTTTCCACAAAACGACTCGACTCGGCTTGATTGCATTTCAACTAAATTAGGCATGCAGCTCTATAGCAATAAGACTTTAAATAAATTTAAGTGTTCCTCTCATTTGGAAGAATTATGGCACCTAATGTGCCTGACCTCTTAACTTCTGCAGGATAATGTTACAAAGGAATATTACATTACGATGTTATTATGCACCTTTGCACTGAACTGGATTTTCAGAACTCTGCACCATCTTTTGGAGTTATGGCCCTTAACTTGCCTGTTGTCCTAACTTTGCTTTCTGCAGCATAACTTTACCAAGGACTATTGCAGTTCAGCCAATGTTTTCATGTTCCTTTGTATTGAATTGGAGTTTAGAATTCCACATCAATTGGAAGAGTTATGACCCCTAAATGCCCACCTGCAAACTGTGCTTTTCCAACACCAGTTCTTCTGTTGAAGGCACACTAGGCTAGTTGTAGAGAGTGGAGCCATTTGTGATACATCCGTCTCCATTATCACTAGTTCAAATTTGAATTTACAGATGTTAATAGTGTAAACTATACATGTCTAACTGTAGGAGTGACACCTTCCTCCCAAATAGTGTAAACTATACATGTCTAACTGTAGGAGTGACACCTTCCTCCCAAATGGTGTAAACTATCTAACTGTAGGAGTGACACCTTCCTCCCAAATGGTGTAAACTATACATGTCTAACTGTAGGAGTGACACCTTCCTCCCAAATGGTGTAAACTATACATGTCTAACTGTAGGAGTGACACCTTCCTCCCAAATGGTGTAAACTATACATGTCTAACTGTAGGAGTGACACCTTCCTCCCAAATGGTGTAAACTATACATGTCTAACTGTAGGAGTGACACCTTCCTCCCAAATGGTGTAAACTATACATGTCTAACTGTAGGAGTGACACCTTCCTCCCAAACAAGTTTACACAAGATAGTTTTGTTCATTATTTACACTTTGCCTTGGACTAAATTGGCTAGAAGACCACCGCCAGAAGTTTTATATAAACAACAATACTGGTAACTAGTGGCAAATCAAGTTTAGAGATTCATCCATTAGATATGGTACCAATCCACAGAATATGGCCAAACATGGCATTAAGCCTTACAAAGCTATGAAAGGATTGATAAATGTGACATTTATATTACTGACGTGGTAACTAAACAACAGTTAACGAAGAGAAAAATGTTAACAATACATGAATATAAGGAGTTACTTGGATCTTGTTGGGTTGGTAATGGATTATGGCAGTTTTGATACCACTGTTATATGAACCAAACAGTAATAAACAATATATTATATTTTGACATTGTAGCTTGCTTGGAGTGTTCAAAAATAGCCTTGCTTTAAGCCATGAAAACATGTCACTTGTCCCTCACTGTAAAGCCCCCTCAGTGTAACAGTGCACATTTTATAACATGAATATGCAAAGGGTGTGGATCATAGTAAATTATTGCTATAAAGCCCCCAGTCTAAAAAATGCATGTCATATAATATGGGTATACAACAGGTATGGAAGTCAATAAGTAATTTAATTTAGTTTTATCATTGCTATTTATTTTATTTGATTTAGTCCATAGCTGATGAGAGCCAATTATATTGTGTTCAGGAATACCATGTTATAGGGTTTTGTGTACAACAGACAGTTTTGCTAACAACATCTCTCAGCAGAAGGGAGACTCGGATATAACACGGTGAAATTGTATGTCATAAGAGTGCTATAAAGAGTAAGCACTATATGACATGGTGAACTTGTATGTCATAGGAGTGCTATAAAGAGTAAGCACCATATGACATGGTGAACTTGTATGTCATAAGAGTGCTATAAAGAGTAAGCACCATATGACATGGTAAACTTGTATGTCATAAGAGTGCTATAAAGAGTAAGCACCATATGACATGGTAAACTTGTATGTCATAAGAGTGCTATAAAGAGTAAGCACTATATGACATGGTGAACTTGTATGTCATAAGAGTGCTATAAAGAGTAAGCACTATATGACATGGTAAACTTGTATGTCATAAGAGTGCTATAAAGAGTAAGCACTATATGACATGGTGAACTTGTATGTCATAAGAGTGCTATAAAGAGTAAGCACTATATAACATGGTAAACATGTATGTCTTAAGAGTGCTATAAAGAGTAAGCACTATATGACATGGTAAACTTGTGTCATAAGAGTGCTATAAAGAGTAAGCACTATATGACATGGTAAAGTTGTATGTCATAAGAGTGCTATAAAGAGTAAGCACTATATGACATGGTGAACTTGTATGTCATAAGAGTGCTATAAAGAGTAAGCACTATATGACAAGGTAAACTTGTATGTCATAAGAGTGCTATAAAGAGTAAGCACTATATGACATGGTGAACTTGTATGTCATAAGAGTGCTATAAAGAGTAAGCACCATATGACATGGTAAACTTGTATGTCATAAGAGTGCTATAAAGAGTAAGCACTATATGACGTGGTGAACTTGTATGTCATAACAGTGCTATAAAGAGTAAGCACTATATAACATGGTAAACTTGTATGTTTCTCATGGGCAGTGTTATAATGAGAGAGTACTATATAACATGTCTCTCATGAGCAGTGCTATCATGAGTGAGCATTATATGACATGGTGAACTTGTCTGTCATGAATAGTGCTACCATGCACAAACACTATGACATGATAAACTTGCATGTTTCTCATGAGCAATGCTATGATAACTAGCTGAAATAGTCATTACACATGCCTACATAACCTGTATGACATGAACTTCAACATTATTCTGTTAACATTTTCAGAAGCCAATATGTTTTGGATAATTTTGGATTGCAGTGTGAATGTTAGCCTAAAAACCATTCTCACAATTTTATGTCAGACGGCAAGCATATGTTTAGCTTCTATAGTTTTAACATGACCACAGCTTCTGAAACCTTGACTAAAATATTTTCTTCTTTGTTTTTTTAGTTTTGTTGTTTTACATGCAGTCCAAGTCCTAGATGACTCAGAACACCAGTATCCTGGTAAACTTCTTTTCAGCAGTATCCATTAAGCTTACTGACACTTCCAATATCTTGGTCCAAGTCAGAATTCAAGTGGCAGAATCTCTACAATAATCCATTATCAATCTGCTATCATGCACAGTGTAGCAGTATGACAGATTTCTGGAAAATAGCACACAAAGCAAATACTTTTACACGATCAAGATCAATCTTACAAAGAGCAAAACATGGACAGATTTTATTTAGATTATACTGTCAGTTTATGTTGTTGGGAGTACAGGTTTGATTAATCAAGATTTGATGCATTACTAATTTCAAATCACATGATAATATTTGGTGATTGATGCATATGGATTCCTGGCAGCTTCAAAATTGTTAGTACTGGCATCAGACTTTTCCATTTTTCCTCAGTTTCTCAGAAACTATTATATGTAGTCATGAGAGTTCATTAATGTATTCATTTTGAATGGTACTGATCACCATGGGAAAAAGTAGATCACACTGACTTACTTTTCATGCCCCATTGATAATAGTAAGAATTTCAATGACATTGTTGAATAGATAGTCATGAAACTTGCTGGGTATGTTGATCAGATGTGTACTACCCTACTCATTGTGGGCAAAGGTATATCACAGTGACTTCCTTTGATGTTCGGTGATTACATTAGGCTTTTGGATTAACTTAATTTCTCTGACACTGTGTTTAGTTTAATCATAAAAGTTGATGAGTATATTCACCTCAGTGGGCACCACAAGCAAATGTAGGTCATGACAATCTACTTTTCACAGTCTAGTGATTATGATAAGTTTTTATGTTTATGAGTTTTCTGAATCAGTTTTAAGTACACTTGCAATAAAATGGGTATGTTCATCTTGGAAGCTATTAATTACTGTGGGCAAAAGTAGATCACACTGACTTACTTTTTATGCTCAAGTAACTTTGCATGGCTGTCACATTAGGCAGTGATAGCACAATCGAGACACAGCATGCTGTACAATTCTTATTCTTCGGAGTCACAGTAATCTTGACCTTTGACCCTTTAATCACCCAATCATTTATTTTAATAAACGCAAGCCATCTGTTAAGTTTAATCAAGACGTGGAGTGTAGAACTCATAGGCATTGTGCAGAAACCATTTTTTCAATGAGTCCGTGTAAACCTTCCAAAATGTTTGGTAGAAGCAAAAGGTCTGGAAGTCGAATTATTGTCTAGAAGCCAAACTTTGACTGGCCGATTGAAAGATAAATGGAATAGCATGATACATTCCACCTTGGCAGATACAAAGGCACAATACATTCTACCTTGACAGATGTAATTGCATGATACATTCAACTCTGGCAGATACAATAGCACAATACAATCTACCTTGACAGATGTAATTGCATTATACATTCCACCTTCACAGATAGATGTAATATTATACTTACCACTTTGGCAGACAGATGTAACAGCATGATACATTCCACCTTGACATATAATAGCATGTTACATTCCACTTGACAGATGTAAGAACAAGATATATTCCACCTTGACAGTGGATGCAAAAATCAAATTGATTCAACATTTTTTTAAAATCTTTATTTACTTCATGATCGGTTAATTTGGCACATGATGGAGCAAAGCAGCACATGTACATTGTATTATAATTATAAAGAATACACATGTAGGTTAGTAAAATAATGTACCATAAAAAGTCATGGCTGAAATGAATGGATGTATCACAAAATTATCACAGAAGATCGGTACCCAGAAAGAAAGTCACATGCGGTATCATGGCAGACCGCAGATGTTACTGTAGACATCTTTCTGGTCGAAATCATGGCGAAAGGTAAATGTTGTTTGACTTAACATCTGGCATAATTCCCTGATATACAAACATATGATGAGGAATGAAACATAATCTACAAGGGTGAAATCAAACTATAAACATTGTACAATACATATTCAGAATAAAATGCATGTACATACAAATGGGCAGTTACTGTAACAGAAAGAAAATGCAAAAATTGTGGATGTTGTGTCATTAATATAAAAAAAGAGAATAAAATTAATACAAGATAAATGGCATGGGTAATGGCCAAAAAACTTGACATCTGGGTGGTTTTTCTCAGTAATGAGTTCATAGACATCATATTCAGATTTTTATATTTCATCGTCAAAAAATCTGGTATCTTTCCTGGAAGGAAATCATGTTATCAGTCCACGATCATCATAGTGTGTCGCTGATAGAATCAATACCTAATGTCCAGCACATATTATGAAAAGCAAACTGCTCCTATCTCCAAGCCAAATTGCTGACTCTCTCCTCCAATATCTTTCATGGCAATATCCAACACTGGTAATTTGTCCGTCTTTCTTGTTTCTATTTCGAACTGCGTCTTGTCCACTGCACTTGATTTTGCCTATAAATGTGATTAATATAAAATAATTACTAATAAAAAAATTATGAAAATATTTTTTAATATTAGTTAATTTTTCCTATGGTATTATTGTTTTAGTTATGTAGATAAGACGCTGGGTATTAAATTTGTGGATATGTCATTAACAGTCATGAGAATTACAAAATTCCTAATTTCCTGAATTGTTGGAATTCCCCTGATGTATGCCACTCAGATAATCCTTTAATTGTGATTATTTTGGACCAATCAGAATCTGTTTTCATTTTCAATCACTAACAGCAAGTAATAATCCCAGAAATCGGGGGAAAACCCTTGATGAGTTTCATGGCTGCACTAATGAAGATGGTGGCCTATTTTCTTGGAAGAACAGTGGTGTCCCACTGGTTAGCATGCTGGACTACTGACTTGAAGAGTACAGGTTTGAATCCTGCTATTGGATCAGTCTTGGTTCGTTATCATGGTATGTATATGGGAAATCACTCCAATTACCTCAGCATCATATAACCTTCCCAAATTGCATGTACTTTGTTGTAAAACACCAAACAAATCCATTCTTCTTACTTCATTTATTTTCCATTTATTCTTTTTATTTGTGCTTGTAGCAACCATGGAATCTAATAAAATTAGTACGGCCTAACAAACTGAAGAACCTTGTAAACCAAGAAAGTTGTATATTGCTCATCAACAATATATACAATAGGAACTTGTGTTAAAACATGATTGTGGTGAAATTATATATTCTTATTAACATTATTAAAATTTTCCTTGTGAATGTTCCTCTCATATCAATGGATTCTGAAGGAAAGAATTTTACCTCGGAATTAAATTTCTCATTTGTATTAATGATGAAAGCCGAATTCACGAATAACAGCAAATAAATATTCACCTGATGACTTTGTGTATGTGAATAATATGGAATATTAGTACAAATGAGGAATTAAAACATTATTTAATTTGTTTTAATTTTAAATTTGTTTAAAATTTTCCATTGACACTTGTTTAAAAACTTACAAGCTGGCATATTATTGCAGAAAAATTACTTTCCGTCATGGCAAAAAATAGCTAGCTTCTTATAAAATAATTAAATATATTAACAAATTTACAAATTAAATAAAACAATCCCACAATTTTCAAGTAATAGTTGAACGTACTGCACATCCGTCTGTAGAAACCTTGTAGCGGAACTTCTGCTTGGTGTCAATGGAGACAGTCTTTCCATCAAACATCTTCATCATAATAGCACTGGAGTAATCATCAGCAGGCTGGTTATAGAATGCAGCAGAATTCTGGCAGGTATATGTAACCATCTGTCGCACTTTACTGCTCTTGTCTTGCAAGGCCATTATCTGGGTCTCGTCAGCTTTGTATTGGAACTGCAAAAGGGAGTCCAGATCTCAGAACAGAAACATGTTCCACTCACTATAGAAGTTACATTTAATATATTTTCATCATGAAAATGATTATAATGATGGACAAAGGAATATATAACTACATCAAGAATATTGTCTGAGAAATGCTGAAGTTAAAAACAGCTGAAAAACTGCAAATTACTGTAAATCACATAATTTTATTAATCCCATTATTAAAGTGGATTTGGCAAATAAATATTGGTTAAAATGCTTTTTCTTAAATTGATATGATTAAGTATTAAGAATCAGTTCTTCGCAAAAGTATAAAGTTTGTAGCATACTAAATTCATTGTAAACACGAAACTTGAATAATGTAAAAATATTAGAATTGACAGCATGTTACCTGATGAAAAGTACACATTAGGTAACCCATTTGATTCCTTTCAAAGCACTGGCCCAATCCTATAATGTATTTACCACCTTTTGCTGCTTTGGGTCATCAATTAAACTGGCCAGCCATTCAATGAAATATATGCTGCATTTGGTTGAAAGATATGGCCTGTCTGTTACATGATTCAGTTGTAAGATATGGCCTGTCTGTTACATAACTTGGTTGTAAGACATGGCCTGTCTGTCACATAACTCTGCTGTAAGACATGGCCTGTCTGTTACATACCTTGGTTGTAAGACATGGCCTGTCTGTTACATAACTTGGTTGTAAGATATGGCCTGTTTGTTACATAACTCAATTGTAAGACGTGGCCTGTCTGTTGCATAACTTACTTGGTTGAAAGATATGGCCTGTCTGTTACATAACTCAGTTGGTTTAAAAATCGGGCATATCTGTTACATAACTTGACTCAACAGTTAAAGTAACACAATGTTACTGGACATATTGCTCAAAATTTACAAGTTGTCTTGCAGGAATATTTTCAGTAAAGGTCAAGTTTTATGATAGCAGGGACTGATTAGAAAACAGTACAATATTGGTGTTACATCCTCAAAAAATAATGGACCCCCTCCCCTAGCTATGTAATAGATGCCATTTCTTTCCACCAACATGGGCTTGACAAAATTCAAATACAACACTTTTTTGATGAGGCACTAAACTGAATGTTTATTGTTTGATGAGAAAATTGAGTGACCATTAATGAAAATTACTGTAAAGGTGATAATGACCATTGAGTGACCATTAATGAAAATTACTGTAAAGGTGATAATGAAATACAGACAAAACAATTCAAAAGAAAATAGAATATAAATATTCCTTTGTTTCATTTTTAAGTTTCAGAATTTTTGGTACTCTAACTTTTTTGTACATGATAATGCAACACATTTATGGTAATTAAATGTTTTATCAGTCTATATTTTGAGTAAAATTCATTACCAGCCTATTTTTAAGTTTTTGGAGTAAGATTCAATTTTTGGAGAGAGAAAAAAAATCCAGATAATAACATGTTTCTTTCCACACCCAATCCCACCTATGCCCACCCCCATTAAATTGTCAGATCTTTAGATGCATTCAAAAGGCAATGAATTATACCTCTAGTAATGGTGAGATGAACTGAATCCAATGTAATCAAGTAGAGTCAGAATTTTTGTTCCATTTGATTCCAGTCTCTACTTTGTTATGGGAATCTGATAAACATTACTGTTATTTAACTTTTCATTAGTCAAGAGAAAAAAAGTGTAAATTTGTAAACATCATTTTTGTGTGGTATAAAATTAAAGACAACAAGGTACCTCATGTGTAGATACCATTTATAAGTGGGATAAAATTAAAGACACCAAGGTACCTCATTTGTAGATACCATTTATGAGTGGGATAAAATTAAAGACACCAAGGTCCCTCATATGTAGATACCATTTATGAGTGGGATAAAATTAAAGACACCAAGGTACCTCATGTGTAGATACCATTTATGAGTGGGATAAAATTAAAGACACCAAGGTACCTCATTTGTAGATACCATTTATCGGTGGGATAAAATTAAAGACACCAAGGTACCTCATATGTAGATACCATTTATGAGTGGGATAAAATTAAAGACACCAAGGTCCCTCATATGTAGATACCATTTATGAGTGGGATAAAATTGAAGACGACAAGGTACCTCATGTGTAGATACCATTTATGAGTGGGATAAAATTAAAGACACCAAGGTACCTCATTTGTAGATACCATTTATGAGAGGGATAAAATTAAAGACACCAAGGTCCCTCATATGTAGATACCATTTATGAGTGGGATAAAATTAAAGACACCAAGGTACCTCATTTGTAGATACCATTTATGAGTGGGATAAAATTAAAGACACCAAGGTACCTCATTTGTAGACACCATTTCTCCTGCAAACCATACATGACTGGCTGGTTTTTGATCTACCCAGCGTCTTGTGTCATACTGAAATGGAAAATGAAAATGCCACATGCTGTTATAAAGAAGAGATCTGATCCATGTATAGTTGCACATGAGTCCAACTGCAAACAAGATGGACCCTGAACTACTTTCACTTAATCTACCATTTGATAAGGGTCTATGTTTGTTTTACTGATTACTCCTAATAATTAACATAGACCCAGAAATGCCGGTGCATTATGCAATGGTAGATATGGGTCTTTGCAGTTTGCAGGTAGACTTGTCTCATAAGTGAATATATACTGTATGTAATGATATGAAAGAAAATGATATTTGGAAGCAAAATTGAAATAATTTTCTCAGCTTTAACTGATGATGAATGCAATTCTTAATACTTATCATTGTAGAATAGGAAAATTATACCATGAAGATCAGAATACTCTTCTAGCTGATCAAAAAAACTGATCCCAAGGGTGCAAGTTTTCCATCCTACACTAACATAACAAAGGATTATATTTCTTACACAACTGGAAGAAAACCAATGGTCCCAAAAAAATATTGTGAATAATGACCAGGTTCAAAACAAGAAATGAGAATTTCCTCATCTTAAGATGGAACAATGCAAACTGAAAATTACATTTAGGCAGATATCAGTATTCAAAGAACAGTGGTCCAAGTCATATTGGTATCAATAATACACAGTGGCCAAACAATGTACACCAATAGCTATCTCTACATTTGTGTCAAATTTCAAAAATCTGGGGCAAGGTTGAGTATGAGTTTTAATTTCAAAGCTGGAGTTTAAATTTTGTGCTCAGACATTTTCAGGGTTACTGACCCTGTGTTTATGCTGTTCCTTCAAGAGATGACAGAAAAGTCTCAAATCTGCTGTGGCACTCTGTAAGTACAGATCTGCATAGATGCTATTTCCAAGTAAATTATCTTCCTAAATTGGATCTAATCAACCAGTTACTAGTTTTCCTATTTTCATTTTTATCTGTGCATAAATATCTCAATTTACAAACAATAAGATCTGAAAAATGGTTTGGCAGATTATTAATTACAAAACAATGTTCATTGTTTACTCACAAAACTGACAAATTTTGGACAACCTGTCATATGACTACCATGTGACATCCCAGTGCATCACATGATCTACTTACTGTAGATTTTACTGGATAAACACATGACCAGGCCAGCTTGGAACGGAATTCACAGAAGACCATTATTTTGTCCTGCTTGGAACCACCATTAGGATCAATCCAGTAGTAATCTGGGAAAAGAAGTTTAAATATGTCTGATGTATTAATATTTTATGGATAATATATTAAATTCTTGTAGCATTTTATTATTATAAATGATGATGTCACATTGATTATACCTAATATAGTTCAGTGCATTTGTATGGGAAAATATGAACATGTTTTTCTGAGTAATACTGTATGACATTGGGAGTGCAAAACTTCATATTTTTCAATGAAGTAACCTTTTTATTATATACTGATTTCGTTTTTCCACCTGAAGCTTAATAATATAAAGAAAAGATTACAACTGCCCAGTAACCTTTGATCTGCATCACATTCTCAACATTAGTTTAAAATAAATTCTTGTTTTGATCTACCTAAATTTAAAATTTATAATCATATTTTTAATGAACATGCATGGAACAACTTTTCTAGTTGGTCTGGATTAGATAGATTTTGTTTTTATGTTGATCCAACTCAATTTTGCTTTTCTATTTGTGATGGACTGCATTTATTAGCCAAGTCAATGCTGTACAATGTACATGTGATTTGAGTATTGGACTGGTATTGAATCAATCACGCCTCTGCTCCATCATTGTTTGGAATCATAATGTGTGAAAAATATTAATTCTTTTAATTGAAATTATCAAAATACACTATGGAATATCACATTCATTTCATTTTGAGTGCAGTAAGGAGAACGTAATTTCTGTTGGAAATGTAGTCAAAATTACAATATAATGTTGCTGTGTGTATCAAGTTTTTAAACCCATGACAGGGGCCAAGTAACTGAGATTTTGCAGAACTAACCAAGAGAGTATATTTTTATGAAATTCAAGATGCAAAAATGTAAGTATATTTTATTACCAGCTAAAGAAGACACATGTTTATGCCCTGTCACTTGTATGCTCTGTTGGAGGGACCCCAGTTAAGTATATGACCTATATGGCTTCTATTACTAGCTCACATACAAAACTTTGTGCAAAACAATTTAAATGGGGGAAATTTGCAAAGCAGCTACTGTGTGATAGCTAAAGGGAAAAAGACTTCTTTGTCATCTTGGCTTATTGGCTCTGAGTCTCTTAGTTTTCTACCAAAATCTTCAGTTCCATTGTTTCTTGAATTCAGTATTTTCACTGTCTTGTAAAATGGTACATATCTGATAGATATGTGATAGTGATTGGCCTCAATATGCTTTTCTATGCCCTTGTTATTGACTCTAGAGAGACTAGTCATAGTCTAAACCATTCTATTTTGCAAAAAGTTGGAACATTTCTCCTAAATAACTGTTTAAATGATCAGAATGGTATTTTTGATACTGTCTCTCACATTTGTTGTGGACATTGCAAATATCACGTTCATTAGTTTCCTTGTTTGAAAGTTTCATTTGTGACTTTGTCAGCTTGTTTACATCACTGACTTTATCATCTCTACTTTCAGATGGATGAAATGACTTTTTCATCCACAAACAAATATATTAAAACAAAAGCTAAAGCATCTACTACATGATCGTACATTGTTTGTTTACAAAGTAATTCCCAGTACACAATGCTATTTTTAGAAACAGATGCCATGCAACATGAACCTTGCTGACAGAAAATGACTGCAAGATTCTAACAATGTAAACAGAGAAAAAAGTGAGCATATAATAAACTGAATTCCTAAATTTTGTATTGTGTATGATGATGTTACATGGTTACAGGTGTTATCTTCAAGGTGGAGGAAAAGGGATACTTTGGGGAAAAAAGCACATTATATGTGAAGAAGGAACCACTTACAGTTGGCATGTGCTGAAAAAGGGATTTGAACTCAGGACCTTAAGTCTTTCACATAGATTAAATCTTTAGAGTGTGGGATTTATTACAGTATATACTCACATAAAAGTCCGATCCAATGGCAAAGAGCACAGACCCAGATCTCCTATCCCATAATGCACTGGCAGATTTGGGTCTATACCTTTTAGTCTACTGATCAGTCATATACTCATAACTGCCAGTGCATTATGGGATGGCAGATCTGGGTCTATACAATTTGACTTATAAGCAAGTACCGGTATATACAGAATGTATGCCACAGATGTGTCATAGATGCTCAAAAGACAACAAATGACACTTATAAGGTGTACAGTAATGAGCAAGTCTTCAAAATTTCAAGTCAATAATATGCAGAGATGACTGAAATAACAATTTGAAGTCACTAATATAGTGAGATTACTAAATTTATCAAAATTTTTAAGTCACTGGTATATTGAGATTACTGAAATCATTAAATCTGAAGTCACTGGTATAGTGAGATTATTGATATTAAATTTGAAGTCACCAGGATAGTGAGATTACTAAAATCATTAAATTTGAATTCACCGGTATAGTGAGATTACTGAAATCATTAAATTTGAATCCACCGGTATAGTGAGATTACTGAAATCATTAAATTTGAAGTCACCAGGATAGTGAGATTACTAAAATCATTAAATTTGAATCCACTGGTATAGTGAGATTACTGAAATCATTAAATTTGAAGTCACTGGTATAGTGAGATTACTGAAATCATTAAATTTGAAGTCACCAGATAGTGAGATTACTAAAATCATTAATTTTGAATCCACTGGTATAGTGAGATTACTGAAATCATTAAATTTGAAGTCACTGGTATAGTGAGATTAATGAATTAAAGTACAGTGAGATTATTGAAATCATTAAATTTGAAGTCACTGGTATAGTGAGATTAATGAATTAAAGTATAGTGAGATTATTGAAATCATTAAATTTTAAGTCACTGGTATAGTGAGATTACTGAAATCATTAAATTTGAAGTCACCTCTATAGTGAGATTACTAATTAAAATTTGAAGTCACCACTATAATGAGATTATTGAAATCATCAAGTGTCAAGTCACCACTATAATGAGATTATTGAAATCATCAAGTGTCGAGTCACCACTATAATGAGATTATTGAAATCATCAAGTGTTAAGTCACCAATGCTGAGATTGCTAAAATCATCAACATTTGTATTCCATCTAACAGAAGGATGGGACTGTAAACATTAATGAATAAATTAGTAGTAACATAAAATTCATGACATTAAAAGCAGCAGTCATTTAGCAAATCACCACCCCATATTCATTTGGCTGAGGACAAGCTAAAAAGTAAGTTCATGCAAATCTGACAGCAAGAAAAAAGATGCCAGAAGCAGATGGCGAGGGGCCTCTGATGATAATGTGGACAGGATGCTAAGGTCCAAGTCATTCAAAAAGCGATCATGAAGAAAGCATCATGTTAAACTGGTTACAGATCTTTGCTAGACTACCCTGCCCATACCCAGCAAATCTGCCTGTGAGATCAACACAGCAAACAGGTACAAGATGATAGTGCTTACCATCTTTAGCAGCTGGATTGGCGAGGATAATGTCTTTGCAGCTTCCTGCTGGTGCATCCTCATTGCCATTTGGCTGTCGAATCTTGCTGATTTCCTCTGCTACTTCTCTCAAAACCTCCAGGGCATTCTTCTCCTTAAATCATGAATTAGAGGTTAACTTCCACAAAATCATTCCTACTCCTATATACAGGCCTGTGATAAAATGGACTTATAAGATGAGTCATACCTTTCATTATTCAGAATTTCTTCCCATCCGTCAATACTTTCCAATTAGCAGTGATGGGGGGCTGGAGGTACACAATGTTGAGAAGCTACACAATGGTCTCATTCAACTAGACTCTCAAGTGACTGTTATTTTCCTACCCCTCCTAACATTACTATCCAAATATGTCATATCTGGGTAATAATTAAGGTGTCTAATCTTGGGTTTGGGGGTGGGATGGGGAAGGACTCTGAACTAACCAAAATTACTTTCTGAGATCATTCAAGCTAAAATTCCATTGTAAGCTAGTGAACAGAAAGATATCATTAGTAACATCTTGTTAAACATACACAGGTGAAGAGGTGACAGATCTCAATCAGCCAATACAAATATTGACATGAAACATCATTATAACAGAGACATGTTATGCCACCTGACTTTATCATCCAATCAAATCACTTTGTCAAATTTTGGGCCGGCCTCACTCAGGAAAAACAAGGAAAACTTAGTTTGTTGTTTCTTCCTTAACTAATTTTCTCAGGGCCTAATGATGCCATGCAAAAGGATTTGGTTGAGTGGGTCAAGAGAAAAATGGATGCAGGATGTTCAATTTCAGTGCAAAATCAAGTGGCCTCTAATCATTTGGTCTACCTTAGAATGGGCATCATGTGACCACTGTCTCTGGACTGGCATCATGTGACCACTGTCTTTGGACAGGCATCATGTGACCACTGTCTTTGGACAGGCATCATGTGAACACTGTCTTTGGACAGGCATCATGTGACCACTGTCTTTGGACAGGCATCATGTGAACACTGTCTTTGGAGAGGCATCATGTGACCACTGTCTTTGGAGAGGCATCATGTGACCACTGTCTTTGGACAGGCATCATGTGACCACTGTCTTTGGACAGGCATCATGTGACCATTGTCTTTGGACAGGCATCATGTGACCACTGTCTTTGGACAGGCATCATGCGAACACTGTCTTTGGACAGGCATCATGTGACCACTGTCTTTGGACAGGCATCATGTGACCACTGTCTTTGGACAGGCATCATGTGAACACTCTTTGGACAGGCATCATGTGACCACTGTCTTTGGACAGGCATCATGTGACCATTGTCTTTGGACAGGCATCATGTGACCACTGTCTTTGGACAGGCATCATGTGAACACTGTCTTTGGACAGGCATCATGTGACCATTGTCTTTGGACAGGCATCATGTGACCACTGTCTTTGGACAGGCATCATGTGAACACTGTCTTTGGACAGGCATCATGTGACCACTGTCTTTGGACAGGCATCATGTGACCACTGTCTTTGGACAGGCATCATGTGAACACTCTTTGGACAGGCATCATGTGACCACTGTCTTTGGACAGGCATCATGTGACCATTGTCTTTGGGCAGGCATCATGTGACCACTGTCTTTGGACAGGCATCATGTGAACACTGTCTTTGGACAGGCATCATGTGACCATTGTCTTTGGACAGTCATCATGTGACCACTGTCTTTGGACAGACATCATGTGACCATTGTCTTTGGACAGTCATCATGTGACCACTGTCTTTGAATGAGCATCATAAGAAAGGGTCAACTCTATTTTTAATAAAATTGGATGTAAAAGATTTCAAATATTACTATGCACATCAAAAGGTCCCTGCTAATATTTTTTATATACAATATTTTTTTCTCTGCAAAAATGAAATTTGAATGTAAAGATGTGATATTTTGGGATCCTTTGGGTTTCATTATGTTCAGAATTTACCATCTTCAAGGTGTTTATAAAAAAAAGCCTGTCAGATAGATAAACAGAGTGGCAATGACAATATATCATAAATCAAAAGAACTATTCCGAATGGTCACACCCCCCGCCCCTCCCAATACATAATAAACAAATTTTGATTGTAGATAGCTTTATTCAATAAGACCACCCCATTTCATGTCAGGTGGATTACTCAAAGAAGAAATAATTAAACTGCCATCAGGATGAACATTCAGACACATTAAAAATATCCACAACAATGAACTTATGAAAGATACACTTTACAATTGTTTTACACTATATTTAATTTGCAGTGAGAGGGAAAGCTAATTAGTTCATAATTAAAACAAAACTTCTGAATGCTGTAATGCAGATATTTTATGCATTAAAACACATTCTTGGCTTTACATCATATGGGAAAATATATGGAAAAAATATTTCATTATTTTTCAAAAAAAATAAAATTCTATACCCATTTGTTTATGTTATCCATATAAAAATATATTTTTTAAATAGTAAATGTTCAAATTTTACATTTTGTGTATAACTTGTATGTATTCTTACCTCTTCTGTTGCAGTGGTATCAGCCTGTAAAGAAAATGAATGAAATTAACATTAAATAATCATTCCAACAGCTAGCTAGATTAAACATCCAGAGAGATGAGAATGGAAGAGCCAGAGGTAAGACCACCATACTGTCTGTAATTCTTTTCCACCATCAGTTCATATAAATTAAGTTAATTATATATATTTTGGATTCTAAATTTTAGAACAAAGAACTATGTGTTCTTATTATGATGAGATTGGCATTTGCACTTGAGAATCATCTGAAAGTTATAGTATACAATTTTGTGGATACAGTTATTCACGACCCACCTGAAATAATTCATAAATGGGGGGATTTGTGTTATTTAGTTGATATGTGAGAAAATGGAAGCGTTTCCCAAGAATACACATAGGAAGCCAACTTGTGATGGCCTGGGCGGGTATTGTACCCACATCCTCTTTAATAAGAGTCTGACAGGAAACCAACTTGTGATGGCCTGGGTGGGTATTGTACCCACATCCTCTTGAATAAGAGTCTCATGCTCTGCCAACACAACTACTATGGTTCCAGAGAAAATGTGAACCATTAATTACAGACAGTACAGTGTGCTAAACAATTTATCAAGTCAATGCACTCTTACCTCCTCAGTTGCAGAGTTATCAGCCTGAAAAGAAAAGGTAGATTTAGTAATAAAACTGATAACCAACTAGCTACCTGGCTAGCTAGCTAGATAGATTAAATTACTATTAAGGTGTTAAGAGTTGATGTAATAGGTTATTTGATGCAGACACCCATCCTTCAGAAGGGGCCAGTATTGAAATTCTTTAGTTATCAGTAAGATATTAACACATTAACCCCTAGCGACGGCTTAAGGGGGCAGGAGGTAGTAGTCTACTGCCAAGCTCTGTAGCGTCATGGTGATGCATGATACACTAAAGTGGGTGGTATTATAGAAAGGTAGACAGACGTAGCTCTACAATGATACCAAATAATCTGGAATATCTAGTTGCACTACAAAATACAGATAAAAAAGCTCATTTTCTGGACCCAACTTTTTTCTACCCAAAATTCGCCCGTGGTCAGAATCCGATCTTGTGTCCGGATTTTAGACTTTTTGGTCTCAGATGTAAGGCAAACCAGTATGAACTGCAAACAGACAGATGAGCCTTTGCAAAAAGTAGGATAAGATGGGCATTTGGAATAAAGAGTGGTCTCGATACAAAAATAATGGCTCTGTTTAGCAAAAAAACCCCAAAAAATACTTTTACCCTTCTGCTCATGTGCGGGTCAAAAGCCAATGAAAAACGATGTTTCAAACACAACTAGGCAGTATGTTATTGAAAGATCACCGGGCATATGGTGTTTTCGGATCTATTCAGAAATAGCTTTCAAAATGTGTTTCCTACTCGATTTTCAGGCGAAAATGACAAAAACCTCCAGGGGTTAATGTGTTAAGCAATTATTACCTTGTATATTACCCTTCAAGTTTTACCTGTCAATCAATGAGGCATCAAGATGTATCATATGGTTTCTAAGGGAAAAAGAAAGTCAACCACCTCGGGTTTTAAATGACATTTTTCTGACAAAATGGAGTAATTTCAATTCTGTATAGAGGTAGAATATGAACTGAAACCCCTCTAACAAAAACCATTGGGGCCAAATTTAATTTCCAAAAGTGAGGCCACATGCCTAGAAAATGGAGCCTTGGTATTTAATTTAAAAAAATATGTTTTAATAATCATTTATACCAATAAATAGCATTGATAATATGCAGACAAACATAATCTTTCCTGCATGGCTTATTTGCAATCATTTAGTTAAATGATTTGCCTTAAAAGTCGGCACTTTCTATGGTGACTTCAGATTAGCCTATTTAATCCATAATCTTTGTCCACATATATAATCAAATATTGTTTTAGCCTTGCGTGTCCAGCAGGCATTTTATCACCAATAGGCTTACTACAGTATTTGCTTATCAGAAAAAGTCTGGTCCAGCAGGTGTTAGAAATTGAGTAGCTGAAATCTGTTTCCTATTTTTAAGATGAGTTTCAGTTTTATGGAGGGAGTTTAAGTGTCAAATTAAAATTCGGGATTGAAATCTGTTTCAGTTTTCAGAGTAGAGGGGTTTTGGTTTATTGGGAAAAAAGTTATGATAATAAAGAAGGAAATATTGATGACCTAAAAATTGTTGATTTTCAGAAGATTCCAGAAATTGAGGCAACCATTGTAAGGGGGTCTCACTACACTATATAATCTTATCAATGTATCCCATATGCATGACTGGGAATTCATCCTGTATGTGAATGTGACCAAAGGTAGGTTGAATTAGTCAAACAGAAGTTTAGACTATCATATCAACTTTAACGTAATTCTATAACAAATTTTTAAATCAGATGGTGCAAAAACTGAATTTTTTATCAATATATCTCACAGAGTGTCATCATCTCAAAATGGTACAAATGTTTCCAACATTCTGTCACTGATTTTAGTGATGCAAACAGCAACATCGAATGAAAAAATTCTACACTTAGGAATGGTGTATTTTCATTTTAATATTCAATGAAGAGTAACTTTTTAAAATGGAATTTTATAAGGGAAAAAGGAGAAGTGAGTTACCTGGTAGGGGTCACCTTTGGTGGCACCTTGTTGGAAGAGTGCTGAAATTGCAGGGGCATACATGGCTGGTCCTGGTGGGCCCTAAAGTACACAAGTTAAAAATACATTAATAATAATGATACATTAATAATACTAATAATCATCACCATTGTCATCATCATCATCATCATTATTATCATAAAATGTAAGAAACTTACTACTACAAATAATGCTATTAAAAATTATTTTATTATTGATGAAGGTAGTGATGATGATGATGATGATAATGGTTATTATTATTACTGTGATGATCATGCAAGAACAGCAATAGTTGTTACATCTCATAATTTCCTACCTGTGAGTGAAATACATTGTTGCATAGCCATTATATTTCACAACAGCCAAAAGATTATGGAGCTCATGTGAATGCATCAAATAAATCAATCATGATTTCATAATGGCTGAAATGTCAAACTTTGTACACCCTGATATAAACAATTTAGCTGTACTAATTGCTGAAATGTCAAATCTTGTACAGTGTACTAAATTGCTGAAATCTCTGATCTTGTACACTGTGATATAAACCATTAAGCTGTACTAATTGTTGAAATGTCAAGATCTTTTACACTGTGACATAAACAATTAGGCTGTAATAAATGCTGAAATGTCTGATCTTTTATACTGTGACATAAACAATTAGGCTGTACGAATTGCCGAAATGTCAGATCTTTTACACTGTGACATAACAATTAGGCTGTACTAATTGCTGAAATGTCTGATCTTTAACACTGTGGCATAAACAATTAGGCTGTACTAATTGCTGAAATGTCTGATCTTTAACACTGTGGCATAAACAATTAGGCTGTACTAATTGCTGAAATGTCTGATCTTTAACACTGTGGCATAAACAATTAGGCTGTACTAATTGCTGAAATGTCTGATCTTTAACACTGTGGCATAAACAATTAGGCTGTACTAATTGCTGAAATGTCTGATCTTTAACACTGTGGCATAAACAATTAGGCTGTACTAATTGCTCAAATGAGGTGCACAAATAAGGCCCTCCAACATTTTTCAAGAACCGGTGGCTTGTGACAGAACTTCCATGTCTATGAAAGCCATCATTTAACTGATAATGCACCCATTAATTATTTTCATTAATTCACAGTCAAACTATTAGAAATAATATTGTGACAAAACTTTCCAGTAAATGTGCCATATAATAAAATGACCTTTTCTTCTTTCTATACTTACAGGTGGTCCTGGGGGTCCCATAGCTCCGGATGTTCCCTAAAGGTTAAAGAAAATTTTAGATATACATGGATATAGAAAGGTATCTTTGGGTAAGAAATATAAGATACTAGTTTTATTATATATTTTAAATCAAGTCCTATAAATTTTGTGTTTCAGTAACTATTCAGTATTATCCCCAATGGAACCTGAATCAGGTCAAATTGATGGTGAAAGCATGCACAAAACTTTGCCAATCATGTGAGGAAGAACTATTTATAGAAATAGAAAGTGCCTGGAGGCAGGGTAACCAAAATAACAATAGTAAGAGTTTAGAACAATTTTCCAATGAAATATTAATGTTGGCAGTATGGCAGCCATTTTGAATTATGGGGAGAAATCAAATCACCTTGTTAGTTTCAATTTAAATCATAAGAAAATGAAACTGTAGATTTTGGAAGAACTGCAATTTGAAAGGAGAAAGACATATTTTGTACAATACAGAATTAATTTTGTACCAAACACTAAATATCTGTTGTCTGAAAGCTAATAAAATTGCTCAAATAATAGTACCTGTAATGATTATCTATGTCATATTTTGATGATTCCATCAAGTAAAAGAGAAAGAATACTAGTTAGCACTTTTACTTTAGGAAAACTGAAGAATACTAGTTTAGCATTTTTACTGATGAGAAAGCTTTGATGGCAACACAAGGTAACAGTTGCTTTCACATCACCAATATCATGTGACATTAGGAATATGTAAGAATGAGATTTATTGAGAATTTACAATGGATGGGGACACTGACATTCATTTATTTACATGTTAACTTTCAATGGGCAGGTACTTTTAAATTCATTCCCTGGAAGATTACAAGGGGCATGGACTTTTGAATTCATTTATTGAAAGTTTACAATGGGCAGGGACTTTTAAACCCATAACTGAAAAACTTACAATCAGCAGTGACTTTAAATTGATTTAATGAAAGTTTATGATGGGCAACGACTTTTAAATTCACTTATCAAAAGTTTACAAAGGGCAATAACTTTTAAATTCATTCAATGAAAGCTTACAATGGGAAAAGACTTTTAAATTCATTTATTTAGAACTTACAATGGGCAGGGACTTTTAAATTCATTTATTTTAGAACTTACAATGGGCAGGGACTTTCAAGTTCATTTATTTAGAACTTACAATGGGCATGGACTTTCAAGTTCATTTATTTAGAACTTACAATGGGCAGGGACTTACAAGTTCATTTATTTAGAACTTACAATGGGCAGGGACTTTTAAATTCATTTATTATGAACTTGCAATGGGTAGGACTTTCAAGTTCATTTATAAAAAGCTTACAATGGACAGGGACTTTAAACTTCATTTATTTAAAACTTACAATGGGCAGGGACTTTTAAATTCATATATGTAGAACTTACAATGGGCAGAGACTTTTAAGTTAATTTATTTAGAACTTACAGTGGGCAGGGACTTTTAAATTTATTTGTTGAAAGCTTGAAATTGGTAGGGAGTTTTAAATTGATTTGTACGAAGATGAAAAATGGAATTTACAAGTCGATGTTTTGGTTTTTATTCAATTAATAGCTCATGTAAAAAAAAGACATATGTCTTTGTCTTATTTAGAATGTACAACAAATAGATTATTTAATTTGTGCATGAAGTATTTACATAGGTTAACTGTTTTAATGGCAAACTGCCACAACAATATGTTCACATGAATATTCATTAAACCATATGTCTTCAACTTTTTATTACACACTTATTGATTATTTTCAGATTGTAAGGTTTGGTATAAAGACTTATTCCAGTTTTCAGCTGATTTATATAATGTACAAATGTCAACTGGTTTCTGACTGTAAAACTTGCTAGACTGGTTTTATATATGGATGCAGTTAAGTTCCAAGATTCTATATTTTCTGCTAAATTATTAACAGCATTTATCTAGAACTTAAGTGATTAATTAATATAGAATAAATCAATTTCATGAATGAAAAATGACTTCATCAATGATTTTCAAAATTTGTTACAAAGAATTTGCAACTAAAAATGTAGTTTGAAATGAATCATTTATGTGAAATACTTACCTGTCTACCATCTTCACCTGAAGGTCCTCTTCGACCCTAATAATAATAATAATAATAATAAAAACAATAATAATAATAATAGTAATAAGAATGAATGAATGAATGAATGAATGAATGAGTATAATGTATAACCATAAATAAAACAACATATAACAATCAGAGAGAATACAGAGGTGATGCATCAGAGAAAACACCAATAATTATGAAGTTAATTATGTTTGGTCATGTGACTTGATAATGACTAAAAGTTGTTTGTTTTGGGGATGTTCATTTTAATAGGCCTTTGAACACATTGTATATATCATAGCAACAAAATGGAACTTAAGTGACTTTCCTAAGGACACACTGAGGCATCCGACCCAGACTGGCCTGGGTGGAATGTGAAAATTATGGTCCAAAATAAGAAGTGATAATGAGCATGTAATCATCAAAAGCTCTTCAGAATCAGAGATAAGAATAGCATGTAATTATCAAAAGCTCTTCACAATCAGAGATAAGAATAGTATATTTTCACTATTGTTGCTTGTGTTGCTGTTGTCAATGATGACAAGAAAAACTATTTTACATTCTGACCTAATGATGTAATGTAGACCTCATCCATAAAAAAAACAAGAAAGATGTATGTGCCTTTATTGAGACCGTTGCTTCCACCTGCACCCCCACCAAAAGGAAAACAAATGTGCTATGATAATATATTTATCTTACCTGAAAATCAAACAATTAGATGTAACTATTGTCAAAGAAATGCATATCACTTTTCATGTCAGGAAGCTTGCCAGTAGCTTCTCGTGGGTCGGTGGTTCTTTCCGGGGTTTTCCCGGGTTCTTCCTCCACCATTTATACTGGCCGCCATGTATAGCCTATCTTGTGCTGAAAAATGGCATTAAACCCTACAACAACAACAGCTTTGTGGGAGAATAAATAATGACAATCACATATCTAGCCTACAAACTTTCCACATTCCTCTGATACAGAATGCCCAAAATACCTGTCTACAAAAAGTTCAGTACAGTCCTCCAAACAGTACATGAGGAAAAGCGTTTTTGTATTCTCCCCAAAAATGTTTTTTTCATTACCTTACAAGAACTGTGAGAGAAGTAATAACAAACTTTATAATGGACAGATGGACAGACTAATCCACATGGATAACAACAATATCCCTGTGCTTTTCAGAAGTCCACTGATAATAATAAAAAAAACTAGACTGCATATATGAAAACAACAAACATAGACAAGGCAGTAAAATCAACTGTGGATAGCAGAACAGAAAAGGAAGTCTCATACATCAAAAGCATTTAATATTTGCAGCCCCATTTGATAGATTATCACATTCTAACATGAGAGCCATCAGAAGTGAAATATATATTAAGAACTTGTCATACAATCTACGTCAAACAATATACGTGTTCTGGAATTATTGAGAACTCATTCAAAGACATTTTGGATTACATCAGTGTGGTACATCAGGGCATTCAAGACTACTGGAATTCATTCAGATCATTCTTCACTTTTGGACTTGTTATGAAACACTTAGGATTATTTGTGATTTAATTCACATAATTGTTTCTTCTGAATTTTCACTTTGTATTGTAGAGAAATAAATTTAAATTACTTCTTGATTTTACTTAAACTGTTGGTTGCACTTCTTTCTGTAATTTAAGAGCTAGAGTCAAAACATATTGCATACTGATATAAAATTAAATTCTAAAGATTAACATTCTTTCAAATTATACAAATGTAAGAGATATTAGTGATTGGTACATTGCAAATTGTCCCAATCACTAGAATTTGTTCTGTTGGAACTTAAACATAGGAACTTATGTTGGGAATGCCAAGTTAAGAGATGATGGAAATTCATGGGTCATAACTCATCTAAAGGATGATATGGAATGTTTGAAAGCAACGTTAAGAGATGATGGGCATTCAGGGGCCATAACTCATCTAAAGTAAAATAAGGAATGCTTGAAAGCTAAATTAAGAGAAGATGGGATTTCAGGGGCCATAACTCATCTAAAGTAAGATGAGGAATGCTTGAAAGCTAAATTAAGAGATGATGGGCATTCAAAGGGCCATAACTCATCTAAAGGATGATGTGGAATGTTTGAAGGCTAAGTGAAGAGATGATTTGCATTCAGGGGCCATAACTCATCTAAAGAATGATGTGGAATACTTGAAAGCCAACTCCATCAAAGTTTCATTAGTACAAGCAACATCCCATGCAAAGATGAAGATATCAAGTTGATTGACAAGGGCCAAAACTCTAAAATTGTTTACATCAGTCAACATCAGATGATGAATATTTCCTGAGCTATACTGACTGCAAGCAACAGTCCATGTAAAGATATGACATTGATTGACAAGGAATACAAGTCTGTCCAAAATTGTGCTGATTAAACAAAATCCATTCAATACACATCATTGTCTTATGTTCTTAGAAGACATGATCAGAATACTGTATGTTGAATGATTCTTACAATTGCAAGTATTAAGAGAAGAATATATGAATATATGAACAAAGGGCATAATTTATTCCAAAATGGAGTAAACAAGATGAAGCCCATTTAGACACATGCAAGTCTATGAGTCAATGTTTATACCAACTTGTACCAGAATATTCTAAATGGTTCTTGAGCTGTGCAAGTTTGAATCAATATTCCATGTGAAGATATTATGTTATATCTCAATGGCCTTAAGTCCATCAAAATGGAGTTGCTTAGGCAAACCTCATAAAGGTTCAGTAAGATCTATGAGGAAGTATCCATACCATATAGCACCAAATGTTTTTAATGGTTCTTAAACTATCCTGGTTACAGCCATATCCCATAGATATGAAGTTTAGTGTCAAGGGCCATAACTCCATCATACATGCATATATATATATATATATATATATATATATATATATATATATATATATATATATATATATATATATAAAATGAGCTGAAACAGTAAAACCCATAAAAAGCACATCTAAGATCTATTACACATTGTTCATACCAGACAGAACCAGGATGTGTTAAATTGTTCCTGAGCTGTGCTGGTTACAAACATCCCATTTGAAGATATCTGATTAATCAGCAAGGGTCTTAACCCTATCCAAAATAGTACTGACAAGACAAAATACTTGCAAGGCACATTTAGGTCATTGACAAAGTATGCACTAGCTGCATCAGAATAAGCTGAATGGTACGATGTTTACGAGGATCTGCATGCAGCGTCAATGTAGAATTGACAGAATATGGGTAAGAACCCTGTCAAAATTGAACAAGAAAAGATAAAACCTTTAAAATGCATATCAAATTGGTATAGACAATTCATCTTCCAAATGGCATTCAATTAGGTACAATGGTTGCTGAGCTTTGATTTGTGGACACAGATGCTATAGAGCATGTTGATACAGTGCATTAATAAAGTATCAAGGTAAATCAATTTTCAAGGTAATAAAATCATCAAGGTAAATAAATTATATCAAGATGGATGGATGGATATCAAGATAGATGGTTGGATATCAAGACAAATGGTTGGACATCAAGACAAATGGTTGGACATCAAGACAGATGGTTGGTTACAGCCAAATCAAGATGTTGCCTGCTGCACTAGAAAACTAAATTTAGATGTGTACTTACTGGGGGGCCTGGAGGGCCTGGGAGTCCAGATGGACCATCTGAACCTGGTTCTCCCCTCCTGCCATCTGGTCCCTAGAAAAGAAGATATAAGACACTTCAGCATCATATGGTCCATTATACAAGTTGAGTATGGTCATAGGATACTATGTAACCTGAATAATGGACCCAGTATAAAGTGATCTTGCACATAACACTTTACGCTTTTATGGTTCCCTTGAATGATGTTATAGTGAGAAATTATGAACCAATGCTCCCTCACTATAAAGCCCTTCATTAGGACTCCATTTCATTAAGTGGTAGTGTAATTATATCTATAACGAATCTTTTTTATAAGGCAATCTCAATATTAGGCAGTATATAATATGGCTCCCATAGACAGCATAATATTGAGGGAGCACTATGGCTTCCACAGACAGCATAATAAAGAGGGAGTACTATGGCTCCCATAGACATCATAATATTGAGGGAGTACTATGGCTCCCATAGACCGCATAATAATGTGGGAGTACTATGGCTCCCATAGACAGCAAAATAACGAGGGAGTACTATGGTCCCCATAGACAGCATAATAACAAGGGAGTACTATGGCTCCCATAGACAGCATAATAATGAGGTAGTACTATGGCTCCCATAGACAGCATAACAATGATGGAGCACTATGGCTCCCTTAGCATAATAATGAGGGAATACTATGGCTCCCATAGACAGCATAACAATGAAGAAATACTGTATCATGTACTTCATTATAAGGCAGTTTCACTACAAGCCAGTATACTCTATATTGCCATATTGACACTGTATGATTGTTATTGCAAGTCAGAATTACTAGTATTTATAGGTTACTGCATTTGTATGGGAAAATATGAACAAGTTTTTTGGATGGAATACTGCACGACCTTCGGAGTGCAGTATATCCATCCGATAAAACGAGTTCATATTTTCCCATACAAATGCAGTAACCTTGTCATTATATGCTTATTTTTTTATTCTTCCTAATGCTTAATTATATGAACAAAATACACTACAAGAAACAACGTAATTGAATGTATGCCGTATTCTAAACTAAATACACAAGCACATATTCATCATTACACAACAACATTATTACTGCGCACATAACTCCGCCCAGACAAATTTGAACTTAGTCGCGCGCTTGACTTAACTTTTGAAAGAAAATGGCATGTCTAGTTAAAATTGAAATTTGGAGTCATATTGTGAATGAATGTGCATTGCAACAACTTTTCCATTTAATCTGGAATGAATAGATTTTTTTTTCAATTCTACTAAATTTTTTGATCATGGACTGGATTTGTATGTGACAATTCCACATGAAATATAAGCTAGGAAGAATGTGTAAATGTGTTTCTGTTTCTGTCACTGAATGTCTGAAATCATAATGTGGGCAAAATATGAAGTCTTTCAATTGCAATTGTCAAAAAGACGCTATGGAATTTAATGCTTATTTCATTTTGAGTGCAGAAAGGAGGATGTAATTGCACTTATCATCGAAATTACAGTACAATTTCGAAATGTGTAATCAAAATTGAGAACCTATAACATGGCTCATGTAATTCAGATTTGCAGAACTAAGAAAGTACCTTTTGAGGAAATTCAGGATGTAAAACTGTAAGTATATTTTTTTTGCCATTCTTATCACCAGCTAAAGAAGACAGTATATGACTTGTCACTTGTATGTTATTTGTAAGGACCTGTTCTTGTGTCTGTTGTATACTGTAGCTAGCCTAAATCCAAAACATTATATCAACGCAGAATATGCCAAAGCAGCTGGTATGCGGCAGTCCACGAAACATCTGTTTTAGTTCATTCAAAAACAAATTTAAACAACCACAATGTAAAGCGCCTCTTACGCAAGTGTACATGATTTGTTTACAAATCGAAAGTGCTGGTGTCTGCATCCATTATTTGTTTACAATAGAAAGTAGTTCCTTTATGCACGTGAATGCTATATGTGTAATGGCACGTGGGTTCAGTATCGGGTAATACTGCACGATTCTGACAATGTAAAGTTAACGGGGGAAAAAAAATGAGCATATAATAATACTTCATATTTCTTGACTGTTTTGCAAGGTTACTAGTATTACCTGCATACTTCTGAACCTTTTTTGTAATGTTTACAAGCATTTCCTGAATATATCATGACAATTTTTGAATGTTTACAAGTATTACCTGAATATATCATGAATGTTTTGCAAGTTTACTAGAATTACCTGGAAATAGCAAGACTGTTTGGCATGTTTTCTAGTATTATCTGGAAATATCATGATTATTTTGTAAGTATTACCTGATTATGTCATGACTATTTTGCATGTTTAAGAGTACATGTATTACCTGAATACAACATGACTTTTTTCCCAGAGTATGTCTATGGTTTTATTACTAAGTGTGCAAAGCTTGTGTAATTATTTGGCCAATAAAACCTACAAATTTGCAAATGGTTTGTATCTTCTTTCTTTTATTCTGATTTATGAAATATCATTACTTACGCATAGTCATATTTAATCCAAAGAATTATTTTTTTCAGAGACTTGATGCACATGATAATGGGTATCACATAACAGTCTTATGAAATGACAAAAAGAATAGACAGTCAAGCACTGTTCAACTGTAAGCCAACCAAACAGTGTGTGACAAATGACAATCAGTGTAGCATCCACAATGGCAACTAACTTTTATGACAATGGAGCAAAGTCATCAAGATTTTGGAAATGTAGAATATGATATGTGCAATATATGACAAAACTAAGTTTTTCACCTCATTCTGGTTTGAAGAATCAGGGTCCACGTTATGAATTAGAACACATCTAAAATTGGAACACATCATAAATTAGAGCACATCATATATAACAAAACAAGGTATCATTGGCTTACTTCACATACTGCATCTGCAGCTATTTTAAGAGATGTCATGTGCTGTCTTTTGTTCTTTAAACATTTATCAACTTTTTCAAGAGAGGACTTATTCAATGTCACAACCTGCATGTATAAATCTACATAGTTTCCTTAACTTACCCTGGTTCCTTGTTGTCCTGGTGGTCCCATAAGTCCAGGTTCTCCTGCAAGTCCCTAATAATTAAAAACATGACATTAAATATTGGTAGCTATGACTTTTGAAATTGTTTTGCAAATGGTGACTGGTGCTGAATGAAAACATGTATTTGCAAAAACATCAAGAAAAATGGGTAAAGAGAGCTTTTTTAACATGGGTTTCACTAATCCTATACCATTCTATTCCTGTTTATTTTAACACATGCATTCATCTTTGACACTTAAATGCTTTCATAATGTAAAACTTTTGGCAACCAAGAACAGGCCAGAAGTTTGTACAACCTTGCCAGGTTAACATCCCTTGAATCATCAGAGGCTACTGTCTTCTGTGTTGTAATTTGCATTCACAATTTTTTCTGTAACAATAATACAGTCACGGAACTGGTAATTTTACTAGATAAATAAGAATGGAATGCAGAATGAATGCAAATGGATAAAAGTGATAAATATAAAATCTAAATGCATTTTTGAGATGAAATAGATGTGATGATCAATTAAATACAACAAGAATGAAATACAAACGGAACAACAAAAGAAGGCATATGGAATGCAAACAAAATGCAGATTTGATAAAATTTCCCATTCAGAGTCTGAATAAATTCTTCAGGAGCAAATGAAACTTCTTTTAAAACTAAACAGAATGTAAAAAACAAATTAGTGAAATAGTTATTGACTGGAAATCAGCTGGAGGGTTGCAGCCTGCATATTACTGCAGGGACAAACCATTCGATAACGTAGTGCCAATTTTAACATTATGACAGCCTGAACTCTTTAAATGCATGCAGCCTACATATCCTAGGATAAAAACATTATCAAATTATTCAAGATTGTGTAAAAGGAACTCTCTGTCCATTATTTTAGCAACCTGCATTATTACATTTTTATTATTTACATGCAACACCAGAGACCATTTGTGGCGCCAATTAGAAAACAACTGCAGTACAGGGAAATATGTCAGCATGTAGCAATATGGTAATTAGTGTTTATAAAAAGTTGCCTGCTTACTATGGCACTGTACTAGCAACCTTTTAAGCTTCCTGCTGTGTGTTTGCCTCCAATTATGTTCAGTATTTCATTTCCTGAAACACTATCTTTATCAGGCATAAATATTGAAAGCTTTTAAAATTCAATTAAAAGAGATTAATGAATCCAAAGGAAAGTCTCAGATGGCAGTCTAATTTATATTTATTTACAAAACTGATATATGTACAATGATATAAAAATCAGTAATACTGGTCAGTCTTCACTATTATAAATTATTTAAATTCCAATAATTCTTTACATGGGCATACATTTTTGTCATTTTTATGAAGAATTTCATGTTTGTCACTACTTATATTTGTGACTGGGTCCAGCGTCCCATTGTCGGTTAGATAAAAATCCTGTCATTGGGTCCAGTGTCATATTGCATTTTAGATACAAAACTTTTCTTTGATTCTTTAAATTCATGTTTCAGTGCAACCATAAAATGATTTAAAAGTGTTATTCCCCACTCCCTCAAATAAAGAATTTATGGAACAAGAATTGCAATTTATATAACTCACACACACTTATATTTTTTTCTTACCTGAATGCCTGGAAGACCAGGAAGTCCCATAAGTCCTATATCACCCTTATCTCCCTGAAGGTAAATATAATAATATTGAACATGGTATACAAGTTCAAAAGTTTGAAATTTTCTTTAAAAAAAAGGTACATAGTAATTAAAAAAAATCACAAGGATCATAGGTCTTTTCAAGAACATGTAACTGCATGATTTATGCAAAATTCTTAAAACTTCCACCAAATATTCAATTGCATGCATGAAAATCATGCAGCTAATAGCAAGCACCAATTGTTGTTTGATTAAATCCCCTCTATATCTAAAATTCAACCTTTTTTCAAACAGAAAACATCATGAGCTTGTGTGAAGTAGTAAAGCACTTGTCATTCCTATTTTCTCATTCAATGTTAATTTTTTTCTGTACTCGCATATTTGATGTACAAGTTAACTATGTACTGCACTTATATATTTGATATCATCTGTATAAGTTAATTTTTTTCTGTACTTGTATATATGATATACAAGTTAATTTTTTCTGTACTTGTATACTTGATATACAAGTTAATTTTTTTCTGTACTTGTATATTTGACATACAAGTTAATTTTTTCTGTACTTGTATATTTGATATACAAGTCAATTTTTTCTGTACTAGTATATTTGATATACAAGTTAATTTTTTCTGTACTAGTATATTTGATATCATCATTATAAGTTGTTATTTCCTATACTTATATATTTGATGTAATTTGCACCAGTTAATTATTTTCTCATCTTGCATATTTGATATCATCCATACAAGCTTTATCAATACATCCAGTTTTTATCAGGATTTAATTTAGGCTGTATACCATCTTTATTAGAAAAATGTTAATACAAAGCTAATCTTAAAAATGAATGGAAACAGCACAAGATAAATTGAAGAAAATAAATAATCAACCAAAATATTCCAGGAATTGCTATTCCAAGCTTTTTGTTGGTTTTATCAATTTCAGGTGTACTGTCAAACAAATTTGGTTGAAATCCAGTGATAAGGGAGTATTGTGTCAAAATGAAAGTAGGTGACTCGGATAGTCAAGGACTACAGCTTTGCCAAACCATAATGTCTCATCAATATCAACCATCAAATCAAAGCAAATTTGGCCCAGATCTGATAATAATCAAAGGATTTATTTATTATGTGGAAATGAAAGTGGGTTCTATTGGATAATCAGCAGCTACAACTCTGATAAACAATAATGCAGGACACAGAAATCAACTCAGCCAAAGCCTCATCTGCAGCTAACTGTTGACCAAATATGGTTCAAATCCAGTATTTCTTATGGGACTTGTTGAGTGCAAAAAATGGAAGTGGGACAGACATATTGTTATGTATATTTAATTTGCATTGTTTCTTTTTTTTCTTCCATTATTTACTATTGTAATTTTAACATTGTATGCTGGACTTGGACTTGTCCAAAATCAAGTTCATTTCCTACTTGACCTGAGTTATTGATTTTTTAAATTCTGTAAACAACTAATAGACAGCTAATCTGTTCTTTGTGTATGGGTTTAATATTATGATTATTAATAATAGAAGTAAATATATTTAATTTGGTCTGGGTCTAGGTTATTGAAAGTCCCATATATATATATATATATATATATATATATATATATATATATATATATATATATATATATATATATATATATATATATACCTGGCCTACCTGACATATTCCAGGTTCTATATTACAATTTTAGTAACAGACCTTCTAAGTATAACTAACATTTTATCTTGTCAACATTTGGAACCTTCTGGATTGAAATTTTCCATTAGGTAATAGTTATTTTTAGAAAATGCCAATTGTGACCTGAGGTCAAATAGAAGACTATATAATCTTGTTACTGGAAAAATTATTCATTCGTGCTTCAAGATCTGAGCAGAATGAACTGTACTATTCTTGTGTCCAGAAATTCATCTGGGCTACAATTTTATTTATTCAAATTATTTATTCATAGGAAATACAGAGTGCTCTTCAAAAGTAACATTCTTTGAAACAGAGACTTGAATTTATAGTGAAATTTATAATAAAGATATAATTCTTGAATGTATCATTTATTGTAATCAGTTAAAGGACTGTTGGTACATCACCATGACACAAGCCATAAATGGCACATCAACACTTTCAGGATCGGATTTAATTTGGATTTCCACTAAAGTTTATTCAGAACTTTATTTATTGGGATTTATGTCTGTAATTATAGGAGTATTTCTTATTTACTTCACAATACCATAAGTTCCTTTTTCTACAATTTCACTTTGTACTCTAGGGAAATAAATTATTTGTGAATTTTACAAAGCTTGTTGCATCACTCTTTTCTATTACTTATTTTAAGACCACATATTTGTAATACAGATCAAGGAAAGGATAGATGAAAGGATGGACATATATATCAAATTTAATGTTCTTGTTTGTCTGCCAAAAGCAGGAGACAAAACAAAATGATGAATAAATGAATGGAATATTACCTTTAGACCTGGAGCTCCATTTGGTCCATCAATACCCTCTGGACCCTGTGGACCCTGTAAGGTAGAAATAAGTCTACATTAGACATGAAATGTCTTTGTTTCATTTTATGAGCTTATTGTTATAAAAGTTAAATTTTAATGACCAAGAATTTGATATCGCTGCAAACATATTTTGTTCTTGCTACACCAAGATTTTAGAGTAAAAGAATGTCAGTGTGACAGACTATTAATTAACCCTTAAACTCCACCTGTCTATGAAATGGCTTTCAATCACTTATCAGTTATTTGAAACTCCAATAGGGCACTATCCTATCTTGTCCTGGATAACATGCAGGTCATTATTTAAAGAGATCTGGGTAACATGCAGGTCATTATTTAATGAGATCTGGATAACATGCAGGTCATTATTTAATGAGATCTGGATAACATGCAGGTCATTATTTAATGAGATCTGGGTAACATGTAGGTCATTATTTAATATGATCTGGGTAACAAACTCACTATTTAATGAGATCTGGGTAACATGCAGGTCATTATTTAATGAGATCTGGGTAACATGCAGGTCATTATTTAATGAGATTTGGGTAACATGCAGGTCATTATTTAATGAGATCTGGGTAACATGAAGGTCATTATTTAATGAGATCTGGGTAACATGCAGGTCATTATTTAATGAGATTTGGGTAACATGAAGGTCATTATTTAATGAGATCTGAGCAACATGCAGGTCATTATTTAATGAGATCTGGATAGCATGCAGGTCATTATTTAATGTTGTTTAGGTAACATGCAGGTCATTATTTAATGAGATTTGGGTAACATGAAGGTCATTATTTAATGAGATCTGGATAGCATGCAGGTCATTATTTAATGAGATCTGGATAGCATGCAGGTCATTATTTAATGAGATTTGGGTAACATGAAGGTCATTATTTAATCAGATTCAGGTAACATGCAGGTCATTATTTAATGAGATCTGGGTAACATGCAGGTCATTACTTACTGAGATTTGGGTAACATGCAGGTCATTATTTAATGAGATCTGGATAGCATGCAGGTCATTATTTAATGAGGAAGTCTGTTGCCTGAATGGTTAGAGACCTGGACAGTTTGCATGATATAAAATATGCAAATTCAGTTTGTAATTACTTCATTGTTTTCCATTCAAAATAAGTGAAACTGTCAATATCAACCAAAAGTATGTCTCTTTTAAAATTTTCAAAAGAGATAATTTGGTTGTAAGGAATCTATTACGTTAGTAAGTAGATGATGTTATCCTGGTGATTCGTTACTTTACATGATGTTCTGACTTAAACAAGAGTCCCTAAAAGGGCCTGACACTCATCTGTCCAAAAATTTAATAATTCATGAAAAGTCTTATTCTTTGAACTGATCTCAGATATTCTTGAGAAATTCCAATATGCCAAATTCAGCAAGAAAAATATTTTCATAATACCTGAACTAACATGTTCTCTAAATAAGTGCAGAACAAATTTTTTAATTGTAAACCTTGATATTGAACTTGACCATATCAGTAGAATATCACTGAATGCCTCTCATTTGCTGTCAAAATATACATGTACACTAAGTTTCATTTAATCAATAATCATATTTTTTTGAAGTTTTTAAAGTGCCATCATCAAATATATTCTTCTAACATATCCACAAACTGGGTTTGATAAAAATCCCTTCATGCTCGTTTTTGTTATCATGCTCACAATGATGATATGACGTCACTTAAAGCCGAGTTGGTTTTATTAAAATGGACTACCTTAAAGATTTATAACATGTCTACTAATATAAGAAAGAAATTATTCATTCAGTTGTTGCTACAGAGGCCCATGTAAAAGAAATACTGTGAAACCATAAAAAGCAAAGATAGAAAAATTGAGTAAAAATGTAGAATTCTCTTCAAATCTTTCATACTTACAGGTGCGCCACGTGGTCCCTCTGCACCAGGTGCACCAGTTGGGCCATTATCTCCCTAAATAAATAAAAGAATAAATAAATAAGGATACATAGAATGAAGGCATATATGTGGAACTTTCCTGATCAACAGTGATATTTTCTAACTGAGACTCTAAAATTTGATTATTCCAAATAAACTGCATGCTTGTCATTTTCTACTGTCTGCTTTTTTCTCTCCATTTCACTGTATGTACTACACATACTGTCACCTACAATCTGTAATGCTTGATCTTTTGTCACGATAATTAGCAATATTTTTTGTAAGTTGTTCTATTTGTAAAAGTTGTTTCAGCTGGAGAGAAAAAAACACAACTTTTCCTATATATGGTGAGGGTCAACTCATTCCCATACTATCTGCAAACACATGGCCATAAATGTGCAAAATTAACTTACATTCCATGAAATATATAATGAATGAGACCTAGATGAGGCCAAGGTAATATACAATATATGAGACCTGGATAAGACCACAGTAATATACAATATATGAAACCTGGATAAGTCCATAGTAATATACAATATATGAGACCTGGAAAAGACCACAGTAATATACGACATATGAGACCTGAACAAGACCATAATAATATACAATATGAGACCTGGATAAGGCCACGGTAATATACAATATACAAGACCTGGATAAGGCCACAGTAATATACAATATACAAGACCTGGATAAGGCCACAGTAATATACAATATATGAGACCTGGATAAGGCCACAGTAATATAAAATATGAGACCTTTGATAAGGCCACAGTAATATACAATATATGAGACCTGGATAAGGCCACAGTAATATATAATATATGAGACCCGGATAAGGCCACAGTAATATACAATATGAGACCTGGAAAAGACCAAAGTAATGTGTTTACTTTGCACTTCTGTGGTCCTGGATTCCATCGACAGTTCCCAGATACACAAGGGCCCATAACTGCTCATTCCAAATTGGAAGTTTCTTCTGGGTACCCAGGCTTCCTCAGTTTAAAAGACCACATTTCACAACCATATCTGTGTTTGCTATGAGCTCATGTCCTCCTTACATGTAAGCCTTGTATAAAAGTGTTGGATACATAGAAGTCTTTGTATTTTTTAATTGTCTTAAAATCTGAATGAAAAAATGCAGTACTCACCCTGTTACCTCTTGAGCCACTTTGTCCTACTGATCCCATGGGGCCTGGTGCTCCCTAAAGGTAAAAATTAAGGGCCATTACTTCTACTACATGAAGAGTTTAGCAATTCTCATGTCATGTCATTAAGCTTGTCCAGTTAATGTCTGGTGATATGCATAAACAATGCCTCATTTATCTTGTCCAGTTAATGTCTGGTGATATGCACAAACAATGCCTCATTTATCTTGTCCAGTTAATGTCTGGTGATATGAACAAACAATGCCTCATTTATCTTGTCCAGTTAATGTCTGGTGATATGAACAAACAATGCCTCATTTATCTTGTCCAGTTAATGTCTGGTGATATGCACAAACAATGCCTTATTTATCTTGTCCAGTTAATGTCTGGTGATATGCACAAACAATGCCTTATTTATCTTGTCCAGTTAATGTCTGGTGATATGCACAAACAATGCATCATTTATCTTGTCCAGTTAATGTCTGGTGATATGCACAAACAATGCCTCATTTATCTTGTCCAGTTAATGTCTGGTGATATGCACAAACAATGCCTCATTTATCTTGTCCAGTTAATGTCTGGTGATATGCACAAACAATGCTTTATTTATCTTGTCCAGTTAATGTCTGGTGATATGCACAAACAATGCCTCATTTATCTTGTCCAGTTAATGTCTGGTGATATGCACAAACAATGCATCATTTATCTTGTCCAGTTAATGTCTGGTGATATGCACAAACAATGCCTCATTTATCTTGTCCAGTTAATGTCTGGTGATATGCACAAACAATGCCTCATTTATCTTGTCCAGTTAATGTCTGGTGATATGAACAAACAATGCCTCATTTATCTTGTCCAGTTAATGTCTGGTGATATCCATAAACAATCCCTGATTTATCCATCGTAAGTGACATTAGTATAGGGAAATTAAACTTAAAATGCATTTACATTATTAGTAAAACAATTCAGTGATGCAAAGATGATTTGCCATCTTGATACTCTCATCAGCATGATATGGAAAAACTTTGGAAAAGAATGCTTGCCTTACTTTTAATCTTTAAACACTATGAATAATTATTTGTAATTGCCTCTTTCTTCTATATGCAAAGTAAACTGTTTGATATCATATTTTGTCTATTGTTATATATATATATATATATATATATATATATATATATATATATATATATATATATATATATATATATATATATATATCGATGCAAGAGACAGGTATTTCCTTTAACACCTAATTTACATATTCTGTGTAATGAAAATACTCACCCGGAACCCTATGGGTCCAGGCATTCCTGGTGGTCCTGCATCACCATCAGGTCCCTTCTCTCCACGAGCACCTGCAATGCCTGGGAATCCATCTTGTCCAGGGGGGCCCTAAAATAAATACAGTATATTTATCCTCAAATTCCATTTTAAATGATACACAATACACAATTATTATGTATTAACCCTTTACCTCATGCAAGCATCTTTGGATGCCTCTACACCATTCGCATGGAAGCGCCTTTTGACGCCTCTACTCAAGTCGCATGGAAGCGCCTTTTGACATCGGCTGTACAAATCAGCCATTTTATGCCGGTTTTCGTAGTGCCACCTTCGGGGAAAACCCCCTATTAGATACTACATTCATTTCTGCGAATGACAATTACATCAGATCAGGTGGTCACTGTTTATGCACTGGTCGATATCTGCTATTTAAAGTAACTGGGTCTTAATCTCCACTCTCCAAAATGGCGGTCGCGGATTTCATTCAGTACTTACGAAGTTTTCACGATTAGAATCACAACAATGAAACATTCAATAACCTAGGTAAAGGCTCTGTTATTGATGTAGGCAGCAATTAGTTTTTATAAATTATCAAATTCAGATGACTTAGTGATGTAGATGCAGATGAAAAACTTGTAAATTTCAAGTATGTGAAATGGCAGCTACGGTTGGTCACGCGGCCTCACTGACATGACGGTGAATGAGTTCTCTCAAGATTTTAAAGCACATAAAAAATTATTCCGTGATAAATAATTACACAGCAATTGGACTTTACTCTTAAATTTTTCCACATATAATAGATGTGTACCAAAAATGTAAAATGGTTAAAATTGCTGTTAAACATAACATACACTACATTGCTTAACAGTTCACAGGCATCCATATGTGTATGGAGTTGACTAGGTAACAGGTGTTCTATTTATAGCGCGCTGCACTTTGTAACTATGCTCTATGAGGTAAAGGGTTAGTGAGATTTACACATGACTTTACAGACAGCAGTATTCATTGGCCAAATGGCAATTATTATTTTTGTCCAGTCATAAAGTTATAAAGTTACATGTTAAACAAAATTGAAAGAAAATAATTGTTTTGCTATTAAACAACATTAGGCAATGGGTTTGCACTAATGTGATATTATAAAGCAGCATTAGGCAATGGGTTTGCACTAATGTGATATTATAAAACAACATTAGGCAATGGGTTTGCACTTTTAGGCAATGGGTTTGCACTAATGTGATATTATAAAACAACTTTGACGATGGGTTTGCACTGATGGGATGGGATGCAGAATAAATGAAAACAAACACATAAAGTGCATCAAGGTTCATAATCATAGGGTTAATCTTGTTAGACAGTTTAAGTATCATATGATTCCATTAACTTCATGATTCAATGCTTCCAGTTCACAGCATGTAAAATATAGAATGATTTACCTACTAATCTAAAATTTGTATCCAACATCAACATATTTTTCAAAAGAGGTAAAAAGCTATTTTATACAACTGTATGACCAATAAAACTACTTAAAGGTTGCTATAATGTCATTTACCTTGAAATTTATATGTGTGCATACAAGTTTTATATATATTTTTGGGATGCCGGCCAGGAATCATGTGATAAGTAATTAGGGACCACAAAAGAAATACATGAATGTTTATTCACTTCATTTTTGCATAGTCTTAGTATGTTGTATGTGACAATGCACTGTGTTATCCTTGGTATCTTATATATGACAATGGATTGTGCTATCCTTAGTGTTATATGGCATGCATTGTTATCCTTAGTTTCTTATATAAGAATGCATGGTGTCATCCTTAGTGTCTTGTATAAGACAATGCACATTATTAGTGTCTTCTATAAGACAATGCATGGTGTTATCCATAGTATTTTATATATGAACATTCATGATGTTAGCCTTAGTATCTTTTGTATGCCAATGCATTGTGTTATCTTTAATAACTTCTATACAATGATGCAATGTTATCCTTAGAATCTTATATGACAATACATTGTGTTATCCTTAGTCTCTTTTATATGACAATGTATACTGTTGTCCTTCATATCTTTGCATGACAATCAATAGTGTTATCCTTACTTAGTATGTGTGTATGATGATAGTGTTATCCTTAGCAACTGTTGTATGAGAATGTATAGTGTTATCCTTATTATCTTGTATTTGACAATGCATAGTGTTATCCTTATTATCTTTGTATGGCAATACAGTGTTATCAGCATCTTTGTATGACAATAAATAGTGTTATCCTTAGTATCTATGTATGAATAGTGTTATCCTTATTATCTTTTGTATGACAATGGAAAGTATAATCCTTATTATCTTTTGTAAGACAATGCAGTGTTATCCTTATTATATTTTGTGCGACAATGCATGGTGTTATCCGTATTATCTTCTGTATGACTTGCTTCATGTTATCCTTATTATCTTTGTATGACAATGCACTGTGTTACGCCTTTGTATTTCTATATGACAATGGATTTCATTTAAATTTGTACTGCATTACTTAACAAACTATAATGAGTAAATCTTATCTTATTGGAGAATTGTCAGACTTGATTGGTTTTTATTTTAAAAAAGTAAGCAAATATTGCCCTGTTCAGTACATAGTTTATATTATCCTTCTATCCTGGTAATCATCCAAATGATCAGTAGTCACATGGCCGTATTATTTAGGAGGTAAAGAGATCATATGGTAAGTTTCATCTTTCCCAAATAAAGCAAGACCTATAAGTTCCATTGAGATATTTGAGAATTTTATGCATTAAGGTATCTTACAGCTTTTCCTGGTTCTCCCATAGCACCAGACAGTCCTGGAGGTCCTGCTTCACCCTGGGGGCCTGGGAGACCATCTTGACCTGGTTTACCAGGATCTCCTTGAGGACCCTAGAAAGGAATTTGAGTTTAATAAATAATATATTCTTGCATTTCTGCTGTAAACTATTGTTTCCTGTTTACATGTAAAAGAGAATCATAATCAAAAGAAAATGCTCCAATTCTCTTTTTACTATAATGCCATCTCAAACAGGTCTCTCTGTAACCAAGCTCCTTCTGCACAAAAAAGGAATACAGTGAAACCTCCTTAAACCAGTCTCTATTTTCTCTGCACACTGAAAACAGGGAAACTTCCCACAAACCAATCTCCCCATAACCCAGCTTTCTCTCCACACTAAATATAAGGATACTTCTTTACACCAATCTTTCTGAAACTGAGTTTCCTCTGTAGATTGAATATGGCGAAAGTTCCACAACCCTTTTCTTTGTAACCCAGCTTCTCTGCACAACAAGTATAGTGAAGCTTCCCTAAACTGGTATCTTTATAACCCAGCTTCTTCTACAGACTGTATACAGTGAAAATTACTTAAACCAGTCTCAATGTAATTCAGCTTCCTCTTCAAACTGCATATTGGGAAACCTTTCCCAAACCAGTTTATCTATAACCCAGTTTTTTCTGCTCACTGGCATCATATTTTGGCCCCAATAAGGTCTAACACAGCTACTAATCAAAGCTCTTTCAAAGTCAGTTTGAGTTTTAATGCAGCACTAATTTTTCCTGATGAAACTTTTTGAATGGCATGTGAATGCTAACTATGAATTCATAATAATTTGTCTTTATCATCAGGGATAAGATGCCTGTAGGAAAGATTTGTACACATGCTTGCGAACTAAAAATGGCATGATTGAATTATCTTTGTTAAGGTGCATCCTCATATCCATTTGTGTGACTGTAGGCAGAGTAGGGTCCAAGATATGAAGGGTATAAAAACAAATGACTAAAATTATGTCACAGTGACCTAGCTGTAGTATGGTTGAACTACTCTTGTTGTGCTGCAGCCATATTTGTTGATTATTGATTGGTGAAACAGAGTGCAAGATATTGAAAGCAGTATGAATGAACGGTTGAAAATACAAAAGTCACTCAAACATGAAAAATTATGTCACAATGACCTTTTTTGTAAGGTTGAGTTACTATTGTCGAGATACAACCATAGCATAGAATTTCACGAGTGATGTGGAAATGGGATAAAATTTTGAGGATATAGCAAATGAATTGCAGAAAATACAAACTTACTCAAGCATGAAATCTTGGTCACAGTTAATTAGTTTTGATATATTCAATTTACTTATCCCCTGAGATACATCCACATATCAATTTTCATGACTGAAGGCAAAAGTGGATCTAAAACACTAGGTTTGTAATGAACACATCTACATACAAATGAATGAATAAGCTAGCTGCCAGATTGCTATGGTCTCTTCAAGCTTGATGGTATGCAGATAATAAATCCTAGAAAGGAGGGTAACAGTAACCTAGTTTTAAAAAATGACACAATCTTCCATCTCAAGGTGCACTTAAAATTTGGCTTAAGGAGAAAAAACAAATTAATTTACTTCTTGGATGAGAAGTAAAGTGGACAGACAGATGGATGAAGAAAATTAATGCATTATGTCACCCACTTTTGGAAGTCAAGAGTATAATAAAAGTTTAATCTCACTGGTTTTCCAGCTGGGCCCCTCATTCCATCCTCCCCAATAACACCAGGCAGTCCAGGAATGCCTCTCTCTCCATGTGGTCCTGCTGGTCCCACTGGGCCTGGGGGGCCCTAGAGAAAAAAGAACGAATACTTTATGAATAAAATTAAATAATGTTTACACAAATTAATTGCAGGCAATTAACAATAAAACTTTAAATAAGTAAAAATGGGCACAGCATGCATTACTTTTTGGAGTTGGTTCAACTATAGGGACCATTTTCAACCAGCTCCTGCTGGTTCATTGTAAATGTGTTTCAACATACATGTACATTAGAATGCAAAAGCTCACCATAAAAAAGGACTTCATCTTTTGTTAAAGTTTTTGGTTGTTTCATGTTTCCAAGGTTAGGTGAAAATAGGAGACTTTACTCCAGGATCAAATATTGTTGACTATTTGATTTTGAGAAACAAGCCAATATGGACTTGAAACATTTATCGTCAGACTTTCTGGAAACTCGGATTTCCAACAAAATGCCAAAATCTAGAACATTACATTTCATAGCTGATGTCAATCAAATACTGGCAAGGAACAAAATGGTGGTGCCATATTTTCCTCTACATACTGGCTACATTTTGCATAGGCCAGGAGCTGAAATACTTCTTTCTAATGGTGCCCATATAAAAGAGACTTCTGTTCAAACTTTTTATTCCATAACATAATGATAGAATTTTGTCACTTTAATTAAGAATGTGGAATTTTCACTACAATATAATCCATAAATCTAGAATAGTTAGCCACTTACTGATGCTCCAGGTTCTCCACGGGCTCCTTTCTGTCCAGGAACACCTGGCTGACCATTCAGTCCACTCTCTCCTATCTCACCTTGTCGGCCAATCTCACCACGAATTCCCTGAAAAAATGAAACATAATGGAGAAGTTTTTTTTAACCATTTTAAATACTCACTATTATTAATCATACCTTCTGCTTCTTTGTAAATTTTAGAATTATTGTGAGTAAAATGTATACATTGAGGAGTCATTATTTATTGTGAGTAAAATGTATACATTGAGGAGTCATTATGAGATCCCAATGTTTGATGGACAGAATCAACAAATAAGCTCAAATGACCATTTGCTATACTGACATATGGGATGCTGGTAATAATGTATCCATGATTATCCAAATGTGGAGCATTGGTAATAATGTACCCATAATCATTACAAATACTTGTTTGGTCATTATGTTTTTCCAAATGTTTAATCACTCAATATTCACAAACCATAAGACAATAGAGGTGTGAATGGGTTATATCATATACTTATCAAAACCCTATCAATGAACAATTGCCCCTAGGTCTGTACTGAATATGCTACATTTCAAAAAACACCCCTGGGGCTGTACGGGAGCACAACTGCCCTGTAGACCTTTAGTTTGGTCTGGATGCTGATGACTCTTCTATTCCAGACATTGGCATACAGTCTGCCGAAAGTTGAGCTGGCTCTGGTAATGTTGAGGTTAACTTCCTTATCAACAGTGATTCTCTGTAACAGTGCGCTGCCAAGGTAGGTGAAGCAATTCACTACATTGAGTTTTTGGCTGTAGATGGTGATGTTGGGCTCAACATAGGGCATTCCAGGGGCTGACTGATGCAGAACTTCAGCCTTCTTGGTACTGATGGTGAGACCAAAGCTTGTGCAGAAGCTGGAGAACTTGTCAAAGCTGCATTGTAGGTCAGCTTCAGAGCAATTAATAATAATTCCCTGATGGTGTCTGTCATAACCTTAGTTTTCACTTGAAGCCTCCTGGGGTTTAACAGTTTTCCATCTGTATGGTACCTGATGCTGACTCCAACATCTCCATCTCTGAAAGCATTAGCCAACATGGTGGAGAACAATAGACTGAATGGTGTCAGTGTCAGAACACAACCCTGCTTGATGCCATTGGTTACCTGGAATGGCTCAGATGTCTCTCCATTGTCCTGGACTTGTGCCTGCATGCCGTCATGGAAATGCTTCAACATGGATACAAATTTTCTCAGGCATCCATACTTTACCATTACCTTCCAAAAACCTTCTCTGCTGAAGTATCAAAGGCCTCTGTCAAGTCGACATAAATGGAGAAGAGGTCGGCATTTTGCTCTTGACATTTCTCTTGTAGCTGCCTCGCAGCAAAAACCATGTTGATGGTCCCACGTTCTTTCCAAAATCAACACTGGCTTTCTGGCAGGAGTCCCTGGTCAAAAAGCGTAGTGAGGCAGTTCAGTAGGATTCTGGTGAGTATCTTTCCTGTGATTGAGAGCAAGGATATACCCCAGTGGTTGTCGCAGTCCAGGCAATTCCCTTTGTGCTTTTACAGGTGGATTATGGAAGTGTCTGAATTCCTGGGGATTGTCTCTTGCTTCTACATCAGTAAAAACAGTTGGTGGAGCCTTTCTATTAGGGCTGTGCCCCCTTCCTTGTAGACTTCAGCTGGGATGGAGTCTAAACCAGGGGCTTTGCCACTGGAGAGCAGATGTATTACTTTCTGTGTCTTGAACAAGGTTGGAGGGTCATACAGTGCTTCATCAATGGGTAATTGGGGGAGATGACTGATGGCTTCATCGTTGATGAATGAATGGCAATTCAGGACACTGTCAAAGTGTTCATTCCATCGTTGAAGAATCTTCTCTTTATCAGTAATTAGTGTGTTCCAGTCTGTGCTGAGAAGTTAGGATGATCCAGAGGATGTAGGTCCTTACACTTCTTTCAGGGCATTCTAGAAGTTCTTCATGTCATGCCTGTCTGTCTAGCACTGGATCTCATCAGCTTTGTTGCTCAGATGTGTGTCTCGCATCTGATGGAGATTCTGCTGTACAGTTCTGCGTATATTGTAGCACGCATCTTTCCTTGAGGTAGACTTGGGCTTGTTGAGGTAAGTTTGATGTAGGCGGTGTTTCTCATCCAGCAACTGCTTGATCTTGTCAGTTCTCATCAAACCAGTGTTGGTGCTTTCTAGTCGTGGGTCCTAAGATTTCCAAAGCTGTGCTGCAGACCAGCTCTCTGAATGCTGCCCAGTTAGTCTCCACATTCTGATTGTCCAGAGGGTTGGAATTCAGATGTTCTTCCAGGAATTCCATGAGAGACTGTTTGGTACTGGTACATGTCAGCTTGGTGATGTTTAGTTGTTTAGGAGCCTTCTATCCCTGTGGGCATCTTTTGGGCTGAATGCAGATGTTGAGCTTGGTGATGGTGAGGCGGTGGTCTGTCCTTGGCACCGCAAAAGGACTTAGTCACATGCACATCCTGCCTGTCCCTCTTCCTGACAATGATGTAGTCAATGAATTAGTCAAAGGACTTAGTCACATGCACATCCTGCCTGTCCTTCTTCCTGACAATGATGTAGTCAATGAGATGCCAGTGCTTAAAATGAGGGTTTAACCATGACATCCAGTTTTGGGTGTATGGGGTTTCCAGGGAAGGGTAGCACCTCAGTTTGGGGGGAAGCAGTCATACTCCTTCTGGGGTAGCTCACTCACCTTTGTCCCCACTTGGCACTCACCTCTCACCTGTGGCTCCAAGAAGCTGTGGCATGCACAGTGGCCACATCCCGGAAAATGGCCTCGACTGGCTGGATAAACCAGGCTGAGGGTAGCTGACAGGTCTTAACAATAAAACTTTAAATAAACAAAAATAGCGTCAGCTTTGCAGTGAAAACAACACTGATTGGCAAATTGGCTGGACCTCCCAAGGGAGTAAACAGACTCATGACAATGAAACTCCCCCTCTTGTCTGGAAGAAAGCACCTTACCATCATCAGTTAATACACTCCAATCATGACCAACCCGGTTAGAACCTAAAACCCTGGGTATGTGCTGCACGTGTTACATTAGAACCTCACACGCTGGGTCTGTACTGCATATGTTATGTTAGAATTTCACACCGTGAGTCTGTACTGGATATGTTACATTAGAACCTCACACCCTTGGTCTGTATTGCATGTGTAATATTAGAACCTCAACCTGGGTCTCTGCTAAATATATGCTATGTTGGAACACCATACACCAAGTCTGTACTGCATATATTACATTAGAACCTCACACCCTTGGTCAGTATGAATATTATGTTACATTAGAACCTCACACCCTGGCTCTGTACTGCATATGCTACATTGAAACCTCACACCATGTGCTTTTTAACCATAATGTGTGGTGCTGTGTCAAGGCTGTTCCATTTAAACATATATGGAACCCAGAGAAGGCACTTTTTAAAAATATATTCCAGGGTAATCAGATTACAGAATTTCTATAAAAACAGTACAAAATTCTAAATTGCAGCTATGGGTGACTACTCCACACTAAAAGTGCCTTCCATGGGTCCCCAGTGTATTTTACTGGAGCAGCCATCAGCACACATTGTTATGTATATCTATGTTGTGTATTTAACTTCTGTCCATGATTGTAGATTGACAGGGTTATTTGCAAACAACACATTACATGGCTAACTTTTGATCCTGATTGTAGATTATACTTTAAGATAATGATCATTTGTAAACAAGTTTTGTGTGAATTTTCATAATACAGTTTTAAAATCATCTGTATCAATACATTATTTCAAGAAAATACTAAAGAATGAATGGGATGATACCAAAACTGAAGAAACATCAAATCCAGAAAAACTGACAACAGCACATTTTCCAGTACATTGAACATTTAAGTATACAAATATTTTTTTGTTACAACCTTTTATGACTCCCTTGTATGATTTTATATTGATTTTATATATCTGTCTGCCACATTAATTTTATATTGAATTTATATATGTCTGCCACATTAATTTTATACTGAATTTATATTAATGTCTGCAACATTAATTTTATATTGAATTTATATATCTGTCTGCAACATTAATTTTATATTGATTTTATATATATGTCTGCCACATTAATTTAATACTGATTTTATATATCTGTCTGCCACATTAATTATATATTGATTTTATATGTCTGCCACATTAATTTAATATTGATTTTATATATTTGTCTGCCACATTAATTTTATATAGATTTTATATATTTGTCTGCCACATTAATTTTATATGATTTTATATGTCTGCCACATTAATTTTATATTGAATTTATATATCTGTCTGCCACATTAATTTAATATTGATTTTATATATATGTCTGTCACATTAATTTAATATTGATTTTATATATTTGTCTGCCACATTAAATTTATATTGATTTTATCTGTCTGTCTGCCACATTAATTTTATATAGATTTTATATATCTGTCTGCCACATTAATTTTATATTGATTTTATTTGTCTGCCACATTAATTTAATATTGATTTTATATATATGTCTGCCACATTAATTTAATATTGATTTTATATATTTGTCTGCCACATTAAATTTATATTGATTTTATATATATGTCTGCCACATTAATTTTATATAGATTTTATATATCTGTCTGCCACATTAATTTTATATTGATTTTATATGTCTGCCACATTAATTTTATATTGAATTTATACATCTGTCTGCAACATTAATTTTATATTGAATTTATACATCTGTCTGCAACATTAATTTTATATTGATTTTATATATCTGTCTGCCACATTAATTTAATATTGATTTTATATGTATGTATGCCACATTAATTTAATATAGATTTTATATATCTGTCTGCCACAATAATTTTATATTGATTTTATCTGTCTACCACTTTAATTTTATATTGATTTTATAGATCTGTCTGCCACATTAATTTTTCATGAAAAAATATCTGGCCAGAGCCATTAGAACTTGGGATCCTTAACCACTACATTTACAGTTCATTTTACTTTCTTTGCATTTCTGCAAATAATAATCAAATCTCACTTCCAAAAAACTAGAACAGAGCTGTGCAGAAAATTACTATACAATCCTTTTCATTATTATGAATGCATGCAATCAATTACGATAGCACAAATTATATAAATTAGGGCTCCTTTCTCAGTTGTGCCATCTGCAGCTGAATCATAAGTCAGATTTGAGATACTTGGCAAATAAAGCGTAATAAAATAAATTGAAATGAGTTGGTTTTTAAAAGTTGTTATTGTATTACTACTGTAGGTTAATTCATATCTAATTTTCCTTACCTTGATACCAGGCACTCCTGGTGGTCCTGCTGATCCCATTTCTCCTGGGGTACCAGCCTGTCCCTGGGGACCAGGAAGACCCAGTGCACCTGGAGCTCCTGGAAGTCCCGGAACCCCTGAATCTCCACGTCCTCCCTTCCTTCCCAGCATTCCTTGAGAACCCTATAGGAAAAAAATACATTAAAAGTCAAAATAATGGAAGCAACATATCCAAAGTAAATTTTCCTAAAGAAACAATCATCTGGTTTAAGACTGCCATGCAATAGTCTGCAACAGACCATAATATAAATATTAACATCTATCAAAAGTAACCCTGTCCACCTCAATCTAATAGTAATCTCATATTCATACACATATGCCTATCAAATGTAACTCTGTCCACCTCAATCTAATAGCGATTTCATTAATACACATATGCCTATCAAATGTAACTCTGTCCACCTCAGTCTAATAGCAATCTCATTAATACACATATGACTATCAAATGTAACCCTGTCCACCTTAATCTAATAGCCATTACATATTAATACACATATGCCTATCAAATATAACTCTGTCCACCTCAATCTAATAACGATCTCATATTAATACACTTGCATCTATCAAATATAACTGTCCACCTCATTCTAATAGCCATCTCACATTAATACACATATGCCTATTAAATTTAATTCTGTCCACCTCAGTCTAATAGCCATCTCACATTAATACACATATGTCTATTAAATTTAATTCTGTCCACCTCAGTCTAATAGCCATCTCATTAATACACATATGCCTATCAAATATAACTGTTGACCTCAATCGGTTTTTGTTTAATCCCACTAGCATGATGTCCTTAAAACGTCACAAAATTTAAAAAATGTATAAAATTTAAATGAACTGAAAATCAGGTTAGATTATCTACTTATTATTACAATAAAATAGTGTGGGAAATTAAAGTTTTGTGCTATTTCACTAAAAGCAGATTTGGAACAGACATACAGAGACGTACAGACGGACAGGTGAAAAACAAAATGCCCCCTTCTGCTATCACAGTGGGGGCACAATAAAAAAATAAGCTTTACCTGTTTGCCTGGTAGACCAGGAAGTCCTGGCAATCCAACTTCACCAGCTGCCCCTTTGGGCCCAGCAAGCCCTTGCTGCCCCTTGGGGCCATCTGGTCCTGTGGGGCCCTACAAGAAGAAAATTGATTCATTATGACACCCAATTTAACAAGAAGTTGTCCAAAAATGTTATTGCCAACATATTTTTTTGCAAAAAAATTCATAGAGTTTAAAGTGTCTTCTTTTTGTCTCATGAATGCAATCTAGGGCAATGTATGCTTGAGTTTTGGAGTCCATAACCCATGATATTATTGGCAAAGTGAAGTGACATGGTGCAAAAAAAACTGGAGAGACCTACTGGTTCTGGCCATCCAAGCTACTATGCTTTCTTTATGTAGCTTCTCATGGGTTGGTGGTTCTTTCAGGGGTTTTCCCTGGTTCATCCTCCACCATTAATACTGGCTGCCATGTATAGCCTATCGTGCACTGAAAAATGGCGTTAAACCCCACAACAACAACAAAAAAAGCTTTCTTTAATCTGTTTTGCTTTTTATCACCTGTGATTGTCTGTTAACATTGTCTCTGATGAAGTTAGATAAATCTACTTACTATAAAAAATCACTGTAAGTGCAAGTACAATTTTATTGATAATGTGACCCAGCATGACCTTTCATGCAATTTGAATGAGCCAATCAAAATCCAGCATGACCTTTCATGCAGTTTGAATGAGCCAATCAAAGTTTCTATTCCAAATATCAAACACTGTCATTTATTAATAGTCGAAATGGGCATTTAATTGATGTGTGGGAGATTCTTACCTTGTGTGGTTGATGCAATGCATTTCTGTTTATGCATACTCATGAAAAACAAGTAAATCTCAACACAGGCAGCCACAGAAGGTAAAAGAGTGTTGCAAATTGTCTCCCATGGCTTGTGATGACTGTGTAGCTTCTAATTGGGACATCTATGTGATTGTTTAGGTATCCAGGTAATCGGTATATAATTCACTCTAGAGCGACCCACTTTTCTGATTCTTAGCTATTATAAACTCACCAAAAATAGATATAATAACCCAATGCATGATGGTCATCCCCTGAATATTAATAAGGAAAGAAGGTATAAAATTTCAGGGTCTGAAACCTACGGTGGTCCAAGGTCAGAGAATGATCTCTTTTGGCCATTGGCCAGTGTCATGCATAATGAAGCACTAGTTCATTTGACCTTTAATCATTCTAAGTTGATCCAATGAAATTAATACATGTGCTGTTCAATCCTTTAAACATCTAAAAATAGTAACAAAGGTACATTTATGCAAGTTAAAGTCAACTGTTTGATAGGGAGAGACTGGAATTGTCACTTATCACCAAAATCAGCAGATTTAGCATGCTACATGCAGATAGCAGCAGTCAATGTTGATCTCTGTCAATCAAACACTCATTTTCCTCAACCTCATCTAAAACCAAGCATCTCCTTAATGGTTTTACTGAATTCTGCACATCAAACTTTGTTGTTAAACTGGTACCTGGCCATCTGCTGCGGTGACTCACTTGTAACACACAAATGTAACACTTGTAACACACAAATGTAACACTTATAACACACAAAATGGTAAGAGCTAATGCATGAAGGCTTTATAGAATAATTCATTTACTTAAAAACTACCTAAAGGCTCTCTTAAGATGAAAGTACAAATGAGTACATCAAAGAAAAGTTAACAAAAACTATTATTTAGTTTAACATGTCTTAAGTACAATAAATACTGAATCTTATTCAATCTATTAGTACCATGTGAGGGAAAACTTCTAACTTGCCCTTACTAGTCATTTCTGCAGCAAGCAAATGACTACTCCAGCAGGTGAGTGAGTACTGTAGCTATCCATTACTAGTCATTCTGTGTCAAGTGAGTGAATACAGTAGACTGGTACCAGCTTAACTTAGTTGTTGGACCAATGCTTGGCTTGTTCAGATATGAATAATGTCAGTTCATACTGATCCCAGAACTGTGAGTCAGAAAACAAATTTTCAGGTCTGAAATTAGAAAGATGCAATGGTGATGTAAGACTTACCATTAAACCTGGTGGTCCCACTTCTCCTGTTGGTCCCTGAGCACCTCTTGCTCCAGGACGTCCAGGGGGTCCTGACTCTCCAGGGAAACCTGGTTCTCCCTTTCCACCCTTTACTCCTCTAGGCCCTTCGCCACCAGGTAATCCAGGTGCTCCTGTGGGACCTTGTAAACCAGGCCTTCCTGGTCGTCCATCCGTTCCTGCAGTTCCAGATTCTCCCTATTTGAAAGAAGAAAGCTTAATTTTGAAACTGTCCCTAAAATCATATTCAAATTAAATAAACTATTACATGACACATACATAAGAAAGACAGTGTACCAGTCTCAACAGTAGTGCTCCTATCACAAACCCAAGAACCAATCTTTAACATTTTTTAAAAAAAGGGCTGAAAGTTAGATAGTGAATAAAAAATGACTTTCTCATGTTAAAAAGTGTTAACATTTTGAAAATATGAAGGAATTAGTTTTAATTTAATCTAATTCTTTTCCTATGTGGGTCTTAAGGTATTAAAGTCATAAGAATGTGAAACAAACAATGAAAACTAAAACTTGATTAGTTCAATAATTTAAAACACAGCACATACTTTACAAACATGAAATCAGACCTAAATAAAACCCAACTTCAACAAAAGAGTGCAACTTATTCTACATGAAGTACTGTAGCTACATGGAGTACTGTAGCTAAAGCTACATGGAGTACTGTAGCTACATGGAGTACTGTCGCTATAGCTACATGGAGTACTGTAGCTACATGGAGTACTGTAGCTATAGCTACATGGAGTACTGTAGCTACTACCAGTGATGATAAAATAAACTAATAACATCATTGTTGAAATATACAACATTGAAATCAAATATGCGTATATTTTAACAATGAAGATAAGAACTAGTTTATGGGATTTCTTGTTATTTTGATTAAAACCTAACAATGTACTGGATTAACAAAACTCTAAAGACAAAAACCTAAGCAAAACACAATCCTCTTGAAACCAAATTAAATTTCTAGCCTCAAATCAATAATATTTAAATATACTAATCTTAAACACAATGAAATGAAACCACTCTACACTGAAAACAAACAAAATTATTGGACCATTGTGTCAAAATTTATATTAAAATGAACCTCACAAAACGATAATGCTATGTGACAAAATAGGCTCTTGAATTCACATTTATTTAACATGAAATGTACAAAATTCTCAGAATAATATCATATTACACTCCAATTGTGAATTACTTAACTCCATTCCCCAGTCAAGAGAAGAAACATCATTTTTAAACTTAAAAGATAACTTCTGTAATAATGCATTTTAAAAAGTAGAAAATATTTATAAACTTCTGCAAAAATCCAAAGGGTCTGATTCTTGATAAACAGCATTGCAGTCATTGTGACATCACAGCATGTGACATTTGATCTAGATTGTACAGGATGACATCTTTACGTTGGTTTCGATCAAAACTGTTGACATACTTTAACAGTCAATTTGCCATTTTTACTTCTCAGGGTGTGTGAATAATAATCTTCATAAGGAAAATGGATGAATAAGGATCCAGATTAAGTGAATAATTGCCATTTACAGGTATGTAAAATTAAATTCTTAAAAATTAAATCCATTGCTGAAATACTCTGCACTGAATGGCCTGCATGACCTGTATGACTTTACTATAAAGTACACTGTCTTTAGCAGTTACTGAAATTGGGAAAATGCTTTTTGCCAAACTAGACAGTACCAGTTTCTGAAAATGAAATGAATGAATTACTAACTACATTAAATGTAAAAATGTTATCAGCACTAATTGAAAATGTCCAAGCAAAGCTTATAGTTTTATTATAGGTGCACATCTGGAGTAAGGCCAAGCTGTATACTCTATAACCCATACTACACCTGGAGTAAGGCCAAGCTGTATACTCTATAACCCATACTACATCCATCAATCATACACCAAAATAAAGGGAATTAAAGGTCTTGTAACAATACCTAAGCTAAACAAGATCTTTTCTAAATAGCCAGTATGACCAGTGAGGAAAACAGGGGAAATCCTTTTTATTTAACAATGTAACCCTATGCAAAATATGAAACTGTAGAATCCACCTATTGCTTTACATGTACGTATACTTTAAGGTTTTAACAAATAAATTTTTTTATTTATGCATGCTTGGACAATGAATGGTTGCAAATGGTGTATCCAAATGTGTCCAATGAATGGTGCAAATGGTGTTTCCAAATGTGTCATCACATAATATGCCAATGAACTGGATTTATAATGTTTATTTGGAGTTATAAGTAGAAATGACAAACTAAATAGGACTTGATCTACCAAATTCTTATCAGATTGTACAGTTTATAAGTAGAAATGAGAAACTACATAGGACTTGATCTACCAATGTCTTATCTGATTGTACAATTTATAAGTAGAAATGACAAACTGCATAGGACTTGGTCTGCCAATGTCTCATCTGATTGTACAATTTATAAGTAGAAATGACAAACTGCATAGGACTTGGTCTGCCAATGTCTCATCTGATTGTACAATTTATATGTAGAAATGACAAACTGCATAGGACTTGGTCTGCCAATGTCTTATCAGATTGTACAATTTATACATAGAAATGACAAACTACATAGGACTTGATCTACCAATGTCCTATCTGATTGTACAACTTATACATAGAAATGACAAACTACATAGGACTTGATCTACCAATGTCCTATCTGATTGTACAACTTATACATAGAAATGACAAACTACATAGGACTTGATCTACCAATGTCTTATCTGATTGTACAATTTATAAGTAGAAATGACAAACTACATAGGACTTGGTCTGCCAATGTCTTATCAGATTGTACAATTTATAAGTGGAAATGACAAACTACATAGGACTTGATCTACCAATGTCTTATCTGACTGTACAATTTATATGTAGAAATGACAAACTGCATAGGACTTGGTCTGCCAATGTCTTATCAGATTGTACAATTTATAAGTGGAAATGACAAACTACATAGGACTTGATCTACCAATGTCTTATCTGATTGTACAACTTATACATAGAAATGACAAACTACATAGGACTTGATCTACCAATGTCCTATCTGATTGTACAGTTTATAAGTAGAAATGAAAAACTACATAGGACTTGATCTACCAATGTCCTATCTGATTGTACAGTTTATAAGTAGAAATGACAAACTACATAGGACTTGATCTACCAATGTCTTATCTGATTGTACAACTTATACATAGAAATGACAAACTACATAGGACTTGATCTACCAATGTCTTATCTGATTGTACAACTTATACATAGAAATGACAAACTACATAGGACTTGATCTACCAATGTCCTATCTGATTGTACAACTTATACATAGAAATGACAAACTACATAGGACTTGATCTACCAATGTCCTATCTGATTGTACAGTTTATAAGTAGAAATGAAAAACTACATAGGACTTGATCTACCAATGTCTTATCTGATTGTACAATTTAAAAGTGGAAATGACAAACTACCAATGCCTTATTTGCTTGTAGAGTTTATAAGTAGAAATGACAAACAACATAGGACTTGGTCTACCAATGTCTTATCTGATTGTACAATTTTTAAGTAGAAATGACAAACAACATAGGACTTGGTCTACCAATGTCTTATCTGATTGTACAATTTATAAGTGGAAATGACAAACTACATAGGACTTGATCTACCAATGTCTTATCTGACTGTACAATTTATAAGTGGAAATGACAAACAACATAGGACTTGATCTACCAATGTCTTATCTGATTGTACAATTTATAAGTGGAAATGACAAACTACATAGGACTTGATCTACCAATGTCTTATCTGATTGTACAGTTTATAAGTAGAAATGAGAAACTACATAGGACTTGGTCTACCAATGTCTTATCTGACTGTACAATTTATAAGTGGAAATGACAAACTACATAGGACTTGATCTACCAATGTCTTATCTGATTGTACAGTTTATAAGTAGAAATGAGAAACTACATAGGACTTGGTCTACCAATGTCTTATCTGACTGTACAATTTATAAGTGGAAATGACATACAACATAGGACTTGATCTACCAATGTCTTATCTGATTGTACAATTTATAAGTAGAAATGACAAACTACATAGGACTTGATCTACCAATGTCTTATCTGATTGTACAATTTATAAGTGGAAATGACAAACTACATAGGACTTGATCTACCAATGTCTTATCTGATTGTACAGTTTATAAGTAGAAATGACAAACTACATAGGACTTGATCTACCAATGTCTTATCTGACTGTTCAATTTATAAGTGGAAATGACAAACTATATAGGACTTGATTTACCAATGTCTTATCTGATTGTACAATTTATAAGTAGAAATGACAAACTACATAGGACTTGATCTACCAATGTCTTATCTGATTGTACAGTTTATAAGTAGAAATGACAAATTACATAATACTTGATCTACCAATGTCTTATCTGATTGTACAGTTTATAAGCAGAAATGACAAATTACATAATACTTGATCTTCCAATGTCTTATCTGATTGTACAGTTTATAAGTATAAAAAGCAAACTACATATGACTTGATATTATAATGCCTTATCGAGTGTACAGTATTTAAGTAGAAATAAACAAACTACAGATGACTTGATATTTCAATGTTTTATCTGATTGTGCAAGGTGCACCATCAACTATTGTATAACTTACAGGCTCTCCCTTGGGTCCTGATGTTCCTCTTGGTCCCCTAGGTCCTTGTGGGCCCTATAGCAGAAAAAAGGGGTTATATCAGGGGCAAATAACAGAGAGATAATATACAGATGGACAGACAGACAGACAAATTGATAAATTAGTAGAGTAATGGTAGTACATGTTCATTTTTATTCAAATTAGATCGCTTATATTAAATTCATAAAAATTAATTGCATTAAGCCATGTATGTTAGACAAACCTGTATCAATTAAATATTTTGCATTTTCCATTTATAAATACATGTATATACATAAATTCATGTATACTTGCATGTGTACATCTAGATTCATGTACAAATGTGTGCAAAGGTATGAGAAATATATTGATAACTGGGTTGTCATGACAACTGTAAGGAGTAAATATCATTCTAGATGAGGTCATGTTCAAAAGGCATGACAGATCCCCTCCTCAGACAATTGGCAGATGATAACAGCACAAAACTAATGAATGGAATTTTTTTTTATTTCAAGAATTTATGACTTAACAAGGATGTATGTGTCCAAATACAGAAGTTCTGGTCTAAATAAAGATGTCTGTGTCCAAATACAGAAGTTCTGGTCTAAATAAAGATGTCTGTGTCCAAATTCAGAAGTTCTGGTCTAAATAATATGAATAAAGCTGTAAAAGTCGAAGATGTCTGTGTCTAAATAAAGATGTCTGTGTCCAAATAAAGATATCTGAGCCTACATAGAGATGTCTGAGTCTACATAAAAATGTACAAGTCTAAATACAGTTGTTGGAGTCTACATAAAGATATGTGTCCAAATAAAGATGTCTAAATCTACATAAAGATGTCTGCATCGAAATAAAGATGTTTGAGTCTAAATAAAGACATCTGTATCAAAATAAAGATGTCTAAATTTACATAAAGATGTCTGTGTCCAAATAAAGATATCTAAATCTACATAAAGATGTCTGTGTCCAAATAAAGATGTTTGAGTCTAAATAAAGATATCTGTGTCAAAATAAAGATGTCTGTGTCCAAATACAGATTTCTGAGTCTACATAAAGATCAAGTCAATAAGACTTTACGTAAGGTAAGTCAACAAAGTCAGTTAGATTTTATATGTCTATATAGGTTGCATGAAATCAGACTGGACAAACTCAATTTGACTTTACATTTGTCTAAATCATGTGTCTGCACTGAGATTGGACAAACTCAATTAGATTTTACATGTGTCTAAATCAGGTGTCTGAACTGCAGCTCAAAAAGTCAATTAGACTTTATATGTGACTAAATCAGGTGTGTAAACTGAGACCAGACAAAGTCAAATTGACTTTACATTTGTCTAAACTTGGTGACTGAACAGATACTGGAATGAGTCAAAAAGACTTCATATGTGTGTTGTGTCAATTTATCTGACTTCATGGGCCCCAGGTGCTGTGTCAATTTTACCAATTTCATAGGCAACAGGCAGTGTCAATTTTACCAATTTCAGCTATAGGTGCATTGACAATTTCATGGGCCCCAGGTGCTGTATCAATTTTAGCAATTCCATAGGCCTAATTACTGTGTCAATTGTACCAGTTTCATGGGCCCCATGCACTGTGACAATTTTATCAATTTCATGGGACTAAAATACTGTGTCAATTTGATCAATTTCAGGGGCCCCAGGTGCTGTGTCAATTTTACCAGTTTCATTGTCCCCAGGCACTGTGTCAATTTTACAAGTTTCATTGTCCCCAGGCACTGTAAATTTTACCAATTTCATGGGCCCCAGGCACTGTGTCAATTTTAATAATTTCATGGGCCCCAAGTGCTGTCACTTTTATCCAATTTCATGGGCCCCAGGCACTGTGTCAATTTTAATAATTTCATGGACCCCAAGTGCTGTAAATTGTACAAATTGCATGGGTCCCAGGACCTGTGTTAATTTTAATAATTTCATGGACCCCAAGTGCTGTCATTTTTTTCTAATTTCATGGAACAAAGCAATATCAAAATACAGTTTTCCCTCACTATATTGAGCTTCTTGGGTTCATAACTGACAACCATGCTATGTATGGAATTGCATTATAATGAGGTTGATGGGGTCAATAACTTCCAACCATGATGTGTATAGAATCACATTAGAAAGAGCTTGTTGGGGTCCATAACTGCTAACCAGTTAAGGTACAGAATCACATTATAATGAGGTGTAATGTACAGAATCACATTATAATGAGGTTGATGGGGTCAGTAACTTCCAACCATGATGGGTATAGAACTACTTTATAATGAGCTTGTTGAGGTCCATAACTGCAAACCATGTAAGGTACAGAATCACATTATAATGAGGTGTAATGTACAGAATTGCATTATAATGAGATGTATAGTAAATAATCGCATTATAATGAGGTGTAATGTACATAATCACATTATAATGAAGTGTAATGTACATAATCACATTATAATGAGGTGTAATGTACATAATCACATTAAAATGAGGTGTAATGTACATAATTACATTATAATGAGGTGTAATGTACAGAATCTCATTATAATTAGGTATAGGGTACAGAATTGCATTATAGTAAGAACTGCAGTATAGCAAGAATAGCGTATGTAACAAAATGAAGTACATCTGGATTAATTACAATGTCTCAAATAATTAATATAATACTAAGCTTCATGTTGTTGTCTATCACCCATACTGTCACATTTAACTGACCAATTGAAATAAAACCCTATACTGTCACATTTAACTGACCAATTGAAATAAAATCCTATACTGTCACATTTAACTGACCAATTGAAATAAAATCCCATACTGTCACATTTAACTGACCAATTGAAATAAAATCCCATACTATCACATTTAACTGACCAATTGAAATAAAATCCTATACTGTCACATTTAAGTGACCAACTGAAATAAAATCCCATACTGTCACATTTAAGTGACCAACTGAAATAAAATCCCATACTGTCACATTTAAGTGACCAACTGAAATAAAATCCCATACTGTCACATTTAACTGACCAATTGAAATAAAATCCTATACTGTCACATTTAACTGACCAATTGAAATAAAATCCTATACTGTCACATTTAACTGACCAACTGAAACAAAATCCCATACTGTCACATTTAACTGACCAATTGAAATAAAATCCCATACTGTCACATTTAATTGACCAATTGAAATAAAATGGTCTAAACACATTGTAATGAGAGACAGCTATTCCAAGTCAAGTCCCTCTAAATACATATCAGACTTACTATTGGGCCAGCTGGTCCGATTTCTCCACGTGATCCAGCTTCACCAGGGGCTCCCTGTGAGAATAAGATGAAAAACATTGTAAGATGTTTATTATGTTCATCCAACTGCAAACAGAATAGACCCATATTTGTGTTGCAAACAGAATAGACCCATATTTGTGTGTGTGTGTGTATTTATGATTTTTAATGTAGCTTTAAACAATTTTCAGTCATATCACTATCATGTCTGCAGTGTGACAATTTATAGTGATGTCTAACTCTGGGGCATCATTCCAGGGACATGTAGCATTATGTCCCTCCCAGTCACATTATCCTGACACCAGGCCAACCAGTCCTAATACTAACCTCTTAATGCTCTCTGCCAAGCGAGGCAGCTGCTAGTACCATTTTTATAAATCTTTGGTATGACTTGGATGGGGTTCAAACCATTAAAAGCTGATTTCACAAAGTCTTGTATATTTTTCACTGACTTTCATTTTGTTTTACAGGGCATTGCATTAAAATTATTAAAATATTTCCCTCTTCTGTTATTAAAAATAGACATACAGGTAAGTCACAGTCATGTCATTTGCAATCAATCTACCCAAGCACTGGAATACACTTGTAAAAAGTGACATCATTTTGATGATATTATAACATAACGATCACATCAGTTCAAGCTTTACACTAAACATTCATTTTACAAAAGCTGACATTCATAACAGCTGCCAATATTATAAAAAGTACTCTTTCATGAACTCACAGTATATAAAAATGTAACTCTAATTATGCATCAATTTTATGTATATCAGATATTAATTAGCAATTAACTGAGTTCATTAGATGTGAAATTCAATCACGACTTGAATCTATGCCAACAACTCTGCCTTTTGGCATTCTGTATTTTTTTTAAAGTGCACCATCTATACTGACTTTTAAGTCAAGTCCAACTGCAAACAACACAGATCCTGATCATCTGTCACATTATGTGATGAGACTTCATAGTTTATGTTGTTTGCTCTACTTGCTATGCCTAACAAACAACACAGACCCTGATCGTCTGTCACATAATGTGATGACAGATCATGTTGTTTGCTCTACTTGCTATGCCTAACAAACAACACAGACCCTGATAATGCTGGTGCATTTTGCTTTTGGCAGATGTGGGTCTATGCAGTTTTGAAGTTAAGAGTCAACTTACAGGTAGTGTATGCCATAATTTTGAATGGAACACAAGTATGACACAACTCTGATAAGCTGCAAAGTGTCATATTTTACACAATTCAATTAAATGCTTAAGTTTACTAAACAGATGCAAATTATGCAAAACAATTAAATTTTAGGCACTTTTTCCAAAGTTGTTGTAGTAGTCCAGCTGCTGTAAGCTAAATTCAAAATGTAGGATCCCACATTTGATGCATAATTTTTTTTCTACATCAGTTCAAATTCCAGATAATGTTTACAGGGTTGAGATGACAGTATGTGATAACTGTGAGAAAACTACCTCAAATTAACTCATACAATCAAATATGCCCTGTTTTGTTCACAAAATATCCCATCTAATTTTTATAAAATACAATTAATTTAAATTGAAGGACTAAAATACCTAATTTATTAAATTCTTACCTGGTATGAGATTCTTATTTAGTATGAGATTCTTATCTTATCTGGCATGAGATTCTTATCTGGTATGAGATTCTTATCTTATCTGGCATGAGATTCTTATCTTATCTGGTATGAGACTATTTCTTTAATGACTTGGGTCATGTACATAATGACATTGCTATGTGATGATAGGGGAACAGACAGACATGCAGACAGATGGATGGATGGTCAGAAGGATGGATGGATATCATAAATGATGAACTATGGTTTATGACAGGTACATACAAATTAACGAATTGATCAAACTGCTATTATATCCCATAATAAGCATTTGCTTCATGACATAAACATCATAAACATTAATAGCTGATCCAATAATAAATCCTCCTCCACTAATTACAATTTGTAAGGAAGGTCTAACAGGTTTGTCATCTAAGAAAATACTGCAATGGGAGAAAGGTCCACTTACTCTATCTCCATCCCTGCCAGTTGGTCCTGGGGGACCGGGCAATCCTGGTTCTCCCTCTGCACCAGGTGGTCCTTGAGCTCCAGGAAATCCTCTTTCTCCCTAAAGAGTGAAATCATTATTATTCACATTATTGTTTGGAACTGTATCCCTTGATTTATTGATGGAACTGGAAATATATTCCTTGATTTATTGATGGAACTGGAAATATATCCCTTGATTTATTGATAGAACTGGAAATATATCCCTTGATTTATTGATAGAACTGTAAATATATCCCTTGATTTATTGATGGAACTGTAAATATATCCCTTGATTTATTGATGGAACTGTAAATATATCCCTTGATTTATTGATGGAACTGGAAATATATCCCTTGATTTATTGATAGAACTGGAAATATATCCCTTGATTTATTGATGGAACTGTAAATATATTCCTTGATTTATTGATGGAACTGTAAATATATCTCTTGATTTAGTGATGGAACTGTAAATATATCCCTTGATTTATTGATGGAACTGTAAATATATCCCCTGATTTATTGATAGAACTGGAAATATATCCCTTGATTTATTGATGGAACTGTAAATATATCCCCTGATTTATTGATAGAACTATAAATATATCCTATCAATGGAACTGTAAATATATCCCTTGATTTATCAATGGAACTGTAAAATATATGACTTGATTTATCGATGGAACTGTAAAATATATGACTTGACAAAGACTGCTATTACCATGAAAAGGCAATTTGAAAAATATGTTTTTACCCAGCGTAGACCAAATACGTCCAAGTAAGAAAAGTTAAAATGTTTACAAAATTGTAAAAATGCTTTAATGCAATGAAAATCTAATCAAACCATCTACATAGGAATACATATATGTGTCCTAAATTTCATTGTCTGCCTCTTGTGCTTTTTATTTAAATGTTCTAAAAAGGTTTTCATTAACAATGACAAAGTACAAAAAGTTCAAAAGATGTGTAAAACATCAAAAAATTTCTGAAATTGCCTGAAAATGTAACTTGCCCATTGACACATATTCTTCTTGCGAATATAATTTGTCTACAGTGAGTGGGTTTTGCTAAAATGCTTCATGAATGGTCTGACTGATGTGAAATCCAATGGACAGACTGGAATAAATAATGATGCCCCCCCCCCATACCCCACTGCAGTTGGGCAAAACAAGACCTCATTATATTTATATCCAAATGGCTTTAAAGAATTATTATAATTTTTTAATTTTATTATTTATATAATTACTATTAGTACAATTATTATTAAAGCTCTCTTGTATTAGTATGGAACAGTTTGGGGCCATAACCACCAGTCACATACACAACCTCTGTACAGTGGGAATGATCACAATTTTGTCAAAAAATATTTTTTATAAGGAAATAATGATAAATTCAAAATTATCATGTTGTTTTCTTTCAAACGATATTGTTACAAATTTGTTTAACCAATTCAAATACATTGTTTAATTTTGGTCATACCAAAACTGCAATATGTCCAGAATCGCATTATAGTGAATACCAAAACAAACAAGTGTAAGCAATTATTAGGTAGCTTGCCACTGCATAACTGTAGTAACCTGCAATCACTGTAATCATTCATTATCATGCAGAAATAAAATTAGACTTGAGTGGTCTTGATAACTAAATGTTGGCCAGTGTCACAGGGCATGAGTGGTCTTGATAACTAAATGTTGGCCATTGTCATAGGGCATGAGTGGTCTTGATAACTAAATGTTGGCCATTGTCATAGGGCATGAGTGGTCTTGATAACTAAATGTTGGCCAGTGTCATAGGGCATGAGTGGTCTTGATAACTAAATATTGGCCAGTGTCACAGGGCATGAGTGGTCTTGATAACTAAATGTTGGCCAGTGTCACAGGGCATACATGACACAACATAATAAGATTCTGTTAAATGAAATCAAAGCAGTGGTATCACAATGAGAAAAATAGATTAATTTTGACTTATAAAAGTGAATGTTGTTATCAGAAGTTATAATCATTGTTGAGTCCTAAAAGTTAGATTTTATAGAGTGAAAGCTATTATCATTGTTGAATCCTGGAAGTCAGATTTTACTGGGTGAAAGTCGCAGCTATTAGCCCGCTTGATGTGGCAGCCAGCATGACAGAAGCTTAGTTCATTGCATCAGTTATCTTGATTATCCATTAAAGCTGAGGTTCACCTTGATTAGCCACTACAGCTGAGGTTCACCATGATTAGCCACTACAGCTGAGGTTCACCTTGATTAGCCACTACAGCTGAGGTTCACCTTGATTAGCCACTACAGCTGAGGTTCACCTTGATTAGCCACTACAGCTGAGGTTCACTTTGATTAGCCACTACAGCTGGGGTTTCACATGAGATGTATGTAGTCTATTCACCTACTTCCTGTACTCTGTTCACATGTACAATACACAATTAACTTACTGAGGGTTACTTATCCATTTATACAATGTATATTCATTAACTTGGAAAGTTGTTACTGAATAAATGAAGTTATTCATATTTTCAACTGCACTTGTTGGAAGGGCTGTCTGTGTAGGTTAGGGTATGTGCAGCATAGAAGAATCTAAGTGGTCATGAGATAAACGCATGCAATACCTTTACACCAATTTCAATGATTCATTGCATGATATAGGAAGCCAAAATCTAATGTGGTCATGAGATAAACATAAAAACTAAAACAAAGCCAGTAAAAGATGAAGTATGGGTCACTGTGAGCTTCTTTTGTTGTGACAATGAGATATTAACAGAAATGTATATCACCATCAGTTTCATGACTAAATCAGAGACATTGTCTGACAAATGTACAACACTTCATTTAAACCATGTCAATGAAGCATAGAATATTGGATATAATGACCTATTTCTGCAATGAGGTATGGTACTCCTCAAGATGCATTACCAGACCCAGTTTCATGATTCTGTGTAAAAGTTTCTATACATGGTGAAAAATCTGTGTGGTTCTGAGCTAAATCAAAACACAAAACCGAAGCCAGTAAAATAAGAAATGTAGGTCATGATCTTCTTTTGTTGTAGAGGTGTTGTACCAACAGATATTAATGATTCTATCACAAACAGTGCTTAAGAAATAAAATAAACTTCAAACATACCATTAAAATAAAATCAGTAATGTATGAAAATGAGTCATAGTTACTTACTTCTGTGATAAGGATGTAGTACTCACTAAGATGCATCTTTACCAATTATAGATTGTGCAAAATAACTTTGGCCATCAGCAAAACAAAAAATCTTGCAAATAAGGCACATGCAAAGAGTTAGTCCCCTTGGCCCCCTTTTCAAGGTATAGATTATATGAAACCCACTCCAAAATGTTGCTCGAGACCTAGGATAAATGGTCGAGATGCAGTGAGGCTGTAAATATGGGTATGCCTTTATATAATGAGCCTGGCATTGTGAATGTATAATAGTTCTCCTCTTCATCATGGAGGCAAGCTAAATGGAATAAAATACTGTTTAAGGATCAGAAATGACTCTTGTTTTGCAACTTACAGTACCACCAGGTCTTCCGGGTTCTCCAGCAAGGCCTGGGGGACCTGCTTCACCTGGCACGCCGCCTTCACCTGGGGGTCCTTGGAGGCCTGGAGCACCCTAAATTAGAAAAATAAAATACTTATTACAGTCCAATTTCTTTAACTTTTTACATTGATTTATGTTGGACAGAAAAATGGTAACCAATTAATTTCTTCTTAAAGAAAAATAGATCAATTTTTACGAGCTACAAAATGAACCTTTTCGGAATTTGAAACAACAGCAGCCAAAAATAAATCACATTAACAATAAATGGGCCCAACTCTGTAATCTATTTCAAAATTATCTAGTATTATAAATTTCAGCAATTCATCCCTCCAAACTTTAAATTTTACCAATGGATAAAATGTATCTCCTTATGATGGGCCCAGGACCCATTCCTAATCATCCAATCAAAAGTCAATTTCTCACTCAGTTTAAACACAATAAATTGGTTGTTTATCATGGATGACTAAATTAGTAGACACTAGTTTTTATTTTGACCCTGTAATTTTGACTAATTAAAAATCATACAAATGTGTCAATAAATATCACAGTAGCTATTACTATGAAATTGAAAACATTAATGCCAGGTTCTTAAAATAAAGCACACCCTTGCTACAACACCCTTCATTATAACACCATTCCTTTTTAAAGTTGGGTAAGGTCATGGATCCTATTTTATTATGCAACCCTAAAAATGGATGCCGAATGTACCTTATTATAATGCAGTATAATCAATGGCTGCCATGGATGGTGTTATATCGAGGGAATGCTATATCAGATTAGATATTCATTTTTAAAACAGTTGTGACTTATCTTCTTTAATGATAAATCAAGAATGTTCCATGCAACAAAGCAGAAGTAAAAAAGTGACTTTTGAGAAATTCTGTTTTGGCACTTGGAATAATAGATTGACTCATTCATTTGCTCTTGTACATCACAAAATTATGAAATGTTTTACATGGGTACCTTTTAAAAGTCATTCACCCATACATGGACTATTTTCTAGACACCAATGAGGAAGGACAAAATACTCTACATTACCCAATTTTTCCAAATGTTAGTGAATGGGTCAAGAAAGCTATCTTCATAAAAATACTTTGTTAAAAATTATTACGATAAAGTATTCAGCACCAGTCTGATATGCTGGATCAACAATATTCCTGAAAAAAATTGACATTATAATACTGCAATTTACAGAACTCAAGACTGAGAGAATATAAATTTGTTTTAAAACGTTATTCCATCTATATTTGATCCAAAATTCAAAAGTTGTAAAAATCATTATTAGTTCTCAAGGATTACATTCCTCAGATGTAAATTTTTAATTTCATATGACATTGTGACACAGTATATGGACTGATCCTATGACAAAACCATATATATATTTTATTTATACAGAATTAACTTTAAACACTTTTGAGCTGCAACTTCTTAAAGTGATTATTAACATTAATTAACTCTAATTAGCCTTACCTGGAAACCTGGTGCTCCTACAGGACCTACTGGCCCACGCCCTCCTTGCTCACCCTGAAGAGGAAAGCAGTCAGCTACACATATAACAGATACGAAATTTGGGCCAGTATTATGACAATTTTTTTTAGTAAGCTTTAAGTTATAAAACTTAATAGTCTACAACATTACTGCAATCTCTGAGCTTGGAGAGGTTTCTTAACTTGCATAACTGTGCTAGACTGTCAAGTTTTGATAACATGTTTCTACCTGAAGTAATATGTCTGTTTCTAGGTTTTGCACTTCAACCTGAGTTAATTGCTCAAAATGCTGAGTGAATACAGGGCTTGATAAGCATAGCTGGTTTTCCTTTACTGACAAAAATATCTTTAAAACAAGAATGCTCAACATTGTCATTATTAAAGTTAATTTTGTGCTATTATTTACATGAGCAAATCATTATTTTACAAAGAGCCAATGAGTACATTATTTTATAAAAAGTCAATGAGTACTTTATATTAAGGCAAGTTAAATCACACAAATCATGGTTATACAATAATTTTTAAATACAAAATTTATACAGTTTTCAGGACACTAAAATATTACTATTTACAGTAGCTAAGGAAAATTTTACCTCAAGTCCTGCTGGCCCAGGAAGTCCCCTCTCTCCTGCTGGCCCTGGGTCTCCTGGGGGCCCTTGTGGTCCTTGTAATCCAGGGACACCATCCCTGCCTGCATTTCCCTTGAAACAAAAATGAAGTAAGATATTTAAATAAAATATTTTTCAATCTGTTTGAATGAGATTCTTTCCAAATCTGAGCATGACAAAATATGGACTTTTGTTTTTAAAATATACATATCCCAAATGCAATATGCAGACTGAATGCATATACCAAAAATTAACAAATTTAGAATAACATGCCAAATGATACTTGCAAGGTTTTGAAATAAAAATGTTCTAAATAAATAAAAGGTGTGAATGATGTAAGGCCAAGATGGCTCATCCCTTCAAATTAATAATGTAAATAGGACTGAACATCGTTTTTACTCACTCTTGACCCAGGTGGTCCCTGTTGGCCCTGAATTCCTGCCGGTCCTGGAATACCAGCAGGTCCCATTTCACCTGGACGGCCCTCATTTCCTTTTGGACCCTAAGGGATAAAATGAAACATGGTTTATGACTGTTATAAGTATATGTTATATAATATATGTGTAAATGCAAAATATCTCTTTTTTGTGTAGAATTGCCATATGACAATCTAAAATGTTTTATAGATTTATTCCATTTATTGATGACATGTATCATAGATTTATTCCTTTATTGATGACATGTTTCATAGATTTATTCCATATATTGATGACATGTTTCATAGATTTATTCCTTTATTGATGACATGTTTCATAGATTTATTCCATATATTGATGACATGTTTCATAGATTTATTCCTTTATTGATGACATGTTTCATAGATTTATTCCTTTATTGATGACATGTTTCATAGATTTATTCCTTTATTGATGACATGTTTCATAGGTTTATTCCATATATTGATGACATGTTTCATAGATTTATTCCATTTATTGATGACATGTTTCATAGATTTATTCCTTTATTGATGACATGTTTTATAGATTTATTCCATTTATTGATGACATGTTTCATAGATTTATTCCTTTATTGATGACATGTTTTATAGATTTATTCCATATATTGATGACATGTTTCATAGATTTATTCCTTTATTGATGACATGTTTTATAGATTTATTCCATTTATTGATGACATGTTTCATAGATTTATTCCTTTATTGATGACATGTTTTATAGATTTATTCCATATATTGATGACATGTTTCATAGATTTATTCCTTTACTGATGACATGTTTTATAGATTTATTCCATACACTGATGACATGTTTCATAGATTTATTCCTAATTACTGAACCGCCCCGGTGGCCTAGTGGTTAGAGCGTCCGCCTCGGCTGTGGGAAGTCATGGGTTCAATCTCTGACCAAGTCAAACCAAAGACTTACAAAAATGATAATAACAGCTGCCTCGCTTGGCAGAGTGCATTAAGAGGTCAGTGTTAGGACTGGTTGGCCTGGTGTCAGAATAATGTGACTGGGTGGGACATGATGCTACATGTCTGCGGCATGATGCCCCAGTGCAAGACATCACTATAAACTGCCACATTGCAGACATCATAGCGATATGACTGGAAAATTGTTAAAGCTATGTTAAAAATCCAAATCACATCACATCTATTTACTGATGACATGTTTCATAGGATTATTCCATTTACTGATGACATGTGAAGCATTTGTGGGATTTTTACAATTTCAATACAGTCAAAATCAACAATCAGTTATTGTATTAATGTACAATATTAATCTATACACCAGTTTATTGCCAATCCAGCACTTTCAATCAATCATTTATTTATTCATTTATTTCATCATACATACATAACATGAATTTATCCATTTCTTTTTACCATGACCACCTGATGTGACTTCAAAAAAGATCAAATAAAGGGGTGATGAAAATACAGTTTTTCTATTTCAATTTTATATAAATTGAAATGGCCTTACATATAATATTTTTCAGCAACAACCTAGAAAAAGAATTTCTTATTCATGATGTATACTGTCTGTGCAATGATCAAGAAAATGTAATCATACAAATGTCATGTATATTTAATTTATATTTTGTGATTGACCTTTGTCTAGGACTGAGAGCAGAGTTTTATCTGACCTGACTTTCGTCATGTTTTTACAGATATTTACTAAAACTTGAACAGGCCTAACCTTGTTTACAAGCTTAGAATGTTCTGGAAGTAACTTGTTGACAATTTTGTGGAATTTTCCATCAGAAATAGGGAATTCTAGAACAATCTACTGTGTTGCAGGTCAAGTGAGGTTTGTATATAAAGAGGTTTGGTAAACAGTTTCATATGAATATTTGGGAATCTATGATCATTGTTTGCACTTGCATTCAGATAAAATTCAAGATTTATTTATTGTAATTATTCATTAGAATTACAAAGTGCTCATTAACATTTGGGACTAAGGTACAGCTTTGGGATTATTGAAAAATCATTCAAAGACATTTTGGATTACATCAGTGTGGTACATCAAGACATTCAAGATTATTGGAATTCATTCAAATCATTCTATACTTTTGGACTTGTGATAGGAAAAGAAATGAAAATTGTACTCTTCTTTGAAATTGACTGTATTTTTATTTGGCTTGTTCATCTGCCTTTTCTACATTTAATTTTGAAATACCACTGAAATGAAGGGTTGCCCAGCATGTCATCTGTTTTTGTAAATCCAAAAACATCGGATTCATACCTGACACCATTTTCAAGTTAGAAATCACTCACTGGTATCTCCATTGACACTTTCCCAGCTCCAATAATCTGATTTACTTCCTAATTTTAAAATAAATTGCTTTCATCACTATGATCAGCCATTATTTGCCAAATGAACTTGTCATCTAGAGATGAGCAATGGTGGGAATCAGCCAGTATTTGCCAAATGAACTTGTCATCTAGAGATGGAATGGTGGGAAACAGTCAGTATTTGCCAAATGAACTTGTCATCTAGAGATGAGCAATAGTGGGAATCAGCCAGTATTTGCCAAATGAACTTGTCATCTAGAGATGAGCAACAGTGGGAATCAGTCAGTATTTACCAAGTGAACTTGTCATCTAGAGATGAGCAATAGTGGGGATCAGCCAGTACTTGCCAAATGAACTTGTCATCTTGAGATGAGCAATGGTGGGATACAGTCAGTATTTGCCAAACGAATTTGTCATCTAGAGATGAGTAATGGTGAGGATCAGTCAGTATTTGCCAATGAATTTGTCATCTGAGCAATGGTGAAAATCAGCCTGTATTTGCCAAAGGAACTTTTCATCTAGAGATGAGCAATGATGGGGATCAGCCAGTATTAGCTAAATGAACTTGTCATCTAGAAATGAGCAATGATGGGAATCAGCAAGTATTTGCCAAATGAACTTGTCATCTAGAGATGAGTAATGGTGGGAATCAGCAAGTATTTGCTGAATGAACTTGTCATCATCTGAGCAATGGTGGGAATCAGCCAGTATTTGCCAAATGAACTTGTCATCTAGAAATGAGCAATGATGGGAATCAGCAAGTATTTGCTGAATGAACTTGTCATCATCTGAGCAATGGTGGGAATCAGCCAGTATTTGCCAAATGAACTTGTCATCTAGAAATGAGTAATGGTGGGAATCAGCCAGTATTTGCCAAATGAACTTGTCATCTAGAAATGAGCAATGGTGGGGATCAGCCAGTATTTGCCAAATGAACTTGTCAGCTAGAAATGAGTAATGGTGGGAATCAGCCAGTATTTGCCAAATGAACTTGTCATCTAGAAATGAGCAATGGTGGGAATCAGCCAGTATTTGCCAAATGAACTTGTCATCTAGAGATGAGTAATGGTGGGAATCAGCAAGTATTTGCCAAATGAACTTGTCATCTAGAGATGGGTAATGGTGGGAATCAGCCAGTACTTGCCAAATGAACTTGTCATCTAGAAATTAGCAATAGCAGGAATCAGCTATTATTTGCCAATGAACTTGTCAGCTAGAGATGAGCAATGGTGGGAAACAGCCAGTATTTGTCAAAGAACTTGTCTCTCTTGAGAACAGCAGAAATCAGCCAGTATTTGCCAAATGAACTAGTCATCTAGAGAATAGAATGGATGGGAATCAGCCATTATTTGCCAATTAACTTGTCATATAGAAATTAGCAATGGTGTGAATCAGCCATTTTGGGTCTTACAGAGAGCCCATATTATAAATGTGCATTTGTAAAGCTTCCTTGGTGCAAGGTTCAAACTATAACAAAATGCTTGTTACAGGGCCCAAATGTGCCAATGGAATTTAGTTTAATAACCATTTATATCAAACAGTTACAAAAAAGACACATTAACACAACTGCTACAATATTTCTACCTGCCTGACTTACAACAATCACTTTAAGGATGAATGGTGAAATCAAAAAGAATGCACAACTTGAACCTAATTTCTGGAAGTTCTTGAGCATCATCGATTTCCAAGTGTGCAAATTCATATAAAGTTTGCATTTCCAATCACCTCATTAATATGCATGAGTCTCACTCATTATCAAACTTGTCCAAGATCTTAATGGTATAAGCATATGTTCCAAATTTGATCCAAACCAGATCATATATATTGTCTCTGGAATGGCAACAACCTAAGCCAATCAGATGCAAGATTACTTCATTAGCCAATCAGATGCAAGATTACCTCACTAGCCAATCAGGTGCACAAACACCTCATTAACCAATCCACTGGAAGATTACCTCATTAATATATATGGATTTCACTCATTACTGAACTAGTCTAAGGCTCTCATCATCAAAATACTTATTCCAACTTTGATCAGACCAGAAATAAACTCCAAAGTGGTAACAAACACTTGTTGAATGACTGACAACCATGACTTATGGCCAGGTAAGCAACAAACTGAAACCCCTCAGTGCCAGAAACCTTTCTGTCCAATACGATAAAATTTTGTTTAGCAGCTGTTTAGAAGAAATTATCACAAGTTTTTTTTACTGTTACTAACATCAGCCATATTTGATGGTGGATCAACATAACTGGCATAATTCTGAAAGGCCTTTGTACAACAATATTATGTCAAATTAGGTCAAATTCTGTTAAGCATGTTTAAAAGAAGTAGTTCGTAGTTTTTTCTATTTATGGCCATAACAGTCAAATGAATGGAAAATCAGCAATATTTGTATAAATTTGGAAGCCCTTTATCCAGCGCCATTTGGAAAAGCTTGGAAGCCATATATTCCAGAATGCTTTCTGTCAGCGCCATTTGGATAAGCTTGGAAGCCCTTCATCCCAGGATGCTTTCTGCTTTCTGTCAAATTTGGTTAACTGCTTTTCAGCAATTTTGGCAAAGGCATTTTTTAACTATTTTATTTTTATGTAAGCATGGCCATATTTGATGGAGGATTGGCAAGATTTGTTCAAATCTGAAAGTTCATTTATGCCAGAATGCTCTCAGCTAAGTATGCCAGAATGCTCTCAGTTAAGTATGCCAGAATGCTCTCAGCTAAGTATGCCAGAATGCTCTCAGTTAAGTATGCCAGAATGCTCTCAGCTAAGTATGCCAAAATGCTCTCAGCTAAGTATGCCAGAATGCTCTCAGCTAAGTTTGTTTAAAATTGATTCAGTGATTTTTGAAAAGAAATTAAAAATATCAATCATTGACAGACAATGGAAGAAGCCTGATATATAAAGCATGCAAAATGCAGAACCATATCATAAGCTCAATTAATCTTCTGACCAGATAAGCAAAAAGAATTTGGATATTACACATGAGTGTTTTGTATGTGAAGCAAGAAAACCTTTCCAACACATTTGGTAACATGAAAATATAAGTGTATTTTCTGGCAGGTCCAGATTTCTCAAGATTCTATCCAACACATGATTTGGTAACATGAAAATATAAGTGTACTTACTGGGGGGTCCATATTTTCTATGATCCTATCCAACACATTCAGGAACATGAAAATATAAGTGTACTTACTGGGGGTCAAGATTTCCCATGATCCTATCCAACACATTGGGAAACATGAAAATATAAGTGTACTTACTGGGGGTCCAGCTTTCCCAACATCTCCATCTGGTCCTGGTGCTCCTGATGGGCCCTAGAAATAGAAATAAGTGCAAATTAGAGTTGTTTCCAATTAGAGAAAATGGTACCAAATCCCATCAGTTGCCAGTTACTAATGAAGCAGATGTATATGATCTCCCTTGGATACACGTTCTGAGAGGGTGTGCCTATATTTTGATCATGTAAGCAATATCATAGAAATGTATTTGACTTCAAAAACTGGTTTCCTCTTAAAATAAATTAGTTAATTATAATAGTTTAGAAGAATAGGCAGATGGAAGGCATTATTGTATATTACCCTCTAACTGACCCTGTTTCTGATCTCTTAATCTGTTTACTCAATGGTTGCCGATCACTAATATCAGAGTCCCCTCTGCCTACTCATCTAGGATTTTCTCTAGTATCCTAATTAATTTACCCCATGGTTAACCCTGTTTCTTGTCTCCTAATTAATTTACCCCATGGTTGACCCTGTTTCTTGTCTCCTAATTAATTTACCCCATGGTTGACCCTGCATGTTGTCTCCTAATTAATTTACACAATTATAGACTCTTTCCATTGTCTCCTAATGAATTTACCCTGTGGCTGACCCTGTCTCTGGTCTCCAATTTATTTACCTCAAGATTGACCCTGTCTCTTGTCTCTGAGTCCCCTCAACCTTCTCCTCTGGGATTTACCCTTGTCTCCCAATCCATTTACCCCAAGGTAGACTCTGTATCTTGTCTCCAGATTAATTTACCCCATTATTAACCCTCTATCTTGTCTCCAAGTTAATTTATCCCATTGTTAACCCTCTATCTTGTCTCCAAGTTAATTTATCCCATTGTTAACCCTCTATCTTGTCTCCAAGTTAATTTACCCCATTGCTAACCCTGTATCTTGTCTCCAAATTAATTTCCCCCATTGCTAACCCTCTCTCTTCTCCAAATTAATTTACCCCATTGTTAACCCTCTATCTTGTCTCCAAATTAATTTACCCCATTGCTAACCCTTTATCTTGTCTCCAAAATAATTTACCCTGTAGTTGACCCTTTCTCAGAAATCCAAATTAATTTACCTCATTGTTGATCCTGTCTCTTGTCTCCGAGTCTCCTAACTAATTTACCTCTTGGGTTTACAGACAAATGAATGTACAGATAGATAAAAGGTAATACAGTATCCCAGATACGTTTAAAAACAGTGTTCAGATAAGAAATTATAAATATTAAGTTATTTCTGTGCGAAATGAATAATAGAGCAACCATCACAAATTCCAATGCTTTTCACACTCTGCCAAATCTGAAACTCTATCCACATTTCACCCTCTTCTTCAACCCCCATCTCCCCCAATTTCCTGGGTTATAAACATGACATTAAACTGATCATCTACCTTTTAACAGTTCCGACTTACCCTTTCTCCCTGAGGACCTGGTGGTCCTGGTCTTCCACTTTCTCCCTAAAACAAAGATAACACTGACTTTATTCAAGCTGGAATTAGTGGTATGGTAAATGTACATTATCAAAGGATCATAGCTGGCAACAGTACATTATAACTGAAGGATGATCATAGACATAGAAATGTTATATGATGAATTAATGATTCTTTTGTGGAGATTTCCCTTTAATAGTAGTTTTACTACTTTTCCTTCAAATTAATTATATTAATAGTGGAGGAACAGTCAAGGTCATCTTTGTCCACCATGTATAGCTTATAGTGTGCTTAAAAATGGCATTAAAACAACAACAACAACATTCAAGGTGGTCACTACTTTCAGGTTTAATTTACCTTAATTTGAGTTGTCACCCTTGACATATAAATTTGATTGAAAGGTCATTAGGTCTATCCTTTGTTACTAATTTTAGTAAAACCATAAAACTAAATACAAATATTTTACCATAATTAAGATGCACATACTTGTACCAGATGACCCCTTGTACCCCTCCTCTCTTTTTATAAAAATATATGCATGAGTGTAATTCCCAACTTCCCAAAGCTATGCAAGGGGATCATGATGGATCAAAATTCTGAGTGTCATGCACATCTTGTGATCACTCTGATCATATCCTTAAGTTGTATGCCTCTATATCAATAGTATTGAAGGATTTCACACAGACACACACACACACACACACACACATAAAGTGCAATAACTCAGACAAAACTTTAAGGAGTTCAGTGATTTGTCTATTTATACATCTTGAAATGGTGCTTACCATAACATTTACTAAGTTTCATGGTAATCCATCAAAAAAATGTGAAATTAGTTGTGTACACAAAATATTGTCATATACTGCATTTCAGCTGAAATCAAAGAATTAACTTGAAGAAAAACTGCAGAAACAAAGTGATTTATTGACATGTGGGTCTTTGGCTGATGACCAGCTGATGACCACAGTAATTACCAAGTTTCATAAAATTTCATCTAAAAAAACAATGGGACCTGTTGTAGTAACAATGTTATGAACAATGATTGAACTTACTGACAAACATGTAGATTCCTACATACTCCTGACTGTAGACGGTACAACATGGATTTCTTTATAATTTGGATCAGCTCGTATTTCAAAACTTCTAAGGGAGAATTAAAAGAAACTCTACTAAACTTTATAAATACAGAAGGAACTGTTTTTCTTCATCTTTTGATCTGTCCAGACAGAAATTGTGGAACCAAAAGTACCTGCAAACATTTTTAAACTCTCCCTCTCTCTCTCACTACATACTGGTGGACCAATGCTTCCTGTCTCCCCTGGTGGTCCTGGTTCTCCATCTTGTCCTGGATTTCCAGGTTCTCCCATGCTGCCAGGCAATCCCCTGTCTCCTGGATTACCCTGGAAAAATATATACAAGTGGTAGCTATTTCTATGTCAATCTGTCCACCTCTCTGCTTATATCTGTCTGTGTTTCCATTTATCTATATTTCTTTTAATCTATCTTTCTATTTCCCTACCTACCTAGCTCCAAGTTTTCAATCTGTTGATATTTATTGAAATTTATATACTCAATCTATGACTACAATATAATATGTAAAAATAGTCTGAATTAATTTTTTCAGTGTACCAAAGTTTTGTTTTTGACTTAAAATAGTTGTATTTTCATATGTTGCTTAGAGACAAAAAAAATATTTTGAACATTCTTAATCTGTTCTCAATCTCTCTATTGCATGAACTGAAATGCTTGTATTACCAATGTGTTCTCAGTCTTTCTGTTGCATGAACTGAAATGCTTGTATTACCAATGTGTTCTCAGTCTTTCTGTTGCATGAACTGAAATGCTTGTATTACCAATGTGTTCTCAGTCTTTCTATTGCATGAACTGAAATGCTTGTATTACCAATGTGTTCTCAGTCTTTCTGTTGCATGAACTGAAATGCTTGTATTACCAATGTGTTCTCAGTCTTTCTATTGCATGAACTGAAATGCTTTATTACCAATGTGTTCTCAGTCTTTCTATTGCATGAACTGAAATGCTTGTATTAGCATCGTTTTAATAACAATAATAATCCTTATTCTTTGTAACATGTCACAGGATCACATGTAAGAAAATATTGTACAACAACAAAACATAACAATGCTAAGATTAAAACACTCATTCTCTACAGCTGCAAGACAAAGAGCAGAATTATGTAATGTAATGATAATACTAATTCTATCCATAAAGCTGTTGAACTTAACGTAATTTGCATTAGAGCTAATGTTCAAATGTAAATGACTATTTCTCAAATTATCCTATATGGGACATTTTAACAACAAAATGAATCATACATGGGACATTTAGCACAAAATTATCCTACATGGGATATCTGACAACAAATTATCCTACATGGGACATTTAACACCAAATTATCCTAGATGGGATATCTAACACCAAATTATGCTACATGGGACATTTGACAACAAATTATCCTACATGGGACATTAAACACCAAATTATTCTACATGGGACATTAAACACCAAATTATCCTTCATGGGATATCTGACAACAAATTATCCTACATGGGGCATTTAACAACAAATTATCCTATTGGTATTACAAAACACAAACCAAATGTTTTATTTTCAGTGAACTCAGTAAAATGCCAATGAAAGTAGTACAATATAGAGAATCATTAAAACAACTATGGTAAAGAATGTAGCATGTGTCTGGAATGCTTCTTTAATTATTATTATTATTAATATTATTATTATTATTATTATTATTATTATTATTATTATAGAAAATGATTAAATTATATAAAACGAAACTTCACTAAACTTGCTGGGCACTGCTAGGACAACCAATTTTTGCCATTTTCAAACCTCGCTTAGAGAAAGGGCTTTGCAGCTATAGCCCTACCTTATTTTGTAGCCCAAAGTTTATATAATAACAGCTTTATTGTTCAAGGATCAATCTATAAACAATATTATTCTCTGCCCAGCAATACACACAATAACAACTTCAAGTGACCTCCCCAACCCACTTTTCCTGAATCAGCAGAAAATCATGCTGCCCAGCAGTTTTAATACATTGATCCAGGTGTCTAATAAATGCACTCAGTTTAAATTTTGGAAGCCAGAATGTTTTGCAGTTTGATTATGCAAGTGCTTGAAACAAGCATCTTGTCAAATGGTGTTTATTACATCTTTTTTCTACCAACACAATGTTTATTACATCTTATCTGCTGTCTGTGTTTATTACATTTTATCTACTTCAAAAGCAGTGCTTACTACATTTTTATCTGGTGTCAAATGGTGGTCATTTTGTGATGTTATTCTCTAATATGATAGAGAGTTTGCCAGATTGTACCTTAGATATAACTTTACCTCATCTATAAAAAGGGTCACTTTAAAAATCCAATAAACAACTTCATTAAAGGTGAGCACTGTATATGAATCATATTACTTACTCTTTCTCCTACAAGTCCAGGTGCCCCTATGGGTCCTGATTCTCCTCTTTCTCCCTAAATGAAAGAAATTTTAAATATATTGATTATACATGGAAATACTGAAGTCCTAAATATATAATTTTTGTGTGCTGGCTTATGCTCAATGCACACCGAACGTCTGACAGTATAAATTGATTGTCTTATTGTAATGGCACTTTCAATACATTGCTGAATATATCATGCTTAGGAAATGGGGGTTAAGTGCCTTTCCAAAGGATACACTGAGGAAATGGGAATTAAGTACCTTTCCAAAGGATACACAAGGGAAATGGGAGTTAAGTACCTTTCCAAAGGATACACCAGGAAATATGTAGTTAAATAACTTTCCAAAGGATACACTGAAGAATAGGAGTTATTTGCCTTTCCCAAGGATACAGTGAGGAAATGGGGGTTAAGTGTCTTTCCAAAGGATACACTGAGGAATGGTATTTAAGTACCTTTACAAAAGGATACACTGAGCAAATTGGAGTTAAGTACCTTTCCAAAGGAAACACTAAGGAAATGGTGGTTAAGTGCCTTTCCAAAAGAAACACTGAGGGAGGCAGCCAACTTGAGCAAGCCTGGACAGGTATCAAACCTGCAATCCTATGATTACAAGTCTGATGCTGTACCAAGTTACTGCAGCTCCTGCAAATAGCAATGGCTTTAAATTCTATGGCACACAGCCATATCACCATTATTTGAGCATCAGATCAATCATTACATGTTTTTTTTTATTTGCTTACTGAGCAAAATGAATCAAATCAAATTATTTGGCCTTAAAAGTTATGAAAATTTGATTCATATTCAATAGATTTCTTCATGGCTGGAAAATCTTAAAGTAATCTAGTTGTCCGAAATCAAAAATGTCCATGAACATTTTTTTTAAAAATAATGTTCCTTTACCTTAAATAGACATGGTCCATGTTCCTTTACCTTAAATAGACACGGTCCATGTTCCTTTACCTTAAATAGACATGGTCCATGTTCCTTTACCTTAAATAGACATGGTCCAAATTATTCACATGAACCTAAGTACCAAATGTTAAAGCAGCTGGCAGAGTAATCTGGGTTACTAGGTTAATTACTGACAAATTGTATTTGAACCCATTGAATAGGTTTTCAGGAAATGGTGCTTGAAGATTGATTCATTATGAGAAATAGTTATTTTTGAAGGTCATCTACTTTAAGTATCTGCAGCCATATTTGGTCTAATTCTTCAGTTGTTGTGAAAATATAAATTTAACAGACCTTAATGCCAGGATGCTTCCTTTTAAATTTCGTGTTAAGTGGATTTTGCTAAGAGTCATTGAAAAGTTGTCTATTTTCTGTAACAGAAGCCTACTGGGTGACAAATCCACATCACTGTAAGAAGGCTGAAAGCCCTTCCAGGTCAAGATACTTTCTATTAGTCAAAATTGTTGAGAAGTTTGTGAAAAAGAAGTCATTCAGCATTTAATCTATTTTCAGTAACAATGTACATACTGGATAGCAGATTGAAATTACTTATAAAACTCTGCAATGTATTTATATGCTAGAATGCTCTGTCAAATTTGGTAAAATTTTACTGGTTGTTGTTCGATGAGATATTGTTAAAAAGTTTTGATTTCAAGTAACTGCAGCCAAATAAAATGGCAGATAAGCATATTTGGACAAACCTTTAAAATCTGATGTCAATGGACAACAAGATGATGAAAAAAGGGTCTCAATACATAGCCTTTCAAGGCTCTCCCCAGTTCAGTCAATTAATAGATATAGTGCACTCCCTTGGTCCAATCAATTCAAAAATAATGTTCTCTTCCCTCATCAAATCCATCAATAGATATAGTGCTCTCCCCTGGTCCAATCAACTACTAACAACAGTATCAAAATTTATTTTTTCACATTTATATTAAATTATGCTTTAAGTAATTTAAATGTCACAGTCAGGGTGAAAATGAATGCAAGTTACCCTTTTTCCCTCTGGGCCAGGTGGACCTGGCTGTCCCCTTTCTCCCCCAGGTCCTGGGACTCCTTTGATTCCACGTTCTCCCTTGTATCCTTGATCTCCTGGCTCACCCTGAATACAAGAACAACATAAATTGTTAGGTACTTTTAAAAAATGACAGTAGACCCATGGTTGAACCTAGCCTGTTTTAGTAGGGCAATGCACCTGCCTCTCCATGTTCTTCCTTGCACCCTACCTTCCTTGAATGCTGCCCTGTCATAATCTCCAGATGTTCAATATATTGCTTCTGCAGTAACATTTGACATGTGCACTCTGGGCATCAACCTCTCATCATTTAACATTTGACAAGTGCACTCTGGGCACCAACCTCTCATCATTTAACATTTAACATGTGCACTCTGGGCATCAACCACTCATCTTTTAGCATTTAACATGTGCACTATGGGTATCAACCTCTCATCATTTAACATTTTACATGTGCACTCTGGGCATCAACCTCTCATCATTTAACATTTGCACTCTGGGCATAAACCTCTCATCATTTAACATGTGCACTCTGGGCATCAACCTCTCATCAATTAACATTTGACAAGTGCACTCTGGGCATCAACCTCTCATCATTTAACATTTGACAAGTGCACTCTGGGCATCAACCTCTGATCATTTGACATTTGACAAGTACACTCTGGCATCAACCTCTCATCATTTAACATTTGACAAGTGCACTCTGGCATCAACCTCTCATCATTTAACATCTGACAAGTGCACTCTGGCATCAACCTCTCATCATTTAACATTTGACAAGTGCACTCTAGGCATCAAACTCTCATCATTTAACATTGGATATGCACTATGGGCATCAACCTCTCATCATTTAACATTTGACATGTGCACTCTGGCATCAACCTCTCATCATTTAACATTTGACAAGTGCACTCTTGGCATCAAACTCTCATCATTTAGCATTTAACATGTGCACTCTGGGCACCAACCTCTCATCATTTAACATTTGACATGTGCACTCTTGGCATCAACCTCTCATCATTTAACATTTGACATGTGCACTCTGGGAATCAACATTTCATTAACTTATTTTTCACTTGCACTTAAGGCTGCAAAATTTACCAACTAGCAATCTAAGGGTAACACTGCTTCATACATTATTTCCCCATGATACCATAACCTTATACCCCCACAATGGGCAACCAGCACCCTACACTGCCTAGTGGTGAGGGCAACATCACTACAAACATGAGTTCTCTCATGATAACCTCATCACCCACCCACCATCTGATGGGCTACCAGCCCACTCACCATCCGATGGGCTACCAGCTCACCCACCATCCGATAGGCTACCAGCCCACCCACCATTTGATGGGCTACCAGCCCACCCACATGATGGGCTACCAGCACCCTGATCTTGCTAGTGGTCTGAGGGAATCACTACTGCATGATTATCATGTGATAGCTCCATATTCCACTGATGGGCAACCAGTAGTCTGCACTTACCATTGATCTCAGGGCAATGCCGTTTCAACAGTAATCCTCTCATCTGCAATCAGCACCCTGCATTTGCCAGCAGTCAGACTGCAAAACTGATGCATAATGATTCTCCCAATATGACAGTCCAATCTTTACATAATTTGGATGAAGTTTTATTCAAGAGTACTGTTGTGTTGACAAGTTTACCATTTCTTTTAAAGGTGTGCATGATGGGACCCCCTGGATATATCATTGGAAATGAATGTGTATTAATCTATTTCTCCTATTCAATCTTTTTTGTTAAACTTTTGTCAATACCGTAGTTCCTTTAAACACTTACTTCCCCATTCTTGCTTTCAGCAACTTTCCTCTTTCAGAAGAATATCTCACTTGCCTACTTCCATAAATAATATACGAATAAATTTTAAGAAAAGGTAAATAAAAAAAATAAAAGAAAACATTGAACATACTGGTGATCCCTTTGGTCCCATTAATCCAGGGCTTCCATCCAGACCTGATGGCCCTCTGGCTCCTGGAAATCCTGGTGGTCCTGCCGGGCCAGGATCTCCCTGAAATAAATGGCAAACTTTACTGAACTTGACATATATGTATGAAGGAAGGAACTTACATTCATACCTACATGTCCTTCAGACATTGATATATATACCAGACATATCTGAAGGGTCAGATTTTAGACCAAACCATAAATTACCCAAATCAAATGAGATATGAAACTCAAAATCAGACTGGTTTTGAGTTCCATGCCTTAACCAAGCTTGGGAGTAGACCATTCATGTCTTAACCAAGCTTGGGAGTAGACCATTCAATAATTCATGGGTAAAAAGGTATTGTCAATAAACAGTCAAGTCAATTTCTGACTGACAGATCATTAATTTATAACAGACAGACAAAAGTCAATTTCTGAATGACAGATGAGTCAATTTCATAATAACAGATGAATGAATACTATAAATTTACTAATTTTCCTGGGGTACATATTTTCATGGAGTACAAAATTTTACCGATTTCAAGGGTGCCACTAACCATGAATTTAATAACTTAATGAATAATGTTCTTTCTGTGTAAACAACAAGACTATCTTCCAAATCCACAAATTTACCATACATATTTGCTTACAAGCCAGCTGCAATTGTGAACTGCACAGACCCACATCTGCCACTGCATAATGTGCTGGTAGATCTGATCCTCTGCAGTTTGTCTGGAGTAATCAGTATTGCAAATAGCACAGACCCTGATATGCCATTTCATTGTGCAATGGCAGATCAGAGTCTATATTGTTTGCAGTTGGACTTGACTAACAAGCTATAATATACAGCAAGTACAGATGAAAATGTCTTATTTTTCTTACCAAACCATGAAAATTCATACCCACAAAAATAAATGAATCAAAAGTAAATGAAATACACTGTATACATCTGAAAAAAGGATATTGCTAATTATTCCTTTGTGCTTACACAAGAACAGAAAAGACAAATCAAGTTGAATTGTAACAAAAGACCCTTCCATTCCTACAAATTTTACTCTTCTGTTCCAAGACAATATCCGTCAATCAGTGGCGTCGCTAGGGGGGTGCGGGGGGTGCGGACCGCACCAGGTAACACCATCTCAGAGGGGTGACACCAAAATGAAAAATTGCAAATTTTACAGAGCACACACTGCTCGGTTTAGTCGGATTTCATAAGCAGATAACCGATCATAGTTAAATACATGACTAGCAGGCACAGCAGTGGCGTCGCTAGGGGGATGCAGGGGGTGTGGACTGCACCGGGTGACACCATCAGAGGGGGTGACACCAAAATGACATTACTAAGGATTCTGTATGATCTGTTATGGAAGGAGGACCATGGGGGTGACACCATGAGCTACCACACTGGGTAACACCAACCCGAGCAACGCCACTGCCATCAATGTCACATGTAACCTAACAAAGCAAATATGAGAAGTGACTTGTGTACATCCACATGATGTGATGCTGATGTGTGAATTCTGACTACATTTTAATAAATAAAAAGACTGCATTGGATTTTAAGGAGTTTTTAGAAACTAATAATATAAGTTGATACTTTATATCAGTGGGAATTTGTTACATATTCTCACTATCTGTAGTAAGTATAACAATATCTAGGTATTACCTATGGCAAGACTTCATTGCCTATATGTAATTACCATAATGTGACCTAGGAATAACCAACAGTTAGAATTCATTGCCTAATTGTAATTACCTTAATGTGTCCTAGGAATAACCAACAGTTAGAATTCATTGCCTATATGCAATTACCCTAATGTGATCTAGGAATTGCCAACAGTTAGAATTCACTGCCTATTCGTAATTACTTTAAGATAATCTAGGAATAACCAATAGTTAGAATTCATTGCCTATATATAATTACAATAATGTGATCTAGGTATAACCAACAGTTAAAGTTCATTGTCTTTTGTAATTACCATAAGGTAAACTAGGTGTTAAGCACAGTTAGAATTAATTTCCTATATGTAATTACCATAATGTGACCTAGGAATAACCAACAGTTACAATTCATTGTCTTTTGTAATTACCGTAAGGTAAACTAGGTATTACCAACAATTAAAATCCATTGCCTATTTGTAATTACCATAATGTAATATATGTGTTAAGCACAGCTAGAATTCACTGCAACATATATTTGTCTGTGCTCCTTCAAAGTTGTATGGCCAAAATACATGTATGTGATGTAATTACCATAGGTGAGATGAACCTTAAATGCATATATTCAGTCATTTATAATATGTACATGCAATAAATGATTTTCTTAAAACTGAATCCCCTCTTGTAAATGTAACAAATAATTTCCCTGAAACTGAATTCCCTCTTGTAAATGTAACAAATAATTTCCCTGAAACTGAATTCCCTCTTGTAAATGTAACAAATAATTTCCCTGAAACTGAATTCCCTCTTGTAAATGTAATAAATAATTTCCCTGAAACTGAATTCCCTCTTGTAAATGTAATAAATAATTTCCCTGAAACTGAATCCCCTCTTGTAAATGTAAGAAATAATTTCCCTGAAACTGAATTCCCTCTTGTAAATGTAACAAATAATTTCCCTGAAACTGAATTCCCTCTTGTAAATGTAACAAATAATTTCCCTGCAACTGAATTCCCTCTTGTAAATGTAATAAATAATTTCCCTGAAACTGAATCCCCTCTTGTAAATGTAACAAATAATTTCCCTGAAACTGAATTCCCTCTTGTAAATGTAACAAATAATTTCCCTGAAACTGAATTCCCTATTGTAAATGTAATAAATAATTTCCCCAAAAGTGAATCCCCTAATTTACATGTGATTAAAAGATTTCCAGAAAAGTGAATCACCTATTCCTACATGTGTTTCTCACTTCAAAGTAATGATCCATTGTGATTCAATTCCACTTTTTGAATAAACATACATGCAAACCAATGCTTATCAAATTTATAAGGGAATAATGACTAGGACAAAGTCTAATTAATTCAAATTTCAAACTTAATTCTTTTAAGAACCATAACAAAAACTGCTTGCTAACATTAGCTGGTATGAAATCACTAGGAGCAATGATTCAACAAATTCAACTTAAGCCTGGACGAACTATGTACCTGAGCTCCCTTTTCTCCATCCCTGCCTGGCATTCCATTGGGTCCAGAAAGTCCAGAATCTCCTGGGGGTCCAGGTATTCCATTGTCACCTCGTGCTCCTTGAGGCCCAGCTGATCCCTTGGGACCTGGGGAACCTGCTTCACCCTGAGGAATAATAACAATTATGATAGTGCTAACAAAAATATTAATGACAAAAATAATGATAAATATGATATAAAGAAAGAATTATTATGACGATAGTGATGAAAATAAAAAGACAGAAGTAATAAGTACATCAATGATGAAGATAAGAAGAGGATAACTAAATACATAGTATGAGCTTAAAGATGCCATATTTTTTGTGGGTTTTGCTTTTTTAGGGTTTGGAGTCATGCAGTATAACATGCCATTCCTGATAGTTCTGATGGGGGTGGGTGTCCCCCCATTAGAATTATTAAGATTGATTTATTACGTTAAGTCTACAGGGTTAGCAGAAATACATAGAGGATACCAGACTGTTTGGGTCTGTTTACAACCTTGCCTAATATGTTTACTCCAGCATGGAATTTAAAAAATGAAAATGAAAAAGGTGATGGAGGACAACCTATTGGTCGACTTAAGGTCATGTAATATTTAGTAGTATCTAAGTACAAAGTTTCACTTTAAGGTACTGTGTCAGACTCATTATCTATCAATTTACTACATCTCCAGATGTAAAAGTTGATACAAATCTTGAGATATTGTGAACATCTTTGTATTTTGTCTACAATATGTGTTTGCATGTGATTGAATTAACTACAAGACACCACAAGATGTGTTTGTGTACACTTGACTTAAAGACAAGATGACTATAAGAGACCACAGTATGTGTCTGTGTATGCTTCAGTTAACTAGAAGATGACTACAAGAAATAAAAAAGATGACAACAAGAGACTACAAGATGTGTTTTGCATACTTCAATTAATTACAGTATAACTATAATATACCACAAGATGACTACAAGAGATCACAAGATGTGTTTTGTATACTTCAGTAAAGTACAGGCTGACTACAAAATAAAACAAGATGACTACAAGATGTTTTGTATACTTCAGTAAAGTACAGGCTGACTACAAAATAAAACAAGATGACTACAAGAGATCACAAGATGTGTTTTGTATACTTCAGTAAAGTACAGGCTGACTACAAAATAAAACAAGATGACTACAAGAGATCACAAGATGTGTTTTGTATACTTCAGTAAAGTACAGGATGACTACAAGATAACACAAGATGACTACAAGAGATCACAGGATGTGTTTTGTATACTTCAGTAACATACAGGCTGACTACAAAATAAAACAAGATGACTACAAGAGACCACAAGATGTGTGTTGTATACTTCAGTAAAGTACAGGATGACTACAAGATACAAGATGACAACAAGATAACACAAAATGTGTTTTGTATACTTCAATTAACAACACGATGACTACAACATACAAGATGACAACAAGAAAACTACAGGATACATCAAGACACGTTTGGGTACTACAAGACAGAAAATTCACAAAATGATAATTTATCCTCCAATCAGGCCTGCATATACATGTACCTTGAATGTACATCAATTGTGATCATGACTTTCTTAACAAAACAAGAAATATATGTTGTGAAAATTGTGTAATCACAGAATTATTTTCTACTCATGTCAGCTGTTGGTTGGTTTCTTTCATGCGGTTTGGTATCCATTGTTTTTGTTATTTGAATTAAACAAAAAGAAAAATGTATAAAATAAAATGGTGTGGTGGATGGATTGATTGTTTATTCTTCAGAACTTGTATAAAATCACATTCCTCTTAGGTTATTTTTCACTACACTCCTGTTGCAAATTATATTTGTTGTAATAAAAAACACTTGTGCACATACAAAAAACATCTTGCAGTCATCTTTAAATATCTTGTGGTTAACTAAAGTACCATGAAAGATCAAAGATATGAAACAGTAAATACTGACACTTTCAGCCTAAATTTCAACTCAGAATTCAATGTACAATAAAGCCTCAACATTCATTTACAACCACTGACTGAATCTCTTTAACTACCGGGTAAGTTTTCTAAAATTTTCATCTTAATGGGTTACATGGGAGTAAAGCTTCTGATAGTCTATGATTCCAAAGATGGTCAAAGACTACTGATGATAGAAAAATTATAATAAAATTTTAAGTGATCAAGCATTATTGCAGATCAAGTAATTTTGTATTATATATATCAAAGTCAACCGAAAATTTACTCATGCAGAAGGTCAAACTATATATCGTCTGCTTTTGCACAGTGAACATTAAATTAAGAATGTAAGCATGTTTTAGAGGTATAATCGATGCCAGAAAATTCATATCCTGCATATCAATGCTTTAAAAGTTACTGATCAAAATTAGTTCTTTTATAAGCATTCTACATACCTTCATTCCTGGCATCCCTGGAAAACCAGGAGCCCCAGGCATACCTATTGCTCCAGGGGATCCGGCAGGGCCAGGCAGTCCGTCCACTCCCCTCAAACCCTGTGAAGAAATAAAATAAATAATTATCTATTTAGCTAACGGCAACATTTAGATCATGTATTCATGTAATGGAAGTTATCTAGAGGCAACATATTCAATATTTATTTTTATAATATAGAATGTCATCATCTACAAATAAAACAAAAGTAAACAAGGGCAAAAAGAACAAGTTTTAGAAGAAGAAAAAACATTATGATGAGTCAGGAAAAACTTCCAAAAGGATTCTAAATTCTGTCATTTGTGTCTTGTTTATTGGACATCAGAATGAATGTAACTTGTAGACTGATAAAAGCCTTTCAAAGAAAGATATGTAGAAATTAACAATGACAAGAAAATAGACAACTTGCTGTAAGGGAGAAAATAGAAAACAGCAAACTAGGTTATCTAATGGTTTTCTTATCCTGTAAAATTTGATGCTACTCTTCCAAAATTTCAGTCATTTTGGTATTGTGTGAAATTTCACTAATTTCTTCATGTCATGTCACAGTTTGGATATTCACCATTTACCTGACAAGCATTTTTTGGGGTGCTTTATGGCACAGCAACACAAACAGGTTATTATTTTTTAACGCCAAGGCAACTGAAGTAAAGTATCTTGCCCATGGACACCCCACAATATGCCAGTCTGGGTTAAAATGATGGTAGGATTTAAACCAACACCATTTTTGTTGTGAACCTAGCACTCAGCCACCACAAGGAAAGAAGGGGAATGTAAAAAATTATGAAACTAAATGGAAATATGAAAGAGAGAGAGAGAGAGGTGGGGAGGGAGGGAGGGGGATGGAAGATGCATACCAGTCCTCCAGGTAACCCGTCAGGTCCACGGTCTCCCATGGCACCTCGAGCTCCTTGCATTCCTGGCGCTCCAGATGGTCCTGGGTTTCCTGTAGCTCCCTGACCACAACAAAAGTAATTACAGCAATTAGATTAACGATTACTATTTCTGATTACTAGTATTATGCATTCAACCTCATTGATTAGGTATAGATTTAGCATTGGCCTAAACCCTAAGAAACTATTTTTCATTATAGCTACTTTCAGCATTTCAATTATACCATACCCTGGACTTTAATGCAAAAGAACATTTTTGATGAAAATTTTGAAAACTAGCTTAAAGATATTAATGGGAACTATTATCTCAGTCTGGTTAGAATCTGCCCTATATAAAACAAACAAAAACTGGACACATATGCACACTTGCATGCTCAAGAACAAATTACACACATGAGCTCAGGCAGGCACTTCAATTATTGAAAAAGCACCCATGACAAAAATCCAATGGGCAAAACCTGACATGCATAAACATGTTTGCACACAATCACACGCACACATACTTATCAATCACATACACATAAAATACAAGAGTTATTTCTAGTGATTACCTTTTCTCCAGGAGGTCCCTGTTCTCCAGATTTTCCTGGGGGTCCACGGAATCCCTGTTTTAATTCACAAGAGAAATATAACGGATATCTAAATATGGTACATTATCATCAGACTTATTGACTTGTTCACTCAACCACATTTCATGAATGATCCTCAATACTGCAGGTTACACACAAATCTTTATATAATAAAACCTTTGTAAATGTTGTTTGTCAAAGTCCCAAAGAAATATCTCTGACACCTATGTGGTTTTCATTAAGTAGCAAATACTAATTTTTATTGATATAAATTACCCATTTTTGTGCCCAATTATATCAATATTTCAGAATATATTTTTATACCCATTATTGCTATTAAAATACGTTTTACAAATTTACACAAATACAATGTAAATTAAGAATTAATCATTTCTCCTCTACAAGATGCTAGGAATTATGGGTAAAGCCTTGTTCCAGCCAGTCTCAGTTAGTACATGTACTGTGTATATATACTTGACTATACTTACAAGATTACATTGTCAGAGACCCTTGTCCTATATTTTTTGCAAGATTAGTTTCAATTATTTTCCATTTATCACCAGACTTTGCATTTGTAGTAGACTGAATCTTTAGTAGAGTTTGAACTGACTGCTATGTACTGTATTTGAGGATATGATCAAATGCAACAAAAGTGTATTTTTAAAACAAAAATTCAAAATTAACAAAAGAATATAAGATGTGTACCACATGTCCCTTTGGTCCTGGGAGACCTGGTACTCCGGCAGATCCTGCAGGGCCCTGAAAAGGAACATATAATTGATTTTGTTATTTTTTTATGTCGATCAAGAGATAAAGAGAATTCACTCCTACTGTTGTAATTGTGAAAGGCACAAGAAAAACCATATGATATTGTCAAACAGGGTCTTGTTGGGTTTGCAGATCATTGATCCAAAAGTAAAATAATTTGTATTTCATTGATTTTATTATTATTAAACATGGATTTATAAAATTACAGAATCTTGGGAAAAATAGCGCATAGATGGATCAAGTCAGACATTTAGACAAATCAACATACATACATACACACACACACACAGACAGACATACATACATACATACACATACATACATACATACATACATACATACATACATACATACATACATACATACATACATACATACATACATACATATATACATACATACATACATTGTTATGTATATTTAATTTATATTTATTTTAATTGTTTGTTTGCTAGTTTTGTAGGTTTATAATTTAAAAAAATATTCCACTGCATACTATTGTAATGTAACTTTATTTACTGGATTTGACATTTTCCAGAAATTCAGTTTGACCTGACTGTTTTTCATAAACAACTAATAATAGAAACTTTGTATCTAATGATGACCTAGTTCTGGCCTTGATTCAGAATCAATAAGAGTTGAAGTAAATAACTTTTTGTAAACAAAAATGAAATTCTTTCCTAGAGTAAAAATCATTAGTTTTAGTCAAGGCCATACTGTGAGTACGTGATGTTAGGCATGTAAAAAGCTTCTATCTTGTTCTAGAAACATGATCAAATGACCCTTATATGGAAATCTGTTTTGAGTTTTAAATTAGTGTATAACTGTTTTCTACAGAGAATTTGGGCAGTTTTGCTTTAAGCCATTGACACTCAAAGGTATTTTTTGTGACCAGCTTGAGCTGAATTTTTAATTTTTCTTCAAATTATTTGGATTATTTTTCCATGGAAATACTTGTGCTCTAAATGTATTCTTGGACAAAGACAGTTATTGAATTTTATACAGAATTCAAACACTGGAATATTATATTCTGTGATTCAACAATGAACTGTTGACACACCAGTACAATGCTGACCACAGCATGTGCCATCACATTCCATTTTGGATTTCATCATGATTCAAACTCAGTTTAATTAAGACTTTTTATTACTAAGACTTCTATTTTGTAATCCTTGGATTATTCTTGAATTTTTTTGGATTTGATTTGTAAAACAATAAGTTCTTTTTCTCATTTTTACCTTGTTTTTCTCGGGAAATAAATTATTTGTTAAATTTTTACAAAGCTTGTTGTCTTCACTCTTTTCTTGTTACATACATACATACATACAGACAGACAGACATTTCACTGACTGACAGCTCTTACTATATGTGCACACATTACCTTAGGTCCTGGAAGACCTGGTGGTCCAAGTGCACCATTTTTACCCGAATCACCCTGTAAAGAAAATGGCAAGTTTTGAAATTGACTGTCTTAATTTGTTAATATGAAACTGAAGGATAGTATAGTGAAAGACTTAGTCACCCAGCTCACTTCGGTGTTCATTGTTGTGCAGTTGATAGCTAAACCAGGGCATGAGAAAAAGAAGAAAAAAATGTATGCAAGATATGTTTCAAGATGGTTGCCTTGAGGTCTAACCTGACAGCCAACTATATATCATACACAAATTCAAATCATCCTAACATATGCATTCGTCAACCAGTTTTAATTTTTTTAAAATTCATATGCACTCAAAATGCAGCACTAATTTGCATGGGGGTAATTGTCTGCATTTTATATGCTACTGCCATACTGATAAGTAGGTCACAGTTATTTCTGCTCTGATGGTATGTCAGCTATGATGGTTGGTTGCTAGCAGGACTTTCAACCTATTATTATTGGCTACATCATGCCATGGAAATAGGAATTAATTACTTTTTAAAGGACACCGAGGCAGCTGACCCAATCTAGCCTGGGCTGGTAGTGGACCCGTGACCTTTGGATTAATACTTTTTTTGTTTTGGAGCCGCAGTAGTTCAGTTGATAGAACATCATACTTGTCATCCATGGGTCAAGGGTTCAATACCCACCCAGGCCAGCCAGGATTGGTTGCTTCAGTGCGTCCGTAGGAAAGGCTCTAAACTGCCATTTCCACAGCATGATATGGCCAATAAAATGTAAAAGCCATTCACTCAAAACTGCATGAGTTTTGTATTCACCAACTTGTCTCATACATTGTATTTGTCTGTAGCTCATAAAAGATAATAACTCTATGAACAAAACCAAGGTAGCACAAAGAGTGGATGATCACCAAAATACGTACAAAATTTCATAAAGATCGACCCAAAAAAAGAAGAAGAAAAAAGAACAAATGTATAGACAAACTGTTTGACTAATTGTGCTGATGAGATTGTGTCACAAATTGCTTTAAGCTACAAGACAAAAAGGCTAAAAACTCCAATGAATTCTACAATATCAAATGGCAAGAACTATTTAGATTATGTCATACAATTCTACAAAACCAAATGGCAAGAACAATTGAAATTTTGTCATACAATTCTACAAGACCAAAATGGCAATAACTATTGAGATTTTGTCAGACAATTCTGCAAGACCAAAATGGCAATAACTATTGAGATTTTGTCATACAATTCTACAAGACCAAATGGCAAGAACAACTCCGATTTAATCATACACTGCTACAAGACCAAACGGGCAATAACTACAAAGATTTGGTAAAACAATTCTACAAGACCAAAATGGCAATAACTGCTGAGATTTTGTCATACAATTCAGCAAGACCAAAATGTAATAAGTATCAACTACAAGATCAAAAGGGCAATAACTATCAACTACAAGATCAAAAGGGCAATAACTAACAAAATTAGCCAGAACAAAGTTGGTATGTTTATTTTCAAGCGATGATCATAAAATTTATAAAGTTTCATGGCAATCCATCAAAAACTGTGACAATGAGATTTTTGTCATAAATTCTACAAATCCAAATGGGCAATAACTCTAAGAAAATTTGTGCGAACAAAGTTATTTGCTGCTGTGCCATAATATTTACCATAATATTTATCAAGTTTCACTGCAATCCATACAAAATACGCTTCTAGTTGCGTTAACGGGTGCAGGACAGAAAGGCGGATGGATCAATGGATTAATATATACCTCTGTCTTTGCATAGTATGAAACGTTATAAGGTAATACTTACATCGGGTCCTGGTGCTCCAGGAGGACCAGGTGGCCCCTGTGATCCTGGGGATCCCTACAAATAAAACAAATTGAATAATTAATTACGATTTAATGCAGTTTTAGAAAATGATATGCTATTTGAAATTTAATGTTGCCCTCTATACAGCAGCTGGGATATCAGGGGTGAGGGTGGGGAGGGGCCCATGTGTGAGTGTGTGGGTGTGAGTGTGTGTTTGTCAGTAAATTAGGTACAAGAGTGTTCAATCTTTTAGAGAGATGTGAAACCATTTAGAACTTTACATCATTAGTGCCATCCAAACAATCATATGTCACTATTTTTTACATTCAATTTGTTTATTTTAAGAGATTGCTTACCCACTGATTATCATTGTAGTTTCTTGAAATTTGACAATGAGGAGTGTATTTAATGAGTGCCATTGTTCAAATAGATTTTGACCATGAAGTTGGATCATAGAAGGAGAAAGAATGAAAAATAAAAATAAACAAAAGCTGACGAGAAACGTACTGGCGGGCCAGCCTCTCCAGAATCACCTCTTGGTCCAGGTGGTCCTTGAGGACCCTAAAAATAAATAGAAAATGAAATAAATAAATAATTATCATCAAGAAAGGAGAAAATACTGATCCCTATATTTGTTAGCAGTAATATGAAAAGTGGAAGAAATTCAAAATGAATTTGTTGACTTTGACATCGCAACATTTTCTTCAACCATATCAACAAATTTGTAAGTAACATGAAACTTTGAAGAAGCGATTTTTGCCACTACAAATGTTTTTATGATTTCCTCGACATTTATTATAATAAAAATAATAATAATAATAATAATAATAATAATAATAATAATAACAACACAGCAGCAGCAGCAAGCACGTTCTATGAATCGATGTCCATGCTTTTTGTTTGCCTCATCAATTCCAAAACTGCCACTAAATAGCATTGATATCAAAGAATTATTCAAGGAGCTATTTTGCAGTAGGGTGGGTGGATCTGACAATATGAGGGCTAAAACTTCAATGCAAAATGCTGAAAACTGAACTCTACAAGGTTTCGTAAATATCAAGAAGTGTGCCAAAATTTGGTATACCGGTACTCCAGGAATTTATTGTGCAGAGAAAATCTGACAACCAGGAGCTATAACTCTGCTAAACGATAATGCAAAATGATGACAATCAAACATGGCCAAGATAACATGAATGTCATGAAGAAATCCCATTATAATCAAGGAATTTTATGCAGAAGGCTGACAATCAATTTCACCCATAGTCTCACCAATTGCAAGATCCACAACAAATACAATAATAACCAAGGGAAAGAGGAGTGGGTCAGTCTAACAATGAGGGCTTATAACCCTGCTAAAAGATCAAGGTGAATGCTGACGATCAATATCTCATCGACATCAAACTGATTACCAGACTTACTTCAGATGTAGTAGTAGTTAAAAGAGTTTTACTACGAAAACAAGTGAAGGGTTCTAATTATAAGGGGCTATAACTCTGTTCAAAGACGATGTAATATAATGACAATAGAATGATCATCAACATCGAGCTGCCTACATAGTTTGGATGAAACTCTGCAACAATCAAACGAGTTATTGTGTGGAAAAGAAAGTGGGATGGATGGACAAAAATAAATAATGGATGAATTGACAAGCTCAGTTTAATATCAGTATTTTTGTATGTAAAGACAAGAAATATAATCAAATTCACGTTATCTATTGCACAATATCTGAACTGAGGTCTTCCAGTGTTGTATTCAAAACAACAGTTGTACATCGTAGACAATGTTACACTGGGGAATGAAGATTTTATTTCTGTTAAAGACCTGAATCGGTAACCTTTCATTTTCTCGCATCTGATCTGATTAAAAGGAAATGATTTTTAATATTCCTTCTGATGCGACATGAATGTTCATTAGTTCCGTTGCCAAATAAAACCTGACACATCTGATGGGGTAAAACCTTGATCATTGCCATTGTGCTCCTTGCTTATCTGAATTCCAAATAACTACCACCGATTCAAATGAACAGAACCCGAACCCCACCCCCTGCTAAAAAAGTACACACAAGCTTGTCACTTGTAATTTCACCATCGTTTATTCTTGCACAGGTCTATTGGGTATTATGCATACTTTGAGTAAACAGACATATGCTTCAATACCCTTTAGAGGAAAGTCTGGTCCCTTTTGAAATCCCAATCCAGTCACCCACCCACCCCAACACTTGACCTGATCCGCCCTGTAGTTTATTACATTTAAAAATAAATTAAGTTTTATTCATAACATGATTATCAATAACTGAATACAATTTTGACGTGTTTCCCAATTTTAATTTAAATCTTTATTTTGCTAATGCTCTAACGAAAAGAACAGAGTTTAATTTATGATGAATGATCCGAAAATGCCCGGATGGCTGCAAAGGTACTTACAAGAGGTCCTGGCTGTCCTGCGGGACCCCGAGGTCCCTGCGGTCCCTGAAAAATGTTAAGATTAGATGTGAAAATTTAGTATCTACTTGTGATCAGGATCTGAAATAAATTGATAAAAATTGGAAGACATTATCATTCTGTTTCTAAAAGTTAGTTTTGCTTTTATTATCGAATGAGACTGACAAATTTAGGAAAACTGCAAAGAGGCAGTTAATTCCATTGAAGCTAAATATAACTCTATCGAAAACCCTTTGATCTGGATCATATTTAACCTAGTGAGTCTATTTCCAGCAATTGTTCAGGGAGTAAAAATCCATTAAATCACGTAATTCCCTGAAGATCCGCATGCATTTTTATTCAAGTCCCCAAACAATACTCCCCGTCCTCCAAAAACGCAGAAAATACATCAACAACAAAAATAAGATAAAAATTAAATTAAATTAAATTAACAACAAACACCTCCCCCCCCCCCTTTCCTTACTAGTAGCATGCAAGCAAACAAAAGAACAAAATCAATCAATGAAGTGTCTGAACACGTGTTTTCTGTTGGCTTTCATGTTAACGTCTCTCAAACTTTAGTGCAAAAATTCATCGATATGCTAATTTTACACTTCAAAAATGAAACTGAATGATATGCAAATTGCAAGTTTCAAAGATGAATTCGCGTTTAAACAAGGGTTCTAAACAATTTTTTTAGAAATATTGACGACTAAAGCGAGTTAAAGCCGCACATGTGATCATATTGTTTTAATGCTAGCAAATCTTTTACTGTCAGTGTAATCAATTACAGTCCAAGCAACACCATTATCATTCTGGTTAATATACTTACAAGATCATCACAGTGTAATAACAATATCCGTTGGGGTAATGTACTGTAAAAGATGGTCAACATCCGTCGAGTAATATACTGTACGAGTTCGTCACCTTGCAATAACAGTATCCATCAGGTTAAAAAACTGTACGAGTTCGTCACCTTGCAATAACAGTATCCATCAGGTTAAAAAACTGTACGAGTTCGTCACCTTGCAATAACAGTATCCATCAGGGTAAAATACTGTACGAGTTCGTCACTTTGCAATACCGGTATCCATCAGGGTAATATACTGTACGAGTTCGTCACCTTGCAATAACAGTATCCATCAGGGTAATATACTGTACGAGTTCGTCACCTTGCAATAACAGTATCCATCAGGGTAATATACTGTACGAGTTTGTCACCTTGCAATAACAGTATCCATCAGGGTAAAATACTGTACGAGTTCGTCACTTTGCAATACCGGTATCCCTAGGGGTAATATACTGTATGATACCGTCACGTTTTCAATTAGGACCATTTCTCATTTATAAGAAACCTTTAGTGAAAACACCGTGTCGATATGGCCATCTGTTTAAATGTATATACAAGATTTTCATGATCATCACGTTGGATATCAGTTCAGCACCTTTTTCATTAAGTTATAAGAAGTGAAAACGCAATGACCATATGTTCAAGAGAAGGAACGATAACAAATTTCAAGATGGCTGCCATGTCGGCCATATTGGGTGTTGGAGGAACACCATTTTCCCTAGGATCGATTTGATCTCAGGATGAAACAAGTGTCCAGTTTCAGTAACGATAAGAAATTAACTACAAACTGATGAATGATGACTAAAGAAGACCAGCGGCATAAACTCCTCTGGTCTTCGACGAGAACAGATAACACAGTTATTATTTGTACGCTAATATCATCAAATACCTTTAATGAGAAATAACTGAAATGCCTATTGCGCCCGATATGTTTATGCGTTTTCACGCTGAAGAACCCAGAAAGGTTAATATTCATTACTAATCCTACACTCGTGAAATGTTTACAGAAAAAAGGGGGAAAGACGTAAACAAACATAAAAAATTCGAAAAATCGAAAGGTCTTTATTGAACTAGAGATGATGCTTACCTGGCCAGCGGTTAGGAATTGAGGCGCCATGGCAAAACCCCCTGGGCCTTTGTTACTGGAACCGAATGTCTGGGCGTAATATTGGGCGTAGGCTTGGTCAGCAGACTAATAATAAAAACAGTCAGAATCAATTAACCTTTCTGCGCATGACGTTTTGGTGCCTGATGACATTCGTAATTACTGTAATTACAGAACAAAAGGCTCACAAGCAGAACCTTTGAAAACTCTCTCTCTCTCTCTCTCTCTCTCTCTCTCTCTCTCTCTCTCTCCTAGGTTCTTGAAGGCAATACTTTAATTTATCATAGGTTAATTCTTGTAATACAATCGGTTTATCACTAACACCAAAACTATTACAGTTCAAAAACTTTCATTGAAACACGGTATCCTTACAGTTTTAACTGATGACAATTATTTTCTAGTGCAAGATCTTTCATGAAACATGCTATGCTTACAGTTATGTATGGTCGAAATTAGTACAGTCAGCCTATTAGAATGACTTCTACATAAAATAAACCAAACGTAAGCTTCCGATGATTCTAATATACCTGTTATTAAATATATTTTAATAGTATTAAATTCTTAATAACTAAAAATTGTAAATCGCTACAAACTCCTAAAGCCATCTATACACATTTCATTACATGAGGGATATTAATTGATAATATCAACAAACGCAGTTCCAATCAAATCTTCTCTTTGGAGGTCTAATGTGTGCGTATGTTCAGCAAACACTGCTGATCTTAAATGTAGCAAACAATTTCAATCAATCAAATTTTTTATATCTTAAGCCTTTCGTAATAGTGATAATACTATGGAATTACTTACCATCACGGTGGGCCCGGGAGGGCCTGGTGGTCCAGGAACTCCATTCCTTCCGTCTCCTCCAGGGTCTCCCTAAAACATTATAAAATATGTGGAAATTTCGGTCTTCAGCAATATTCATCTTGCATCTAAGAATACGAATAATATTTCAATTATATATATATATATATATATATATATATATATATATATATATATATATATATATATATATATATATATATATATATATATATATATATATATATATATATATATATATATATATATATATATATGTGTGTGTGTGTGTGTGTGTGTGTGTGTGTGTGTGTGTATTAAGTAGGTTTAACCGTACTTTCATGTCAGTAACTTTACAACCTAGAAATTTACGCTCGGAGTGTCGGAGTGATCTAAAAACAAAAACAATATTGATGTATGAATTCACTTATTAATCTATTCTAGAACAATGGAGAAAAAAAAGTCTAAGATTAAACTCGAAAACAAAAGCTGCATAAAATCTTACCCTTTGTCCAAATCTTCCGCTGAGTCCCATGTCACCCGGCGACCCCTGTTGTCCCTGTAAAAAAGAGAGAATAATAATAACTGATATGCAGTTGACTTGCTCTTTGCACGCACAGATGCTTCTTATAAATGCAACTTTAAGGAGAGGAAATGACGGTGAGGAAAGAAAGAGCGCGTAAAACATGCACGTAGATGAGGAGAATAAATTATGGAGTTTTCCAGATATTTAAAAACCAAGTTTAATTTTGTTATCATCGGAGTTTCATACCCAATGTATCTGATATTATCGAAATCAAAAAGCGATACAAGAATGTTCGCTATCTATAAAGCTTGTAGATATAGTGGTTTGTCAAATTAAGAATGATAATTTTCATAATTGTCTCAGAAAAAAATACGAGAGATTTTACCTCAAGAACAACCGGGCCGGCGGTCTGAAAAAGAACGAATTTTCATATCATAAAATGCCTTATCAATTGACATATTTATAAAATTTAATACAATACAGCTGAAAGCTTATTTTGAATATCTCTCCGTTTCATAGATTTAACTCTCGAGACGAATTATAAAATGTTAAGGACATTTTCCTAGTAGGCAAAACAATTGTTACTTCTAATCAGTTATTGAAAAACAATTGATAGCTTTGCTTTGTACAGCAAAGAAAGAAAAAACGAAAGAACATAAAAATAAACAAAAGTAAGATATACGTGAATTAAATAATAGCATACAAAATTTAATATCACTATCTTAGGAAGAAAAAGAACCTACCTGGGGGACAAATTGCGGTCTTTCGTTTCCTTCAAAAGAATTAAATTAAACGTATCTTTATTTAAATGGAAATATGGTTTCATTACGGGGAACGGATATGGATTTTCAAGATGAATATATCTGAAGCTAAAAGAAGTGTGCCCTTCAATGATTTTATGTAAACCCACATGAAATGATCAGGTAAAACTGATCGTACTCGTGTGTGCGTGTGAGAAAGAGATGCGTGTACTCGTGTGTGAATTTTGTTTAAAAACAAGCACTGGTTAAATTATACATTATAGAGTGGATAGTAATTAAATGTTTGTATATTGTCTTCTTAAAGTTAGTGTTACCACTTTAAAATATATATTTCGAGCTGAACGAAAAGATTTCGAAATTTTCTCTAAGAACTTTACTTTTGAATAGTGAAGAAAATATGATTATTTGTTTTAGTCTCAGTGTTAAATAATAAATGTGATTTTGATTTAAACCGTGTTAGCTAAAATTTACCTGCATCTTTTTCGCATTCGGTCTCAAATCTGCAATCGGTCTCCCCATTTTTACAAATACACCTGTAGCAAGGATTATTTTCCGGATCGGGTACCCATTCGTCCTGATCGTAATAGACTAGGCCATTATATATACAGGTCTTGTCCGTTGTGAACTCTGAAATAGTAATAACAATGCTGATGACGCTTCTGCTGCTACTACTACTACTACTACTAATAATAATAATAACAATAGTAATAAAATTGTAATAACAACAATAATAACAATATTAATAATAATAACAGCAATAAGAGCAACAACAATAACAACAACAACAACAATAACAACAACAACAACAACAACAATAATAATAATAATAATAATAATAATAATAATAATAATAATAATAATAATAATGTGATGAAGAGGAGAAATAGAAAGCAGTGGCGTGCTAAGGGTAAATGGGGCCTGGGTCGACCATGATGGCCTTGCCAATGATTTTCCTGGAATTTAATTTTATCAGATGTTTTGGCGACCCAAGACTTTTAGGAGCCCGGATCAATCGCCTTGGCCGCCTTCCCATCGCCTGTTAGTACGCTACAATAGGCAGAGGAGAGGTACAAAAAGACAATGATGGTTAATGTGGTGGTGGTAGTGGTACAATGAATATGTCGTGAACAGGGGCGGCCCTAGCAACTAGCGCCCTAGGCGAACTCTGCACTCAACGTACCCCTCTAAAACCTCTCCTCAGATTTTGAGTCCCATTTAACTTGGCGTCCGGGGCATAAGCCTAGTTCGCCTAAATGGACGGGCCGCCCCCTGTCGCGGGAAAGACGATGTATAAAAGTGTATTAGGCAAACAATACATGATACAATATACAGGTAGATTATATTATGAGTCAACGCGTACTGTTAATTTTTTTCTTCTGGTAAATATTTAATTTAATTGTTGGTGGTAAATTTTGTTGCCTTGATTGTTATGGAGTCTTGAATTTCAATACCAAACTTTCGCTGGAAGAATGACAAGCTGCAGTGGTTCCATGATTAGGGTTACAGACTTGTGATAAGAAATAACACGTTCGAATCCTGCTATAGGATTAGAGCTCAGGTCAACTGCCATGGTTGTTGTTGTTTTAGGGTTCAACGCCATTTTTTATCACAAGATAGCCTATACATGACGGCCAATATAAATGGTGGAGGAAAAACCCGGGAAAACCACAGAAAGAACACCCAACCCACGAGAAGCTACTGGCAAGCTTTCTCACATGCCTACATTGGCCGAGCCCGAGACTCGAACCCAAGCAGACAGAAACTGCCGTGGTTATGTCCTACGGCAAGGAAATTTTTCCTACTTGTCTCGGTACGATATAACTTTCTTGTTTTAATGCCCCGTAAAAAAAAAAAACAGAAGATGAAAGCCACACGTTTGCAGTCGTCTCAAACGGAACTCGAGGCCAAAACTCGAGATGTCAACTTTTCCCACACCAGAAATGGGGTGAAATCTGGATGGCATCGAGAAATCATCATTACATTTTCGGGAAATATTATTACATTTGTGCTAGAGTAAACACAGTGCAAACGTGTATTGTATTTCACGATATAAGATATGTACTTTTATTACACTGACGTGTTACAATGTCCTTTCATACTAATTTACTCCCCAGCCCCCACCCCTTCGCACTTAAAATGATTTGAACAGGCCACCTTCAACCACAGACCATACCATAACTAAACTGTGTTGAAAGAGCATTAAAAAGGATAGCACCCAGTTACCCAGATCTATCATGATGCTGACCTGGTTACATTGCCCTTGTTCATAAAAGTCAATACATTTTGACTTTATCCCACACTACAGTGCCCTTGGTCATAAAACTCAAATAATTTTTAATTTATCCCACACTACAATGCCCTTGGTCATAAAAGTCTAACTTCATATCCTCTCGTGGCATTGAAGTTCCGTACAAAATTTATCCCTCGTGTATGCAGCTGTCGCAAGAGGAACGGCAAGTTGACATGTAAACCTCTCACACACTAGCCGTGGAGTGTAACCTGTTCAGCTATGCCTGACATCGTGTGACATCGTTACATTTTTGGGAAATGTTATTACATTTGTGTTAATGTAAACACCTTTAAACATGTGTTATGTTATACAGACGTACTATATTACACTGACGTGTTACAATGGTTATCGCAAAGAATTTACATCCCAGCCCCCAACCCTCGCATTTAACAAGAGGTAGACAATGTATTTGTCAAAAAGACACGAGATCTAAAAAGGTGTAGGCTGGATTTTGTTTGTTTCGATATTTGCATTTTTTTCCCTTGCTAAAAATCGATCTTTCTATTGCTTTCTTTCCTCTTTTACCATTTTTATTTACAGTCATTTAAAATATTCAAAAGTGGTCTTGGTTCAAGAAAAAAAAATTCACCTCAGCTCATGGCGGGATTTATAGAGAAAATTGGAAAATGTATTCTTGCGCGTACATAAATTTACAAAGCACATAATGTATTAAGTGTTGTAGTGCCAACGAAATATACAAATTTGAACTTTCGAATAGAACAACCCGCCACCCGACCCCCAACCCCCCATTACGTGAGGACTTGGAGCATTAAATCGGCAATTTCTTTGTGATTTATTAAATTATATTCTTACCCCGATCACAACTTAAATTTAATTTAATATGATGTTCATAAATATCTTTACAACTTTCATCAGCAAATGGTGGCGCAAGTTTGGGCAAAAAATAAAGGAAGAAAAAATGAACAGGTAAGTAAAATGAAAAGGTAGATCAAGGAATATTTATATAAAAAGAAATTGTCAGATCTATGATATCTGTCTCGGCAGGATAACAGCAGCACCCCAGCATGGGGAAAATTAGCTTCCCATCAGATAAACAGCAAGCATTCTTTTGTGGCCGTTTTTGAACACGTGTCACGGAACGTGATAAAATGCTTATCGCTCCTTTCCCGAAATTCTTGCTTCATTTGCAACATCCATGGGAACCATGCGTGGGATAAAACATCTGTTAAGTGTTTGTTTTTTTCTTTTTGTCTGACCCAGCTTAAATTGAATCAAAATCCAGTCCATCTACACGAGTACTTCAAAGACTCGGGATTTCATTGTGGGGTCGCGATAAAAGGTCAAAACAGCGAGTCCGATTACTTTATCTAGGACAAAGATAAGATCAGGTCAAGCTGGAATGTTCCAATAACCAGGAATTAAATTTTGGCTGATAATCTACTACGTTACAAACTTGTACCACTCGAAGAGATGTCCGTTTTGTGACATACTCCTCTTCCCTTTTCCCTTTCAAAGCTTTACGGATGGAAGAAACGGTTTTTATTTCATTTTGGTATCGTTTAATGCCATCTGGACGACGATTAGCTTTAGTACAGACATAAAGCTTAGATTAGTTAGATATACGTTTTATTGCAGCTTTTTTAAAGTTGACTTGCAGTCGGAGGGTTTCCATCCGCCCACGATGGTGCCAGCAGTGCACACATGCTTCTTCTGCAGACGATTCTGCAGTTCTCTTTTTATTTTTCAATTCGTCTTACGGCTGGATCGTTTTCCAATCGCCAACGATGGCGTCAACAGGTACATATACAGAGGACTTTGCGGTTTTGATAAAGCAGCACTGAAAACTATGTGTGTGTTTGTGCGAACGCGTGTGCTTGTGAGTATGTGTGTTGGGGGGGGGGGTCGAATCTCTCTTGATTGTCTGAGGAAAAAAGATTTCGTGTGAGATAGTACATGTCTGTAGTGCATATACGATAAACGAGTCAGGTAAAAATTGTACAAACTTCAGAAATTATTCCGAATTTAAAAATTTTCCAGATATATACTTAAAAACTAGATTAGAGCAAATAAATTCGACTGCACAGTGTGCAAAGTAACGCATTAATCGTCTTCTTGAAAACTTGTATTAAAAAAACAATTTAACATTCTTACCTTGGGGACCGACCATTTAATTTGGGGTTGGGGGCATGGAATTTTCCTTTAAAACTGACTTACGTTATTCCTTTACCTCAAGATTATTTCTATTTTCAGATTAATATAATGGATATAATTAGACATAGTTTAATCAAATGGGAGCAAAGATATTTAAGTTTGGGTGTTAGGGGCCTGATGTTTTGTTTTGTTTTTAACACAATCCCTGTCTCCTCACCCTCCCATACACGAATATTAAATGGTCGGTCTTTTATACCAAAAGGATGTTTGAGAATTATTGGAATTTTAGACGTTCTTATAAGTAGGCTCTTCGAAATCGTTTACTTGTTTTCAGAGATGAATTTATAGCGTGTCTGTGGAAACTAACGGTAACACCTGATTCGTTATCGTTATCTCCGCCCATGTATTGAGAGAGACTCGAATTGTTTCAGTTGTCTTGCCCTCGAGAAATTGATACATTGTCACTTTCCGATTAGGATTATCATATTCTCCCAATGTCCGATCAGGCTTATATTCTCTCTATGTCCGATTAGTGTTATCATGTCATATTCTCTCAATGTCCGATCAGGTTTATCTTATCATATTCTCTCAATGTCCGATTAGTGCTATCATATTCTCTCTATGTCCGATAAGTGTTATCATATATTCTCTTAATGCCCGATTAGTGTTATCATATTATATTCTCCCAATGTCCGATCAGGCTTATCATGTTCTCTCAATGTCCGATGAGGCATATCATATTTTCACAATATCCGATTAGTGTTATCATATTTTCTCAATGTCCGATTAGTGTTATCATATTTTTTCTATGTCCGATGAGGCATATCATATTTTCACAATATCCGATTAGTGTTATCATATTTTCTCAATATCCGATTAGTGTTATCATATTTTCTCAATGTCCGATTAGTGTTATCATATTCTCTCAGTGTCCGATTATTGTTATATTCTCTCAATGTCCGATTATTATTCTCTCAAGCCTATTAAACAATATTTGCCTCTATTAACTGTCAGTACAGCATTGCTTTCCACAGTGGGAACCTCTGTTCATTGGAAACCTGATCTTTAAAAATATCATTTATATATTTTTTCCTTGAATATTTCCCCAGTTAAGGAAGGATATATCAGTTTTGTGGTCCTTTGTTCTATACAAACTGGTTTTAACTTGATTGCACTGACTCGATTCAATACGAGTTGGTTTATAGTATGTACTGTTGTTGTTGCTGTCGTGGGATTAACGCCATTTTTCAGTACGTGATAGACTATGACTAGTGGAGGAAGACATATTTATACAAAATTGAATATAGCCATTACGAAGTCTTTCCTCCCTGTCCCGTCTCACAGTCTCTGTCTGTCTGTCTTTCTATTAGATTACTGTTTATAAATCTAATTTAGTTTTGCTTTGAAACGTGCCAATTCTCTAAGTCTTATATGTAATTTTATCATGGTTCAGAGATACCTTACATTTGTTATGTATAGGGAATAGACCTAAATGCGTTAGTTAACTCGGGACCTACCCCATGCATATTGGTGAATAAAGTGAAAATAAAATAAATTGTAAAAAAAACAACAAAAACAATTATACAGCTATAAGTGTTAATTGCGTACAGATGATCAGTAGTGTCTATGACGTACTCGATACAAATATACAAGTTGGAATTATTTTACTTTCTCGAGATATATGAAGAAAAATATTTTTTATTTATATGAAGAAAAATATGAATTTAAAATCTCGTAGACATTTTGTCTCATCGAAAGTAATCTCTAGATCAAGAATATTTTTAAAAAAATGATTTTTTACACACTATAAATAGATTACAAATGGTAAAAAGTTAATGGAAATATTATCAATATAAGCGCGACATCATTTGTCGATTGAGCTTTTTAAATCGTACAAAAATGTTTTAAGTGTTTCAGTCAACTATGGTAGGGAAACATTCGATTTGATCGGAATAAAACTATAAAGAAACTAACTGAAATAAAAGGCCGTGTAGCGTTGGGAATATTCGTGATATGAAATTATTTATATCATTATCGTTTCGCCCATTGTGGAAGGTTTTGCACATTACAAACTTCACAACAGATCATCCATTAATGCATTCCTTCATACGTTCATTCTTTCATTAATTCAGCGATGAATTATTTAGAATCAGTTGATTAATTAGCATCATATTTGTCTGGTCATTTATTTGTCAATATGCATGTCCTTTAGGTCGAGCTCAATACATTTATTCCTAAGGAAACCTAAATTTAAGTGAAAATTGACATTTAATTAGATGTGCAATTTAGCGATAAATATTTTTGTTTGAAAGGTAACAAACATAACATGTACTAGTTGTTTTGCTGCATAATAATAATAATAATAATAAATGTGACCAGCAGCAGCATCGGCGACATCGGCATTGTTTTGAAAATAACAATGGAACTATTCTGACTTGCTATTCGAAATGAAACCATGATCAATGTTTTGTATAGTCATTGTGGTAGTGTAATGAAATTACAAGAATAAGAAGATAATGACGACGACAAATGGAAACAACAGAAAATGGTATGTTATAGTAAAATTATTGGAATACATTTGAAAGAACACATCTTTGTTTCTCCACTTCGGACACACATCATCGTACACAATTTTTCTTCCACTGTTTTCGTAATTTTCTTGCAATTGACATGTTATTTGCAGTTGTGTTTTTTTTAATACATATAATGATATAGATTAAATGGTGGTTTCAGTCTTGTAATTCAATCTATACAGATCGTATATAATACATTCAGGCGTGTATCAATCTGTACAGATCTTATGGAGTACAATCAGGCGTGTGTAAAAATATATACAGATCGTACAGAGTTTATTCATACGTTTGTCAATTTGTACAGATCTTATGGAGTACATTTAGGCGTGTGTAAATCTGTACAGATTGTATGGAGTATATTAAGGGGTGTGACAGTCTGTACAAATCGAATTGTGTACATCAGTAAGACATGAGTTATCTATCTTTTACACTCCACCCCCATTTGTTACATAAAATTTCACGTCACCATTTAAAATATTTCTAACCTGTCTTTGTACCCGAAAATAATTCTTTGAAATAAAAAAGAATTAAAGAAAATCTGTAACTATCTGTAACAGAAAAACAAAAGCGGATTCGTCTAAAATAAATTGTCAAAGTAAAAGTCTGGAAAAGCAGGTCAGAGAAATAAAATGTAGGTCAAACTTTAGGAAATAGGTCAACTCACCATTTTGTGCCGCCGCAATCACGATGGTACAGAGCACAGCAAAACCGAATGGCTTCCATCGCACCGCATGAAATGCCATTATTGGAAAAAAGAAAGCCACTTCTCTGTTTTTTAACTCATGAAGATGGGTTTTTGAAGAAGAAATTAAGGATGGTGCGGTAAGTCTGAAGCCAGAAACTGGCCTCTTCTACCAGGAAGGGCCGTGCTCCTACAGAAAACTGTGGAACACTGGTTTCCCAGTACAACACTATACTGCAAAGGCTCCGCTAGCCCTCTTCTCGGGATCTGACTCTGGTACAGATTGTAGTAAATCGGTTAGCATTAATCCCGCCCACAAGAAGAGTGGCCAATTGCTCGTGGAGTATTGCGTGACTTTTGGATCTGCCCACCTAAATGGGGAGGTTCAGGCGGAATGCAAAGTAGTGCGTGTAAAACTTAGCTGATGTTTGCAATAAACTCTAAATGACTTCGAGTATTTGACAAGATCAGCAAATTTTCAGCATGTATATGCTTCAAGATCAGAAAAATCTGAACTTGCAATTTACAAATATAATATATTTGTCTTTCAAAACCTTGACAACTTTGTTTTATTAAATAAATTTCAATAAATCTTTGTAGTGTGTCAGATTGAGAAATTTGAGTACGCTATCTTTAATGTTTCCATCTGTTCTTACTTATTTTGGACTGTTGCTGACTAGGAGAAATTTGAGATCCTTTAAAAAAATCTATAATAAAAAATGTCGACTCACTCTTGTGAATTATTCTCATTCCAGACAGGGATGGGAAATGGCACATGTCTGAAATTGCTTACATGCAATTTGAGTGCAGGAAAACATCATTAAACTCCAACGTATCGGTGAAATTTTATGCTTTCCATACAAACTAGCCAAGAAGGCTGTTTTGATAAATTGTGGATAAACAAAACGCCCAAATGTTGTTTAGATTGCAGATCTTTGCATCGTCAGTGACCTATACCGAAACACGTCAAACAGCAAGCTTCTAAAGCCGTAGAAATACAAATAATGAAATTTGAAAGAGCATATGAGGAAACTAAAATTTATATTTTCTTTATTTGCGTTGAACGAATATCAAAATTACAACACTTACTGAATATTAGCTAACATTGACATCAGGGTATGTAAAGGGGAAATAGGCATTTAAATGTGTCACATGCCCTTGATGAGAAATGATTTTCTGATCGCATCCAAAAGAAATACATGTTGTAATTCTTGATAGAGCATAAACTACTCTCTCTCTCTCTCTTGATTTTTGTGTATACAGGTTTGTATCACCATTATACATTCATCTGTTCATTCATTTGTACAACAGTGTATCGTATATGATTTATGTTTTGTACCGAATATGCACTGTTTGCATACGTAAAATCAATAATATTCTCTTTTATTTTATTAAAAAATCTATACAACCTTTCTATTCTTATCTTTTTAAAAGTAACATGTATGTATGTATGTATGTATGTATGTATGCATGCATGCATGTATGTATGTATGTATGTATGTATGTATGTATGTATGTATGTATGTATGTATGTATGTGTGTGTATGTGTGTGTGTATGTGCGTACGTACGTATGTATGTATGTACGTGTTTGTGTGAAGAGATCAAATTAAGTCACCATTCATATGCAAGCAAATTTGCAGCAGTGCAAGTGTTCTCGATTTACTGACAATTCTTCATCCCTGCCTCCCTCACTCCATCCATACATTTATGTATCTATGTGAAATGTGAATTTATAAATGTATTTATGCATTATAACTCCAGGCCGAGTTTTCTTGAATTTCCCCATAGGCAACCAGATGAAAACTCGATTTAAGGATTGTCTCTGTATAGCATAGTCCTATTTTCCCCCCGAATTTTATTTCTTTGCATTCATTAACTGCTTATAATGATAGAGTATAGATGATATTTTTTATATTAAAAAAATCATTTTATTTAAAGTTTCAATCATGAAGCCATTAAAGAGAGACTAATAACACACAGCTGATGATATAAAATCTTGAACATAGTTTGTGATTCGAAAGAACAACCACTTAAACAAACGTTTTAGACACTCATACTTATAATACCAGGTGGTGAAACATTAAATAAAAATTAAATAAAATGTTTTCAGTAAGGGTCATACTTATCTCACTACATACAAAATATTTTTAAAATTTAAAATCCCATTTTTTTAAAATATAAAGCTTGTGCTAGCTAAAGCGTATGTGATTAATAAGCCAAGATCCTATACACGTGGTAGAATTAGTTATCGACTACATTTTCCTGGTGTAGATGCTGAAACCGTATCAGCAACCAATGACCTGAAATGGCCCGACTCCCAGTGATTCCCACGTGGTTAATGTATGAGATTAGAACCGTGTGATTTAATTTTTTCTTGAAAAAAACTATCTTAAACATAAGTCGCTGCTACCGCTGCATCCACTACCTTCTCCGTCAGCTGATGTTGTCATGTGTAATTTGATAAGATAAGGAACTCTTCTTGATTGTTTGATTGAGAGAGAGAGAGAGAGAGAGAGAGAGAGAGAGAGAGAGAGAGAGAGATTCTACATAGTATTGCTACTGCCGTTACTTTTACAACCACAACAAACAACAGTAGCAACAACAGCAACGTCAACAAAGACAGCTACTGTTGTTGCAAATTGTTAGTATTATTATTACTACTACTTCCAACGTCACTATATTATAATATACTTTAAAAACAAATAAACCAAAATACATTTCTAATTAAAAGTGCCCCAGTAACCCCATTATTCATTTAGCTGCTACCATAAATACATCAACGATGACGACAACATTACAATGTGATCATCATAGTCGTTGAGATTATCAACAGCAGTAGCAGCAGCAAAAACAACAGGATGTAGACATGCATACTAGTAAAGCAGCTGTGTATTTCGCGAATGCAATAAAACACATATCCAGCTAAATACTATTAACGTTTTATCCCGGTTTCTTTGGCCAGTCTGTGCTCCCTTAGTATTATGATAGTCAACAGATTTCCTCACCAGCATGCAGAGCATGCACGAGGGTTGAGTATACATTGCTCCCAGTAGGAGTAAGTAAGCCGTGGGAAATAAGCATCTATAGCTCAGTCGCTGGTTTGATAAATTTAATCTATGTTTGTTTGTCTGTCTTTCAAAGTAGTGTCCAAATTCATATGATATTCAAGATGATTCAAGATGAAAGTCATGTACATGGAAAGTATATATATATATATATATATATATATATATATATATATATATATATATATATATATATATATATATATATATATATATATATATATATATATATATATATATATATAGAGAGAGAGAGAGAGAGAGAGAGAGAGAGAGAGAGAGAGAATTCTTTACCACAATTATTACGTATACATACACTAATGCAGCCACCAGAGAGGGAGAGAGAGAGAGAATTCTTTAACACAATTATTACGGATACATACACTAGTGCAGCCACCAATGCTAACAGCATCAACCACACTGAAGACCATGATGACATAAAATTCCATAAACCATCGGAAAACACACTAATGACAGGACAGGTAGAAACAGCAAAAACGATAGCACTACTACTAATTTGTAACGATGGTAACTACTCTCTATCCTACGTACACTGGTAGTGGTGGTGTTACTAGTATTACGTATAATGATAGTGATCGTAGTACAAAAAGTATTACGCATGTTGTTGCTGGTGGCGGTACTGGTATTACACATGTTGTTGCTGCTGGTGGTACTACTAGTATTACGCATAGCTCTTCTGATGGTGGTACTACTAGTATTATGCATACCACTTCTGATGGAAGTACTACTAGTATCATGTACATTATTGCTCCTATTTATGCTACTGCTATTAGGTATGCTGTTGGTAGTGGTTTGCTAATATTATTACGAACACTGTTGTTGTTGCTGGTACTACTAGTACTACATTCACTTTTGCTGTTTTTGTACTTTTAGTGTTATGTACGCTGGTGGTAGTGGGACTACCAGTAGTATGTATACTGCTGCTGCTACTACTAGTATTACTTATACTGTTGCTGCTGCTACTATTTTACTTATACTGTTGCTGCTGCTACTATTTTACTTATACTGTTGCTACTGCTACTAGTATTACATATACTGTTGCTGCTGCTACTAGCATTACTTATACTGTTGCTGCTCCTACTAATATTACTTATACTGTTGCTGCTGCTACTAGCATTACTTATACTGTTGCTGCTGTTACTAGTATTACATATACTGTTGCTGCTGCTACTAGTATTACTTATACTGTTGCTGCTGCTACTATTTTACTTATACTGTTGCTACTGCTACTAGTATTACATATACTGTTGCTGCTGTTACTAGTATTACATATACTGTTGCTGCTACTACTAGTATTACTTATACTGTTGCTGCTGCTACTATTTTACTTATACTGTTGCTACTGCTACTAGTATTACATATACTGTTGCTGCTGCTACTAGCATTACTTATACTGTTGCTACTGCTACTAGTATTACATATACTGTTGCTGCTGCTACTAGCATTACTTATACTGTTGCTGCTCCTACTAATATTACTTATACTGTTGCTGCTGCTACTAGCATTACTTATACTGTTGCTGCTCCTACTAATATTACTTATACTGTTGCTGCTGCTACTAGCATTACTTATACTGTTGCTGCTGTTACTAGCATTACTTATACTGTTGCTGCTGCTACTAGTATTACTTATACTGTTGCTGCTTCTACTAATATTACTTATACCGTTGCTACTACTAGTATTACCTATTATTATATGGGTCCGCGAATGGCCTAGTTGTCTAAATCGCTTTCCGTTACGGATCACTGCCATCTCACCTCTGTCTGCGTGGGTTCGAGTCTCGGATTCGGCTAATGTGGGTATGTGAGAAAGCTTGCCAGTAGCTTCTCATGGGTCGGTGGTTCTTTCCGGGGTTTTTCCGGGTTCTTCCTCCACCATTAATACTGGCCGCCAAGTATAGCCTATCGTGTGCTGAAAAATGGCTTTAAACCCTACAACAACAACAACAACAACAACAAGTATTGCTTATACTGTTGCTGCTACTATTAATATTACTTAAATTGGTGCTACTACTAGTTTTACTTATACTGTTGCTGCTGCTACTAGTATTACTTATACTGTTGCTACTACTAGTATTACTTATACTGTTGCTACTACTATCATTACTTATACTGTTGCTGCTACTACTAGTATTACATATACTGTTGCTTCAACTAGTTTTACGTATACTGTTGCTGCTCCTACTAATATTAATTATACTGCTGCTACTACTAGTATTCCTTATACTGTTACTGCTACTACTAGTATTCCTTATACTGTTGCTGCTACTACTAGTATTACTTATACTGTTACTGCTAATACTAGTATTACTTATACTGTTGCTGATACTAGTAGTGCCACTTGGAAGATAAAGAAAAAGGAATGGGTCATGCAGTCTCATTATTAGTATATGTATGTAACGAAACTCCGTTGGCGAAAAAGAAACGTCGAATAATTGCAATTCATCCTATTTTTCGTCTCTCTGGCCCCCCCCATAATATATTTACTGACATGGAAAATAATAAACTTTAATATATAATTTTACACAAAAATTAATTAATGTAACAAACAAAAAAATAAAAACATTAAAAAGCTGATTCTTTTTTTTTACACATGTACATTAAAGAACTATTCATTCCTTCCTAATAATCCAGCACACACATAAGGACCGAAGTTTTATATTTAAAAAAATCTATGATACAAGAAAAGTCTTTCCTCATTGCATGAGTTGATGCGCTTCTTTTGACTATATGATGGAGAAAATTAGTATACTTTTTACAACAAAGCTATTTCATACAGTGAAACAAGGGATGTAACTCTTCAATTATCGGAGAAACGCCTAACTTGAGCACTACGCCTTACAATGTAGGAGGAATTATAAAACTTCGCATTGACGTGAAGAAAGCGTGGGAAATATTAAAACTTGTAAAACTCCATCTCACTAAAATGTAATATATTTTTAATTTGTTTATTTTCCACATTTACTTATTTTAGATGATGGCATACACGCAGTTTTTTATAGAGCAAAGAGATAAATCTGGATATGTTAAACTAAGATAATAATAAAACGATTTCCTTTGTTTTCAGGAAAATATGTAATAAATTGGTATTGAAGAAAGATGTTATCCAACGATACAAATAATAAATTTATTAAACTGTATGTGTGACAATTTGAAGGGTGTTTGAGTTTGCACTTTTAGCAGTGATGACTAATCAGAATTGAGCACGAATCTATTTCCAATATTTAAATTAAAAGAAAGTGCACATACTTACAAATGTGTTTTTATTTTGATAAATTTTAATGGCATTTATATCTATATGATATTTTAGTATTATTATTACCGTTTCATGTGATAAGCAAAGCCAAAATTATTATATAGGCTGTGAAAAACAAATCTGAAAGGTCGAATTTACAAAATTCATTCGTCGACCGCAGGTTAAATGTCAGAAACAAATTAATGTCGTATTTATCTATTGCAATTGCATCTTGCAAGGGCAAAGATAATGTAACCAGATTTGTTTAGTACTTATGCCATACTGAATAATTTTCCGTCCAAGATGACTATTTGTCGATTATCAATGATCAGGTATCGTTTTCTAGTGTGATTAAACGTTTGAAACTTTACGTACACTGTATTTAATTTAATGTTAATTATATTATGGATGTACGGAAAACTTATTTGTCATGAGCTTGCAAATGATGCAATAAAACTAGTGTATCTATGAGAACCATACCACTTACTTATCCGTCTGTCCAGTCAACGATAATTCTACGCGTTTTCCAGTCGCAAAAGACGGCACCAAAATCTGTATTAAATAAATAAATGAGAGAGAGAGAGAGAGAGAGAGAGAGAGAGGGAATTATGATACTTGTTGACAATTGCATGATTACAAGTTACTTGGTGAACATGTGACAAACACAGTATTTTATTTCTCAAGAGTATTTGTTAACTGTGAAGAAAAGTGTAATTGTATCCAATGCTACGGGCTGAAATATGTAATTGCAATAAGCAGAAAAGGCAAAAATTTCTTAATGTATCATTATTATTATTATCTCCTTGGCATGAGCGTTTTTTGTCAAATATTACTATGCCCATGACATATATTTTCTTTTTCAAGGCAACAAACGACTTATGTCCGTATCTCTTTTAAGAAGGACACGTGATTCGTATTAGCTGTCGATGGCCTCATTGACTTTGTAGCATTTACTGAAGTCCCGAAGATTGGCAACGAATTTGATAACAAACAGGACTCTGTCACACAACTAATATAACGGTGTAACATAGCATTATTACAGTAAAGAAACGGAATCAGTCACGGAAAAATAAAGTTTTATTAGTTTCAACTGCTTAATTAATTATGAGATAAAAGCAACACCAAATATGTTGTAAAACTAACACACAATAATAAATAAATAAATTCTAATAAATAAGGCTTTAAAAAAGAAATAAATCGCCTGCCGTCGCTGCATGTTACGTGCTATAATTGTTTATATGGGTATAAATGTTCACGAGACATAGTTTTCTTGTTAGAAAGAAAATATTCACAGAAACTACTTTCTGTTTTGATTAATATTTTTCATAACTTACTTTGATTCGTTTTAGGTCGTTTTAGACTGACCTGGGATTGCAACCTAGTCAACAAATAAATAATGTGTTTAAAAGTTACACGTAGTTTCTTAATTGCATAAATGAATTAAATGAATCGCTGTCGCTTCTTATCAGTAGTTTATCCCATGAAAAGTCTGTTATTTGTGTTATTATATGTCATAACTTTCATATATGTAACACGTGTAATAACACATGAAGCCACAAATGACATTATAACGTCATGCAAAGGAAAGGCGTAATGACCAAGACGTTCGAATGCACAGCAAAGTCATTTCATTACACCAGTCTTTGGTTTGATCAAATAAAGTCGGTATTTTGGTGTTATAAATTGAATCTTACAACTGTGCTCATTTCAAATAACATTTTAAACCTTTTGTTAGCCAAGGATTGCAAACGACTGCAAGTATTCATTTCGTTTCATAAATGTTGTTAGAACTGAGCACACATGTAAGATCGTCCGTGTTTTCCGTTTGCAAGTGTTTCCTTCCCCCCCCCAAGTTGTTGTTTTATTCTATTACATAGACAACTTAAACGCACATTCGCGTTACATATTTATCAGAGGTATTCGTGTTACAAGTTTATCAGTGGTATTCACGTTACAAGTTTATCAGTAGTATTCGAATTATATATTTATCAGTACAGAAGCTACCCTTCTGATAGTCGTCAACGACCTTCTTTCTGCTTTTGATAGTGAAAATACTACTGTTCTCACCCTCCTTGACTTGTCTGCGTCATTTGACACAATAAACAATAATGTATTACTTCACCGTCTCCAGAATGTATTTGATATTAACGATACCGCATTACTATGATTAAAGTCCTGCTTATTTAATATTACACATATTATGTCCGTAAATGGAAAAAAAACCCAGCCCAATTGATCTAAGTTTTGGTGTTCCACAAGGCTCAGTTCTCGGCACCGTTCCCTTCATTATATACACTCTGCCGCTCTCAAGTGGCATAGAGCGACATCCAGTGTCTCATCAATTGTACACTGATGACACTCTAATATATAAACCTAGCTGCCCAGCTGAAGTTGAGGCAACCATTCAAGGCTCAGAAAGGAACATTTCTGATGTGAAGTCATGGATGACATGTAACAAGCTGCAAATGAATGATGCAAAAACTAAAGCCACCCTGATCACCAAGCAAAGACTTTCTAATCTGCATCCCTTACCTCATACAATAAGTATCAGCAATACGAACATTAATTTTACATAGTCAGTACAAAACCTATGTGTAACTCTCGACAGTACTCTATAATTACACCAACATGTCATGAACATATGCAAGACTGCATATCTGGAGCTGAGACACATCAGCTCCATTCGCAATTTTATTTCTGATGATGCCAATAAAACACGCGTGTTCCGTAGTGTTTTCAAGATTGGACTATTGTAATTCAGTTGTCTGGTTCGTCTCAGTATCTTTTACAGAAACATCACAACGTTCAAAACAGCTGCTCGGATTATCCTTAGAGAACGTCGAACTGAGCACACATACCCCCTTCTTCGCTCTGTAACCGCCACTGGCTACCCGTTCGAAGCAGAATCAAGCGCAAAATCTGTTCACTATGCTACATTTGGTTCACTGGCACCAGTCCACTATACCTATCTGACATCACCCGTGTGTACACCCCATATAGAAACTTACACTCCTCTTCTAACATTCGCATTCTAATTGTCCCCACTGTTAAAACGAAGTCATATCGACAACGTTCTTTTGCTCGGCTACGTGAAACTAATCGTCCATGGATATTATTAGCTCACATGGACGGAAGTCAGTGAGATGCTTATGTTCTGGCCCTTCGTCCGTCATGTGTTTTTTGCCGTTGATCGTGCGTCCATCGATCTTTGCTATTTACAACTTGTTTTGAAGACCGCAGGACCAGTTTCAAACAAACCTGGCAAAAAGCATCTTGACATTAAGGGCCTTCATAGTTTTTAAAAATTGTACCGATTTGCCATCAAATATGGCTACTGTTTCTAAAAATAGAAAAACCTTTAAACAACTTCTGCTCCGATATAATTTCACTTAAATAGACAGAATCATCCTCGAATAAAGTTATATTATATTTGTAGGAATCAGCCGAACCGCCATTAACTATGACCGCTGTTACTTTAAAATGATATCTTAAAACCGCTAAACAGAACTTGACAAAATTTAGTAAATGCAGCCTGGCATTACGAGCTTGCAAATTTAGAACAATTATGCCGGTAAGAGATGAAATATGGTGGCTGATACTAAAAATGGATAAACTTTTGAAGGACTTTTTATGCACTACGACTAATAATTTTTTTTTCTCCAAATTTTACTGAAAGCATTTTGACATGATTGTCCCTGCAAATTTTACAAGCGATATCTTTTCCCAATCAAATATGTTTGCTATTACTAAAAAGAAAAACGTTTAGATCCGTTTATGTCATACACCACTCAGCAGACCATTGCTCCACTAGACAGAAAGAAGTCAGATCTGAAAATCCATGAAATTGACACAAATCAAGCCGATCCACAATCAGATTGACCGTCATTGCTAAAAACGGAATTCCTTTAAACGAATCTTTCTGACAAAATTCTAAAAAATGACCAAATTGGTCTGAAAGCATCCTGGCATGGAAAGCTTTTAAGTTTGTACAAATGAAGCCGATCCGCCATCAGATATGACTGCAGTTACTAAAGTTGGAAAACCTTTAAGCAAGAAAACATTTTTAAACTACTACAACACTACATAACAAAACTGAGCAAATTTTACAGATAGTGGGTTCGATTATTTTCTGAACAGAACGAAAACATAATCAAGTCCCCCCAAAGAATTGATTTTCTTCTTCCCATACAAGGAGCTTCATCTGTGTGTGTGTGTGTTTATGTGTGTGTTAAAAACATCTGAATATCACTACGTTTGAAGGCTTCTGCATTGTAGCATTTAATGAACAATTTTAGGAATTTCATATTTTACATTAAAAGTAGGAAGATATTAATATTTTGTGGAACGGAACGGAAATTACAGAAAATAAACTGTTGTGCATATATATATATATATATATATATATATATATATATATATATATATATATATATATATATATATATATATATATATATATATATATATATAATGTATATGCACAACAATATGTATGTATGTATGTATGTATGTATGTGTTTGTGTGTGTGTGTGCTCCTGAGCGCGCGCACGCGCGCACGCGCGCGTGTGTGTGTGTGTGTTTGCGCGTTAGGTCAAGTAATACTTGACTGGTCTGTAGGAAGAAATTAAACCCAGCTATGCCAAGTACAGCTTGCACGAACAGACCACGTACACTCCATAATTCAGGTTGGAATCACTGTTTTACCAGAACACGAACATAAATACTTTAATACACGATGCATTCTACATCACGCTGAGAAAATGCAAACCTGCTTTATACCAACAGGCGGTGAAATTTGATTTAAAAAAAATACCATATTGATAGTGGTAACAGTTAAAATTTGTTTGAAATATTTTATTACTTTTTGCCATTAAATTTTATTCTGTTAAAAATGTAGCTAAACTGAACACAGATAATTTACCAAAGAACGAGATATATGAACATATCCCACAGCGGTTAAATAGATGGTGTCATTAAACGTTTATCTCACATTTTACATAAAGCGGGCCCCCTTAGAGACTGTTTACAAAATTTGAGATACCTAAACTATATCTCAATATTCATTCGTAATTTCTTCGGTAATGACGTTCATAAAAATATTTGTGAAAACTGTTCGAGGAATGAGGTAAAATAATCTGAATATTGACAAACAAAACTATTTTCGTTAAACAAGGACTTCGTAGACGATCGGTTTGAAAAGTATGGTAGCGCGTACAGCATAGCTGCTAAGAAATAACAGTTAAAAGGGAAAACAGATTTGTAGATTGTTTTAGGCCAATCTTTAGAAAACCTGGCTTAATATTTAAATTATGACAAGCTCGTCGAGACAGTGAGACATTATCAAAACATGCACCCTATACTTTTGAGAAAGAGTGTCTACACGTATGAAAACACAAATAGCTTTGAACTATTTCAACAAAGATCTACACCATCAAAATAATAGTTTTATTCAAGTCTCTAATTCGAGAATATCAAATGACAATTACCGGTGTAGCCTTAAACTTCATCCTTAAAATATTAGATGCTCTTCAGAACTATTAAGTAAAGAACTGTATTCTGCTACTTCGTGACTGACATCTTCGAAGAATTTGGGAAAGTCTGCATGAAAGACAACAAAGTTTGGCATAGCACCAAGTTATATATATCTGCTGTTGAATCAGAACTTTTGACAGATTATGCCGTATTCCCGATGACTGAGTGTGGAATCAGCGGTGGCATTAGAATGATCCTACATAGGCATGCCGAATCAAATCATGAATACTACCAAGACATAAACGACAAGAGTATGATGAGGCAATATCTAAGCAATCTGTTGAGTCTATTTTGAGACATTCATCTTTTTTTTTAATTACATACACGACACCCTGAACCACTCTAATAGTATCGACCTCTTCATCTCTCTTTTTAATTTGTTTTGGTTTCCTCAACTCATCGTATAATTTCTGAAAAAAAGTTATTGACTGTTGCACTCTTAATCAGCTTCATTGTGTCACTTAAATCTGCAATCTCTAGATCATAGTTTTTCTCTCACTGATATAACTGTGCTATAATTCACATTGTTTTATTTTCAATCACATCGACCACTTTCATTTAAAGCATTCGGACATGACTGAGCTGTTACTTGCTGCTCGGTTTTGTGCTGCAATCATTCATCCGCTTTTGTCCATTAAAGTTGATGTTTTCAAGTGATTTACTTTTTCAGGGGTGTTTTAATTTTCTCGATGTTTCTCTACAAGGTTTCTAGCTCGCTGTCTATCTTAAGATAGATCAGTTGTAAATATTGCATAACATTAGGTGAATCATCTTCTCTTTCTCTTATAGAATGTAGAATTTGAATACCGTTATAAAAAGTTTTGACTTTCGTTTTGAAAAATTCTTGAGCTTCTAAGTCAGTGTTTATTGTTTAAAGCGGTTAAAGGTGCAATGTCATCTCTAAGAATTATCTCTACAAACAATGTATAAACTTGTGGAAATCACAGGTTTCGTGCATGATGAGAAAATCTATCACTCTTTAATCGTCATCTCCTATGCTGATATTAAATATATTAATTGTATCCCTTTGTAAGGGTTTGCATTAACATCTTATGAAATATAGTATCTGTGAAGAACATTTAAAACTAGCAAAGACTCAAGAAAATACGAATAATAGCTATTAAAATAAGTGCTGGTGTGATTGATTTGATCAAGGAAAATGTAAGAATTTTCGGTTAAAAAAGAAAACAAAACTTATCTGTAACATTAGCTATTTTCCTTTACAATTCAAATTTTTAACATTGGCTATGTATTCTGTCTAATTGTTACTTGGAGTAATTATAACTTTAGAGGCATGTATCTTACATCCAACATGAATACTGTTTTCGTCGTCTTAATTTGTTATCATTCCCTCTTTATTGATTTACATGTCGAGGTGGTAATTGCCTTGATGAATTAAAACATCCATTGTTTCATTCTTTTCATTAACTTGATATGTTGTAATATCCAACAATAAAATTATGTTTTTTTATATTTCCATTTCTGTTATCACATCTAACAGACAGAAATAGAATCTTTCCTAAGGGAAGTGAGTCCGTAATAATAAAGCCGCTGTGATTTGAGCCATTCATTTGTATATGATTGTATTTATGCCTCTTTCCTAAAACTGTTTGTTTCCGTTTCTTCTCTTCCTTTTTTCTGATGTCTTTTGTATGTCTTGTACACATTGACGTTGACGATGAAAATGAACTCATCATGTATCAACCTACGAAGAAGGATTTAGTTATTGCATGGTGAAGATAATCGACTAAACAAAGATTGTTATAGTGGAAATGTTGTTATTTATTAACGTAAAACGGTCAGTTAATAGATTAGTTGAAGCATTTCTGTCACTGGACTGTACTTCGTAAGGATTCACTGTAGCCGAGGAGTAACCATGCTGCTTAAAGCTCGTATCTTCATAACAGCAAGTCATATCCATAGGGACAACGTCGTTGTAAAATACTGGCTTATCATGTTCTTGTACTTCGTTCAGGCTTTGTTAACATGTTTTGGTTCATCTTTAAGTCCAGCACCTTCTGCCTCTGTATACTAGTGATATCCAAGGCACTTCGACTACGACGCCAAAGAATAGATTCAATACGTTTTGACGAAATGAACGGGATACTTAAAACAAATACACCACCACTTATCAAATAATCGAACGTTTTGTTTGAGTTTGTTTCATTTCTTTTACAGAGTGTAATTGTGACTTTCGGACCATTATTCTTCTCTCAATGTTAGTCGTCTGCTTTTTGATATCTTTTAAACATTTTACCAGTTGTATTCGCAGATCAAATTGACGTAAACTTTTTGTCGTTTGTGAAATTTATCAGTTTGTTTGGAGACCACGCTTTTCTCTTAACCATTTTTTATTTTTTTTATTTTTCAAGGAAAGTTGTAAGATTCTAATAGATAAACATAGATATAAATGGCGCATGATGTTCCTTTGCTTGGTAAACAAACTGAAATCAATTTGAATAAATAAAGGGATGAACATGTTAAAAGCGAGTTCAACGGAGATGGTGATTGCAGAACATGTAGAAAAGAGCATATAAAAATGGAGAGATAAAACAAAGATTACAAGGGAAATTGACAGTAAAACAGAAAACACTATAACAATTATTTTAGACAAATTTACTACAATGGTGAAAACCAATGTATATCATAAGATATACAAACGTAGAGACAAATAAACAACCAAACTAAAAGTAAACTGCAAGAACAACAATGAGCCATTTAAGATCGTTAAGTTTGTTATTGCGAATATCAACATTGTCCAAATATAGCTTCTTTGTGTGGTAATCAGCTACTCCCGTAATGGAAATTACTGTAGCAACAAGAGCAGAACGCCCATTACATAGTATTCTTCAGAAATGGTTTTGGTCTTGCCAAACAAAACTCTGCTTCAGTACAATTTTTATTTTCAGATGATTTTGTGCATAAAAAAGCAGAGCGTCACAATACGATATGCTACTTTTATTGTTCATTCGTTTTCGACATTTTCTATTTCAAACTTTCATTCCTTTATCTTCTTTGAATCTACATGTTGAAATTTACAAAACTAGTACTCACTACAGACAGAGAAAAACCTAGCGTAAATGAGACAACTCCAGTGAAGTATCTAATTCTGTTTGTTGTTATGTTGTTAAATTTCAGTTCTCTCAGAATAAATCTGCTAATCAACGGTGTCACATAAAAGAATTACAAAATCTGACATTGATTTCGACCTTTGAGTATTTCTAGCAAATGCGAAAATTTCGTTCATCTTTTCTATTTCTTACTCGTCCATTACTTTCAAGTCTTCTTCAGTTAAGTTTCACTGGTTATCTCTTGGCATGTTCCATTAGCAATTGCTATGTTCATTTCCTGCTTGTCCTTGTCGATTCCTGGATAAATCTGGCTATTATTTTCGCCATTTGAGGTGAATCATAATTCTTTTTATAGCTGTGACTCATTTATTTCTTCGCTTTTTAAATGACCCAAAATATAGATGAAGGTGGCGAAGATTGTGAAATCAAAGAATTTAAAAATCTTGAATATAAATATCATAACGTAATAACTAGTCCAGACAGAACCCGATGATACTAGAAAAACTTGCTAGTGGTGGCGATGAAATCATAAAGTATACTGTTTGGGTAATAAAAAAAATAAAATCAGCATGAAGGAACTTTTAAGAAATTATGGTGATCTTGTAACAAGATATTGTAACATAATAAGCATGACAGGTGCATGGCGATCGTAAAGCTGACTCGTGTAATCCAGAAGAAGATATGTTAATCTTGTAACAAGATATTGTAACATAATAAGCATGACAGGTGCATGGCGATCGTAAAGCTGACTCGTGTAATCCAGAAGAAGATATGGTAATCTTGTAACAAGATATTGTAACATAATAAGCACGACACGTGCATGGCGATCGTAAAGTTGACTCGTGTAATCCAGAAGAAGATATGTTAATCTTGTAAAGAGCAGTCAAAATCTATGTACGAAATTTTAATTTATTAGTTTAATAAAGCGACAAGTCGGAGAATTTATCAAACAGACACGATCCTAACACCACTATATTAGATCCACTTCGATACGGTTAAAAGAACGTAGAGACACAGAATATTTCCTTAAAAGAACATAGAAACACAGAAATAATGCAACGTGAATATCCAATTGAACTTGCTGTTTCCGTACAAAGGCGACCAGTGCAAAATACTGGACGTATACCATTATTTGATATAATTGTTAATCGTTCTGGAAATAAAACTAACAAACTTAATAGTAGGAATGTCGTTGATCACAGGAAACTTGTTACCAATGCCAATGAGTTTTGAAGGGACAAAGCCTTGCTACATAGAACAATCATCATCATCATCATCATCATCATCGTCGTCCTTATTCGCTTGCTAAGTTTTACGCATTTGATATTCTTTTTGTCCCCTACATTTCTCCCACAGATTATTTATCAATCATTAGAGTACCTATCTTTGCTATATCGGTATTAATAGCATGGTTTAAAGCCATTTTATACGGTTCATTGGATTTCTGCAAAACGTTTGTCATTCCATCGATATTACCCATGTTACTCGGTAACAAGAAGATTTCATTAGCACAAACAGTATAGTCTATTTCAGTTTGATTCTGTTAAGTTATGTTTGAATTTTACCAGGATTTTTCATTTGTGTCGTGACCTTGCCGTCCCAAAATTCGAATAGATTTTTTATTAATTGTGTAATATATTTGAAAGAAACAACATATTATGTGTTCTGTTTTGAACCTGCTTGCTCAAGACACATCCTTTGCATGAACGGTCGTAAGGAATGGTTTCAAACTTCTTTATTTAGTTGATCAACTAATTAATTTCATATACTGGCAATGTCTTCCAGTATTCAAAAGTACCAGGTCGAAGTTTATATTTATATCTGTAGCCAGCTTACGCAACATCAGATGTAGGCTCAATGCATTTTATAATGTTTACGTGGTTATGGAGAATTCACAAAATCATCAAAATGATTTGCAGGACATGGGTAAGGTGCGGTACTGGTCAGTTTAAAAAAATCTGAAGTCAATTTATCATACATGAACTCCATTTATCACAAATCAAGTCCATTTATCAAAGACGAATTGTTAGCTGATGCTACCTTGTTATTTAAAATCCAGACATTATTGTGCGATTGGCATTTCTTGTTCAAATACATGGATCCTCTGTTTACTGTTTATCCACACCCACGTTTAATTCTCTGTTGAGTTTGCACTCTAATGGTTTCATTCCCCCAATTTTATTTGTTTCATTCCCCCAATGCAATACCAGGATAATTTCGATCGTTTTACACAATCTCTCCATCTCCTCCACAAGTTTATATCCGTGACAATTGCAATATTTTACAAATGTGTGTTCGGTTTATTTCAGTGGCTCACATTCAAGCAGTAATGATGTCTGTGAAAACTAGATCTTCCAAATTTGTTTATCCGCAAATTATGAAACATGTCATGGGTTTTACTTCAGCAAAATGTCACACAAATGTTTCCTAAAGCGACTGATTTTGGTTAAATTTGGATAATTCTTTTGGATTTAAGTTTTTATGGATGCTTTAAATTCAGCATGGTAAACGTCATTCCAGGAAAAATGAATTGTTGATTGAGTAGTTAATTGAGTTTCTACCAAACTTTCGTTGAACGAAACATTAAATTAATTTAAATGCCATATTGATTACATAAGCTTTATGTAATTTTCATTTTCTTTGTTCTCGCAGACCATCGTTTTTCTGTGGCGTTGTATTTGTTTTTTTGGTTGTTTTGTGATGAAATTCGATTCACTTAAAATTCTCGAATTTTGTCTCTTTTCCTTTCTTTTGTGATGTAATGACATTGTATATATTTTAATCGGCTTACCATGCTTTTCGTTTGCACCATGTTGTTGTTTCCACCCTGGTTTCATTATGAATACGAATTCGCACGAAGAGCTTGTGTTAACTTCAACTTCTAATATACTGCTTTTCCACATCTCACGGTCAAGAAATGGTTATCTTTGAAGACTACAAGTTTTTGTGATTCATGATACGGCTAGCAACATTTGACAATTCAATCATTTATTTAACTGTATAATGTTATCTACTGACTCACAACTGTTAAATTATTCATTCTACCCCTTCCATTTGACAAATAAATACTGTTTGCCTTTCATTCTCATGGTCTTCAAGATCTTTTAGTTTTGCACACTGCATCCTGTTTGTCTTAAAATATGAATCAAATACCTCTTCCTTCGAGCATTTCAGTTCAGTTTGTAAACATGAATTGAAAAGATTATTTGATTGAATTTGACTATTTCCTCTGTAAAGTTTGAAATGTATTACTTTGAATATTGTTTTCTATATTAAGATTATGTTTAGTGATAAATTTAGAGGTTCCAAATATAGCAGTTATCAAATAACCGAATAGAGTGATCCATTCTTTTTGCGCATTCTTTCAGTCTCCTTTCAACTGGGATCATGTCTACTGACGTGTGCTGACGTTTACTGTTTCCATCACTTAAACTGGGTAAAGCATCAACACAATTTCTACCTTTTGTGTGAGTGAAATAATCCAAACTTTTAGTCCTTAGGGTTTCCTTTATCGTAACATACACTTTTTTTGTCCGGGTACGTTCACAGGGTACTTAATGTTTTCCTTTTAGAGCAAGTGTTTAACATTCCTGATGAAGAACTCTTTCCCCCTCATCAAAATGTATCTTGTAAGTCTTTCTTCTTTGAAGATTTCTCCAAAATCGTAGATGTCATGTCTTTTGTTTCTTTTACTCTAAGAACCAGATATTACTGTCAAGATATATTTGTAACCATTTCTGTATTTTTCATACGTTTGCGTGTCAACAATGTGTCCTTGCTACTGGTCATTCACATGAGCAAATCTGATTAAAATCAGATCTCCATTCTCCTACGTGAAGATCTGACAGCGACTGTCTAGGGGTCAAGTTCTGGTGACCAGTGCTTTGCCATAATAGCTAATATTATCAGCCAATCAGACGAAGCCTTATATCTTCGCATTTGGGAAACTGAGCAGTGTGGCTGCAGAGCATAATGATTTGACTCACTTTCATCTTTTTGAAAGCTGCATTGATTTCAAAGGTTACCGGAACATCAGATCTTCACGTAGAACAGCGGAGATTTTATTTTATTCAGATTGCCACGTGAGCGGAAGAGACTTCTAGATGGAACCCTTTTTTTAAAATACTTGTGGGATGTATATGTGGATTGTTTAGTTAACCATTTCTTCAATTCAACATGCTTTATTTTATTTTCGTCCCCTATAATTTGTCCCTACAATTGATTCATCTTTGTTTAAACAACTCTTTTTTTAGGATAGTAGTGAATATGCCTTAAATACTGTTTTTATTGGACATTTCATACGTAAAAACAAGCGGCTGATACATAACACTTAAAAAAATTTAAATTTACTCCCATACAAATCTGCATATTTATCCACATCGTATACAAAATTATTCCTTCTTCTCTTAACACACTTTGCCATCATGGTTAGTACAACCTTTTATATGCTGACATCGTTAAATCCAATCTGTATGCCTGAATCTGTTTTGAAACACTAGAATCTCATTCTTCAACACCACAAGCTTTGATTACTCATTTACCCCGTTCAAACATGCAACAACGATATTCGTTATTTCGATATTCAGATAATGACAAAATCAAAGTACGATCAAGCAATGCAAAGACTCAAAGAACAAAGATGTGTTATTATACTTAAAATATCCATTGATAAATTCCACAACCCTTACTTATTCCAAATATGGTGTGATAAATGAAATTATGGTTATATACTACAACCATTATCTACAACATAAAAAATTTAATTTATCCCAGTATTTTCTATTCTGCAATTACGATGCTCCGGATGCCATGACACATATTAAAATGTAAACATATGTTTCTTTTTCCTTATCTAATATACCTTACTGACTCTGCCCATTATAAAGTTGTGTTATAGTTATTTAAAATTTAAAACTGCTTCCATTGATCAGCAGATATTTTTATGAGAGAGAGAGAGAGAGACAGACAGACCGAGACAGAGAGAGAGAGAGAGAGAGAATGACTTTTTCTACCTATCCTATTACTCTTTTCATTCTTCTTTCTCCCGTGCACCACCGTCGTGTAATGTCAAGGTGGCTGTAAATACAGACGAAAACATCATATAGTTTGGGTTGCTTATCTTTAGTGTACAAAAGTGAAGTATTTTGGCATTTAGAGTAAAAGAATTTGATCTAATGGTCTCGCAAATTTCTCTATAGTTGACATAGTTACGGTCTCTCTAAACATCCCAAGACACCCCAAGACTCTCCAAGAACACCCACATATTACATATATTGGCACCAAAACTTTCAAAAACGTACTAAGAAGCGAAAAAAGCAAACACACATACGGATATTGTTACTATCAGTGATTAATAGCATTGGTTGATGTCCCTATTTCCAATAACCTACGGAAACTAACTCTTATGCATCAAATCTCTTTGATGTTATAATATTTTTAACAATTTCCTCATTTAATGGTAATGCACCATACTTCTCTCATTTATTTTGTTACAAACTATTTATATACGAATTTTCGTTTTAAATCGTGAATTAAAATTTTTGACGGGAACGTTTAAAATACATGACCAAAGAGTGTTACAAGCTCCACGAGAGTGATTTTCCTTAATTTTAAGTAGCCGTGAAGGAAAGTCGCTATGCAATTCCTTAATTTTACATCAAGATCATGCTTGATATATCAGATGTAATTTATCTAATCTGTCTTAATATATAAGTCATCTAATGATTGGTACAGTCACATAGACAATTTATTATCAAAGTAACTCACAAACCACCAAGTCATTTAAATCAAATACACTTAAATCATCACATATGTTCCACTGAAAGTTTATTTAATGATGTCACATCCGTTAAAGACACTAATGTATAATAAGTACATAATAATAAGTACATAATACGTGTTCTTTCCATTAATCTAGTATTAATATTGGATAAATATTCATTTCTATAATCTAACATTCACGTGTTAAAGACAATAAATGACCGTTTTGTTTACACTTTAATCTGTATTATAATTTTATAACAGATTTTATCTTGATGAGAACCCAGAATGTTCTAGAATGGAAAATTCCATCGAGTCGTATTATTTCCAGAAAATGCTAATTGTGACCAAGGTCAAGCATAGGGCTTTATAATCTTGTTCACATGAGAAATTAGTCATTGGTGTTTTAACGCTTTAACACTTTTAGTTGGGTGGATGGGGTGATAAGTAACCAGATGACTGATTACCTAATAGAAATACAAAGAAATACAAGAAATACAAAGAAATACAAGAAATACAAAACGATGAAACACACAAAACTGGTTTATTTTATAAGTTATTAATGTTTTCGCAAGCATAGTAATAGAATACAAAAGATAGATTTTCATCGTTTTAATTTTTTTTAATATAACAAGTTTCTAGCTGAAATCAGAAAAAAGATATGAGCTATCGTATTTACATTTAATTTTAATAAAATAACTTTCCAGTGTTTCCATAAAGAAAATATAAAATTAACTTTTTGTAAATCAGGCCATTACCAACACTATCAAACAGTAATGCATGTTTGATTGTTGAGTTCTCTAGCAAATCGTGCTTTCTTCGCATTGTATTTACAAAACAAATTGCATAAAGAGTTATTGATGAGTAAAACGATAGTACAACGTATCAAAGAGTTGACGGAAACAGTACAAACGAGCATCCGATATGTATTGATCCTGTCCTTCTGTACACAGACGCTTCTTACAGAACTTACAAGAGCTTTCTGAAACATATTTCTACAGAGCTAGATAGAGTTGTTGAGTCCGTGGAAGTAAGAGTGCCTGAAATCATGGAATTTGGAAGTGACGATGAGAAGAGTATATCCAAGCCAATAGAGCCTGTATTCCCCTCGGCTACACGCTATCTTTGCACGAAACATCTGAAGGATAATGTCAGGCACTTCGTTCAAAATAAAATATGGGTGGAAAAGGGTGAACGTAATATAATAATGACCCAAATAGTTGATACCGGTGTCATCACAGACACAAATACTACAATAGATTTTGAAAGTCGATCGGAACTTCTGGAAACAATCATCAATGAACAGTATCCGACATTTGCACTATACTTTATAAATAACTTGAAACCAAGACTACATAAATATTTTTTCGAAAACCTAGCTGCAAAAATACTGAAAGCGTGAATTTGACTAATGACAATGTATAGTCCATCAATAACATTCTACAACTTTCCGTTGACTGGAAACAAAAACACGTGCAAGACCTAATACATAAACTTTTCAGCGTCACACAGCTCCATTTCATGGATGATAGAAGCGCTCTTCACGACAGCGGGAATTATCAGTTAACGAAAAAAGAACACATTTGCTACATGCATGACAGCGTCTGGAGGTGCAAATCCGAAAAGCAAAAGACAGATTTTCGCAAACGTCCTCAAGGACATTAAACGTATACATAAATAAAATTTTATACCTAAAATGTATGAATATACAATCATCATCTATGCTACTTGGTATGTTCAACTCATAAATAAATAAATATATTAATATTTAAGAGAGGAGGACTGACAGAATAAAAAAAGATATTGAATCATCACACTAACCTGTATCGCAAATGCGATGCTGCCATTCCCCGCATCTATTACAAGACAAAGCAAGCTGGCGAGGCCTGACATGATTATGATATTTTGCACAAGGATAAAACGCCATTGTCACAATTAACACAGTTCATTTTATAGTATACCAAAATACATCAGATCGAAATGTCACAATATAAACTGTAATTACTATAAATTAATCCAAAATTTAGACACAAGTCTGCCAAACACCTTTATTAAAGCTTAGGATAAAAACTAGCATGTAATTAAAATGTTCGGCCCTTTTGTACAAATTTAAGGCGTGTGGTGCATTTAATTTTCAACCCTTTTCATTCAAATTAGCGTGCATTGATTAACTTAATAAAAGTGACTTTAATTATAATGAACTGTTTACATCCTTTTTTTTAAATTGCAGACATCAACGCATAACCGTGTGATTAGTGGGAATGACATTAGCAGTGTGCTAATTATTGTTTCTAAACAAAATCGGATTTTTTATACAAATTTCTAGTGTGTGGTAAATGTGATTTATTTTCATTCAGATTAGCGTGGATTCATTAACTTAATAAAAGTGACTTTAATTATAATTAACTGTTGACATCTTTTTCGGCGACTTAGAGATGTGTTGGTATCTTCTTTAATTGCAGACGTCAATGAATAATGGCATGATTAGTGGAAATTAATATTGGTGCTAATTATTATTTTAAATATGAATGAACTGGGGGCGAATTGTCCCTTGACTGGAGTTGAAGTGTCTTGGGGTCGAAATGTCTTGGGAATTTTCTTGGGGTCGAAATGTCTTGCTCAGATGTGGTATTGCTACTTATTTATAAATGTTGATAAATATTCACGTTACTGTACCCGAAAATGGGAGTTATTTCCCTTGGGAACTCTTTGACCTCGCGACTTTTCCCGTTACATAAACAATCTCTAAATATTCACACTTTTTTATTTCTTTGTTTGTTGTAGTTGTTGTTGAAATTTAAAATAGGTATTTTATACAGTCTTGATGTATTCTTGGAGTGTCTTGGGATGTTTCGTGAGACCCGACATAGTTATGTCAGGATTGGGTGCTCTTTATTCCTATATTAAGAGCGAATGCTGTTCATTCGAGCTGAGAAAACAGGAACAAAGCGAGTAAATCGCCAGATTTGGATAGATGTCCACCAGGAGCTTTCCAATTCGTGAGTTAGTTAACACATTAACCCCTGGCGACGAGTTAACTTGGCAGGAGGTAGTAGCCTACTGCCGAGCTCTGTAGCGTCATGGTCATGCATGATACACTACAGTGGGTGGTATTATAGAAAAGTAGACAGATGTAGCTCTATAATGATACCAAATAATCCGGAATTTCTAGTTGCACTACAAAATACTGAGGGAAAAAATCTTGTTTTTTGGACCCGATTTTTTTCTACCCAAAATTCGCCCGTGGTCGGAATCCGATTTTGTGTCGGATTTTAGACTTTTTGGTCTCAGATCCAAGGCAAACCTGTATGAACTACAAACAGACAGATGAACCTTTGCAAAAAGTAGGATAAGATGGGCATTTGGAATAAAGAATGGTCTCGATACAAAAATAATGGGTCCGTTTAGCAACAACAACAAACAAGAAACTCCAACTTTTACCCTTCTGCTCATGCGCGAGCCAAATAGCCAATGAAACCGATATTTCTAACACAAATAGGCAGTGTGTTATTGAAAGATCACCTGGAATTTGGTGTTTTCGGCTGTATTCAGAAATAGCTTTCAAAATGTGTTTCCTACTCGAATTTCAGGCGAAAACGACAAAAACCTCCAGGAGTTAATGTGTTAATGACCCCGCCCCTTGGACAAACCCAATCCTAGGATCAACACTAGAGTCATCAATTATGGCAACAAACTGGAACAAGCATTTAAACTCAAAACCATCGTAACAATGGAAATGCAAGATACATACTCTGGCTTCGTAAAAAATTTCACTGACGGATCCAAAACAACAGAACCACCCAGAACAGCAGCTGCAGTGGTTATTCCCGAATTCAACATACAAATGGAATACAGACTACCAGACTACTGCTCTACTTTCACCACAGAGTTCTGGGCAATAATAAAATCATTAAAATGTATTAAAGACCAAAACGTTCCAAAAGCAGTTATCATCGGCGACTCACTTACTGTAATAGAATCCATCAAATCTCACAGCACCAAATCAAGAGAACAATTCTTGGCTAGAGCTTTCTATATGCTTAAGGAATTATTCACAGCGGATCAGATAGTTGAATTCATGTGGATACCCTCGCATATAGGAATCCCTAATAATGAGCAAGTCGACAAAGTCGACAAAAACATGTTAGGGAACCCTAACCCTGTCCCACTCAGATATAGCATAACAGAAGCCCAAAGCATAACAAGAAACTATATTAACAAAAAATGGCAGGAGCACTGGAACTCCACTACCAAAGGCAGGACACTCTACTCCATTATTTAAAAAAAAAAAAAACTAATAGGTCCAAGAAACCACCAAAGTGAACAACCTGGACAAAAAAATTATTAATCGCACCGTAACCGGAAAAACAAAATTAGCAGGAAGTTTTGGGAAACATCTGGGACCCAAGCCGGCTGATATCAATTGCTATCACTGCAAAACCACTGAAGACCTGCCACATATATTCAATAGCTGCAAAAAATATCAGGAAGCTAGAATGGAATTTCAAAAAAGACCCCCCAAAAATTGGATCCCCTACCACTTACCCAGATTTCCTTAAAAATAACAACCCCAACATAAATATGACCTACCAAAACATACTTAAATTCCTAGACACATCCAAGCTAAAATAAAAAATATAAAACACCCATAAAACATAAAGTAAACAACCCGACCTAACTTAAAAATAAATTTCCCCTAGCCGATGGGCATCCTTAACATGTCCTGAGGGACCTGGGTATTTAGCAGGGGTATACTTGTAGCTCAAAAATAACCTGCAAAACAGACATAACCCTCCCAAATACTCTCTAAAACCAGATTAATATACATAGACGGGCGCTTTTGATACTTCCCTAGGGACCTGAATACTCAGCAAAGGTTCCCGTCTTCTTAAATCCCAAACATATCCTTAAAAATCAACAAAATATTTTTTTTAAAATTATTTTTTTAAAATTTAAAACAAAATTTAAAAACAACATCTTCTTCTCTGCTCTCTACCTATCCCTAACATGCAAGACAGCCAAGGTAATAATGCGGCCTACTTTTGTGATACAGACTATACTAACACTAAAGCAGCATAGAGTTTTCCATCCAATCCAACCTAGCTCATCTTTAGAACAATTTTGAACATAAGAACCAAAACTCAAAATTCGTTTAAGTACATCCATTTAGATCAGTACCCTGGAATGATTGGACTCCTGCCTGCAGATGGTCGCCTGCCTTCCTGGTCACTTCCTCCCTTGCCTCAGTCGGACATAAATAAGCGTGCAATTAGCGCGTGAAACACCCAACATAAATAAAAATAGAAATAAATGAGTAGCGAGTGTCAATATGGTGTCAGAATCCTCACATAATTTTATCAAGAAGCCTACAGGAACTACCCAGTCTAGCAGCTAGTAAAAGCAGCTTACTACATTTTTACGCTACACAGCTACCATTTCCCCGAAATAACCCGAGAGGAAAAAGGACTGCAGAGAAACGTAAAGAAGTAGAAGAAAAACGGGGAACCTTGCTAAAATGCCCTTCTAAGGGCTATCAATATTGCCTCTTATCCAGGGAACCATTTTGGCTTGGTATCCCGTTTCGATAAAACTATTATGTACACTAACTTGATCCTTCAATCCACCACTTCAAAATTCCTTTTATGACCTAAATGTGACCAAACATGTTATATGTCGCTCAGACATATTAGTTATTAAAAATTTGTATGGTATTTACAACGTACACTATGTACTAGAATTTTTCCGATTGTTAGGACGTAGGAAAATTTGTACAACTTGTTTTGATTTGACCCAATTGCTCAGGTAACTAACACATTATTGGCATTTTTTATTGTCCATTAGTACAACTCGACTAAATTTGTACGGGCTGCCGTTATTGGGAGTGCACGACGTCCATGGTTGGCTTGCCGAGTTCCTTGCCCTCTTGCCTCTCTCTGACATCGTATAACGTCGGAGATGTGACACAATTTCCACCCACCTAAAGCTAGGTGTCCCGATGTGACGTCATCGTTGCAACCAATAGCAACGGGCGTTACATACTGCTTGGGTCGTCACCTAGTACAGTCCACAGGGACTCGTTACAAAGAAAATCAAGGGATGGGGGTTCTAACCTGTAACAATATGACATGTTATATTGTTACAGGTTAGAGCCCCCATCCCTTGATTTTCCCTGTAACTAGCCCCTGTGGTACAGTCAATAACGGACTGAAATCAACTCTCTGTTAACGTGTGTTTTGGGTCCATTCCCATTCATGAAAGCCCTTCATTCAGGTCGTTAGAGACATATAGTCCTACGACCTGAGGGCTAAATTAGCAGTGCTCCTTGAGCACATAAACGCCCGGGGGATGTGGCACTAATTCCTGCCCCCATGTACATTTAGCATCCCGCTGTACAGGAATAAACCCGTCAAACATGCGCTTTTGGGCGCACGCGACGTAAATCCAAATAATCAATCAATGAATTTGGTAGAGTTGAAGATGAACATCAGATCAAAATATCAAGCTTCGCGTTAACTAGGATGCATTGGAATGATTGAGATCAGCAACATGGCGGCGACCATGGTAAAGATGAATCAGCTAATGAAAAGAAGAGACGAAATAGAAGCTGAGATAAAAGAATTAGGCGATGTATTAGAATCTGTACGAAAAATGACTTGATTTTAATATTCGTGTTAAATCTGAATGGGTTCTTCGATTAACTAATACACCGAAATACGCGTCAGTAAGGATCACATTCCAATGCACTTTGTTTTCGATTATTTTCCTAACCTTCTCATCTTCCAATTACGCCTTGGCTCATATGCAGACATGCGTGAAGGATGGCTCTTTTAACAAGTTTAAAACAGCTTAAAATTACACACGGTGCATATGCTAATACATAAATCTTACAGCGCCGATATAGACCTTAAAGATTCTAATGAAAGGCGCTGTAATGGCTGTCGCTGGCATGCAGTTCCAAAGACGGATTCCTGTGGAGAAGAAGAAATGCTATATGCGTCCACATAACAGTATGGTACCCTATATCTGTTGGCATGGCCTCTGGTTGATGCTTTCTCTTGGATCAAGTATCGTGTTGTTGGTATTTCAACCAGTTGGTTAATGATCCGGTACATCATGATGATCTTGTTCTGTTCACTGAAGGTCCTTGAGCATAGTTGTGATGCTACTGGTTCGTTGATAGTCGCCATGACAAAATCTTGCAGCCTGCTTTTCTGGACTCTTTCTAGTTTGACTGCATTGGTTGTGGAGTGTGGGTCCCATACTGTAAAAATGTATTTAAGGTGTGGGCATAGGAACATCTTGTAGCAGCAAGCCTTGGTGTGTTTTGGGCAGGAGGACAGGTTTCTTTGCAGAAAAGATGTCATCTGATTGGCGTTTTTGGTTACCAAGTCTATGTGGGAGTTCCAAGATAGTTTGCTTTTCAAGATGACTCCACGGTACTTGGCTCTGTTGGTCTTGTTCAAGATTTGCTCATGGATTACCTTTCGTTGTTTGGGTATGTGTATGTGCTTGCGCCTAGACAGGTTGTAATTCATTTGCCATTTTCTCTCCCACTTCTGTCAGTATTTTGTATTTAGTTTAAACCATATTTATTTGAGAAACTTTGTCAAATGCAAAATTTATGAACATATGATTTTTCAGTAGATTACACAAGCTTATTAGCACTGTCTCCCCAACAGTAATGAAAATCATAACATTAATGATTGCAATGCTGGTACATACAGATATAGAGAAAATATACAAAGAAAGCATAACAATGAATAGTAACCCCAGTCTAACACGGACAAGATAACAGTTTACCTGGAAATCTGATGAAACTGTTGACCAAGTGTAGAATTTTCATTGCAGCATCAATACATGTCATCTGATTGCAACACCGAAACAGATTTCACGCGTCATTGGAAATAAGCGCTTATCATGCCGTGGGTACAAAATGCAGGTTGTTAAAACTTCATGAATATTCATGAACTTTTCAATCCAATCAGAGGAGATGTAAACAATTTGGTCAATGGTTATAGCACGTTCCTATGATATTCCTAAACAAAGAAATAATCCCTCAAACTTAACGCAGATTTGACCAAAAGTTTGGCAGTTTAAATAAATGCATCATATATCATCAAAATTGGCATATTCCAAGCTTTATTTTGCAACCAGATTTATATATTGAAACGTTTATAAGCCAACTGCAATGAGCATTGAATGTGTAAAACATTTGAATCTCCCCATGTCGACATTGTCCGCCATATTTGAATTTTAACTCCTGATAACGAGGTTAACATTTCCACAACTGATGTTCCAAAACTAGACTTCTTATTAATTTTATACAAATTGGTATGCCAGAAGAACATGCTAAAATGTTTTTTTTAATAGTTTTTATCGTATTAATGCTTGTTGTACGGTTAAACAGCATGTAGTCGCAAAATGAACACGCAAAGTGTAGATTTCGTCCACTATAAATAGGCTGAAGTTGTCAATGCTTTAAATATCTGAACTGACAAATGGTCATCAGTTTTAAAATATATTCAACCTTATATTTATTATGTTATTGCATTTGTTTAAATTTTGTAATGGGACATTGTCTGATGAAATAATGATAAAAAATCACATCACTATCAGACAAAGGCATAGTTTCGGTATGACAATATTTTTTTTACTTTGACAAGCGTAGCGAAGTAACTTAACACACACTTAAAGTGGGTTCTTAAATTCCCAATGCATTGATAACATTTGATAGGATCAGTAGTGTTTTAAAAATACAAGACAAAAAATACAAAGTCTGAAAGTGATAAATTATTTTGCAGGTATATAATATTGAAACGTTAGTTCTAAGTGAAAGATGGCAGCATTCCCTGGTCCATTCAGCAAGGAGCTAAATATAACATCACAGGAATTAGAAGATGAAACCAACTTGAATCCTATTCATGAATTTAGGTCTTGCAACATTGTTTCAATGACAATTATGAATAAACATTTCATTTTTGTTTGTTTTTGAAGTTGTTTTACATACATATGAGCTATTACTAATGTGATATATTTGTATTAAGTTAAACATCATAAAAGTTGTGAAGTGTTTATATGCTTTTCATTTATAAATGAAAATATTGAAGTTGGAAAACATATTTAATGAGAACAATGAATTCAGCAGGAAAAATGGAATCAGACTATCAAATTTCATAATATCTCAACAAAAAAGAAAGTTATAACATTTTTTATGGAAAGAACATTTTGCTTTGGTTCCATGACTGCCACATAATCTGAATACATTTACATAAGACACAAATTCTAGAAATTTGTAAATATTTTGGAACTTAAAAGTTGCATAACTTTTTTTTCTAATAGAGATATTCTTAAAAATTAAACTGTTTTGGAATGCTGTTAAACAGATCTATATGAAGAAATCAAGTGTTTGCAGTTATTTCAATATCAGAAAAATGACTGGGGCTTCTACATTGAATAAGAACTAACTAATTGAAATTCAAGAGGTTGTGAGTTCAGTCCATTAATTAAATCTCTTGGTCATCCTAATATAATTTTGCACAGTTAAATATTTGTGTGTTATTTTCTACAGTTAACATAGGGTTGCTAATTATTGATGTTTCAATCGTACGAGTGAAAGGGAGTGTGTATAGGATTTGATCATAAGGATTTCAATAGAACAGTCTAAAAGAAAGTGTTTTGCATTCTCAGTTTCACCACATTTGCAATACTTATCATTAGATTCATGATTCATATATAAATTTAAGTTACTATAATTTGTTCTTAGCCTAGCATGCATGATCTGAGACATTCTATCACCCACATAGTAGTAACATGAAGTTTTTTTTACCTTGGTTTAAATAGGCTTTAAAATTATGTATTGAATGGTTGTTTCTTGCTTCAGTGTGTAACAAGTTCCATTCAAACTGTAGATGGTAGAAATGAATGGTAGAACAAAACAAGGTCATTCTATCACTGGAGGTCAAAGATCATTTGAATATCAAATGGAGTATCAAATCAAAATGTTGTTGTAGTTGATGTCATGTCTACAACTCTTATAGTTATCAATTTAAATTGAAAGGTCTTCAAAATTTAATATGCTTTGTTTAACTGGACTATGCTCGGATTGTAATCTCTCACGCATATTGTGGCATCTATTTTTGATGATCTTTGCTGGTGTTCATTGAACAGGTTAATACCACTTAAGTAATCAATATTTGGTTTTCACACCCCTTTTGGAAAACAAATATAATTATAAAGTGTATAATGCAGCATACACATTGTTGTCATGGTAATAACATTAGGATGACATGCTTAGAGTTGACACCGGCTTTAAAAAAGTTGTTGCAGAAAAAATCACCAACCTCAGTATTTTGTCACCAATTTTTACAAGATGTCACCATTTTCATATAACAGTCCTATTCGTCTTTCTCAACATATGACCAAGGTACTATTATCGACATCATCAGATGTTTAAATAAGTATGGGTGTGTGTGAAAATAAATTGAAATTAAGCAGTTAGGTGAAATTTTTAAGAAGTGACCTGTTGTCAGTGACTAGGATTTACACAGAGCGAAAAAAAACAATGGAAATTTTGAATACATGAGGACAACTAGTCTGAAATATGCTTGTTTATTGACAACTTACATTTGCATAGTACATTCCACAATGTGTTACATTTTGTACATGTAGATCAGGGATCAAACTAGACTTGAATTTTAGGGAGAAGTGACCTCCTTTTGGACAGACAGGGAGAAGTAAGAGCTATACAGGGAGAGGTGGAAGCAAAGATAGATATGCAGTATATTTATATATATGTTTTTTTTTCTTTCTCAGTAATTATTTAAACTGTTATTTTTAATCTATTTCAGTTTGTTATGTTATCCATCAGATATAAATGCAGATAAGAGTGCAGTGAAAGAGTAACATGAATGAAATAAACCCCAAAAGAACAGTAAATGAATATACCTAAAGAACATGATAGGAGAATTATGAAATGTGTGAATATACACATGAAAGTGAATCAACAAGAGGATAAATAATGTATGATTATAAGATCAAATAGAAAACTTTCTTGTTTCATTCACCGAATGACTCTTCATTTCGTTAATTGGAAGAATGAACTGATATTAATGTTTGAATGTGGGTTTTATTTAGCTTTAATTTTAGACTGAGCAATACAACAATTATGTATCGATTCTAGCAGGGAATTTAGAAAATAAATTATTTAATCATTTGGTATTGATTTTATGTTTGCTTTTTATACACATTGATACAGCAAAGCAATATAATTAAAATGAAATCTTTTACAATTCTTGAGTTACACAATAAATAAACATCCTGGTTAAAAATGTCTTTGGTATAAAAATCAAAACTGGTTTGCATGTGATATATTTAGGACCTGTATGCATTATAGTTTTTAAAGTAAGGAGTATTAATGTTTCAAACATAAGTTTAAGATATTGTGGAGTGTGATTCTTCTTTACTAACAATTTTGTGATGATGCTTGGAGTAAATGTCACTTCATGTGAAACTTTGCAGGTTCTTATGGAACAATGTGAAAAAACTCTAATTGCAAATAATTTTACATGCAGCATTCTGCATCATGACTTTTTCAATTTATTTTATGGATGTAGATCACCATACAATATATCTGCTTTTACTAACAAAGGAATATTTAAACAGCTTCCAAATGGAATCCACTCAAAAGAAGCTGATCATATTTTACAGAAAGCATTTTTGGCATAAAGGTTTTTCTAAATTTGCTAAAATGATGATAATCTTTGTTGAATATGTCTGCTAATACTAATAATTGAAACTTAATTGAAAACTTCTTCCCCAAAACTGTCTGAGATAATTAGAGCAAAATTGACAAAGATCAACCTGGTATAGATGGCTTGTAACTTTACTAAATGTAGAGGAATCTTGAAAAGACTTTTCTTTGATTTCTGATTTGACAGAAAGCATTTTTGGCATAAAGGTTTTTCTAAATTTGTTAAAATGATGATAATCTTCTTTGAATATGTCTGCCATTACTAATAATAGAAACTTAATTGAAAACTTCTTCCCCAAAACTGTCTGACATAATTAGTGCAAATTTGAGGAAGATCATCCTGGCATAGATGGCTTGTAACTTTATACAAAGACTGTTGATCTGCAACTAAATATGGCCACCATTACTAAATGTAGAGAAATCTTGAAATGACTTTTCTTTGATTTCAAGCCACTTTTTCATCCCCATTTGTTCAAATACAGTATGTTATTAATCAAAGTAAATGCCTTCAAAGATGAAGGTTTTAGATTAGAAGAAGTTTCATGCTCAGTTAGGTGCAAATTGCTCATTGTCAGTGCAAAAAATTACATTGTTATCTATGGAATTCCTGCTGAAATTAACACAAAATCCTGTTATCTATTGAATTCCTGCTGAAAATTAACACAAAATACTGGAAAAAAGTGAGTGAAAAGTTGACTTTTATGTCCTAAATCAGAAAAAAGTTACAACTCATTGGATATCTCCAGGTTTATTACTAATGATATTCATAATGTTATCTTCCTCTAAAACGAAAAGAAGACTTTGTTGGAAACAGTGGCATATTTTTTAAATGTAACCTGTGTTGGTGTTGTACACAATACTACACCTGTGGTGAAGTGCAATGAGAAAAGTTCTGTTATAATTTCTTCAGTATTTTAATTATTTGACTTGAAAAGATGTCAAAACAAATATATGGAGACCATTTTGAACAGTATAAACTTTTGACATTTCCATAGTCACCTTCCCCTATTTTTGCCAACTTTGCCCAATTTTGTCTGGAGAAAGAATTCATTTCATTCAAATATTAAAGTTTAGTAAAATTGAAAATCCTTTAAATGATTTCTTCTCAGCAGAATTTGACAAAATAATTGTGATATGAAGGGCGTTTGAGTATGTACATTTCGTGCCAAGCTGCTATAAAGTATGGCTGTTGATGCTAAATATAACAAGACTTATAATAAACTGTTTATAAAAATCCATTTAAAATACTATGACCAAATCTGACAGTAAGCATTCTAGCTTGAAAGCCATTGGACCAAATCTAACAGTAAGTTTTCTAGCTTGAAGGCCATTGGACCAAATCTAACAGCAAGCTTTCTAGCTTGAAGGCCATTGGACCAAATCTGACAGTAAGCTTTCTAGCTTGAAGGCCATTGGACCATCATCAGATTTGAGTATTCTTTTTTATGTATAACCCCCACCAAATGTCACAAGGGGAGGAAGCCTGGACCAGGGCTCATAACTCAAGTTGAGGAGCCTGAGCCATGCCAGTCGATGCATCTGATCCATTCACATGGATTTTCATTTAAATATCTTTTCAATTTCTATGCACCCACAATATGGCTGAACATCTTAAGACATGATGTTGACCTTCTGTCTGACCATCCATTTGTCTCTTACCAGTTAGGTTTCTGACCAATATCTTTATCTATCTATAGTTACCAAACTTTTATGGATGGTTTGTGCTTGGGGAATGGTAGAACTATTCACAAAATCTAAGGTTATGGTCATTATGACTAAAAGAAGAAAAATGGTTTCTGCATATTAACTTGAGTTTTCCAACATCTACAGATACAGAACTTTAAGCATAACTTTCACATGGGGTGAGGAAGAAGCCAATTGATTTCAAGTGCAAAAGGTTAAAGGTCAAGATCATTGTGGCTGAAAGAAGAAAAAAATGGCTTCCACACAATAATTTGAGTTCTTTAAAATCTACAGTTATCCATCTTTCTGGATGGCTTGAACTTAAAGTAAGGAAGAAACCTATGAAATTTATACCCAAAAGATAAAAGACTGAGGTCACAGTGACTAAAAGAATAGTAAATTTTTGTTGGCACAGTAGCATTAGTTCTACATGATTTACATCAAACAATCTTTGTAACAGGCTTGCATTTGGAATAAGAAGAATGTTATGGATTTCAGGGGTCAAATAGTCAAGGTCACTGGTTTAAAAGAAGAATTGATTCTGCACAGTGACATTAGTTCTACATCAAAGATGTGGTCCAAACACCGTAGATGGTTTGTACTCAGAGTAAAGAAACTTGTTGATTTCTGGGCCAAAAGTTTAAAAGAAAAATAATTTGTGCTAAAAAATATCAGTTATATTCAAAACAAACTTTTAAATATCGGTGTGGTCATATAACATGCCATTCATAATACTCTTGCTTTCCCTAGCAATTTAAGTTTAATTACATGTATTAATTTGAAAAGTTGGGAACAGTCCTGGACCTTTTGTATGAAGAAATGTGGTACAGGTGCCATTAGATTTGAAGTCAGTTTCCTTGTCATCTAAATACAATTTACTTTCAAAATCAAACATCACAGTAGTTACTTGCACAAGTTGCTTATTTACAGATAGTTATTTGCCAAACCACAGCACTACGCACTCCACGATATAGAGATTAAGACATGTACTTATTTACTGACCCACTGACTCATTTCAATGGGATCTGTAACTGTATATTATTATTCACTTACATGTTGCATCTTCCTCAGTTACAGTATTTCTCCTTTTATTTTTTAGCAAGGTGGAGTTGGAATGAAGGGTCCATTAGTGGATGCAGAGGGCTTCCCTAGAGCAGACATAGATGTGTATTCAGTCAGACATGCCAGGCACCGCATCATTTGTAAGTAATTAAATAATTTAGAGCACTGTGCACTATTATTGAGGTCAGATGATTATTGATATGGACATAAAATGGTCAGTTAAGTACCATTTTAATATGCTTTGTTATAAGTTGAATATTTGTAACTTCTTGAATTTACTTTTGAATTTTTGTGATGAGTTGTGTTGACCATTTATAGGCAGGTTAATTTGCAACCTGTAAAAAATCTGCAAACATGTACAACATAAATAAGAAAAAGAACTGATCACTGCATGTATACTGATAAAATCACTATGTCATCCAATTAAAATCATTCAGATTACAATAAATTTTTTAATTTCTTGGCTTTTTCCACTTTTTGAAATCCTACATGCATACTGAGGTCATCCTAAATATACCAATTAAAATCGTTCTGATTACAATAAATGTTTTTAATTTCTTGACTTTTTCACTTTTCGAATTCCTAGTGTTTAGTTACATTATTCAGCTGAATGCAAAATACTTAACCAACTTGTTTGTGAGTCTTGGCAGTTAAAGTGTTATGTATATTTAATTTGTTTTGTTTGCTGGCTTTTCCTAATGATTAGATTTTATGTACATCTGTATTTTGTACATGACCTTGTCCAAGATCAAGTTTATGGTCTACTTGACCAATGACATTTATTTTATAAGCAACATGATACATTGCTGATGTTTCTCTATCATTGTGGATTAAATATTCAGATGATTATCATTAGAGGTAATTTGTTTATTTGAATCTGAGTCTAGGACAGGAGAATGACCTCTATCATAGCTCTGTTATTATGTTTTAGATTTTTATGTAATGTTTACTTGAAAAAGTACTCATTTTTGCCTTAACATCTGAGGAGAATCATTCTCATTGTGTTCAATTTTTAATTCAGGTGGATTTATGTATTCAGAATATTATTCACTGGAATGCAAAGTGCTCATCAATAATATTCTAAAATATTAATTTGGAATTATAGTGTATTAAGACAAGGACATGTTTGGATTATATTAGTGTGATACATCAAAAGACTTAGCTAATCAGCACAATCCAGAGAATTGGCACATTAACATGTTGGAGACTACAGGCACATCAACACATTCAGTATTAGAACATATTTGGAATACCACTGAAAGTCAGTTGTAATTTCATGCATCTGAACTTGTGATAGAAATTTTAGGACTATTTGGGATTTAATTCACAATATTGTAAGTTATGTTCAACTTTTCACATTGTATTCTAGGGAAATGAATTATTTGTTTAATTTTACAACACGTTGGTTTTTGCTCTTTTCTGTTACTTCATTTAAGACCTTCAGCTGGTTATAACAAAAGTCATTACATTGAGTCTTAATCAACATGATAATTAAAAATATAAGTTGTTTTATCAGTAATCTGTTCAGTGATGAAAAAAATGTCATGCTTTGATGTTCCATGGTAAATCCTGTCAACATTCCAATTTATGTTGTTCAATTTCATCAAAAGCACATTTACAAATCCTTATCTAAATCAGTTATTCCAACTGTAATGCATTTTTGCATATTTCAGCAAATAAAGTCACATTGCATTTGCTAAACACAGATCTTTTATGTGTGTAAAATGGAATTTGTGTTACATTATTGTAGAATTTACTACTTTGGTTTGGCTATTAAGAAAGACTGACTTTATCTTTATCCCTGGCAGTAAAACAGGATGAAGTCAAGAGATTCAAACTTTTCTTATGTTTGCCAAATTGCATAAGGATAAAAGCTAACTGTACAACATAAAGTACTTTAATATGCCCAACTAAACACTGTATGGAAAAAAGGGCTGTAATTGGTACAACTAAACACTGTACAGAATGAAGGTCTGTAATTGGTACAACTAAACACTGTACAGAATGAAGGTCTGTAATTGAAACAACTAAACACTGTACAGAATAAAGGGCTGTAATTGGTACAGCTAAACACTGTACAGAATGAAGGTCTGTAATTGGAACAACTAAACACTGTACAGAATAAAGGGCTGTAATTGGTACAACTAAACACTGTACAGAATGAAGGTCTGTAATTGGAACAACTAAACACTGTACAGAATAAAGGGCTATAATTGGTACAACATGGTACAGAATAAAGGTTTGTAATTGGTATAACACTGTACATAATAAAGAGTTGGAATTGGTACAACACTGTACAGAATGAAGGGCTGTAATTGGTACAACTAAAGAAAATGCATTAACTAACGTATGCTGGTCTCAAAATAAGTGGTATGTCTTAAGAAATTTATTTGTACACTGACATGGTTACCTCTAACAGCTGTCATTTTTGAATGTACATGTACCCGTAGAATATTTTTAAAGGCTGTGATAATTGACAATAACATTTCAAGGAAGGTAAAAATATTGACACCCATTCTTGACCCAGTATGTTTACCAGTTATGTATGAATTATATAGTTTATCTATCAGTGGTTTTATATTGAGATTTTTTCTTCAAATGTACAAGCATGGAAATTATGTTAACTGTATCCCGCTTCTACAAGCAAAGTTGACAAGTGTTTATCAGGTTCAATTTATGATCATGTTATCCAGTGCACAGCTTATGTTAGCTAGTTTCAGTTCAAATTTATGATCATGTTATCCAGTGAAAAGATTATGTTAGCTAGTTTCAATTCAAATTTATGATCATGTTATCCAGTGCACAGATTATGTTAGCTTGTTTCAAGTCAAATTTATGATTATGTTATCCAGTGCACAGATTATGTAAGCTAGTTTCAATTCAAATTTATGATCATGTTATCCAGTGTACAGATTATGTTAGCTAGTTTCAAGTCAAATTTATGATCATGTGATTCAATGTACAAATCTTACAACATGCAGGCTGTTGCATTGGGCCTGTTCTACATCCTAGAGTCCACAGGAGGTTGTTCAAGAATGACACAAAGGTGACTCGACTGTGGAAGCCAAAATGCTTGTTTTGTACATTGAATAAACCAGTAATTGAAATAAATGTCCACTCAGAAAGTGCTTTCCTCTCCTGACCATCAATAATCATTAATTATAAAATTAGGATCATGAAATGCTATCAATTATTCAATTTTATTATCATTAACATTATTTACAGGTTTGCAGAATGATCATAAAGCTCTGATGAAAGAAATTGAAGAAGAATTGTATAAAATCCATGCTGATGCCAGGATGGAAAGAGAAAAGGCTGGAAACCAGTCTCCCATCCCCATGGAAATTGAGGACACTCCTAGGGAACCATTTGCTATTGTTGATAGAGTTGATGAGGGTTCTCCTGCCTTCTCTGCTGTGAGTAAAATAGACATTCTGTTGGAACTCAGGTTTTTGCTAGCATAATTTGAGTTAGAGTCAAACAAGTAGGGTGTCAACTCAGATGTAGCCATTCTGTTAACCTTTGGTGAGGTTAGAGTCAGACTTTGGTAATTAAATGTCTTGAACCAGGAAGCCATTCATCAGACATGTTACTCTTTTCATCTGGCATGAGGATAACAATCAACTGAATTTGTTAATATTGAGTTTTGACAAGATTCACTTCCAATGAAATTGATGTTGGATACTGATGTCATCATTTATGATATAGCCTTGGAAACACCATTAATGTTGCTAAGTAAGCACATTCTGACAGTGTACCTTCTTACCTCCCATACTAATCATCCAACATCAAGAAACACCTTTGATATCCATCCAGTTTGATTTGACCTCTTGTTACTTTCTTTGTGTATTGTAAATTTAACCTCTTTCCAGATACATAACAACCGAGCCACCTCACAGCCCCTTAAGAAACCATCTCACATCCCCTTAAACAGCCAAGCCACCTCACATCCCCTTAAAAAGCCAAGCCACCTCACAGCCACTTAAATAGGCCAACTCATTTATCCTCTGGCTGGAGGATAGTTGGGATTTTGAAATGTATAGGAATGTGTGAATTGGACGAAATTTCAGATCTCTGTATGGTGGATGTATCAGGTTGATAGATCTGTGGACCATAACAATAAAAAGAGCAATAATGAGACATTATAGTGTATTAGTCTAGTTATATGCACACTGTGACACTCATCTTCGCCCAAAGACATGAAATTTGATACTTTTATGCATAAAAGTCTCTGATTAAATTTTTATATCCATTACGCAAGTTTTCTTGATTAAATATTCCTGCAAATTGCTTAATATTCTATTATTTATAAGTTTGTTTTCTCACTTTGTGACCTTTTTACTTTTTTAAGTCCAATCTGCCAAGGATGGCATACAAGTTTGACAAAATCAAATCAAGTTTGGTTGTGTTTTTTAACAGGGACTGAATGTTGGGGATAGGATTACACAGTTTGGGTCCATCACAAAGGACAAGTTTCAGAGTTTGCAGAATATAGGCACAGTTGTTCAGCACAGTGTAGGAGTAAGTATACATGGTACACTGATAGGCTTCTTTGCCTTGCAATATTTTTGTTGGTGTAGGTTATTGCTGGATTCATTTGTAAGATCTGGGTATGCACCATGTATCAGGGTGTAAATCATGATCCAACATCCAACAGCACAGTGTAGAATAGGTACATATTAATCTGTAACATCTGTGTGTGTGCATGGTGTAATAGGGTGTAAATCATGATCCAGCATCCAACAGCACAGTGTAGAATAGGCACATATTAATCTGTAACATCTTTGTGTGCATGGTGTAATAGGGTGTAAATCATGATCCAACATCCAACAACAGCAGAGTGTAGCATCATAGGCCCATATTAATCAGTAACATCTGTGTGCATGGTGTAACAGGGTGTAAATCATGATCCAACATCTAACAGCACAGTGTAGCATAGGCCCATATTAGTCTGTAACATTTGTGTGTGCATGGTGTAATAGGGTGTAAATCATGATCCAACATCTAACAGCACAGCAGAGGCGTAACTATGATATTTTGCGCCCGGGGACGAACTATAAAATTGGCGCCCCAGCCCCCTCCCCGTTTAATCACATTTTTGAATATTACCCTTGTTTACTTATTATAATGTAACGTTGTAAGCCTCATTTTGGCGCCACTGTACTTTGGCGCCCGGGGACATATGTACCCCCCTGCCCCCCCTCCAGCTACGCCTCTGCAGCACAGTGTAGCATAGGCCCATATTAGTCTGTAACATCTGTGTGTGCATGGTGTAACAGGGTGTAAATCATGATCCAGCATTCAACAGCATGGTGTAGCATAGACCCATATTAATCTGTAACATCTGTGTGTGCATGGTGTAATAGGGTGTAAATCATGATCCAACATCTAACAGCAGTGTAGCATAGTCCCATATTAATCTGTAACATCTGTGTGTGCATGGTGTAATAGGGTGAAATCATGATCCAACAGCACAGTGTAGCATAGGCCTGGATTCATCTGCAACATCTAAGTATGCACAGTATATGATTGTACAGCATGGTCTAACCTCAAACAGCACAGCATAGCCCCATATTAATCTCTAAGACCTGGGTACGTACAGTATAATAGAATGTAAATCTTGTTCCAATTTCCAACAGCTTAGGTTAACATAAGCCTGGATTTATCTGTAAGGGTGTCAGATACAGTCTAACATCCAAAAGCACAGTGTAGCGTAGACATGAACTCATTTGTATCATCTAGATATGCACACTATGTTAGGGTGTAAATAGGATCTAACATGCAACAGCACAGTGTATTTGGGTTTAAATAGGATCTAACATGCAAGAGCACAGTGTATTTGGGTGTAAATAGGATCTAACATGCAACAGCACAGTGTATCATAGGTCTTAATGCATCTACAGTAGTCCCCCTCTTGAATGGCTCCCCTGACCAGCTTGTGTTTAAAAGTACCCCTCATGAAAGGCCACCTGGCTAACGTGACCAGCGGCCAGAATATTAGGGCAATAATATAAAATTTACCCCTCAAAAGCAGACGCATTTTATTTTAATATGTATCCAGAACTAGTATTTTATTTATAACGTGTGTTAAGTAATCCAATTTCTGTTTCCTGATGTCAGGTTTTCATTACTGAAAGAAGTGTTGACTAAAGTACATGTACCACTAAGGTTAATATTATATCATTTACGCCTCATGAGAAGCCACATTTTTCCATAAAGCAGGGAAAGACTCAAATTTTAATCCATACAAAAGGGTAAGTACATGTAATCCAAGTAGTCTTACTGCTGTGTTATCGTAAGATGTCCGGTTTAGTCACTCTGATAATTGTTAAGATTACAATTACTGAACAGTAGTAACAGTTGAGAAGTGGCAGTATTGATGTACAAAACATGAGTCAGCAGGAAAATGGTTTGATAACCTTTATGGCTTCCATTAGTAAGATGTTGAGCTTGTTAACTTTGATAATTAGTGGCTATTACAACCGACAATAATTGTCAAAATTACAAATCGTAATGGCCATTAGGTCAAATCTGCGTGACGTTAATGGTACATATCGAAACCATTTTGGCTTCTCTCACTTAGTGTAAAGAAATGTATAAAAACAATATGGTACCAGACTGCGACTAACACATCATGTGACAGGATCACTTCCTTTAAAAACACACGGCAATTTGTTTAGATGCATAAAAAATTGTTTTATCAGTATTGTAGTTGGCAACATGAATAACTTACTGCAAAAAGATCAACATGTCATTGTGGAAAAGAAAAATTCTCAGTTTAGAGGAGAAAGTGAAAGTAATTCAACTGTCTGAGGGGGGAATCAAGCATCCTTGCAGAAAACTGATGTCAGACAGACTCAGATAAACAATATCGTTAAAAATAAGGAAACAATTCTGCAGAAGTGGGAAGGTGAAATGGACAGAGAAAGGAAGATTGTTTGAGCCAGGAGATGTTTGTATCCTGATTTAAATTACAAAAAAAAGCAACAATTTTGTCAGTTGAATTGGGATATGACGACTTTACGGCAAGTAACGGATGGTTGCACATATTTTAAGTGCGATACAATATTAAGTGTTCAGTCTTTAGTGTAGAATCAGCTGATGATAATAATGAAGTTGTCAATGATTGGACTAAACGATATTTGCAAGGGATATGACAGCAATGATAATTTTAATTGTGACGAGACTGGTTTGTTTTTTAGACTGTTACCCACAAAGTGACAGATGATGTGATCTGTAACATAATTATAAAGACAGTTTTAAAACTATATCAGTGGTTATTCATAAGATTCTTTTGAAAATGATGAAACATTTTGTTTTACGTTTATTTCACAACATGCATGTGGGTTTTTTAATGAAAATATTAAATGTTTTAGAATTAAATGTACCTGTGACTTTCTTCATATGTATTTACTATTCGCGTTTATCATCCCCCTCTAGAAAGGCCACCCTCATTATAAGGCCACTTCCCTGCTGCAATAGGGGTGGCCATGTAAGAGGGGGACTACTGTATTAACATCTGGGGATGCACAGTGTATTTGGGTGTAAATCATAGGGATTAGTGGAAAATCATCAGTACACTTGGTTTGTACTGCTGTGCATGCATAATGCAAAACCATTCCATACTAGCTTTGATTCCTGGTCCAATCACTCATATTTTCTTCTGTACGGGAGAGTTATTAAAAACTTCATTCAAGCTGTTTAACTAGCTGTATAAATTAATGCTACAATATATTGTACGTTTTATGTGTATTAAAAAAAAGCATGTGTATAGAAGTGAACAGAAGTACAAAAAGATTTTCTTGTTTTTAAGTTAAAATGTTAAATAGGTAAATAGATACAAGGACTTGAACCCAGAACTTTGCAACTATATCAGGATACTCTAATACCCAACATATCTGAGTTATAATCTAAGCCACGGCGTTGTAATATTTCAGTTTAGTTTTTCACAGAGCTAGTAGAAAAGTGTTAATTTAACACAAGCATATGCAGCTTCATCCAGGGTGTGGGATCGAGAGCAAGTTTTAAATGTACCTGTATGATGTAAATATATTGGCTAAAACCAGGCTGTGAACTGGATGAAACCACTTGGCCATATAGTTTCCTGGTTTAACCTATATTATTGCTGTCAATAAATTATTTTTATGCCATAAATAAAGTTTAAGTTTTTTTTATATTTAGCATATGTCTGACAAAATTGTTGCTGTTTTCTTATTGGCAGTACAGATTTTGTATAACTTTATTATTTATCCAAATAAAACTCTCACTAAAGTCACATACATTTTTGTATGCTTGTGAAAACCTTGTGATTTATACCATACTCGCTTATAAGTCCAGTCTAACTATAAACTGCACAGACCTAGCTCTGCCATCTCATAATGTGCAGGCTCCTTGGCATCAGCACCATTTGTTTTGGAGTAATCAGCAGAACAAATGGTATAGATCTTGAGCTGACTGTATTATGTTATGGCAGATCAGGGTATATGTAACAAATGGTATAGATCTTAAGCTGACTGTATTATGTTATGGCAGATCAGGGTCTATGTAACAAATGGTATAGATCCTGAGCTGACTGTATTATGTTATGGCAGATCAGGGTCTATGTAACAAATGGTATAGATCTTAAGCTGACTGTATTATGTTATGGCAGATCAGGGTCTATGTAACAAATGGTATAGATCTTAAGCTGACTGTATTATGTTATGGCAGATCAGGGTCTATGTAACAAATGGTATAGATCTTAAGCTGACTGTATTATGTTATGGCAGATCAGGGTCTATGTAACAAATGGTATAGATCCTGAGCTGACTGTGTTATGTTATGGCAGATCAGGGTCTATGTAACAAATGGTATAGATCCTAAGCTGACTGTATTATGTTATGGCAGATCAGGGTCTATGTAACAAATGGTATAGATCCTAAGCTGACTGTATTATGTTATGGCAGATCAGGGTCTATGTAACAAATGGTATAGATCCTAAGCTGACTGTATTATGTTATGGCAGATCAGGGTCTATGTAACAAATGGCATAGATCCTGAGCTGACTGTATTATGTTATGGCAGATCAGGGTCTATGTAACAAATGGTATAGATCCTAAGCTGACTGTATTATGTTATGGCAGATCAGGGTCTATGTAACAAATGGTATAGATCCTGAGCTGACTGTATTATGTTATGGCAGATCAGGGTCTATGTAACAAATGGTATAGATCCTAAGCTGACTGTATTATGTTATGGCAGATCAGGGTCTATGTAACAAATGGTATAGATCCTAAGCTGACTGTATTATGTTATGGCAGATCAGGGTCTATGTAACAAATGGTATAGATCCTGAGCTGACTGTATTATGTTATGGCAGATCAGGGTCTATGTAAGTGAGTATATACTGCACCATTTAGAATGTCAAGTATTGTAAAATGTTTTTTCAGAGGTGTGCTAAGAAATGAAATGCCCAAGAAATTAAAAAATTTACAAATTTGATGATTTTAAAAAAATGAATGAGAATAATGGATAAGAATGTAAAGTTTTCATGGTTGTAGGTAGAGATTTACAACAGGGCTAGGCAAGTCCAATTTTAGTCATTTGATTGACTTGAGTTTATCATTTTTGAATAATTTTATTTTAGTGTACAATTTCTTTATTCAGACCTTTTTGTACCAATAATGGCAAAAATTAGGGTCCTTCTGCATTTCCTTACAGCAATCTTTGGCCTTAAAAGTGCTGCGGGATGGCATGTCTGTCAGTCTGACATTAAAACCACAGCCTTGGAGTGGGAGAGGATTGCTGGGGTAAGTGTACAAGTAAACAAAGTACACATTAATTTTTTATGATTTTTTGAATTACAGAATCTGCTACAGTAAAATAAATGATAAGCTGGTGAAGATGTACTTTATGCCATTGTGGCTTCCGACAAGTCTTTTTGATCTTTGTTTCACCTTTTAATGAAATTTCCACAAGGATCAATTATAGGCCCTCTCTTTTTCAAGTTATTTATAAACAATTTTCTAAAGTGTTTGAAACATTGTTCAGTGTCTATGGTTTTTAACTTATCTTAATAGTAGATTACAAAGCAGCGAGATGGAGAGGTTTATCTCAGATTTTGTGATTCTCACTTTATTACCACAGGGATAAATTGAAAGCTCTTTCTTTTTCATAGTACAGTATGTCAGAGTACCACAGGGACCAATTAAAGGCCCTTTCTATTTCATAGTACAGTATACTGGAGTACCACAAGGATCAATGGAACGCCATTTCTTTTTCATAGAACACTATATTGGAGTACCACAAGGATCAATTGATAACCCTTTCTATTTCATAGTACAGTATGTTGGAGTACCACAGGAGCATATTGGAGTCCCACAGGGATCAATTGAAGACCCTTTCTTTTTCATAGTACAGATTATTGGAGTAACATAGGATCAATTGAAGACCCTTTCTTTTTCATAGCACAGTAAAAGTACCACAATGGTCAGTTGAAGGCCTTTATATTTCATAGTACATTTTATTGGAGTACCACGATGGTCAGTTGAAGGCCTTTATATTTCATAGTACATTATATTGGAGTACCACAGGGATTAACTGAAGGCCCTTTCTTTTTCATAGGAAAGTATATATTAACGATTTTCCAATGTGCTTGAAACATTCTTCTAATATTTTTTTCTTCATGGTTTGTTTGTTGGTTTTAGTGGCACTTTTAAAACATTGGCTATAATTGACAAATGGCTACAACCCCCACCCCCAACAGTTTTCCTCATCTTTCAAGAGTTCAGTTCTTTTTTTCTTTCAGTAAATACCTGTGTGTCTGCCATTAGTTCTGCCTTAGATCTTTATCCATTATTTTGATCTTTGACATCTCTAGTTAATTTGTAAGTAAAGTTTGATGAAGAAGTTACCAATGAGGAGATACAAGTATAATTCTGATTCTTGGTTTTGATGGTACTTTTGACACATTACTGATTATTGGCAACATCATGCAGAGGAAATAACAGCCAAGTAACTTTCTCAAAGACTTGCCAAGGGAAACAACTTGAACAGGTTTTAAAGACTGAACCCTTGGATTACAAGTTTGATACTCTGTTAAATGGGGATGCTGATAGTGATCATATGTGACTGTGTTTTTTAATTTCTGCAATAAATAGTAATTTTTCCAGCACTGTATAGATGCAGTCAGTTATTGCTGACTCAGACTTAACATGGTTTGCCACAAAGTACTTGTCAGCGGAATAACCATGGCTGGCACACAAGCTGACAAGAAAAATGTGATAACCATGTTATAGTCTGATTCTATAGGAGTGAAATGATTCATTGATTGAAGCATCTATGTTTTTGCTGTATTGATACATATAATGATACAAGGGGTGGAAAATCAATGTAAAACGATAACATATGCAAGTTATTTTAATCTTCAGCAGTCATCGATAATTATTAGTCACTTGTCCTTTTATTCTTCAAATTGAGAATTCATTTGAAACAGCTGTTATAGGCACCAGCACTCATTTTTGTTGGTAAAATGAAAAACAAATTGACAGCACTCACTTGCCTTCTAGAAGTATCACCAAGGGACATGGTTAGTAATATTGACACCCACCCCCCAATTCCACGCTGATTATTTTATCCCAACAGCTTGTTCAACATAAAGGATACATTCTACTTTGGTAAAATTTGAAAACTACACTTCTGGTATCACACAGTGAAATATGTTCCATTAAGTTAACATTGGTGATTATTTTTTGTTCTGGTCCAGGGTAAACAGTAATCACCAATCAGAACTTAGCAGAGTATACTCACTGCTTGACAAACAGGAAATATTCGCAAAGTGAGAGAGAAACTTAGTGCCAAAAGTGATCATTAATTGTTCTGTAAAGAACTTAAAAAGAGATGCTGCAATACCTGCGATGCAGTGTCTGTAACCTACAGACTGTGATGCAGTGGCTGTAACCTACAGACTGTGATACAGTGGCTGTAACATACAGACTGTGATACAGTGGCTGTAACCTACATACTGTGATACAGTGGCTGTAACATACAGACTGATGCAGTGGCTGTAACCTACAGACTGTGATACAGTGGCTGTAACATACAGACTGTGATACAGTGGCTGTAACATACAGACTGATGCAGTGGCTGTAACCTACAGACTGTGATACAGTGGCTGTAACCTACAGACTGTGATGCAGTGGCTGTAACCTACAGACTGTGATACAGTGGCTGTAACCTACAGACTGTGATGCAGTGGCTGTAACCTACAGACTGTGATACAGTGGCTGTAACCTACAGACTGTGATGCAGTGGCTGTAACCTACAGACTGTGATACAGTGGCTGTAACCTACAGACTGTGATACAGTGGCTGTAACCTACAGACTGTGATGCAGTGGCTGTAACCTACAGACTGTGATGCAGTGGCTGTAACCTACAGACTGTGATACAGTGGCTGTAACCTACAGACTGTGATACAGTGGCTGTAACCTACAGACTGATGCAGTGGCTGTAACCTACAGACTGTGATACAGTGGCTGTAACCTACAGACTGATACAGTGGCTGTAACCTACAGACTGTGATACAGTGGCTGTAACCTACAGACTGTGATACAGTGGCTGTAACCTACAGACTGATGCAGTGGCTGTAACCTACAGACTGTAATACAGTGGCTGTAACCTACAGACTGTGATACATTGGCTGTAACCTACAGACTGTGGTACAGTGGCTGTAACATACAGTGATACAGTGGCTGTAACATACAGACTGTGATACAGTGGCTGTAACCTACAGACTGATGCAGTGGCTGTAACCTACAGACTGTAATACAGTGGCTGTAACCTACAGACTGTGATACATTGGCTGTAACCTACAGACTGTGGTACAGTGGCTGTAACATACAGTGATACAGTGGCTGTAACATACAGACTGTGATACAGTGGCTGTAACATACGGACTGATGCAGTGGCTGTAACCTACAGACTGTGATACAGTGGCTGTAACCTACAGACTGTGATACAGTGGCTGTAACATACAGACTGTGATACAGTGGCTGTAACCTACAGACTGTGATACAGTGTATGTAACATACAGAATGTAATGCAGTGGCTGTAACCTTGAGACTCTTATGATATTGTGGTTGTAACCTTAAAACTTTGACACAGTGACTAACCTTTAGACCTTGGCACAGTGACTGTAACCTTCAGGCTTTGGCACAGTGACTGTAACCTTCAGGCTTTGGCACAGTGACTGTAACCTTCAGACTTAGGCACAGTGACTGTAACCTTCAGACTTTGGCACAGTGACTGTAAACTTCATACTATGATACTGTAGGTGTAACCTATAGACTATGATGCAGTGGCTGTGACATACAGACCATGATGCAGTGGCAGTAATTTGGAGTGTCATGCAGTGGCCATGACATACAGACTATGCTACAATGTTCAAAAATTTCAATTGGCAAGGCATGTGAGATTGAACTTGTACTTACCCTGCATAAATTCTACTATTCCTACACTGTGTCTGATACTGAATCTGCCTAAAATGCCATTCCTCTAAACTGAACAAGCATCTTGAAAATACAATTTGCAATTCCTCACCTACCACTCTTCCAACTAAACAAGCAACTTGAAAATGTGGCTTGCCCTTCCTTACCTGCCAGTGATGAATATTAGGAGACAGGTGGAATATTATTGCAAAGTACAAACCTAATGCTTTTAGACACCTGCTCACATCCCAAGGTCAGAGGCTATAAAATGTTTTCAAACGGTCCAAGTTATTGGTAATGCGAATGCAGATATCATAAAATATTTATGTACATGTAATAATGTGTGTTTTCATATCTATTTTGCAGATGCAATATTGTCCCATTAACAAGATGAAGACATGAAAAACTGTAATGCAACACAATGGAATAACGGCAATAATTCTTGATTGAAAAATTGAAGACAATACTGCTATACCTCTTCCTCGTGAGCAGCCAGGTCCATAAACATTGATCACAGTACAATGTGTGGGATAGCAAGTGAAATTTTTGGTGGGGGTAAAACAGATGGAAGAGTGGGTGGGTGTGCTGTGTTCCAGTTATAGATGTGATTCATGATCTCCTTGGTCCTACACTATACACAAATATTTGTATAATGGATTTCAGTAATGGATAATGCATCTTGAAACTAAAAATAATAAATTCTTGACAAAGTTTCAATATAAATCCAGTTTACATGCGGTACTCACAAATTCATTAATTGGCAAACTTTGAAATTGCCTCCATTTCTGTATTAAACCATGTGCAGAGAATTAAAGAGCTGGATCCATGCACAGCAGTATTGTTGCACCAAGTAACTCCTCAACATAGCTATTTAAATTGTCACTAATTACTCATTGACTCAGTAACTCCTCAACGTAGCTATTTAAATAGTCACTACTCATTGACTCAGTAACTCCTCAACATAGCTATTTAAATTGTCACTAATTACTCACCGACTCAGTAACTCCTCAACATAGCTATTTAAATTGTCACTAATTACTCACTGACTCAGTAACTCCTCAACATAGCTATTTAAAGTCACTACTCATTGACTCAGTGACTCTTAACATAGCTATTTAAATAGTCGCTACTCATTGACTCAGTAACTCCTCAACATAGCTATTTAAATTGTCACTAATTACTCACTGACTCAGTAACTCCTCAACATAGCTATTTAAATTATCACTAATTACTCATTGACTCGGTAACTCCTCAACATAGCTATTTAGTCACTACTCATTGACTCAGCAACTCCTCAACATAGCTATTTAAATTGTCACTAATTACTCACTGACTCGGTAACTCTTCAACATAGCTATTTAAATAGTCACTACTCATTGACTCAGTAACTCTTCAACACAGCTATTTAAATTGTCACTAATTACTCACTGACTCAGTAACTCCTCAACATAGCTATTTAAATTGTCATTAATTGTTCATTGATAGCACATGGAATTAATTGAATATAACTTCTTGTTTTGTTCTAACATTCACATGCGGCATATTGCACCATCTCAGAATACTCGTCAATTTTGAAAAATTAAAAAAGATATGGAATGAGAAGAGCAAAATCAGAAATATGTATGCAAGTTATTTTTGAATACATCAATATCACGTTGAAGAGCAATCAACAGATTTGATGTAGCAGAAACTTGGGAGTTGTCCACAGCGCAATTTTAAAATCAGGGTTCCCACGCTACCGGGAAATCGGGGGAAAAATCTGGAGAAATTGTAACTTTTTCCTGACCGTGAAAAGTCCTTGAATTTTGCAAATATTGATGTAAGTCACGAAAAACTCTGCCACCACCAGATGCATGAAACAATTACGTAATTGATTCATATCTGAATTGATCGTGAGTTAAAGTTATTGAGTTCTGACCAGTAAATTCGGAGGTTGCAGTATATATCATTTGGGTGCTTGCCCTAAACATATTTGTTGAGTCAATCTACACACTCAGTGGATTATTTCTGTCTAGTAGAATTTTTTACCCAGCAGACAGCTTGATATCTGTATTTTTTCATACATTGAAGATATGAAAACCAGTCTAGCATCACAAGTGGCCAACAAGGTGTCAGTAAAGCGTAGCCACTTACCAGATGGCCTAGCAAACTTAAACGTTCTTAAATCAAGTCAGACCCTCATTAAATTGATATGAAAATTATTTATTTTCACATAAATTGCAAGTATTAAAATCGTTATGTCTTTAAACTGCTGAAAGACAGAACAAAACTAGGACGTTGATGAAATTTGACCTGGTACTCGCAATTTGCATTGGCAGTCGTAGGAGTACACAAATTTCACAACCCACATGTTCATAACCTCATAGATACCATAGTCACGTGATATCTAATATCCCATTTCAAATGCTGTAGAAAAAAAAATATTAAATGAAAGTCGCATGCTGGTTGTAATAAAAATACAAAATCGAAAGAGCTCAAAATTATACATATTTATCCCTAGAACTGCCGGGGTTTTGTTTTCTCACCCATGCAACCGAGAAATCTAGCTGTTTTGCTAACCTTACTTTTCTTATCTCAGTATAGTCGTCTCAGTCAAGGTGTCCACATGCTCAGAACTACTTTAAAAAAAAGAAAACCTTGTTGTCTTCATCTGTGCCTGACGTAGTTGTTCTAAAAACAAACAACACCACCAAGCAGCAGAGGGGGCGAATCGGACATTTTGTCCAATCGTCATTTGGCTTAATTAATACCTTCTGCACTCAGCGGATCCAGCGTCGTCAGCGCCTGGTAAAAAAAAAACGTCGTCGTCGGGGGGTAAATCGAACGTCATTTAGTTTAATATACTTTCTGCACTCAGCGATCCCAGCGTTGTCGGCGTCGGGTAAAAAAGCGCGACGACCGCGTCGATGTCATCGCCCCCTCTGCTGCTAAGGGGCTATTTACAATTTAACCGAATATTTGGTCAAGTCCGATACGATATCGTGTCCGAGGATCATGTAAATTTATCGTTACAAATCCATGTGGGGTCGACTGAGCATGACTAAAAAAGTTTCGAAAAACATTAAAGTCCATGTCACCGCCGCACCATGTCTGCCAAATATTTTGTAGCGTGTGTGTATCAACGCCGTTGAACACAGCAAGAATATTACAGTTATCTCTGATTACTTTTGGAATCTGAGTGTATCGTTGAGTGACATATATCACGTCAGTGTTTTTATGCCTACCTCTGGAAAATATCCTAGCTGGGTTTTTTTGATTGTCTAACATAACATCATCGTACACGACTAAATTGTTAATGTCGCCATCAATATCATCGATACCTGGTGCATCATTGATATCTGTAATAAACTCAATAACATTTTTTTCAGTGATCGCTGATGCATTCTCGTTGAAATCTTTCAACACCTCGTAGCATCGTTGATCATCTACGCTAGGGGCGATTAAATACAACTTATCCCACTTCATCCATCTCATTATTAAATTAAGTAACAATTGCGTCTTGCCGGATCCAGATGGTCCGATGATAATCATCCGGATCGAGTTTGGTAACGCTGCAACATGCTTAACTGGTTCTCTTGTTTTAGTCGCCGAAAAATCAATTATATTCATATCTCTATACATAAATTATGGATCTATATTGTGTGAAGTGTAGAGTGCGTACTGGCACAAATGATATGACAACCGTTACAACAAGAAATAATAGATCAGCACTTACTGGTAAGTGTGTACAATGCGGTATAAAGAAATTTAGATTTATTTCTATTAGACCCGGGGATGTTTTAAAAAAAAGCGAGGAGGTGATATTGCAGCCAAGTTATCAAAACTCCCCGGAACACCGTGGGCAAAGTATCCAGGAGAAAAGCACCTCCCAGGATATAGCTACTGTGGCCCCGGAACACGATTAGATATCAGACTCGATGATCAAAATCAGCCCAAACCCGGTGAGTATCCAATAAACGCTATCGATAAGGCGTGTCATGCTCATGATGTTGCTTACTACAAAAGTAGCGATCTGCAACAGCGTCATATCGCGGATGTAAAATTAATTCACGCGTTAAATGATATTCCTGATAAATCATTCAAAGAAAAATTGGCCTCATGGTTGGTAAAATTGACTATGAAAGGTAAATTAATGATGGGCGCTGGTAATTAATAACAACATGGAATCCATCTATTATTCTCCGAGAGGATACTGGAAGGGGAAGGCCGCAATTGGTAAGCTTGCAAGCGCTGCAAAAGTGAAAAAGGCCGTTGCGGCTAATTGGTTATTCAAACAGGCTATATGGCAAATCTATCTACCACCGCCTAAACAAATCAACTTTTCGCGCTTTGATGTCAGCATACCTAATGAGGTTCATCAGGCTGATATACTATTTCTGCCGCATGACAACGGTTACAAATACGCGCTAACCGTAGTTGATGTTGCGAGTCGATACAAACAAGCGGAGCCGTTAAAAACAAAGTCAGCAACTGAAGTAGCCGATGCGTTTGAGCGGATTTATCGAAGGGGTCCTCTGCGCTGGCCAAATCTATTACAAGTTGATCCTGGTAGTGAATTTCGCGGCGCTGTTTTATCAACGCTGAAACATCATAGCGTCGCGGTACGACGAGGTCATACTGCGCTACATCGTGATCAGGCAATTGTTGAACGATTCAATCGGACTCTTGCTGAACGGTTATTTGGATATCAGTACGCAAAAGAATTCATCCAAGAAAAACGATCTCGTGAATGGGTCAAAAGGTTGCCAGGCGTAATTGCCGCGTTAAATAACGAGATTACCCGAGCAATCAACATGGAGCCTAGCGACGCGATTAAAAAAAGGTATATACCCGGAAGATCAAAAATAGATAGCGTTTCCAAGCCGATTCTCGGCGATGTCACTGTTAGATATCTATATGAACCAGGAGAGCTTGAAGGCGGCAGAAAAAGAGCTACTGATCCTATTTGGAGTGTTACCACACATAACATATCAACGATAACACGATCAACTGGTAGACCACCGATCTATAGACTGGATTCAACTGCCCCACAGCGGGGGTTTACACGCGAGCAACTACAAGTGATACCTGACGATACTCAATTACCCCCGCGTGGTCTTAACTAGCGCCGTTGCGTCTATTACACTCAAGACAGGTCAACCTCACATTGGTTTTGACATGACCGAGACTGTTATCGATCCTGTCCACGGTAAATTGGCGAGCGTCTTTATCCGAATAACGCCAGCGCATTATGCAATTACAACTCGCGCAGTGATTATTCTGTTGTTGTCGTAACGCAATTATTAATTCGGCATCAATATCAAAACGCCGCTGTTTTTTTTTATCCTGTTGGCGGTAACCCGAGAGTTTTCTATCAATGACGCTTGCATCGATGATGTCGTTGTCGGTGACTTTGTCAGTGACTTTGTCGGTGACTCCGTCACTGGCTTCGTCAATAACAATTCTTCGAAGCTGATTTATCCTCCGTACTCTGGACACTGCAAGATAGACTAGATTCGACCATTTGATGCGATTATCAACCATCCAAACAGTTGTATCCGTGATAGTCAATCCCTGCGAGGAATGTATTGTTGTTGCGTATCCTAGCGTCCACGGGGATTTATCAGCACGTAGCGCGTCCTCGACGACGCTGATATCAACGAGCACGATATCATTCAGCACAAGAATTTGTTTTTTTGTCCCTGACGCTGTCGGGCCTGGAATTTCAACTTCAATGTTTTGCCGCCGTGTATCCGCGGGTCTATAACATAACGGCACTGGGCGCGTTGGAAACTTTTCCTTATGCAACGTAAACAACTTTTGCTGAAGTGTGTCTCTGACTACTTGCTACAATCAAATTAGAAATTTCTACTTGCTACAATCAAATCATTTGGTCTCCATGTTTCCCAGAATTCATTTAACGGCGTTTCCGGAATCACCTCGCGGATTATTTCACATTGAATTCTATCCGGCTGTAATCTGATTAATTTTTTAACCTCGCGCAGTTGTTCATCAAGTGCTCGGTAATCAGTATCGGTTTCTTCATAATAGTCCACAAAACCCTTTAACCAATCATGTGGACCCTCGCCGACAAATGGTGGTGGTTGGCCATGATCCCCGCACATTATCACCGCTGTATTCGCGCGCAGCAACCAATCAAGAAATGTTTGTAAAACATCTAACGAAACAGTACATATCTCATCCCAGATGATAACCTCAGGAATAAATTTTTCACCCATTCGATCAGGAGTCCACTCACCGCCGCTGTATCGAAAAAAGCTGTGATAAGTAACGGCGTCAACATTTCGTTGTTTTATCTCTCGCGCTAGTCTATGGGTTGGTGTAAGCACGATCATACTTGCCCGCGTTCGAAATAATTCAATTGCCCGAGTCGTCTTTCCTGACCCGCCACAGCCGCTTAAATAAACTGTTTTATATCTACAAATTGGATCAGAACACGGTGGTGCATTAGACCATTCTGATAGATTATCACCGCGTAAGTAGTTGTTCTCAACGGTGACATCTGCTGACGGGGAATAATCGCGTCGTATTTCTTTTTTAATTCTCCATGTACCCCAACTCTCGTCCGTACTAGTAAACTCGGCTATGTTTCCCTTATACTTCACGTCAATATAAAATGAATCAGTCGCAACTCTAACTGCGGTGTCGGGAAATCTATTTAACATTGAAAATAAATTTATGCAAGCATAACCCAGCATAGACGCCCTCAAATGTGGATATGCTGGGCTGTCTCCGTCGCTGTAAGTAACAACTGTACCCAACCTTGTTCCATTGGACAAGAAAGCTGTTTTGCAGTTCACGTATCTATTTTTCGCCACTGCGTCCTTGATTACGAAATCATATTCTGCGTCATCTATAATCAGCCGTGAGCAATATCATTTGTAGTCGCAGTTTTTTCCACCTTGTGTGAACTTACCAATTATTCTTCTACCGAGATCTTTTGCCTCTCTGTTTCGTTGGTTAAATATCTTTTTGGACCATTCGATGATATATTCCTCGTCGGCATCAATGTGTTTTCTGGACTCGTCAATTATGCTATCTAGACGCTCCGGTTCTGGTAACCAGACTTCAGTCTGCGCCTGGTATGATATAATCGCGTCACTGACAATCAACGAAACTAGCATTTTACAATCAATCATATACCGTAGCAGCGCTATTGGCAACCACTTCTTTTCAGACATGTGTCTACCGATCCAAATATAGCAACAGCGATGAAGTCCTGCCGCGAATTCAAATGATACTATGCGAGCGAATCCGGTTAAATCAAAATCAGGCAGTGGTCCATTAATAGCAACACGAGTCATTTCATGTCTGGGGTGTCCAAATCGTTTAAAGTACTCAGCGGCGTATCCATACCCGAGAAAACTCGCTGGATAACAGGCAACCATATCAACGGAAATCATAGCGTCGCGGTTGTATCTAGTGTTCCGTAGTCCACCGTGATAGTATTCCAAACAACTGGATTGTACATCCGGTAGAAATTCCTTGCGCGTTGGTCTCCACGCATTTTTCCTTGCTGCAACATGAGCCGCAACCGATGGAATCGTAAAACAATTTGTTAGCAGTTGTTCATCATGCTCTTCAAATTCCATGGCGGTTTTTTTCATCTTGTTGTGAAACGCTTCAGTGCGATATAATTCACCGTTTGGTCTTACAAACTGATCAAAGGTATCCGCATCGTTTTCAGCGCTGCGAAGTAACCACACTGATACAGGGTCGTTTTTACACAAGCAGGCAATAGCATCAAATAGTTTCCTCTCCGCGAGAAAACCGTCCTTGGAGAATTGTTCTCCCAGGAATTCCCCGGGGATATACTTTACTGTTCTATCCCGTGGAAATACTGTGATCGCGGACGTCCACGCGTGTTCGTTATGATCAATAATTTTGATTGGGGCCCCCTTTGATTTATACTTTGATTCGTATAATACTTCACCGGTTATCGTTGTAACGGTTATTGGAAATCTCAACGACGTTTCTAATCTCGCTATGTCGCTGATGGTTGCTCCTCGCTCGCGCACTGTCTCCTCCCACTGGTTGATTTTGCTACGTCGTAAATCAGTCAGTTTGTTTCCTCGACATGCATTTGTAAAATGCTCTATTATTCGTTCTGCTACACAATTTATCCCCGTTGACTGTTTCATCGGCGCTAGTTTTCCGATATCAGGTTTCTTGTTTAACGGGTATATTCCATAAACAACTGCTGTTTCAGGATACGCTCGTTCATAGTATGGTCTGTCAATTCCGGTTAACAGCCCGGGCTTGGAGTCGCGGCTAACAATAACTGTTTTCTTGTCGCTGAGAACTGGTTCAAATTTATCACGTATGATCCAATTACCTGATTCCACCCGGACAATGAATTTTACTCTGAAAAAATACTTTTTACCGTCAAGTTGTGATATTATCGTTGATGCGCGCTTGTCGTTCATGGTAGCATCAACAACACCATCAATTCGAAATGTTGACCAACTATGGGATGCACCATCACGCTTGAATTCATTGATACAATCGCGTATTTTATTTAACAGGGTTCTATCGTTTATTAACGCTTTTGGTGCGTCCTTGAGGGCTCTATCGAGATTGAACTTAATATTTTTCCAGGGCTTAATTGCTGCTAGTTTCTTGAACTCCTCCTCCATATAATTAAAACAAGTATTTAAATAAAAGAATATAGTATAATGAATCACTGCAAATGGTTGATGATTGGGTCGACAACCCCGTGCAATAAATCATGTAGAGGTGAATTCTGCGGGTATCATTTACAAAGCGTTCGTAATGGTTCTCTTGGCCCCCTCCCGTGCTTGGTTTGCCATGTTGGTGTAAGAGGGAAATCGCAGTTGTGTATCAATTGTGGCGGAAAGCGATACAGAGAGTTAAAACGTTATTACGACAAGCGAATAAAAAACGCCGTCATTGACCCCACCGCTGACTCCGTCAAGGACAAAATCATCAAAACTCCTCAAGACTACATTGAAAGGTTTATAATTAAACCAAATAATGAATTAGACAAGTAGTATTATTATACAAATGGACCAAGAATTTCAGCCGCATCCCGTGCTTGTTAATTACGAGGCATCTCGCGACGGCGTTGTTATACATCGTAGACTGAAGAAGCCGGTTGGTACCGTAAATAATCACGGGTATGTGATGTTTGCTGCTGGAGGGAAAAAATATCTCTGTCACAGAATCATCTATGAATGTTTCCACGGATTGATCAACGACGGTCTTGTTATTGATCACATTAATTCTAATTATCAAGATAACAGACTGTGTAATTTGCAAGCTATCTCTCAGAGCGAAAATAGTAAAAAAAGGCCAAACTGGTAAGTGCTCAAAGCGAGCAAAGGGTGTCAAATCGTTTAATACATCAACTCACGAGGAAAAAATATTTCAGTCGATGAATGAGGCAGGAAAATATTTTGACATTTGTATCGCCTCAGTACGATTTGTTGCAGAACGAATATATCAAACAGCGATCTCAAAAAGGACCGGACACAGAATTCAATTTTCGTATATAAATCCTCCGATTATATGAAGTCGCCGTGACGAATTGTCTTTTTAACCAACTGTAATACCTCTAATACTATCAATAGTAATGAATAACACACCTCGGGATTGATACGCAGAGTTCATTTTGTAAAATAATTTTTTTTTTATTTAAAAATAAGATGTTTATAAGAATATGAATATCAAAGACATCAATAATATATTAACCGAGATTTCAAAATTAAAAAATCAAGGAATTGAATTATCTGATGGTCTCAACAGCGAAAGAATATTATCCGATTATGAGATTATTAACGAACAATCGAAACGGGGGCGTTTTACCCTGGCCCGCGAGTACGCTTTTATAAAACGATTACAACATACGATTAATGAAAACCTGTACCACAATGACGTAAATGCATTCATTGGACTATTCACTGCCGTTGAGACAGTACGAAAAAAACTCGGACGTGCCTATGAACGACGGCGGGAGATTTTTAGTAAGGTCAAAAACATTAGAAGGATTATAGACGAAACCCCCGTGGAGCCCCCAGCGTGACGGAAGTGGCGCATCGTTGTATACATTTTTTTTTCCCCCGATAGGTCGTGGTAACGATAAGACGATTGCGTCTGACGCGACAGATTCCTGCCACAGGGAAATTAGAAATTGCGGAGCGATTTGCAATAATGGTAGGTGAATCACTTACTACTCGGCTAGCCAGAGAGCGGCTAGCAGCGCTTAAAAAGTTCATACCGTTACGAGACAGGGTCCGAAAACAACTTCAAACGCGGCAACAACTACAAACTGATTTTGCTGTTGGAAGCGAACAACTCTTTGCCCCGGTAAAAAGCGCAACTGTGCCCGTCCTCGGTGCGCTTGAAAAGATAGCGGCTCAGACCGAGCAAACAAAAAAGTCTCTGGAAACACTTCCTGCGAAAATAGCGGTTGCTACAACACACCAATGGAGGGAGGGGCCGCCACCACCACTCGCTATAACCGACCCACAAGAACCTTATGTTACAATGGCCGATGAAGAAGAACCAGGTGCTACTGCAAGAGCACCAGAAGAAGAAATACAGGGAGAAATACAGGAAGAAATACAGGAAGAAAAACTAGAACAAAAAGATGAATTGCTGCGTTCACCCGGTACTGTACTTAAAAAGAGCACATTAGATAAAATTAGAGGCATCGACAGCGATGAAGAATTAGTTAATTTTACTGTTACAACATTACCTAAGAATATACGAGATACGTATATCAGTAGCGGTCACGAAAAGTATATAAATTCGACGGAAAGATGGGCAAGAATAGTGTATTTAGCAAGTATATACAGCAATATAATACCACCGCGCGATCCCAATTACAAAGCATTCCTCGATAAGGTTAAAAGTAGGAAACCAAAAAAAGGAAAAGGATACTCCGTTTGGAAACTCTTCTGGTAAAGAATCATACAGTTTCGTTACTTGTCCTGGTAATGTTCTCAGTGATATATCACGGCTGGAAGTACTAATCGGAGGAAAACGAGCCGGAAATAACTCTTCGGAAATAATCAATGAGGCCGCTGATATTTGCAGGCGTTTATTTGCAGGCGGTATCATGGACATTAATGTATATCGAACGCTCATAGACGAACTCGTGGACGGTTTTGATGACCACGGTCATTACAGCGATTGACCAATCAATCACTGGTGGTCAATCACTAATTGGAAAACACTGGTGTTTTTATAATAAAGATGATTATACACTACAACCATGATAAACCAGTCAGTGTCTACGTGGTAAACTCACGATTGCCTGTATACCGCGCGTGGTACGGAGACGGTCTCGGTAGCACCATTGCGGGGTTATTTACAAGAATGGCCCCAAAAGTGGCGCCGTTAGCTAAACAATTATCTATGAAGGCCATTGATGTTATTCGTGATAAGGGAATCAGCGCTATTGGAGATGTTGCCGGAAAGGCGTTTTCAGCCGCGCGGGACAAACTAATGTCGTTGGTGAGAATAAAAAAACAAACGCCGCTGGCGGCTCCGCCGCTGCGTTCTACGACAGTGATGCCTGCAAATGTCAGCAGGGTAATAAATAACGCGGTGAAAAAAAAAACTAGCGTCGATGGCTTCGCCAACGACCCCGTCGTCGTTGATGGCGGAGCCATCCACTGATGCGGCAACCAACGCGCTCATGAACGCGATAGCGGGAAGTGGTCTTAAACAAAATTCAAAGAATTTACGACGAAGACGACGTTGATGAATTGCAATTGAAAACATCAACATGATAAATAATAAAATGTTTGCGCGAACCGCTGATCCCGCGTTTGATATGGACGCCCCAGTGCGCAAGGATGATTCTGTCCGTGATTATCAATTTTATTCCTATCAACCACCACAAGCCGACCTACGATCGCGAATTGAACTTCAAGTCCAAGATACCAGTAAATACTTTTTGCCGTGTGAAGCGTTTATCGAAATCGAAGGGGAACTTGTAACAAATGCTGCCGATAATGCACCATACGCAAATGAAGGTCGTGTTCGAGTTGGTTTCGTCAACAACGGTATCATGGCGTTGTTTGAGAGCGCCAGATATCTTATTGACGGGCGAGAAATTGAATCAATAGAACGCGAGGTTGATGTTGCAACAACGATAATTGGGCTAGCGAGATACTCAGATGATTATACAAGATCGGCGGGCCCATCTATGATGTTCGCAAAGGATACCACTAATAACGCTGATCACATTCAGTACATTAACGTGCTGGCGATAAGAGATACCGCAGTTGACCCACAGGCTGAAGCAGCCAACCCAGACCGCAGGGCAAGACCAGGTGACAATTTTACTATTATAAAAAGTACTAACGATAATTTTAATCTAGGATTTGCAACACGATTAGGGATGTTGCAAGGACAACGCCGACGTTTTTCATGCGCGATTCCACTCCATCACATATTCGGATTTTGTAGAAACGTCAGAAAAGTTATCTATGGGGCCAAGCATACAATCGCGCTAACGCGAAGGGGCGATGATAACAATGCAATATGGCGTGCTGCTGGCGTCACTAACGGTAAAGTCGTTTTAACTAAAATAGCATTGTGGATGCCGGTGTTGACTCCATCAGTTACCACGGAAGCACGATTGTTATCATTTATGGAACAGGGGGGGAAATCGTTGTTGAGTTGGCTAGCGGTAACAACTGATGCTAAAGAGGATAATGTCGCTGATACATTTACATGGCACTTGGCATCAAAACAGGGTGTTTCAGCCCCGCGTCATATATTTATAGCGCTACAGAATAGGGATCGATTGGGTAATCAAGAACGCAGCCATATGATATTTGATCGATTAGGAGTCAGGGAGGTTTCGCTGAGAATAAACGGACAACAGGAACCATCCGAGGATATACAGCTTAATTACGGCGACAACCATGTCGCACGTGTGTACCATCGATTGCTGTCATATATGGGTCGTGATCAAAATGTTGACACCGGTTTGCAAATATCACAACTTGATTTTAAAAACCTGTATCCGATTTATTACTTTTCGTTGGAACATCTTGATTTAACGAGACAATCCGTCGTTGATATGCACTTCCGAGCTCGTATAGACCCGGGTGGTGTTGATTATAGAGCGGTTGCTGTCATTCTCAGCGATAAATCAATGCTGTTGGAAGGTGTTGGCGGACGAATGAGAATCGTTGATGCACCAGTGGAAAACATGTAATTGAAAACACAAACGCGTTTACAATAAAATGTCGTATAGTGTTGTCGGTGTAGAGTTGACCGATGGTCAAGTCAAGAAATTACAATCAAAGTCCGCTAAACAATGTGGAACCACAATAACGCTGAAGCCGTCACAGATGGCAGGTGGTAATCATAAGATATCGTTAACGGCGCGTCAAATAAAACATTTCAATGATGCGATGAGGAATAAAAAGGGTGTTCAAATAAATTTCTCGGCCACAGCGATTAAAAACATGGAAAAGACCGGTGGGATATTTCCGTTGTTAGCTGCGATTCCGGCGTTGATTGCCGCGGCCGCACCAGCAGTGGCTAAGGCGGCGGCGTTGGGGGCCGTTGGTACCGCGGCGGGAATGGCATTGAAAAAGGCAACCGGGAAAGGCTATAAAAAAAAGAAACGAGGACGACCCGTAGCCGGAAAGGGTCTAAGACTACCGGGAACCCCGTATTCATGGTACTCGGGGAAGGGTCTAAGACTACCGGGAACCGTTTATTAACGCAAGAGTCTATGGTTGAGGAGTCAATGACTCCTATGTCTAATTTTGATTTAATAGATGCCGCAGACGCGTTAGCGATAAAAAACTTCAGAGGTGTTTTATGAGGGATCAATTACCGACAAAACCAAGGAATATTGAAACCGGTATAATTAACCTCGATAAATCCTCCGGAGCGGGAACTCATTGGGTTGCATACGCGATTGATCCGCGTGCGATCGTCTATTTTGATTCATACGGGTTAGCCCCGCCGAACGAGTTCATGCGGTATATCCGGGCGTGTTCAGCCCCGGTTTTTTATTCCACGCTGCCAACACAGCAATTAAGTGACCCACCGATATGCGGCCGTGAGGCATTGAACATACTCGCGGCGATTTCATCATCGCGGAAACCACCTCATGTGGTTGTAAACGAATACACTAGTGGGAAATTTAGAGGCAATTACATTAGATAATAATGATTGATATCTGGGGACGACCGGTTTCGGCGCTGAAAAAATCCACGGAAACGCCCGCCACCGATGACATAAAAAAACTAATCGAGGATGAAATCGCTGATACGTTAAATCTAACCAGTGTTGACCCGGGCGAAATAGTTGTATTTCAAGACCGCCAGGGCAAATTGAAATCCAGTAATGTGTCACTCGACGATGTTTTAACACGACAGCGTGATGCCGCCGAGAACACTATCGCGTTGTATACCAGCGACGGACGACTCAAACCGGGTGAATCCATCCTGACGATAACGAATAGGGTAACATTAATCCAAGACGGTTTTATAAGGTTAGATAGATTGGTGACCAAACTTGACGCGCAGGTGAATAAATTCGCCGAGGTGGAAAAGTCTGTCACAGGTATGCAACTCACTACCGCTAGTTTTTTTGGGACACCGACGGTAACCGAACCGAATATTGCAACAATAAAAATTACTATTTCGGAGTTTACAACGCTGTCGGGCCAATTTTACGCGTTACGAAAAAATGTTAACAGGATCGATGACAACTTTGATAAATTCTTTGGTAAAAAAAATACCAAGCTGGATGAAATTACAACAACTATAAATGATATCACTGCGTACGGACAAGAAATAAGAACAATCAAAACTGATGTTGCAGCGAACAAAGGGAATATAGACGCGCATACAGGGGAAATAAGAACAATCAAAACTGATGTTGCAGCGAACAAAGGGAATATAGACGCGCATGGACGGAGAATAGAAACAATCGTTAGTGTTGCATTGATCATGAATAATGTAGACACGCATAGACGGAGAATAGAAACAATCGGCGTTAGTGTTGCATCGATCATAAATAATGTAGACGCGCATACAGCGGAAATAAGAACGATCAAAACTGATGTTGCAGCGAACAAAGGGAATATAGACGCGCATACACAGGAAATAGGAACAATTAAAACTGATGTTGCAACAAACAGAAGGAATGTAAACACGAATATACGGGAAATAAATATACTCATTCCTAAGGTTGCAGCGCACAGGAATAATATAGACGAGCATGAAGTGGAAATAAGAACGATCAAAACTGATGTTGCAGCGATTAAAGACAAACTACCGGGAATGACAAAAATAAAAATCCCTCATGAAAACACCATCAACTCGGTATACACAATTCGGCATGGGTCATTCACTTGGATATCTTCTACACAGAATATAGTAAATATTACCGCAACTGTTAAGGGCATTTATCGATTGACACTGGTTTCAATGATGCAGTTTAATATATCATCGTCGAGTTCATCCGGGTTTAACAATACAATATCAACAAATATAGACAAGGACGCAACTGAACCGTTTACAATTAGAGCCGTTGATAGAAATTTAGTCAGGGCAAACATTACATGGTATGTGGAATTTGTAGTGGATTTAAGTAATTAAAAACACTAGCTCTTTTAAAATAAAAATGACCACCAAGGTAATTGAATCAGAGGTATCACCGACGTCACATCAATATCGATTCGATACCGTAAAAGAATTCTCCGCGAATTTGAAAACGCTTTCCGAACAATACCGTGTGAAAATAAAAAAATACCGTCGAAAAATAACCGCCATCGACGCGGCCGTGTACTCGGTGTCCGGTATAGTAGCTGGTACCGGTGTTATTTTATCCACGGTGACCATGATGGCCCCGATCGCTGTTCCAATCGCTATCTCCGCGGCGACAACAATTGCTGGAGTCGCCAACGCAATCACTAGAAAGATATCATCGTGTTATCAGAAAAAACTCAACGAGTATACAGTAAAACATCAAATAGTATCCGACGCGTACTCGAAATTATCCGGGTTGATCTCGTTGTCGATCGATAATTCGTTTATATCCGATGTTGAATTCTCCACGATGGTCCAGTTGTATGACTCCGCGATGTCAAAAATCGAGGATTTTCAACTGGAAGCTGGAAACCACGTCGCTGAAACCACTTCAATGGGCTTAAAACATTCTCCTGAAAACAAGCAGGTTGTTAATATTCGGTGTTGAAATTGAACACTAGAAACAGCGAATAATAATAATGTCGCTGAACCCCGAAGGGTTTCAATTACTTCAACGGATCGCGGAGAACACCACTCCGGTACAAACAAGTATGATATCAATAACGTCAACGAAACCCGAATTCAGTGTGAACTTCCCATCATCGGTTCCAGTGAAGGAAATAGCGCTGGCAAAATTGCGAGTATATCACAGTTGGCCTAATATCCGAGCGGACGCATTTAACGGACAACAACCTAATAACTCGCTGGTTTTTGCATGGACAAATAAACCCGATGGGGCCCCAGACTGGAAGGAGGTTACAATACCAACTGGGTCATACCAAATAGAACAAATCAATAAAGAATTTCAACGCAGGATAAAATCGATCACAGGAAAAGAATCAAAAATCGCTATTACGGTTCATGAACCGACGTTATCGTCGACGATTGAAATAAGCACACCGGGGTATATGGTTGATATTTATAACAGTTCAATAAGAACCATACTAGGATGGCCCAAGAATCCACCTCATGGAATCGCCGCGGACTTGCACACGAATGCGCAATCGTATCACGAGATTAATCCCGGGTATCGAGATGATTTGTCTATTATAAAAAACACGTTATTACCCAGCAGATTTATATTTCAAAACAGGAATACCATGCAATGGTATTTTCCGTATAAGGAAACTCCTGAATCGTCCGCCGTGGTCACAGTTAATTTAAATGATATCGCTAGTGCTTTTATCGAGATTAATCGTAATTACCAATTGCAACTAGAACAGCTACGGAAAACAAAAGCACGAAAACACGTTGAGGTGTTAAATCAACTTATATCAGACATGGAATATATTAATGAGCGAATCGTTAAAACAATATCTGCTAACAGCGATGATAATAAACAAAAATTCCTAACCCAGTATAATATCACAGAAGCCGATTTACCCGATTTCAAGTTTCCAGGATACAACGCACCAGAACTAAGAAAATCTCTTAATGATTTTCTCGGTCCATCAATTGTCCTCAGACACGATAACGGAGAGGGCGGTAGGCATATTGCCCCGTACAACGTAAATATTGCATCGGTGATAGCAATCAATTTAGTGTGTGATGTTATCGAAGCGAGTTACCAGGTGGATACCACGCAATCAAATCAGGCTCAACAGGGGTATATCCTTTATTCATTTTCACCAACAGCCTCTCCGGGATTTTTAATCGTTGAGAGTCCAATTAATCCGGTCTATATGCGATGTCATAATCGGTTTTTAACGAGAATTAATTTCAGACTTACCGATCAGTCAAATAACCTAATTGATCTACAAGAGGAGGAGTTAGTGATCACTCTGTTTGTAAGATCATAAAGATTTTTATTGTAGCCTCTTAGCAGCAGAGGGGGCGATGACATCGACGCGGTCGTCGCGCTTTTTTACCCGACGCTGACAACGCTGGGATCGCTGAGTGCAGAAGGTATATTAACTAAATGACGTTCGATTTGCCCCCCCCCCCCCGACGACGACGTCGTTTTTTTTACCGGGCGCTGACGACGCTGGATCCGCTGAGTGCAGAAGGTATTAATTAAGCCAAATGACGATTGGACAAAATGCCCGATTCGCCCCCTCTGCTGCTCACCACCAAGAAATATGTAACAAAAAACATACTAACTTAAGGTCAATCCATCTTTGAGAACATACAAAACATTTCGATCGAGACATGCATGCACACAATGTCGAGTTTATTGGTATTTTGTTAGTTTCACACATTATGGTCAACTGTATCCTATATGCAGGCCTAACTCAGTACATTTTTCAGGTCAGCGTTGTTAAATGTACCTAAAGCCATCTAACTAAATTTAAATACTTCGTGTGAAACAAATTATATACTGTCAGCTACATTTAATGACGCTGACCTGAAAAATGACTGTGCTCCAGGTAGGATACAGATAGGATAAACTTCTCAATGCTGTGTGGAATGAACTATGACAGAAAACACTGATCCATGCACATAGACTAGACCTACATACTTCATAGCCTCATGGAGAGACAAATAGTATAACCCCTTGACTGGAATTTCCTTGTCTTGGTCCAAAATCCCAACAAAGATTCTATTCATCAAGGGACACTCAGGCAATACACATTACTGGCCATAAAAATTCCACCTCTCTCACCAACTACAGAAAACTTAGTAACAGCCAGAAATGTGTTATGTCAAACACGCTTTCTTCTAATTTTAAGCATCTGAAATTGTGCCCCAGTTCAAGCAAACATATACCTACAATCTGTAATGACAGATAATGCATTTACCAGTTAGAAGGAATCATTTTTCCATCCACACATTAATCCATAAGCAAATTTCACAGTAGCACTTGCCATATTTCCAAGGCAGAAAAAGTAATTTTCATAAAAACCGTGAACTTGAAAGTTCAGCACATTATCTGCTAGGGTCAGTGTTTGGACGGTTTTTCATACATGGGCGTAATTTTCCAATCAATATTAATTACAACACAAGTATGTCACAAAACAGTTTCACCTCCCCTAAAGAAATGGAGAGTTATATACAATAGTGACGCAGATCTCTAATTACCCACGAGTAATCTAATGCAACATGTTAGTCTTTGCTTGTACTAAGTATAACTACAATAGAGATGTGTAATCAGTATCATTTCATTAATTACAATATAACTTTTCAAAATTGGAACCGATTAAAATAATCATTTTCTTGTAATAAATATTAATTATTTATTGTTAATTTCATACAACTTTCATATATTAAAAGTGATAATACCTCATTATTATGCGAGATTTTATGTTGTGTTTTTTTCTTTGCTCACGTGTATAAACTGTGTACTTTGAATCCAACGTCACATCACAGCCCTCAACAACACATTTGTATTAATGAGCTGCACATAAACATTTGGATGTGAACTATATTACACTAGTGAAGAGTTCTTTTAACTTTAAAGGAAAATATTGGGTGAGAAAAATAATCTTGCCTCATGGGGAGACAAATAATGTAACCCCTTGACTGGATTTCTTTGTTTTGGTCCAAACCCCAACATAAATTCTATATGTATCACCTGACTACCATGTTAATTTGTGCTCTCTTGATGAATCTGACTGGCCAGATTGCAGCAACAGTGACAGGTTTCTTGTCATTGTTCTCCAAATAAATATTTTGAGAATTGTATGTTCTTTCTGGTTTTTACAAAAGGTATCTGACTCATTTAATATAATTGAATTTTGTACAACAACATTAAAAAGGATTGTGCTGTTGATATCACATGACTATTGAGATTTGTGAAGTCATGTGACTAGTAATGCAAATGGCAAGTACATATTAGGTTTCATATATGCTGCAGTTTCATCTATACTGAGTGGATTAAAGACAACGATTATAATACTTGCGATTTCTGAGAAGATAAATCATTTTGTATCGATTTCTTGCAGGTATGAGTCGATATAACATCGTTTAAATTTGCTTAGTCTGCTAGTAAGTGACTACCATATGTCGCTAGGCCTACCCCACAGTGGCGGCAAATTCCAAACTTTCAATATGCAATTTTTGACCACACATTCCCAACCTAAATGTGCATGGCATGGGAATATGTGGAGTAAATCCGGATTAGAAAAAGGACTGCTATTCGTTTTAAGCCAACTTTGTTGTCCAAAATGTCGAATCTGAGCTGAAATTTGGTGAGAAACTATTACACAGTGATATGTAGCTGGAAGCATTGGTTTCAGATCTTAAATGGAATGCCTGAGAAATGGGTAAATTGTAATTCCTTGTATTAAACTAAGATGATACAAGTTGGGACTGGTTTATAGAATTACAAGAAAATATCTGCTCCATAAACTTCAAAACAGCTGCTCGGATCATACTTAGAGTACCACGATCAGAGCACACCTCCCCGCTGCTCTGTACCCTAAACTGGCTATCCATTCAATCCAGAATCAAACACAAAATTTGTTCTCTGTGCTATGTTTCAGTTGGACTTGTTCAACATACCAATCCGACCTCACCCATGTGTACACACCAGCAAGATACTCGCGCTCCTCTTCTGACAATCATATACTCATTATTCCCACTATGAAAACAAAGTCACATGGACAGCGTTCTTTTGCATACCAGGGCCCAGCAACGTGGAATGAATTGCCCAATGAACTTAGACACAAAGACACAGTGATCCCATTCAAGAGTGCTCTCAAAACTCACTTATTTCGACTGCAAGAACAAACTTACCAAGACCTAATAATGCTTCCTACCTTAAATATTCTCAGCATGTTTTGTTTTTTTGTTTTCTAATTTCATATTGTTTGTTTTTGTAATCATATCATTATGTTTTTTATCTTATAGGTGTTGTCTAATGTTGTAAAGCGCTTAGAGATTCTAAAGATTCGGTGCTATACAAAGTCCTCATTATTATTATTAAATCACATCACGTCATTTCTTTCATTTTCAGTTCAACAGATATCAATTTAAGGCAGTGAATGGAAAAGACAGCTACTTGATATTGTATACAAACGTGCACTAAACAGTATAAAATCCTTTACAAATCTTTTTTTCTCAAAAATAGGTTACAACAAAAGAAACACTGGTACAAAATAATATTTCATTATAGTAATGAAGTTGAATTATGAAATGGTATTGTTCGTTGCTAGGAATGTATCAAGAAGTCCTAGAAAAAGGGCATCGGGACTTGAGGCTCATTTCTGGTTGGGTCCTTAAAATTCAGTTCAGAGCAAAACAAAGTCCACAAAAATTATTACCCTCAAAAGGGCAAAACCACAGTATCTTTCCATAAAATGCTTGAGGTGATCCAAGTGCGCTTTTCTAAGATTTGTTAGAGTAACAGTTTTTATTTTAAGTGACGTGTTCTTTTTAATGCAGACAATCCTTGTTTCTAGTGCTGTAAATACTTGCTTACAAGTTTTGTCGAACTGCAAGCATCAGTAACTCTGAGTTGCCATTGCATAATGCATTAGTAGATTGGGGTCTATGTTGTTTGTTCTACTGATCACTCCTAACAAACATCAAAAGACCCCGATCTGCTAGGGCATTGTTAAGGTTAGATCTGGAATCTACTTACATGCCTGTACACATGCCATGCATGAAATCTTTTTTGTACAGAGAATAATAAAATTATTCTTAACTTCTAGACTGTAACCTTCTTTATGGTAATTAGTGAAAACAAAATGGCCATGCTGAATGGGTGACTGCAAGATTAAACTTCTGGGGGGGAGGGGGTAAAAAGCAACAACACAAATAACTTGTTTCATCAGCATTCCTAGCTTACCATATATATGAGTTTATTTTACTTAGGACAATATGATATCATTCTGAATAAAGCTAACGAATGCAGGTCACAGTCACCTATATCCCATGCAGAGTGACAATTTATAGTTATTGGATTTTTGTTATGTGAACCTCAGAATTTGTAAGCGATCATTGCAATTACTGCTTTCAATCTAATAAGAGATTTATATGCATCACGAAGTATAATTTTCATCCCAAATTTTGACTTAATTGTATAAATTAAAAGGATAGGAAGAGTCTGCAATGTCAAAATGAAAGTAAACAGTCCAAAGAAGAAACAGAACCAGCAATAGCAGATTTTCATTGTAGAAATGTTTTGCTATATTCCTTAATGCAGAAATAAATGCAAATAATCATTTAGAAAATAGAAAGAAAATAAAAAAAAACTAAATTTTGCAGTTTTGTTTATTGACATGTTACGTTGATGTTACAGATTCCGGTCATCATCACTTGCATTTGGAAGGACACCTGTGGTACTTCAGCAATTATGTATTTCATTGCTATTACACTGGAAATTCTAAATCATTCACTTAATACACAGAGATAAAACTCATCAACATAAAACATGTTACAGGTATTCCTCATAGGTTTATAGAATTTTTATGACATTTTCTTATACACATTTCAAGTTTGTATCCTTTTATTGTTTTAACAACAACATTATTATTGTACTGGGTACCTGCACAATATTTGCAACACTGAAATTATCTGATGCCTAATTAAAGACACTATGAAAAACATTTCTAATTCATAACAAAGGTATGTATAGGTTATTTATTTTCCATTTTAAAATTTGTTGACCATATAATGCTTGTATTCAGAAAGTCAAAGCCTGCATGCTAAAGCAGTGCTCAAATAAAAACTTAACAAAACCTTTAAAAATGTGCCTGACAAAGCCATTGATGCTGCCACTGTACAAGTAATCCATATGGTCTCGCTGGTCTATCACTGGGGACAACATAAAATTGCATGTATATTGTAAAACAATCTCAACATCATTTCTAACAGGTCCTTTTCAACTTGTTCAGAATTTGATTCTTTTCAGAACAAGAAAACCTTGACCATATTCGATTTTAAGAAACCTTAGAAAATTCTGGAATAATCTTTATCAGATTCATGCACTTTATGAATTACAGTATCTGAAGAAAATGGTTAGAGTTATCTTCCCTTTACAACTAAGTGTTGTGATGTTTAATCAAGGCAGGAAATAAATTTAATTTATTTAGGAACCATTGTTTGTAACATTTTTGGCAAAAACGAATATTATCGTTTTAAGTCTGCACCTGTTTGAATTTAGTATTTTTCAACTTAGTTTATTTCCCACTGACTAAATATATATAAAGACTTGCTGGTAAGGTAAATGATTCTTGAATGCATTCTAAGTGTCGATATGAAATACTTTAGAATATACAGAAATTGTATTTGGACACATATTTTACAAATGGTAAAAATTCTATTTCTGCCACAAATCTGCAAGACTGCAATAATTCCTTCATCTATGGGAAAGTAGGCAACTTCAGCCGAGTCTGATGAGAAGAAGGGGGAAGGAGTAGTCATTAACGCCTCTGTGTTTTGCCAGCTTTTCTCTTTCCTGAAAACAAATGTTTGGGTTTCATATTGAGGATGACCCTATCACCCTCTCCCTTCTTTGCCTCTCGGTTGGCGGGAATTTGTGCCTTTCTAGCTATTTTCTTTACTTTCTTTGCCATCTGAAATAGAAAATAAAAACATGAATGATTTGAATATTTAAATTTTAAATGCATAACAAGGCTCTAAACCAAACTAATCATTTAAAAGATACCTGGGACAGCAAACATTTACATAGTTTACATCTACTAAACTATGACCAGTCTCCAGTTGTCCCTGTAAACATTATTTATCAAGCAAAAAACTGTTTCAGACTAAAGTGACTTGACAAGAAACTGCTGGCCCGTGTTAATAATGTTTAATAGAAAATGATATACCAATTAGAAGGTGTGGTTTTCTTTGATTTGATGATGTGTCTATTGTATTTACTATGTTGTGTGTGTGAGTTGGATTTGTTGTTGTTGTTGTTGTAGGGCTTAACGCCATTTTTCAGCACACGATAGGCTATACATGGCGGCCAGTATTAATGGTGGAGGAAGAACCTGGGAAATCCCCAGAAAGAACCACCGACCCTCAAGAAACTACTGGCAAGCTTTCTCACATACCCACATTGGCCGAATCCGAGACTCGAACACACGCAGAGGTGAGATGGCAGTGATCCATAACAGACAGCGCTTTAGACCACTTGGCCACTCGGGGCCCCAGCTGGATTTGTAACGTAGCTTTAACAATTTTTCAGTCATATCACTACGATGTCTGCAGTGTGGCAGTTTATAGTGATGTCTAGCACTGGGGCATCATGCTGCAGACATGTAGCATGATGTCCCACCCAGTCACATTATCCTGACACCAGGCTGACCAGGCCTAACAATAACCTCTTAATGCTGAGCGCCAAGCAAGGCAGCTGTACCATTTTTATAAGTCTTTGGTATGACTCAGCCGGGGATCAAACCCACAACTTCCTGTAGCCGAGGCATATGCTACTTACTATGCTGAAGCATGCTGTTACATGAATTCTGGGGGCTCTGAGTGGTCTAAAGTGCTCTCTGTTACAGATCACTGCCATCTCACCTCTGTCTGTGTGGGTTTGAGTCTCGGATTCGGCCAATGTAGGTATGTGAGAAAGCTTGCCAGTAGCTTCTAGTGGGTCGGTGGTTCTTCCTGGGTTCTTCCTCCACCATTAATACTGGCCATCATGCATAGCCTATCGTGTGCTGAAAAATGGCGTTAAACCCCACAACAACAACAACTACTACATGAATTCTGCAAACTGCTTTTGTAGATTAATGCAGTAAAAGGCCTTGGCCTCTCAAAATAATAATACTATTATTATTTCAATAATATTGTAATGCACTCCTTTGGTAAGCTATTACACCTTCTAAACTGCAAACAGCACAGAACCAGATCTGAAACCAAAAGTATTTTCAATCCACAAACTACTTTAAAAGTTACTGTGTGGAAACAAAATTCTTGATGAACTGCAAGGATGCAGATATGTGTCCTTTGCCACAGAATACAGGAGACTATTTTTACTGACCTTGGCATCTCTTACGCCCGACTGGTCTCGTGGAGTCCTAGAGGAACTTCTGGCACGTGATGTGGGAACTTCAGATTCTTCACGTTTCCGCTTCAAGGCTTTTCTACTGGCACTTCTTGACCTCAATCTTGCATAGTGAGTCTGAAATTTAACATTAGATGTTGAAATTTAACATTAGATGTTGAAATTTAACATTAGATGTACTGGCAGAATGCATATGTTGAAATTCATCCCTATTTCAAACCTTTGATATAAATTTTAATTTGAAAGATGAATAAAACATTAGTGTCATCTTTCCATTTTAATTTCTTAAAATATTACAGAAATTAATGAATAGCTGCACGACTACCAAATTCATAATACATGTATATTATAGCAACAGTGTTGAAAATAGAATTTCAAGGACAAGGGATGCTGTGTCCCCTATCCATCCAATCTGGGGGACACAAAACATTTTAGAGGATGAAAGAAAATAATAGTACATGTGGAATAACAGTGCTATAAAAAGGAGATAATCTTTTATGCTTGGACAGCCTTGCCACCTGCCCACTGTGCAACACTTCATCAAGCTGTAACACTACAAAGTGCCATAACTCTTCATCTTCTTGGTCATCTTCTAAAGAGGATCATAAAGTAATGCCGTTTGGGATGAAAGGGTCGCCAAGTACATTTCAACGCCTCATGAATATGATTACCTCTGGTCTAGACAATTGTGATGCTTATAGCAATGATGTCATCATCTACAACGACACTTGGAAAAAATGTTTAGCAACAATTCGGAAATTCTTTGACAAACTCACAGATGCATGTTTGACGGTTAATTTATCTAAAAGTGAGTTCTGCTGTGCTAGTGTATCTTTTCTAGGACATAGTGTGGGACATGGAAAAGTTAAACCTATAGATGCTAAGGTCAAGGCTATCTCTGAATTTCCCATGCCTGTTAATAAAAAGCAACTGATGAAATTTTTGGGTATGGCTGGATACTATCGAAAATTTTGTTCCATTCTAACACTGCTGAACCCCTGACAAATTTATTAAGAAAAACAAATTCCTTTGGATTGAAAAATGTCAGGAGGCCTTTGACAAGTTGAAAGCCAGTTCTTACGACTCCAAATTTCAGCCAATCTTTTAAAATGTTGATGCAAGTGATGTTGGGGTTGGAGCGGTTTTGATTCAAGAAGATGAAAGTGGTATTGATCATCCAGTGTGCTGTTTTTCCAAGAAATTAAATAAGCACCAAAGGAATTATTCAACAATCGAGAAGAAATGTTTGGCTTTGATATTGGCATTACAAAAGTTTGAGGTTTACCTTAGTTCAGCTCCTTCCTCAATTGTTGTATTTAGTGACTACAACCCCCCCCCTTACTTTCATCAGCAAGATGAAAAATAAAAATCAAAGACTATTAAGGTTGAGTTTGTTGTTACAGGAATATAATCTTGACATCAAGGGAAAAAATAATTTAATAGCAGATGCACTTTCCCGTGTATAGAAATGTATTATTTCATATACACTTTTTGTAATTCATAAGAGTACTTCTTATGTTTTTCTTAAAACTCATGTATTAATCTATGGTAAAAAGAAAGCTTTGTCATAAAAAATCTTTCATTTTTTATGGGGGAAGGTGTTACATATATCTGATTTAATATATATTTATTTTAATTTAATTTGTTTGTTTGTCAGTTTTATTTTTTTAATTATTTTTCTTACATGCTACTGTAATGTAAATTGATTCACTGGAGATTATATTTTTTTCAGAAAATTGGTTGACCTTAATCAATCTTTCATAAACACCAGGTGTTGGCCTGGAAGCTGACCTTGATTCAAAATTAGTAAACAAAGTTCAATTTCATTTTAAAATGATTGGTTGTTGTCAAGGTTATGATGGGACTACGTGGGTTAAAAAGTAAACACTTTTTATTTTTATTCTGGGAATAAAATCATTGGTCTAATCAAGGCCATATTCTGTGTACGTGATATAAACATAACCATGTGACCCCCCCCACTTCTGATTTCGCAACTTGGGGGAATTTCGAAACTGTGTGTTATGATACAATATAACCTTTGTTTTAGAGAGGATCTGTTTTTGGACTTTCACACTTGGCATCAAGTTGTTTTCTTTGTTGTTGCCAGATTTTGAGTTAATTACCTTAAGATAATTTGGATTTCAAAAGGATTAATTCTTTATTCTCTGGAAATATTCTGAGGAGTGCTCACACAGAAATTTTGGGAAGACATTGCTTACAAGTTTAATTTGGATTTCCAACACCGGAGTGCCATTATTTGTATTTCTACAAGGAACTGTAGATAAGCACAGTACTGACTATAGCATACGTCATCCATCTTGGAATTTACATCAGGATTCGAACTTGAAATTATTATAACATTTATTACTAGGACTTTTGCAATTTAATTTGTGGATTATTCTTACATTATTTTTGGATTTGATTCTTGAAACTGTAAGTGCTTCTCCTTTTTTCATTTTTACATTATTTTCCAGGAAAATAAATTTTTTGTTAAATTTTAAAAAGCTTGTTGTTTTCACTCTTTCTGTGTAGCTGTTTATTTGAGCCTAAACACATAACATAGGACTACAATGATATGAAAAGAGCAAGTCTGCTTCTGACAGATGCTAAAACAGTTAACTTTCAAAATTTAAAACACATTTCACAATCTGACTGTACATGAATACTGAGTCTTTTTCCTGTACAGGGGCAAATTTTATCTGCAAGACTTTGCAAATACAGGTGTAACAGAATCTCTCTCGAGACATATTCTCCTTTAAAAACTCCAAAATAAAAAAGGATATTTTTTTTTAAACAGATGAATCCAAGTGAGACAGATCTTAAAACTTATATAATTCCAACCTAATTCTAATTAAAGTAATAAATGTCCATATTTTTTGATTTTAGTCGGACTAGAAGCATCTCAAGTATAAACACATCAAAACAAACCTCATCTTTATTTTCAATCTCCACTCCTAGTTCTTCCATTTCTTCTTCCATTTCTGATCTACTCCTTGGCCTGGCTGATCTTGGCAAACGGGGTTTTGCAATCTTCCTCTTCTCTCTAGACAGCAGTGTTATCATGTCTCTTTTTTCTCGAATTCTAAAATCAAATGATTGGTAATTATCTTGATGAAATAAATTGAAATTAAAAAGCAATTTGTTAAAATCAAATAAATATGAAATGTCATAGTAAAAAGGAACTTGTACCCAGTCTAAAACTTCACTACAACAAAGCCCTTTAGTATCTGACAAAGAAGCAATTATGGGTTAGGTGTATGAGATAAGGAACGATATGCCATTATCTGATTGAAAGGGGACTGCAATGCAAATTCAATGGGGCTATGGATCAATTGCATCTCGTAGTTGTAATACATATAAAACATTGAAATAAAAACGTGAAATTAGGATTTTTCTTGTAATTAACCACATGATCACTAAAATATTTTAAATGGTCAAAATTTCACTGATACACATTCTTTCTTATTTTTCAGTGAGCAAAGTGCACATTTATGGCTTATATTTCTGCCACTTGTCTTTGTTTCCATATTATTTCTGACACTTGTCTTTGTTTTCCCATTATTTCCAACACTTTCAATTCTCTACTCTTGATATAATAGCAGCCTTTCTTGCTATCATATAATTTCTGACATTTTGGTGACAGCTTCCCACCTTGTAAGTACCTCGATGTTTTTCTTATTGTCACCTCACAGTGCAGCCCATGCTTATCAACAACTGATATAAAAATAGAACTTGTTATTTGGTGTAATTCTGCATTATTCACTAAGTTAACCAGCATGACCTTCACCAATTGATGAAGTTTTGGCACTAGACTGATAGTCTGTATCATTTTGCATGATTCGCTAGACTCGGTATTAAAATAGAACAGGGTACCAGGCAAGTTTGGTATATGTGAAGACATTTGATATTTACTAGACGCATGGAAGAACAGATGTCCATTTCTGCTGTGGGCATTCATTATACCTCGTCAAATGCAAGGTACTGCAGGTACTCAATTAATACATTACATAAATCAATTAACGATGAAAGGGAATGCCATTAGATCTACCCAACACATGACCACTATCACAGCCACCATCAAAATACCAGAGTAGTGTTAACATTGAGCCCTGCATTACCAACAAGGCAGTCCATTTTTATCACTCATTAACAGCATTGTATCGAGGGAATACTGAACTTGGGGGTCTAATGGTGTGGCACCCATTATTCTGAATCCATGGATTGTCATATTTTAAATACAATCTTTGCTTCTAAACAATCCATGCTCATCTTTTTTCTCATTATCATACAGGAACCATGCTGACATTGATCTAATGTCGCATTATGGAAGAGTTGTTCACAAGTGGGTGTATGTGTCATTAATAATGCAAGAAATATCACTAATAAAATAATGCTAAATCCATTTGAGGAAAAATATTGATAAATGCAGTCAAACTGGCCTGAACAATTTCTGTAAAAAGGCAAACCCTGAATTTTTCTGAATTCTTAGCCCATGAAGGAAAAAAATTCTGGCTATTTACACCCAAGAAAATGTAAATAGCTAAAGGCTCACGTGATATATTCAATCACCTTTGCTCAACTTACCATTACCACTTCTGAATTTGCTATCTGTCATTATTACTTATGGATCTGTGTGTGTGTGTGTGTGTGTGTGTGTGATTTGGATTTTTAAAGTAGCTTTAACAATTTTTCAGTCATATCGCTATTATGTCTGCAGTGTGGCAGTTTATAGTGATGTCTAGCACTGGGACATCATGATGCAGACATGTAGCATGATGTCCCACCCAGTCACATTATCATGACACCAGGCCGACCAGTCCTAACACTAACCTCTTAATGCTAAGTGCTGAGCGAGGCAGCTGTTAGTACCATTTTTGTAAGTCTTTGGTATGACTCAGCCGGGGATTGAACCCATGACCTCCTGCATTTGAGGCAGACGCTCAAATTTAGAAACTTTAGACAAAATCTGAAAAATTGTTCCAATGCATCAAAATATAATTAGGTCATCTACACACATACAAACAGTGATACCAAATTTCATATACCTCAAGTTGTTTTTTTTAATCATGCTAACAAAGTTGTATTAGGTATAGTTCAAAAATGAAAAATTTCTCTAACTAAATTATAAATAATAATGTTCTCAACAAAATTCATTTGAAAAGTTCTTTGCTTAATTGTTCTGACCAAGTGTTTGCCAACAAGTTTTAAAAAACACGCAGAAAACTAAAAAGTTGGGTTGGCAAAATCTTGCTATCGAGCTTATGGTGATGGTCAGACCAGACCAAATTAAACTGCCCATGCTGCAAATAATGATCAAGCTAGAGCATAAGCTGTGCTGAACTATTTCTGGCAGACATTGTCTAATAAAATATGAAATAGAAAATCAAGACATAGCACACACTGTACTGAACTTTCTTTGGGTTACATGCTCTAAAAAATGAACTAGAAAAGCAACAGAAATGCAAACCGTAGCACAGACTGTGCTTGAACTTTTTCTGGCATATATTGTTTAACAAAATATGAAATAGAAAATCAAAGTACTGAGAATACTGTGATACCAATTGACAAAAGATCAGATAGTAGAGAATAACTCCAGAGATATTTCTATCCCTGGAAATCTACTACTCTATTTAATCTAAACATTTTTCAAAATATTCTATTTATGTCACAAGAGAATTTAAATTAACATTTCAAACATTTTTGGTGTAATAATTGTTATTTTCTTTTAAACTGTTTTCTACCATTTCTTTCAAAATTGTAAAAAGTTATACCACAAGTGGAATGGTATCCAAGGGAGGTAACTACAATGTTTTAATCATTTACATAAATCTGAATTGCCTACCTTAAAATAAATTTGGCCTCAAAGATAGATCTAAACCATGGGTCTCGAACTAAAACTGCCCTGAGGGTTGCATGAAGGCATTTTCAATGGCCCAAGGGCTGCACCACTTTTGTTATCTCTCATGACATCTTGTGATGCCAATTATTTTGTGTGTCACGTGTTTGAGACTATACTGTCTGATTTTATTAAGACCGAAAAGATGGTAGATGGTAGCTATTGTTAGTAATATAATGTATATATGGTAAATGAGATTGCACACTATGCCATGGTCGTGGAGGGATTAAAATCCAATCAAAATCTCATTAAAATCCCATCAAAATATTCCATATTGAGCACTTACTTCTTTGCTGTTTGTCTAATCCCTTTCATTTCCTCATCTTCGCTTTCATCGTCCATATAGTAACCTGCTCTTTCACGTAATTCTTCCTCCTTTTCAAGCGCATCTAGTTTCTGAAATGCAAAGTTAATAGATATGCATGTAGAAAGAAACTTGTGGAAATTTGACTTGTTGATTATTCTTTTCTCAGATGCTCTTTTGTACACTGGGATGAGAACATTTTTTCGGATTCATGGTGGTATGGTATTTATCAAATATCCTACATTACCTTTTGAATTATGGATCCTAGATAGCTCAGCGGTCAAAAAGTATGTTCTGCATCACTAAGGTTTAGTGTTTAATCTTGGTGTGGGGAGCGTACATGGCCGAGGTTGCTCACCTCAACTGATCAATCACACATCTTTGTCAGCATGGGTTTGAGTCTTGGCTCAGCTAACAATGGTAGGTGAGAAAGTTTGCCAGTAGCTTTCTGTGGGTTGGTAGTTCTTTCTGGGCCCATCCCAGGCTCTTCCTCCACCAAATATACGGTCCACCTTGTACAGTCTAACAGCACGAAAGATGGACATCATCTCATCTATATCAGTTTGCCTCAGTTTTGGATGTTTTTTAGCATAAAATATTCAGAATTCATTCAAAATATGAATATTTCTACTTGTGTACTTTTGACTCAAGCAACTTTTACAGCACTCTCACCAAATGATCCATATCAATTTCCTTTCAATCAAGATAACAAATAGCCCCTAGCCTCTGTATCACTTTCCCCCTCCCATGACAAAGAGCATTTATAGTTAAAAAAATTGAAGCATGCTTCCTAACTGGCTTTTTTTAAATCAACGTTATCCATTCATTTAAGCTTCATCATGTGGTTACAATTCCAAAATAATAACCACATAAGCAGTTCAACACAGAGTTGAGCCCAAGGCTGTCTGAAGAGGTGACTTTTTAATGAATCTAAAAAAAATCTTCTTCAAATTTAACACTTTCCACTGAAATGTGTTTGCTTGAAAATGGAAGCACTTCCAAGGAAAAAGGAGCATGTTCAAGAAATTTTCAAGTATGATTAAGAGGTGATCTAAATTAACAGCTTTTTCACATAACTATTAAATTCAAGCACTTTCAAAATGGTGTAAATCCTGCCTGTGATTTCAGCTTGAGCAAAATTTTATGAATTTAGAAGTACTCTTAAAGCTATTATCAGAAATGGTGACAAGTTCCTGTTTCCTGTACAACTCTATGTAATGACTCTTCTTGCACGAGGACAGATATAGTACTAAATGGAGCTCATCAACTCATACAATTTTGTTATGGTTTTGGATTGCTTGCACCCTTAACTGTTTTGTGTCTTGTGCTATAAGAATACATGGAGGTTATTTCAAGCACAGTCCAATGGAGTAAAGTCCCTTGGCCAAGAGATGCTTGGTCATCAACCCAGACTGATTCAATGGTAGGATTCACACCCACTCCCTTTTTGTTACATCCCTTTCTCTATTGATATAGATGGCAAAAAACAAAATTTCATCTTTTAGTAGGACTGGATTCACGAGTTAGCAGGCTAATATTCCTAATGTAATGTGATTGGGGAATGTATTCATAGCTGCCAACCTTCCAGGCTCACAATTAGTGAAAATAGGGATAAAAATTAGTGAATTTGGTCACGAATTAGTGAAAAATACCATGACAATAATTCTATCCACTCTGCCAATACTACAATATATCAAGATCGCAATATAAAACTAAAACACTACATATATGCAGAAATATATCCACATTTCTATTTATTATGGCAGTCATAAACTTCACTTGTTCTTGTGGTTATTTATCAAGACATGATACTGTGGCAGACTTGAACTTCCTCAACTGCTTGATCATAAATATGTTTTCTAAGCAGTTCAGATTTTTGTCTGCTGGTTGATATTGGGGACTAAAATTGCTGACAAATTTTCTGCAGCTAAGGAGGCCCTAAAGTCTGTCTTATTTTTCCTCACTAGAGAAAATACTCTTTCGTTATCACTGTTGCTTGTTGCTGTGAGGAATGCACAGGAGCTGCAGCACTTTTGGTTCTTCCACAGGAAAATTTAGAAGTGATCTTCGAATCTGGGAACATTTGTCGGAACAAATGTTTAGCATAGTCCCCAGCAGATAAAGGTATACTGTGTTCAACAAGAAAACTCACAAATAATGATTCAGCATTGGTAGCTTGCAGGTCTTCCGCCAATGGCTTAAAATATTCCAGAGCTGAAATCTGCGAGTTCTTAATTTTCCCCAAGTTCTATGTGTTTTTTGCAACCGATGTGCTTCCTCACATCATCTCTGCCACCATGCCCAATACTAAAATTTGTAGCACACTGTGTGCAAAAAGCATGATGTATATCCATGTTTAATGGCAGAATGCATGGCCAATTTTTAATATATTCCAAGTTAAACTTCACTTTTTGAGCAATACATTTCTTTTTCCTTGGTGGTGAAGACATTTTCAAGATCTTACATGCGATGCCAAACGGTAACTCAAATCAGTGTTGGTGATGCAAGCATGGAGCAAAATTCCAGTTAGGCCTCAGTTTCTCTCAAAAGCATTTGTAAAACTTATCTTACACATATAGATTAAAATAGGCTAAAATGCTTGCTACCGGGCCAACTGTACCAATCGGCTGTAGTTCTACTAATATTACGACCAGCAGTACTAGACCGTTTCGGCAACTGCCAATATCATGACTAGCGCTTAACGGGAAATCGGTTATTTTATCAAAGATTTAAAATAATTGAGAATTTGTGAATTTTTCGCTTGTGGCATGAATCCGTAAATCACTGAAAAAGTCATGAAATTCACGCTAAATTCGTGAGGGTTGGCAGCTATGTGTATTCGATGGACAAAAGGCAGAATAAGAAGCCTAATTAAAACAAAGAACATTTCAAAATTCAGTGCAATTTTCATTCTTTTTTTAAACAATTTTGCCATGCTGGATCTTGTGCTACAACACTACATAGTTCCATTAGGATTAAGATGAATAGAACTAAAATGAATCTAAGAATGAAATTAGGCAGTAAAGACATTTATTTGATCAAAATACCTTTGTCGGATTCGGCCAATGTGGATATGTGAGAAAGCTTGCCAGTAGCTTCTTGAGGGTCGGTGGTTCTTCCCAGGGATTTCCGGGGTTCTTCCTCCACCATTAATACTGGCCGCCAAGTATAGCCTATCATGTGCTGAAAAATGGCGTTAAACCCTACAACAACAACCTGTCGGAACTATAGCACTGATGGACTTCTACCCTAATACAGCATTATGGAAAAGATAACAAATCGGACATAGTAGTCAGTAAAGTGAATGTGAAACTTTGGCAGAGCTTATGTTAGTGGAAACTTACTTTGGAGTAAAAGTATCAAAAAGACAATACCACTGAGCTGTGGAAAATTGTACATAACAAACATAAAGGACAATTCCCCAACCTGTTCCAGCTGGCTAAAATAGCTATGCATATGTCCCTTCCGACAGATGAATATGACATGGGTTCTCAGCACAAAACAATATTAATAAACAGGAAAAGAACAGATTAACCTCAGAAACAATCAACAGATTAATGCTTTTACAACCAGAAGCAACATCTTTTAAAGATTTCGATTTCAACAGATCTCTAACAATGGAGTAGGAAGAAAGACAATGGATATGGAAGCGTTAGGCAAATATTGAACTATGGTCACTTCCTCCTCACCCTCCTTTTTCTCATACTCCTTATTTTAGTGACAACGGGGAGCTACCCTCCTTAGATAAAGTCCTGATAGCAACTCTGCAGTAGCTCTATCATGACTGTTTTCTTTAAAAGTGCTTTACAATTTGCATATAAAATGAAATCTTCATTTTCAAGCCAACATTATTATCAGACTTTAAGCAGTGTGATTATTCCATTTTTATATACATTATTCCAACAAATCCTTAATTGGCTGTACTCAGTGGATTTGCTAAATAGATGGGGCACAGAAAATGATACAGGCAGCTACTTTTGGGAGCCTTTTATGATGCATTATTTATGTGCATCCTACAAAATTTTACTGTGAAAAAAGGCACATGGGCAAAACCTGGATAAAGCACTGCATCTTCATTATCATTGTGTTCGCCTATTCAAGTTCTTTCTAGACTTTTGGTTTCCGAATCTCCCTAAGGTAGTCTAATGCCAAACCTGAGATGAGAACACTGGGTGAAACTGTACAGGTACAGCAGACACTGATTGTACATAGTTTAAATATACTGACCTGTAGAATGTCGGGGTCAATGAAGTCTGCTATGTTATGACCTTGCCAGATTTCAGGAATTACATCATACTTTTCTTCATCAGGAACATCCCAGGTCTCTGTTGAAAAAAAACCAAGTAAAGTCATGTGACAAGAGATTTAAAACAGTTTCAAGCATTCTGCCACAGTCTGAAGACCAGACGCAATTTTGGGAAAATAGTTAAAACTCCATTATTTGACTACTGACATATTCCTTGGCAAGATAAAAGCATTGACAATGAACCTCTTAGGACCCCATATGTTACTGGGCTCTATCCGAAATTCAATATAAACTGGTTGTAATGCACCAATGGGTTTTGCAAAATTACTTCATACTATCAATAAATCCATTTAGTCCCTACATGAACAAGCTTTGCTTTCCTGTACAATGGATTTTCATTTTATCCCTATAAGTACTGTTTTACTGTGCACATGAAACTATTTTACCCCTATCTGTACCTTGTTTTACTGTACAAGTGACTCCATTTTATCCATATAAGTACTATTTTACTGTACATGAGACTCCATTTAATCCCTATGTGTACTGTGTTTTACTGTACACAATACCACACTTTATCACCATATGTATTGTGTTTTGATAATCAAGAGACTTCATTTTGCCAAGCCCATCTATTATTTACCTAAAAAGTAAAAACTTTAACACCAAGCTTAATCTGAAACCATTTAAAATTGATCTAAATACAGGGTGTGGAATGATGTATTGCTTTCTCAAACTCTGCCATTAAATTTCATGAAACTCCTTTCTAAATTCTGCACATTTTACACAGTAAAACAAACATAAAACTAAGTGAAACCACATTATCCAAAAGCTCTTCTCATCGTTATCTCCAAGGTGAAAAAATTATGAAGCCAGTGGAAATCTACAAACCACTTTAACCTAAACCCCAAGATTTGAAATATCCTTCTTGAATAGTGCAGTACAAGCTAGGAGATGTTATACACACATTAACATATGCATACTATGGATCATGAAAATCTGCCATTTTCTTCAAATCACCTCTGCCATTATTATGGATTCTTCAAGGCATTACTTCATTTTAGTCAAAACATTATAATGACACACAAACATGGAGAAAAAAAAATCACACTTAATACTTACTCCTAAGGTCCAAAGTATAATCATCTCCTTGCTCAAGTTCCACATCTCTTTCCTGGGGAAAATAAAGGTGTAAATCTTTAAATCTATGTATATAATTTCTTTACATCTATTAAAATGAACATTTGTTAACCTTTCTTTAAATTGTGGCCTCACTTAAACCATTTTTTATTTTTAGTTCATATCTGAATTAATAATAGTAAACTATTTAGCTACCTTAGGACGCTCAAACCACTAGACAACCGGAGTGGTCACTTGTGACAGAAGACCTTTAAGGCATCTATACACTTGTGTGACAGAAGACCTTTAAGATATCTCTAACTTACGTGACAGAAGACCTTAAAGGTATCTGTACACTTGTGTGAAAGAAGATCTTTAACCCTTTACCTCATAGAGCATAGATACAAAGTGCAGCGTGCTATAAATAGAATACCTGTTACCTATTCGACTCCATACGCATAGGCCTGCCTGTGAACTGTTAAGCAATGTAGTGTATGTTACATTTAACAGCAATTTTAACCATTTTACATTTTTGGTACACATCTATTGTGTGGAAAAATTTAAGAGTAAAGTCCGATTGTTATAGCTGTGTAATTATTTTTCAAGGAAGAATGTTTTATGTGCTTTAAAATCTTGAGAGAACTCATTCACCGTCATGTCAGTGAGGCCACATGACCAACCGTAGCTGCCATTTCTCATACTCGAAATCTACAAGTTTTTCGTCTGCATCTACATCAGTAAGTCATCTGAATCTGATAATTTATAAAAACTAATTGCTGCTAACATCAATATCAGAGCCTTTACCTAAGTTATTGAATCTTTCATAGTGATTCTAATCGTGAAAACTTCATAAGTACTGAATGAAATCTGCGACCGCCAGTTTGGAGAGTGGAGATTACGACCCAGTTACTTTAAATAGCAGATATCGACCAGTGCATAAACAGTGACCACATGATCTGACGTAATTGTCATTCGCAGAAATGAATGTAGTATCTAACAGGGGTTTTTCACCCAAAGGTGGTGCCATGAAAACCGGCTCAAAATGGCTGATGTTTACAGCAGGCGTCAAAAGGCGCTTCCATGCGAATGGAGTAGAGACGTCAAAAGGTACTTCCATGTGAATGGAGTAGAGGCGTCCAAAGACACTTGCATGAGGTAAAGGGTTAATATACCTATACACCTTTGTGACAGAAGACCTTTAAGGTATATATACACTTGCATGACAGAAGACCTTTAATACATATATATAAATTTGTGTGATAGAAGACCTTTCTCAAACAGGGATCAAAATCATGGACATAATAATTTTATTTCTAAGTAGCAAATTGTATAACATTTTGTTTTAAGTTCAAGGCTTGTAAGAACCACTTTTGGTAAACCCTTACCAATTTTCTTCTTTGTTTCGTCTCAGTTTCCATTGCTTGCTTCTTCCTTAGTACACTTTCAGGAATACAAGGAGCTCTAACCTTAAAAAGAATTTATGAAATGTAGCAAAAAGATTGAAATATTGCCTTAGGATGAATTGACCGTTACTTTGTACTATAAAGTATGCTGTACTCAAGATGTGTACTTGGATAAAGTTCATCAAAATATCTCTTATAATCATGACATTATATGGATATGTTTATCCTGAAAGATGTCTGTCATTTTCTAAAAGTCCTGCTAGTACTTTTAGTCATCAATGCACAGTAAATTCTTTTGAAACTGACAGCTTGACAAATCCATTTGAAACTGACAGCTTGACAATCCTTTTGAAACTGACAGCTTGACAAATCCATTTGAAACTGAGTCTGACAAATCCATTTGAAACTGACAGCTTGAAAATCCTTTTGAAACTGACAGCTTGACAAACCTCATACATATGTATGCAATGTTACTCTATCAAAAAAGTTTCCCACCCTGGTTACCATTATATGGCTAATGCAAGTAAACACTCAGTGGTGCATAACTTACTGACCAGTTTCCATTATATGGCTAGTGCAAGTAAACACTCAATGGTGCATATCTTACTGACCAGTTTCCATTACATGGCTAACACACACTGACAATCCTTGTCATATAAATTACAGACCACAGTTTCCATTACATGGCTAATACAAGTTCACAACCCTTGGTGTGTACCTTACAGACCACAGTTTCCATTACATGGCTAATACAAGTTCACAACCCTTGGTGTGTACCTTACAGACCACAGTTTCCATTACATGGCTAATACAAGTTCACAATCCTTGGTGTGTACCTTACAGACCACAGTTTCCATTACATGGCTAATACAAGTTCAAAATGCTTAGTACATACCTTCATCTGTAAAAAGACCTTCTCATCTATCACTTACAGGTATCTTATATACCACTGCTTTATTTTACTCGTCAACAGTTCATTCACAAACCATGCCAAACAGTGTCAAATATTCCACTGCTGTATTTTACTTGTCAACAGTTCATTCACAAACCATGCCAAACAGTGTTAAATATTCCACTGCTTTATTTTACTTGTCAACAGTTCATTCACAAACCATGCCAAACAGTGTCAAATATTCCACTGCTTTATTTTACTCGTCAACAGTTCATTCATAAACCATGTCAAAAAGTCTATTCTCAACTGACTGATGTGAACTTAACTTTCAAGATTTTGGTCCAACTATGGTACCTGATTCATTATTTCTCATAAGATGTGGTCTCTTGTAGTTAAATTCAGTACTATAGCTACTACAGACAAATCTGAGATCAAATTACATTCCATCACGCTATGACCTTAACTCTGACATAGGGTCCATCACGCTATGACCTTAACTCTGACCTAGGGTCCAAATTATGACACAGTTACAGTTTCACCAAGATATTCCTGTTAGTTCAAAAGCTAAAGCCAAGACATAAAAACAGGTTACACATCAAAATTTTGATTGCTCTGAGGCAGGCAAAGGTACAGAAAGGATAAAGAAAAGCTAAAAGAGGGAAGAGTGGGAAAAAAATACCAGAACATACATGCCTGTCTTACGAGTGGCATGAAAAAGTTGTCACCAGGATTTTACATTTCCATGACTTGCACTCTATAAAATCTTTAAACTTCATTTGAACAGAGAAACAATATAGGATTATCCCACATTGATTTTTCTTACAATTCTCAGTTTACAAGAGCATCATACCTTGCTGTCTCTCTGCGATGGCATAGCAACACGAAGTCTGTTTAACACATCATTTACTTTCTTTGATTTTATTTTTGTTTCTATCCTGTGTGCCAATAGTCTTTCACAAGCCTGAAAAAAAAAGTGGATGTATAGGTTGAGGAACAAACTAACGAGCTTACTCAATTTAAATTGATCACAAGCTCTAATTTGTGACTTAGACTGAACCCCAGATTACTTTTTTTAACTCTGAATGAATGATCCCCAGAGCTAATTTTTTGTGACTTAAACTGGTTAAGGTGTATTCAATAGCCATCTTTGGGTGTAGAAAGAAATAACACTACAAGACAGAAGTCTGTTTTAAAAAGTTTATATTTTTGTCCAGGATAACATCTCTATAAAGGTGTGTGTGTGTGATTTGGATTTTTCACACAGCTTTAAAAAAAATTATGTCATATGGCTACGATGTCTGCAGTGTATCAGTTTAAAGTGATGTCTAGCACTGGGGCATCATGATGCAGACATGTAGCATGATGTCCCACCCAGTCACATTATCCTGACACCAGGCCGACCAGTCCTAACACTAACCTCTTAATGCTAAGTGCCAAGTGAGGCAGCTGTTAGTACCATTTTTGTAAGTCTTTGGTATGACGTGGACTGGGATCGAACCCACGACCTCCTGCATCCGAGGCGAACGCTTGAACCACTAGGCCACCGGAGTGGTTTCTCTATAAAGGTCACTGAAAGGTTCACTAAAATATGTAATATAACGACAAGTATCCTTTATATACAGGTTGCACAACAGACCCAGGTATCATTTATATACAGGCTGCACAAGCGGCCCAATTTTTTTAATATGGGTTTTAGAGGACTATGAAAGTGATTGTCTTTGATATAGAGTTTTTGTCAAGGGAAGCTTCTCTCTGACTTCCCTGTAATGTGGTCACTAAACGACAGAACACTTTTTAAAGTGTGCTCTCTTATACAAGTTACATATAATCATAGAGCCATTACGTTAGGTGGTATTTTGAGTTTTGAAATATATGATACCAGGTATTTGATGAAAGCCATCACAAATATCCACATTTTTATAAAGTTTTGTCACCCACTCCCACCACTAAAGACCACATTCAGACTTAAAATTTTGATTGTCAATCTAGTCATTCCCACAAGGCTGCATTCATATTTTTGAATCTTACTTGTTATTCTATTCATCCCCTCCAGGTGCATTCAGATTATTAAATCTTTGTTGTTATTCTGGTCATCTTCCTAGGACATCATATTAAAGATTATCACCATTCCTCCACTGTTAAAGGCCCAAGTTCAGGTTACATGGAAGATGCCATATCGCCTATAAAAACACACCTATGACCCAACCCCACCCACATGTATTGCATCCAGAATTTTCATCAATCATCCTCCTGAAATGTCATACTAAATACATTCTTCCTCAAATGGGACAGGTGGAGTTTGGGTTACAAGGAAAACTGACCAAAGTTTTGGATGCATGGATGGATGGATGGATAGACATGACTAGCACAATAAATCTATAATAATGAGGATATTAAAATTAATTCTGCATAATTTCTTGACCGTAACATCATGAACATGTGGCCTTTCATAAACATACTGTCATGAATATTTTTATACAACATAACTATTATACAGTAACCTTGCCAACAACATCTCATAATAATGTGGCTGCAACAATAATGTGTGTGTGTGTGTGATTTGGATTTTTAACGTAGCTTTAACAATATTTCAGTCATATCGCTACGATGTCTGCATTGTGGCAGTTTACAATATGTCTAGCACTGGGGCATCATGCCGCAGAAATGTAGCATGATGTCCCACCCAGTCACATTATCCTGACACCAGGCCAACCAGTCCTAACACTAACCTCTTAATGCTGAGCAACAAGCGAGGCAGCTGTTAGTACCATTTTTGTAAGTCTTTGGTATGACTCAGCAGGGGATCGAACCCACGACCTCCTGCATCCGAGGCGGACGCTCTTACCACTAGGCCACCAGAGCAGTTGCAACATTAATGCAGTATACTTTTAAAGCTTCTATGAACAGTATTGTAATGAGAGATCATCGTGCTTACTTCATTCCTTAGATTTATCACTCCCTCCTCTGTTAATGTGCTCGTTGACATGACTGGGATCCCATCCTCTTCAAAAGTCTTGAAAATTTGCTGAAATTTAATACATTCATATGGCATTACTTCCCTTGTAACTGACTTCACAAGACATTACTTATCCTTGAAACTGACTTTACGAGGCATTACATACCCTTGTACTGGACTCAATGAAAATCAAAGTAATGAGAATACTGATGGCTTGGAGGGTACATGTGATCCTAACTTACATGAAATCAGGTGAAAGAATATAACCAATGAGACAATGCTACACACTGTCCCTTTCACAGCTGTAGACACACTGTTGAAATATTTACAAAGTTTCTTTTCTTTACATGTCACTAAAAATATTATATTAACATTTGTAACACTATTTCAGAAATTACTGAAATTTCCTTTTAAAACATTTTCTACTACTGCTGCAAGCAGAATCAAGGGAAATAACTCCCATCGAGACCAACCATTTACCTAAATTTGAAGTGTCCCCAATGAAATATACTGGCCAGGGAAATTCCAATATTACATTTACACCAAACTGGCCAATTTGACTGATAAGAAAGCTATCAGGATTTCTGTTACATGGTGGATTTTTGATAGTTACCATGCTAGGTCAAGATATCAATTACATCAGATACATTATTTGTTAAAAGAGATTAATGGATAAAGAGATTAATGGATAAAGGTGAAAACTGCATCTGTTGCAATACTGACACTTCAACACTATAAGCAGATGGCCTGTTGTTCCAGTTCCACTATATATGTTGCTGTTGTTGTTGTAGGGTTCAACTCCATTTTTCAGCACACGATAGGCTATACATGGCGGCCAGTATTAATGGTGGAGGAAGAACCGGGGAAATCACCAGAAAGAACCACCGACCCTCTAGAAGCTACTGGCAAGCTTTCTCACATACCCACATTGGCCGAATCCGAGACTCAAACCCACGCAAACAAAGGTGAGATGGCAGTGATCCAAAATGGAGAATGCTTTAGACCACTCGGGGCCCCTCACTATATATGTACCTATGTTTTAGTGTTCAACAGGACATTAGCACAAAAATGGCTATATGGTGCCAATTAAAAGTAAAGTTCCATATAAACCAAATAGGAATGTTTGATCACAGGCATCATCAGAGGCTTACTGAATTTGTTTCTTTGATGAGGGTTCATGTATTTTATATACAAAAATTTCCATATCATCAAACCAAACTTGGTTGCTTTTACTATTCAGTGGTAATTTGAGAACCAGATTCTTTGGATTGCTTTAATACTTTGCACGATAGAGTCTCTTGAGTTCCGAGTGGCTAACTATGGGGATGGATTATTTTTAGAACAGTGTACAGATCCTCTTGACTGGAAACTATACCTGACTATGGTCATTACACTTGTTTCAGCTGGCACTGCTGCCCTGTGCTGATATCATATGACATCAAATCATGTGAAATACAAAATCTGTTATTGACTTCTCCTTTGGGAGCAGTACTCCAAGATATTGTCTTGGAGTTTTACTTTAACAGAAAAGTAAAACATACAAGAATAGTTCCCACAGAAGAAGACAATAACAGAATAAAAAAGCATTAGATGTCAGGAAAATCCTTTGTATAGCAGTGATAGAAAAATGATGCTGACTAGATGAAACTTTGCTCAGAATTAAAATACAACTATATAAGTATTCATGGAGCACACAAATCCCACCCACAAACTGAAACATACAAATACATGGAAAAAGAAATGCCCCTTTATTACATTAAAATACATGGAAAAGGTAGGACATTTTATTAACATAAAAATACATGGAACAAGGTATATTCTTTAATAACATATAATAATTCATGCCAATACAACTCTTTATTTATGGAGAAGAAAAAACCTGCATATAATCCAAATGCAAACTGCAAAGACCCAGATTTGCTGTTACATAATACACTGGCAAATCTGGTCTATGCAGTTTGTTAGGAATAATCAGTCGAATAAACCACACAGACCTTGATCTGCCTGCACACTATGTGACAGTATATCAGGGTTTATGTAGCTTCCCGATGAAGTGAATATATGTGGCATCTTTAGATTTGTCTTGATCGGTCTTATATTTCCTTTACTTTCCCTCCTCACCTGTTTTTCTTCCGTTAATTCCTCTATCTTCATGACATCAATCTTGTTGGCTGCAATCAGCAGTGGTTTGTTCGTGAACAATGGCTTGATATTGTTGAATAAAGCCATCTGAAATTTTTTTAATGGTTTGATATTGTTGAACAAAGCAACATGAACATTTTTAATGGTTTGATATTGTTGAACAAAGCAACATGAACATTTTTAATGGTTTGACATTGTTGAACAAAGCAACATGAAAAATAATTTGAAAATTGTTTTCACAAGAAGATCTTTTTATTCATTTGGATGAAGATTAAATTCAAACTGTAAATTCATGGAACATGTATAGCTCACCACTGTGCATCAAACAACATATATGGAGAGTTTGTCCCAAGAACTTCTGTGACAAATATCCATGTATGTATAACCCTGGAGAGTTTGTCCCAAGGACTTCTGACAAATATCCATGTATGTACAACACTGAAGAGTTTGTCCCAAGGCATTCTGACAAATATCCATGTATGTACAGTCCTGGAGAGTTCCTCCAAAGGACTTCAGACAATCTCCATAGTTTGTACAGTCCTGTAGAATTCCTACCAAGGACTTTTCAAATGATTTCAAGGAGTATTTTGAATAACAGAAACTGAACGTACTTGATATGTAACAATGTTAACCACTGGTGTTGCAAGTAAATCTTATCCATCAAATTTTATCCTACAATATATTTATATTTATTATTCTTAGACAATATGTAAATAGCCAAAATTATTACTTGTAAAATATTCCCTTCTGACAAATTCATAGAGTTTTGTAAAAATTGAATTCAATAATCCATGCACTTTACAATGCATCCCCTCAAATTAAAGTTTCTTTAAGGCCGTATGAATTAAAATATAATTGTTAGAAGAGGATGTAGCAGAAAAGATGCAAAATCACTTTTTAATTATAAAGTTAGACACATGGAAACATTCTTGAAAAGGAATTGAGGAATCTGTCAAAATTTCCTTAGATATAACGAAGACGCACATTATGGAAAATTCAAGACTTTATGACTGTATTTGAATCCCTAATGCCTCCTGAATGTTTTGAATAAAAGCGTTGTTACTAACCACTAACCAAGCAATAATAAAGATAGAAAAAACTCAATATGAAGAAGAATATTTTAGGGCTGTTCCATTTAAACACACATGGTACCCAGAGAAGGCAGTGTTTTAAAAATATATCACAGGATACTTTGATTTCACTGAGTTCATATTAAAATAATAAGAAAATTCTAAATTGTATCTATGGGTGAGTAAACCACTTTAAATGTGTCTTTCCTGGGTCACATGTACATGTTAATGGAACAGCCCTTAGATGTTTAGTATGGCAGAGGTATCTAAAAACTAGCTTATACTTAAAACTAAAAAAGAAAGATGAGTTTTTTTTCTTCATGAGAGACAAATTGGGCAAAACCTTTCTTGTTTACTAATATGCATTTATTCCTTCACCAACTAAAATCATCCCCTAACAAGAGCCATACCAGCTGTATACCTAAAGAAACAAATTATACAATGCAAACTAAGAAACAAATTGTACAATGCAAACTATGCACACTGGTAACTGTTTTGAGTCTCAAATGACACACTGTACAGTCTGAACCATATAACTGTAACTGTTGTGTGCCTTAAGTGATACACTGTACATATTGAACAGCAGACTTTTTGTGATTCTACTTGTTTCAAAATAAAGATGGTGCTAATCTGATGTCCGTCATGACAGCCAACCTGTACGGTCTTTTAGTGAAAACCCTGTATTTCAGAAGTAACAATAACAGGATTTTCAAGATGGTCACTGTGGTGGCCATACTGGATGTTCAATCAGAACCATTTTCATTTAGAAAAGGGAGAAAATCATGTAGATATAACTTTCTCTGTTCAGTAGAGATGATCAGAATTTTAAGATGGCTGCCTTGGGGCAATACTAGACAACAAATTAACACCATTTTCATTTAGAACCAAGTATACATCATAATCATAAAAAGTATTTCAGTGAAACCCCCAAGCTGATATGGCAATTCATTGATGGGTAGGGATAATAACAAAATCATGATCACCACCATGGCAGCCCATGTGAAACCATTTTAATTTAGGTCCAACTAATCATCACCAGAAGTCTTCGGGTGAAAACCCCATGTTGATATGGTCATCCATTCAAAAGTAGCATTAATGTTAGATGTCTGGTGAAAACCCCATGTTGATATGACCATCCATTCAAAAGTAGTAAAACCCCATGCTGATATGACCATCCATTCAAAAGTAGCAAAACCCCATGTTGATATGACCATCCATTCAAAAGTAGTAAAACCCATGCTGATATGACCATCCATTCAGAAGTGGTATTAATGTAAGATGTCTGGGCAAAACCCCATGTTGATATGACCATCCATTCAAAAGTAGTATTAATGTTAGATGTCTGAGCAAAACCCCATGTTGATATGACCATCCATTCAAAAGTAGTAAAACCCCATGCTGATATGACCATCCATTCATAAGTAGTAAAACCCCATGTTGATATGACCATCCATTCAAAAGTAGTAAAACTCCATGTTGATATGACCATCCATTCAAAAGTAGTATTAATGTAAGATGTCTGAGCAAAACCCCATGTTGATATGACCATCCATTCAAAAGTAGTATTAATGTAAGATGTCTGAGCAAAACCCCATGTTGATATGACCATCCATTCAAAAGTAGTAAAACCCCATGTTGATATGACCATCCATTCAAAAGTAGTAAAACAGCATGTTGATATGACCATCCATTCAAAAATAGTATTAATGTTAGATGTCTGAGCAAAACGCCATGTTGATATGACCATCCATTCAAAAGTAGTACTAATGTTAGATGTCTGAGCAAAACCCCATGTTGACATGGTCATCCATTCAAAGTAGTAAAACCCCATGTTGATATGACCATCCATTCAAAAGTAGTAAAACCCCATGCTGACATGACCATCCATTCAAATGTTGATATGACCATCCATTCAAAAGTAGTATTAATGTAAGATGTCTGAGCAAAACCCCATGTTGATATGACCATCCATTCAAAAGTAGTATTAATGTAAAATGTCTGAGCAAAACCCCATGTTGATATGACCATCCATTCAAAAGTAGTATTAATGTAAGATGTCTGAGCAAAACCCCATGTTGATATGACCATCCATTCAAAAGTAGCAAAACCCCATGTTGATATGACCATCCATTCAAAAGTAGTAAAACCCCATGCTGATATGACCATCCATTCAAAAGTAGCAAAACCCCATGTTGATATGACCATCCATTCAAAAGTAGTAAAACCCCATGTTGATATGACCATCCATTCAAAAGTAGTATTAGTGTTAGATGTCTGGTGAAAACCCCATGTTGATATGACCATCCATTCAAAAGTAGTACTAATGTTAGATGTCTGAGCAAAACCCCATGTTGATATGGCCATTCATTCAAAGTAGTAAAACCCAATGTTGATATGGCCATCCATTCAAAGTAGTAAAACCCCATGTTGATATGACTATCCATTCAAAAGTAGTAAAACCCCATGTTGATATGACCATCCATTCAAAAGTAGTAAAACCCCATGCTGATATGACCATCCATTCAAAAGTAGTATTAATGTTAGATGTCTGAGCAAAATGCCATGTTGATATGACCATCCATTCAAAAGTAGTAAAACCCATGCTGATATGACCATCCATTCAAAAGTAGTAAAACCCATGTTGATATGACCATCCATTCAAAAGTAGTATTAATGTTAGATGTCTGAGCAAAACCCCATGTTGATATGACCATCCATTCAAAAGTAGTAAAACCCCATGTTGATATGACCATCCATTCAAAAGTAGTATTACTGTTAAATGTCTGGTGAAAACCCCATGTTGATATGACCATCCATTCAAAAGCAGTAAAACCCCATGCTGATATGACCATCCATTCAAAAGTAGTATTAGTGTTAGATGTCTGGTGAAAACCCCATGTTGATATGACCATCCATTCAAAAGTAGTATTAATGTTAGATGTCTGAGCAAAACCCCATGTTGATATGACCATCCATTCAAAAGTAGTAAAACCCCATGTTGATATGACCATCCATTCAAAAGTAGTAAAACCCCATGTTGATATGACCATCCATTCAAAAGAAGTAAAACTCCATGCTGATATGACCATCCATTCAAAAGTAGTAAAACTCCATGTTGATATGACCATCCATTCAAAAGTAGTATTAATGTTAGATGTCTGAGCAAAATGCCATGTTGATATGACCATCCATTCAAAAGTAGTAAAACCCATGCTGATATGACCATCCATTCAAAAGTGGTATTAATGTAAGATGTCTGGGCAAAAGCCCATGTTGATATGACCATCCATTCAAAAGTAGTAAAACCCATGCTGATATGACCATCCATTCATAAGTAGTAAAACCCCATGTTGATATGACCATCCATTCAAAAGTAGTAAAACCCATGCTGATATGTCCATCCATTCAGAAGTGGTATTAATGTAAGATGTCTGGGCAAAACCCCATGTTGATATGACCATCCATTCAAAAGTAGTATTAATGTTAGATGTCTGAGCAAAACCCCATGTTGATATGACCATCCATTCAAAAGTAGTAAAACCCCATGTTGATATGACCATCCATTCATAAGTAGTAAAACCCCATGTTGATATGACCATCCATTCAAAAGTAGTAAAACTCCATGTTGATATGACCATCCATTCAAAAGTAGTATTAATGTAAGATGTCTGAGCAAAACCCCATGTTGATATGACCATCCATTCAAAAGTAGTATTAATGTAAGATGTCTGAGCAAAACCCCATGTTGATATGACCATCCATTCAAAAGTAGTAAAACCCCATGTTGATATGACCATCCATTCAAAAATAGTATTAATGTTAGATGTCTGAGCAAAACGCCATGTTGATATGACCATCCATTCAAAAGTAGTACTAATGTTAGATGTCTGAGCAAAACCCCATGTTGACATGGCCATCCATTCAAAGTAGTAAAACCCCATGTTGACATGACCATCCATTCAAATGTTGATATGACCATCCATTCAAAAGTAGTATTAATGTAAGATGTCTGAGCAAAACCCCATGTTGATATGACCATCCATTCAAAAGTAGTATTAATGTAAGATGTCTGAGCAAAACCCCATGTTGATATGACCATCCATTCAAAAGTAGCAAAACCCCATGTTGATATGACCATCCATTCAAAAGTAGTATTAATATTATATGTCTAAGCAGCACCATTTTTACTGAGGACCAATTAGACCTAGGGATGAATGTCTGTAGTTTTGAGGGAGGTGCAGTAACAAACATGTGGTAACATATATATGATGGACAACAAACATGTGGTAACATATATATGATGGACAACAAACATGTGGTAACATATATATGATGGACAACAAACATGTGGTAACATATATATGATGGACAACAAACATGTGGTAACATATATATGATGGACAACAAACATGTGGTAACATATATATGATGGACAACAAACATGTGGTAACATATATATGATGGACAACAAACATGTGGTAACATATATATGATGGACAACAAACATGTGATAACATATATATGATGGACAACAAACATGTGGTAACATATATATGATGGACAACAAACATGTGGTAACATATATATGATGGACAACAAACATGTGGTAACATATATATGATGGACAACAAACATGTGGTAACATATATATGATGGACAACAAACCATCACATAAGCTCTTGTGGTCTAGGACCAATAGAGCTAAGAATAGGAAAGTGTTACTGGAACAAAGCTGACCCAACACAGTGCCTGAAAACAGACATTTACAAGACCTAACCAAGGTGTGATGGACAGACAGACAGACAAGGGTAACACTTTCTGCATATAATGCCATCATGGGACACTGAAAAATGGTAAATATTATTAAAGATTTAAGCTCTACCTGCTGCTCAAGCGAGTTACCACACTGCTCCGAGACATCCATGAAATAGAGCACAGCAGCCCTCAAGTGTGCCAAAGCTGTGATAGCCTGCATTTCAATGGTATTCCTCTCTTCCAGAGAATGGTCTAAAATGCCCGGAGTGTCAACAACCTAGCAACAAAAACATATACTGGATAACATAGCATTTCCTGCCTCCAGAGGATGGTCTACAATAACCAGTGTCAACAACCTAACAACTATTAAGAGCAGAAAACTGGGTCATAAAATTACAAAAATTAAGTGACTGAGGGTTTGAATGTGTGTTTTTTTACAATTTTTTATGCAAATACATAAATTTAATGCAATTAATTCTAAATATATGATAATGGTTACAGATCTCTGTACAGGCTCATGTATGTAAATGTATTTTAAACCTGCCAAGTATCGGACTTCAATAAAAAATGCAATGTTTAATGATGTCTTATCTGCTGACAAAAGAACAGAAAAGTTTAACTTTTTACAATGTAAGTAGGTTCCAAAATAGACTACAATATATACAAATGTTGCAAAAACATAGTACAATATATACAAATGTTACAAAACACAGTACAATACATACAAATATTTGAAAACACAGTACAATACAAATGTTCGAAAACACAGTACAATACAAATGTTCCTGTTCAAAAACACAGTACAATATATACAAATGTTCGAAAACACAGTACAATATATACAAATGTTCCAAAACACAAATATATACAAATGTTCCAAAACTGAGTATGATTTAAACAACTGCACAGTGCTCTGATGCAAATTGTTGCAAACTGTTAACCATAAATGCAGACACAGACACAGCTTTATTAAATAAAGTTATCACTAAAAGAAAATGAAAGTATAAAGTCTCAGTGAATTGAAATCAGGCAATGCAGATTGTTTAGAGAACTGCAGATTGTTTAGAGAACTCTAAATTGTGAATTTCAACAACCAACCTGAGGATGAAGCACATGGTGACCACTGACCATTCTGTGAGACAGATCTAGATATAATATTAAAACCTTATGCGTTTTATAATTAAAACGTAACTAACTCAAACAAACATGTTCAATTTCTTGTCACTGCACAGGGTGACAATTCCGATACTGACCTACTGTCCTGGCAAGACTGATGCAACAAATGGTCTTGAAATTCAATTTCTTGTACATTTTATGTTTAAAAAATGGGCTACTTATATGAAGCCTTCACTTGATTTGACCTGTTTATGCTAACTGGCAAGGGTACTATTGTCCCCTCCATCTTCCACCAATAATTTTACACCAAATGATTATGGTTCTAAAGGTCAATGGTGAACCCAATATTTGCAATGACCAATGCAAGTTTTCAAACTGGTTGACCTGATGATATGAAAGTTTGATAGGCTGAAGCACTGCAATATGGTTTCCTCTTAGCAACAATTCAGCTGGACAGGATAAAAAAATTTAGTCCTTGACTTTATTTGAAACCCTAATGTCAATACTCTGATTAAACTCCCTAGACATTTTTTTCCATAGCATACAAATTCTCTACAAACCTGCCATCTAAGGTACTTATAATCTGTGTGTCCAACAAAGAGAGATTTTGTTGTAAAGGGATATGGCTGGACTTCAACATCTGCTCTGGTGATCTGAAAAATGCAATATGACATCTTTGATTATGAATGCATGGAAAACTTGGACTGTGATATATTAACAATACTTAAAAAACCAAATATGTCTTTCAATTGGGTTAGAGATTAGAGTTAAGGTTACTATTTTCATTTTTAGTATATAAAGAGAAGTCTAATCATGTGCTATTTGAGAAGTCTAATTATGTGCTATTTGAGAAGTCTAATTATGTGCTATTTGAGAAGTCTAATTATGTGCTATTTGAGAAGTCTAATCATGTGCTATTTGAGAAGTCTAATTATGTGAGAATATTAAGTGGATTAGGCAGACTTTCAAGAGACTAGTATCTGCATTTTAATTATCAAGCAACAGTTTGCAATATTTGTTAACAGATGGCAATTTTAATTATGCTGATGAAGAGACCATTCTCATCTTCCTGAAGAAAAAAAACAACAAACACTGCCCATCAAAGGCAAACAAAAACTAGCCACATAAAACCAAAATCAATAGATCAAAAACAAGGAATTCTGAAGAAAATCTGTGACAATAACATAGTATGTGTGTGTGTGTATTCTTAACGTAGCTTACAAAAAAAATTCAGTCATACCGCTATGATGTCTGCAGTGTGGCAGTTTTATAGTGACATCTAGCACTGGGTCATCATGATGCAGACATGTATCATAATATCCCACACAGTCACATTATCCTGACACCAGGCCGACCAGTCCTAACACTAACTTCTCAATGCTGAGTGTCAAGCGAGGCAGCTGTTTGTACCATTTTTGTAAGTCTTAGGTATGACTCAGCACATATATTTTATGTCACAGGGGATACAGAAAGGCACTGGGGCCCCAGTCTGAAATGTGTTGACACTTTGGTCCTTAAAAACACATGCCAATTCTAAGGTATGTGAGATGAACAACTTGGAGGTTATTTGCAACTGATGTAAAGTTACCACTACTCTCTTAGTATGACCCACTGGGTCAAAATCAAAATTAAAAAGAAGTTGGAACAATCTAAATCCAAAAGACAATCACTGTCCAGCGTATGAGGTGAAAGAGATACTACAAATATTTCTGTATATACAGTGTACTTGGACTGTATTACACGCCCTGAGTTTCTTTAATACAGCGGAGATACAGTAACAGCATCACTAATAAAGATGCTACGGAGTGTAACAACGACAATTAAGAGTTTAACATTGTAAAAATGACAAGAGTTTAACCTTGTAAAAATGACACGGATGAATGTGCTATTGGATTAACATGATGACAGCAGTTATATACGTCTTGATGAAGACTGTAACAACCAAAGATCTTGATGATGAAATAATAATAATACTACCTTGTTAATAAAACTGGACTTTCCAACATTAGGGAACCCACAGATCAGAAGGGTCCTCGTGTTTGGGTCTATGGAAGGAAGACGGGACAGATGCTGGCGGACTTGTTCCAAATACTCCAGACTCTGCTTCTGCTTCTTCATAATGGTGCACATTCTGAGTTACAAACATTTTATAAATTTTTATTACATTACAAATTCTGAATGCTTTTCATTTACAGTAAAATCTCTGAATTGTTTTAATAACCAATTACAGTTTACGTAAGCAAAAAAAGAATTTTTTAAATCAATAAATGTAAGAAAGGAGTATATAGATGACAGGACTCAATGTTTTGGGCAAAGTGACTTCTCCCCTGCCAGATTAGAAGACCTGTCAGCCCTAATCAAAACCTTCTCAGTAAGAAAGTCAATAGTTTTACATTAGTTTGACTAATTTTCATTAAGGTGCAATGAAATATCAAGTACTGCTACTGTCAACTTTATGTCCAACTAAAAAGTTCATTAAGTTCACTTAGTACTTAACAATCTCCAGTTCAGTTTGCTATGGCAGCGGCCAATCATCTTGACCCCTGTGAGCAATGCTCAAATTGAAATGATACAATGTCCAATAAATGTAATTGTTGCCTTTCCTGCTATATTTCAAAGAACAACACAGAACCTGAATATACCTTATTTTTATACCCTTGTGCTGGTTGTTTGAACTGTCTATTGTCCTTTTAGTCTTCAATGTTTTGCATTTGCTGGACAACAATTTTAGGTAGTGTTATAAAGTAAAAGCGAAAGCTTGATTATGTAGGTGTTTTGCACAAACCAATCATGGACAAATTAAAGCATCTGAGTAACTCCTGCAAAGTTAGTCTGGTTCTGTGTTCAACTCCACTGAATCTATTATAATCCCAACTCCAGACCAAACCTTGATAAAGCAAATTCTAAAATCAGAGCATTGTATTTTCATAATTGTTTGCTCTTACTCAATAAGTGCATCCTTTATACATCATTTCAGTAAAATCAGACAAATCAAATAGGAATAGTTTTATAAGAATATGAAATTAACTTGTTCATCTTTACTAGCCACCAGCCTACAAACCTCCAAAGAGTCATAATTTACTCAAGACAGGGCTGCATGAATTTCATTCAGTTTTTTTAATTGTTGGCAGGGATCATCTGGATTGAAAAGTAGTCACTGACATAATCACTCAACAGACACAAAAGTTGATCAGATGCATGAAAATAATGAAAATATTACGAACTATTATGTTCCTAATTACAAATATTACAAACTATTAAAAATAGTACAAACTATTATATTGCTAATTACAAATATTACAAACAATTACAAATATTACAAACTAGTACATTGCTCCCTCAACAGATAATGACTCAAGAGCAGACACGTAACTCAGAACACTAAATGTTCTACTTTTGATCTCAAATGAACATGTCTTTAAATCCATAATATAATTCACATCTAGTTAATTTTCAGTAATCCCCAAAATATGGCTGTTACGGGAAAGCAAAAAATTCCTCCTCATCTTACCTGCCTAGAGCAGCTTTCTTCAGTTGTTTACATCGGTACAAGCTGTCTCCAAATTTCATTAATCTGACATAATCTTTGGACACACTGAAATGAAAAATTATACAGAGCATCAATCTGCAGAAAGACTGGATAAGGGAACTTGTTCCATTTAAACATACATGTAAATATATCACTGGGTACTCTAATTACTCAAAAGAGTTCATGTGAAAATAAACCCAAATTCTGAATTGCATCAATGGGTAACTATTCCTAATTAAATGGTTCCAAGTATATTTTAATGGAATAGCCCTAATGTTCTTTATACACTGGGTTGCAAGTAGTATTTGTAATACACGTAAACTGTGAAACCTTCCTTAATGGACACCTTTTATACTGTGTATAAACTTTTTTCTCCATGTTTAAATAGAAATTTTTACAAAATCTATGAACATGCAAAATCTACTGTATCTGATAACACAATATTATGAAAACTTTCTTTTAGCTATCAAAAACTTGAATATATCATATAACTTACAAAATGTGACTGAAATAATTTAGGAGAAGCAGTTTCACATAAGTACATATAATGAGATATTACACAATGGAATTATTGGCTGGAATTCATTTTTCATAATACATGTGTAAATCTTTCAAACAAGATGGTCTTTCCAACTCTGATTAGATTAAATTTTCTTAATTTTGACCTCTGTATTTCAACATTATCATCATCATCGCCCCCATCAACACTGTCATCAACCTATTCCTCATCCCTATCTTAGTCAATATCGTCATCTCCTGACACTGAACATGTTGTTGCCATCCATGTCTTTATTATAAATGATCAATACAACCAAATCCAGCAAAACAAGAACAAGTCTTCCAAAGACGGAAACTTAAAAAAACAAGGAAACAGTGCGTAATATGTTACTGATAGCACAGGTCCATTCAAATAAGCTATATGCTGCCATTAAAACAAAATAAAAACTGTTTAATTCTTACTTGTCTATGAGATGTCTCGCTGTGTTTATTTGACCAAGGGCAAGTTTATAGTGGTCCTTGTCATACAATACATTCATCAAGTCAGCATAAAATGGGTGGACATCCTGAAATGGTGACATCAGTGAAACGTCATTATCAAGGAAATAAATGTATCACTGACAGTTTGTGCTGTGAATAAAATTACAATGAATGTTATGTCAAATTAATACAGTGCTGTTGCAATTGGTAAAATAAAAATGTCTGAATTAATCACATACATGTGTGTTAAGAGTGAACTGCAGAACCATAGCTATTAGTAATTGGTGACATATTAACTGAAATTTCAAACCACATTTATTTTGATTGGTGTTATTTTTTTTGTGGTTTTACAAAAATTGTCATTTTGGTTGGTACATAAAGGTCCAATATAGAGACAATCACCGAAATTAAAATTGTCATGCATTTTTAAACAGCATTAGGTGTAGTTACTCCAACCAAATTACTGAAATTTACCATTACAATTAATGAAGTACTAGACTGTACAGAATTATAGATTGCATTACATTCCATGACTAGAACATGATTTGCTGTTATATGTAACATCACTGAAAAACATGCCAACCAGCCGGTAACGAAGTGTACAGATTCAAAAGTCATCTAAAGCAAATAGTATACATTTTTGTGAAGCTGATGGTAACAGATTGTTGTTGTTGTTGTAGAGTTTAATGCTATTTTTCAGTATGAGATGGTCTATATAAATAATGGAGAAAGAACCCGGGAAAGCCCCAGAAAGAACCACCGACCCAAGAGAAGCTACCGGCAAGCTTTCTCACATACACACACTGGCCAAACCCTAGACTAGAACCCACGCAGACAGAGGTGATATGGCAGTGATCCGTAATGGTGAGTGGTTTAGACCACTTGGTCACTCGGAGGTCCCCCAACAGATTGTAATTTAATAGAAAAAGAGTTGTTACCTTTCATTTTCTTTAGTTTCTAAGAAAGATGGATGAAATTGAAATCCACATATTAGAACCTGTAAAAACTGTATTATGAGAGCTTTTTGGGTAGATCCCACTGCATAACCTTTTTTTTATATAACACAATCACAATAAAAGTGATGAAATCATCAAAAATCCTTTACAATCACAATATCAATCATCACAAAGCCATGGAAATCACAATAAAGAATGGCCAAATCATCACAAATCCTTTGCAATCACAATAACAATCATCCCAAATCCTTTGCAATCACGATACCAATCATCACAAATCCTTTACAATCACAATAAAAATGGCCAAATCATCACAAATCCTTTGCAATCACGATACCAATCATCCCAAATCCTTTGCAATCACGATACCAATCATCCCAAATCCTTTGGAATCACCACAATAAAAATGGCCAAATCATCACAAATCCTTTGCAATCACAATACCAATCATCACAAATCCTTTGTAATCATGATACCAATCATCACAAATCCTTTACAATCACAATAAAAATGGCCAAATCATCACAAATCCTTTGCAATCACAATACCAATCATCACAAATCCTTTGCAATCACAATAAAAATGGCCAAATCATCACAAATCCTTTGCAATCACAATACCAATCATCACAAATCCTTTGCAATCACAATACCATCATCACAAATCCTTTGCAATCACGATACCAATCATCACAAATCCTTTGCAATCACGATACCAATCATCCCAAATCCTTTGGAATCACCACAATAAAAATGGCCAAATCATCACAAATCCTTTGCAATCACAATACCAATCATCACAAATCCTTTGTAATCATGATACCAATCATCACAAATCCTTTACAATCACAATAAAAATGGCCAAATCATCACAAATCCTTTGCAATCACAATACCAATCATCACAAATCCTTTGCAATCACAATAAAAATGGCCAAATCATCACAAATCCTTTGCAATCACAATACCAATCATCACAAATCCTTTGCAATCACAATACTATCATCACATATCCTTTGCAATCACGATACCAATCATCACAAATCCTTTGCAATCACGATACCAATCATCACAAATCCTTTGCAATCACGATACCAATCATCACAAATCCTTTGCAATCACGATACCAATCATCACAAATCCTTTGCAATCACGATACCAATCATCACAAATTCTGTACAATCACAATACAAATGATCAAATCATGAAAAATCCTTCTGAATGTTGAAAAAAAGAATGTAGACTTTTCATTTAGGCACTTACTGGGGCAAAATGAGAAAGCATGTAAATGAGCAAGACACAGAGAGAAGAATGTTGAAAAATAAATTGCCCCCTTTAATATGGTACAAGCTGCACACATATTTCTTAAACCTATGCTTTATCAATTAAGGATGGATAAATAAGAGCAGCCAATATCATGTTGAAATATGCGGTTTAAAGACAAGTGATTACATTTAAATAGACCTACATTTCAGAGAGCTAGTTTACTTTCAAAAATATACTGTCAATAACTTTGAGTGATGTTTTTTATTTTCTCAATGTGGCCGATATAAAAGTCGGAAAATACACTCAGATCCGACTACTGCACACTAAAATGCAAATCATTTTCTTAATCCTTTCCAGTGAATGTCATAATTTAGTGTTTCCTATTTGCATTTATGGATGGCATTGTGCCATACTCTTTTATTCCCATATCAGGCCATGCAGATGATCACTATAAACTGCTACACAACAGATACTGGCAGTGTAACCAGAAAATTGTTAAAGCTACGTTAAAAATCCAAATCAAACACACATATCAGCATCAGGTCATAAATTGTAATATCCCCACCCCAAAGCTTAGAATGGTAATATCCCCACCCCAAAGCTTAGAATGGTAGTATACCCACCACCACTGTAATTAACATCAGAGAGTGAAGCATACAAGTTTTTGTTTATAATTGAACTACTCGTGGCAGTTTATAATGATCCAACGCACTGTGGCATCATGTTGCAGACATGTTGCATGATGTCCCACCAAGTCAACCAGTCCTAACACTAACCTATTAATGCTGAGCGCCAAGTGAGGCAGCTGTTAGTACCATTTTTGTAAGTCTTTAGTATGACTCTGCCAGGCATCAAACCCATGATCTTCCACATCCGAGGTGGATGCTCTAACCACTTGGCCACTGGAGCGATCGAATAGGAAAGCTCTGTTGCTATTTAAGCATTAGACTACATTCTAAAAAGGATGAAATCAAAGGGAATAGTACATGCTACTGACTGGCGACATCAAGCTTTTTTAAAGGAATATCTAATGAACAAGGAAATAACAACATCATTAAAAAATTAAAGTTCATCCAAGGAATGTTAAATGTACATGAAAGAAAGAGAAAAGTCTAGTAAAACCAAGAAATAAAAAAGTCTAGTAAAACCAAGAAATAAAAAAGCGAAGTCTGGTAAATAAAATACAATGTGTAGTTGGCACATTAAACACATTCTCAAAAAGGCATCTTTTTCATAAAGAATTATTATTGTTGCTGTTAATAATAATAATAATAATAATAATAATAATAAGAACAACATTAATTCACAAAAATTTCTCTTCTGGGACGGACATACATAATTTGAGATGCCCTTTTTGGTAGATAATTACCAAGCCCTTTTTATATCTTGGTGGAGACACCATACCTTGCTGGGCTTTTTTAATGGGTTTACCACGCTTGTTCAATTAACATACTGACTGTGGGTGTAGTGTTTGCCATCACAAGATCATAAAAAGCTTATTGCAAAATCAATCAACTATGATCTCTACATTTAGTAATATGCACCTTTCACATACATATCCAGGTCAAGTAATATTCTGACAGAGGGCTACATCTGTTCTCTCATGCAAAATCTTTCTTCTTATAGTAATTAACTGCGCTTTTTCCAGATGCCTTCTGTGCTTCAATTTTTTCGTATGCAGCTTCTTTTGTAGGTGCTATTCCAACCATGATTACCTTAGAGCAGAGGTCACAAAATGCCAGTCCTCTAGCGTTGTTTTCTTACAAACTGACCAACTAAATTTCTGTAAACTTTTCACCCCAGCCATTCCCCTTTCCATACATTTTCTCTCTCAATAACTTGGGACGCCATGTTTTGCAAGCATGCTTCTTCTTCCATTGCCATCAGTTTCCATTACACGAAGATTCATTGGATGAATTTAAACATTTGACCAGTCAGAATACTCTTTATGAGAATCATGTGCTAACTAATATATGGAACGAATAATTTACAAGGGTCGTTGTGGAATGGGAGAGGACAGACCATTTTTTAAAAACCGGATTGGATATGATATAAAAAACAAACTATATCAAGAAAAATCTGATTCAAGTCAGGGGAAAAGCAGAATTCCTCTTTAAAATGGAGAAAAATCATGTCTGTTAAACTTAATATACATATTTACCTACAAAGAGCTCTTCATATTACTACTTACCTCTAGCTTTGGAAACTCTGATATGATCTCTGACAGCTTGTCATGAAAGGTCTGCTGAGCAAATTTAATTTTGCGCATGTAAAAATGGCGGATTCTAGAAATCTTGTAATGCCTGTGAATAACAGTGGGTGTCTTCCTCTGTGTTTTAGACAAAACAATGTCTATAAAATCCTGAAATGAAAGAAATTGAAAACAAAAATAAAAAAATCTGGCTGAGACCCTTGAACTTGAGAATTACACAATGGACAAGTGAAGTAACTGAGTTTCAGGTCTCCATCTTAAAGTAAAGGTGTACAAATGGGAAATAACTGTGACACATGGGATGCCATCAAAATGATGAGTTTAAGTATTAAGTGTACCAAGGTCTACACATTAACATCAGACAGCTTTTAAGCAAAATAAAACACGAAATATACACATGTAACCTTGACCTTTATGCAATATATACATGCCACTTTGACCTTTATGATGCAATATATACATGCCACCTTGACCTTTATGATAGGATCCTCAGCATGGAATACAACACATCTTCAAGAGACAACGTACAAATGTACCAAATTTCGCTATCGCAAACAGCTCATAGGTTACAAAGCAGAAGGAAAATGATACTGAAATCTAAAATACTGGCCTGTGACCTTGACGACACCCCCCACCCCCTATAATTTCTTGATTCTCTACACTTTGATGCTGGGGACTTCCCCCCATGTACATGCTGAAGCATTCTGCTTTGGAAGGATAAATCACCAATGCACATCGGCTGGTACATTTAGCAACTCCACCATGATATGGCTTGTTAACATTGCAGATTGACATTTGAAGAGTCAATGAATGAAGATATGTTATTCAAAAAGTGATTTAAAATCACATAACACTAGAAGAGTCATCTTTATTTTGATTATACATTTGGAAAATAGAAAAATAATTTCAAAAAACTTGTATATTCAATACATGTATATTTAGAAAGGTTGACTGATTTCTATTACAATCATTTTATGCTTTAATTTCAATCAGTGCAATTTGAACTATTATATGCACTAAATTGATGAGAAACCTGTTCTTACAAAGGTAAAGTGAAATTATGGGCAGTTAAATACAGCTGACAACGGCTTCAGTTGAAAGACAAAAAACAAGAAGAAAAATAAACACAAACAGAAAACATCAAATTTACAATGAAATGTGTCCTGAAGCAGTAATCCACCATTTTTAATACTGGTCTTGGTCACTTTTTGCATAATCTGAACCTGATGTTATTTCAAGCTGACATTTGCAGATTTCTTACATGTAGTTATATAGAAATGTTGGTTGAAACATTCAGCTATAAGAATAAACAGACTTTTCCTCTGTTCCAGGTACTTTGGAAGACTTTCTGTGCCTTTTTATCAGGTGCCCCTCATGTTTTGTATGAAGTAATATATTTGAGTCATACATATGTTGAAACTATATGTTGCTCTTAAAATTTAATGTTTTATGCATAATTTGTCTGCAGAATTAAAAATTGAACTCATCTTTATATAATCATTTAAAATAAATTCACAGTGTGCATTCAAACACGTACACCATTTTGATATTGGTCCTGTCACATTTTGCAAAACGTTGACCTCATGGTTATTTCAAGCTGAAATTTGCATATTTCTTACTTATGACAATATAGAAAAGTTTTGTGAACATTCAGGTTTAATAATAAATTTACCTTTTCATTGTTTCTGGTACTTGTCAAGCCTTTTTATGCCTTGTTTAAGCGCCGTCCCCAATGTATTTTTTTCACAAAATACCATAATGATGAGTCACACACAAGTTGACATTATATCTTACTCTTAAAATAGTGCATAATCATTACAATATTCTTGTATATATATATATATAAATATATATATATATATATATATATATATATATATATATATATATATATATATATATATAAATCTTAAATCACAATTTATTAAACAACAGCAGCCAATTTAGAATTAAATTATGTTTAGATAGTTTTGGTCAATTTTCATATCTTTAAAATAAATGACATGAAATAAACAGAAAAGTAACTTACATTGAATACTTCCACTATTCTACAAAAGGATATGTCACATGGACAAAATTCTTAAAAAAATTCCTTATTCACTTTTTTATACTGTGCAGGTTTTCCACTAATTTATTATTAAAGTAAATCTGCATTTCTATGGCATAAATTGTGTATGTTGCAGCATTAAATTTTGGTATCAATTTTTTTTAATACTTTCTAAATATTTCTTATCAATTTTCAGCAATATTGTACAGTTCATAAAGTAGTATTAAATTGTAAAATCTGAGTGCAAGAAGGAACTGGAACAGTTTTAATGAAATATTTATGATTAGTTTAAATAAAGTGATATGGTACAGATTGCTTGTTCTTTATAATGTTAATATTCAAAATATATTGATATTCACAATAAATGCCACAAACTGGTTTTCTTTTCTTCAAAAATAATTTAAATTTACCTCTTTTTGGCTATACTTAACATGAAAAGTTTATATTAAATAGGCCTACAAATGCCTCTCAATATCACCAGTCATATGTAACAAGTCTGCCTAACCTCGAAAATACATTACACACCAAAAATTGTACTAAACATTTTTAATACAGTTAGTATAATAAATGAAAACACGTGTGCATGTTCTGATTCCTTGGTATAAATATCCATTTGTCAGTGTTTCTGTGTTTTTTTTAACTCAATTCATACCATTTTATTGCCATTATCCACATTTTTACAGACCCATGTGCTGGAAAGAGTTTCTGGGGGGGATTATGCAAATATTCTCACATATGAAAGCATTATTTTTGTTGATCTTTAAATCATGAATACATTCGGATGTAATAATGTCGGCTTTTTTTACATAGGAAAGTGGGGAAAGTACCAGGGGTAATGAGGTTGACATTTTGAGAAAATTTAAATATTGATCACAAGCGACATCTAGTGTTGTCCCTGGTTGCTACTTAATGAACATCCACAAATAACAAATTTTTTCAAGGATCTTTAGTCGCATAACTAATTCTCTTAGTATTGCTTAAATAGTGATGCAGACGATTTGTTCGCTGTGCTTGGCATAATTTTATGACAGAAAAGTACAAATAAAAGGGACTGTATCTGGATAATATGAGTGGGATTTTATCATTTAAATGTAAGGAAACTCAAAGTTTTTTTTTAAAATGAAGAGAGTATTTATTCCAACTAATGAACGTAACAGCTATGCGAACGTCTTGAGTGTATGTTAACATAAGGGTAAGAGCTGATGCATAATGACAGCAATTCTCATGCCTTGGTAATGATTTCATATTAGGCATAAAGCTGACGAGCCAGGACGAAACGACTCGGGGCGAATTGGCGAAACAACCTGTCATCAGCCAATCATAAGAAACTGTTTAGTGCTACCTCTGCGTGCCCCCCATAATATATTTGGTCCAAATCCCTTGCATTTTCACACGAGAGCGAAAGCCGTCTTCAAAACGACCACGTTCCCTAAAATCGAGACTTTCTCGTACCCACACGGCGACTGTAAACACTTGTATGTGTGTGGATTCTATGAGGAACAAAAATTTACCGAGGCTGGAGGAACCACGGTGATCTTCTTGAAATTATAGTGAGCCATTTTTCTTAGGCTCGACACGTAGTTTAGAACGATTGGTATTAGTTTTCTTGATGCTAAAATTCACGTGTCCAAAACCATTGACAGACCGGAACAAAGGGGAGCATGTAGGTCTGACGGGTTCAATGACTAAAATACAATTTCGAACATCGGCTCCAAGCTCCAGAACGGGATCCGGCAATGCAGAATCTGTCCTCTCCCGGAAAAGAAAAAAAAAAAAAAAAAAAACTACGAGGTGTTCCGAAATACAGTTCAATCAGTGGCAGTAACTGAAATATAGAAAACACGTTCATAAAACAATCTGAGTAAAAAAATTAACCCAACTACAAATTACAGGAAACTAGCGTAAGCACCTTCTCTCCATCTCTAATCAGAAAGCTTCATGTATTTAATATTGGGTGAATATGAGGATTGTTTTGTTTCCTTTGGGAAATGAAAATGCAAAATGACTCTAACCAATAATTTTAGTTGGTGACTGCATGTCCCTTGAAAATGTGTCTAAATTTCGGTACATGCTCAGTTAAGTTAAACAATACACTTGAACGTCCTACATATGACTATGTTATTACAATCTAAATTCCCACGTTTGTGATACATTCAGCTTTAATTTTTTTAAATATATGTTCTAAATGTTATTTCTTTTCATATGTCATATATTATCACCCTTAGATGACATTAATAGTTCTATGGAAAATACACACAATCTGTAACAATTGGACAAAAGCCACATTTGAAGACTTTTATTATTATTATTATTATTATTATTATTATCATCATCATCATTACATGAAAATAAATGTATGCTTTTGCGAGATTCCACATCACCGAGTTGTCATTTGTACACCAAAAATATTGACATGTAATTTGCAAATTCACACCTGCGTGTTTGTATGCACGCGCACCCGTGTGTGTGCTTGTGTGCGTGGCTTGTGCGCGCACGTGCGTGTGTAAGAGTTTACAAAGAGGCAGATATGATTCAAAATTATTTTCTCGTTAGGCATGGATTTCTGTTGAATGCAAGTACGATCTTTCACTGTTAAACACACAAAATCAAAAAGAAAACATAATGATTTTCAAATGGACTTCTATGAATTTTGTGTGTTTAACAGTGAAAGATCGTACTTGCATTCAACAGAAATCAATACCTAAAGAGAAAATAATTTTGTATCATATCTGCCTCTTTGTAACTCTTACACGAGCAATAACAGCTGACTGGTTCACTACACTTAATGATACATCAAATCAATGGATAGCAGGAAAAATGCATCAGTGACTTTGTCACACCCGTTTATATTTAATAAATGTATCAAATCGCTACTAATTTTGAAATGGAAAAACTTAAGCCGTTCATTCCAGCTCAGTGTATATGAAAAGGCAAGAGTGCCTCATGAGAGGAGTATTATTATGTCCCTGCAGTAAGGGGAGATTTGTGAAGAAGAATAATGAAGCTGTGCAACCAGTGTTAACCATCTTTGGCTAACTTCCCTAATGACGTTAGCCACCCAGTTCTCCCAGAAACAGAGATACTACTCAAATGACTGCCACGCATCAAGTTTTATGTGTGTTTGTCTCTGTATATATTTTGTCTTTCACAACTTAAACTCACTCTCCACTCTTATATCTTGTTAGTGATAGTATGGTATTATGTTATATGTATTGTGTGTGAGCACTGCTACCCACATGTGTGATAATATATCACGTTTATATATATTGTGTGTCAGCACTCCTACCATTATGTGTGCTAGTATGATATTATGTTTATATGTATAGTGCGTGAGCACTTCTACCATATTGTGTGCTAGTCTGATATTACGTTTATTTGTATAGAGCGTAAATACTAATACCATTATGTGTGATAGTATGATATTATGTTTATAGTGCACATATTCATGTGTGTATAGTGTACATATTCATGTGTGTATGGTGTACATATTCATGTGTGTATGGTGTACATACATATTCATGCGTGTATAGTACACATATTCATGTGTGTATAGTGCACATATTCATGTGTGTATAGTGCACATATTCATGTGTGTATATTATACATATTCATGTGTGTATAGTGTACATATTCATGTGTGTATGGTGTACATATTCATGTGTGTATAGTGCACATATTCATGTGTGTATATTATACATATTCATGTGTGTATAGTGTACATATTCATGTGTGTATGGTGTACATATTCATGTGTGTATGGTGTACATATTCATGTGTGTATGGTGTACATACATATTCATGTGTATAGTACACATATTCATGTGTGTATAGTGCACATATTCATGTGTGTATATTATACATATTCATGTGTGTATAGTGTACATATTCATGTGTGTATGGTGTACATATTCATGTGTGTATGGTGTACATATTCATGTGTGTATAGTGCACATATTCAAGTGTATATAGTATACATATTCATGTGTGTATATTGTACATATTCATGTGTGTATAGTGTACATATTCATGTTTTTGTCACATCTCCGAATTATTCTTCATTACTAGTGGCGACAGTCTTTGTTTATATCAGTTTCAGTGATGAATTATTCAGGTAATTTATATTATTTTTTGCATCGATCATATTCGATGCATTTTCTATGATACATTATTGCAGGAATTATTTGGCAAGCCTACAATTATTTCTTCATTGTACCCCTCCCATAATTAGAAAAGTTCCTCCTTGCTTTCAAATGGAGGGGGAGAGGGCTGTGCCAACATTTTGTTCAGATCTGTCTAACCTGGTAAATTTGGAATATCTAGAAATCTGAGTTAGTGCCAAAAAGTTAATTTTGAAATTTTATACATTGTTTGTAATAAATGAGTGGCATGATGGATAAATGCAAGTCAAGAGGCAGAACAGTATGTCATCGTTTGGTTTATGTTTTATAATTATCCTATATTTCAAGTATAAATACATTCCTGTTTTTCTTTTTGCATCAAAAGTGAGTATCATTCATGTAGTTAATGCGTACTTTATTTAGGGCAAGGTTTATAACTTCTGTACACTGGATTACATTTGTGTGTATGACACAGTCTCAACAACAGGGATTGTGTTAGCTGCTGAAAGACTGCCAACCTAATACAGGGGTCAATGCAGACTTGAACTTTAGGGAGAAGTGTGTGTAGGTGCGTGCGTGTGTGTGTGTGTGTGTGTTTCTTCGTTTACTTGAATTATGTATTATATTTCTCAGTATACATTTGTCGGAAGTTATGGTGTGTTGGTTTACGTTATCAAGGAGATGATCGACCACGGTGTTATTGTCCGAATCAAGTAAACAGCAAAATAAAATATGAAATTAGTGGATGGAATAACATACATCTGAGCAAAGATATAGAATAGAGCAACACGAGCCCCAGTATATAAATATAACAATTTAATAAATTACATAAACATAATGAAATTCAGCATGGTTTTTGAATGATTCACTTTTTCTTAAAAATAGAGTAACAAAATTTATGCGAAATTCAATTAGCCATTCTGTTACACCGATATAGAAAATTTCATCAAATACTCGACCAAAACTGCCGGCACGTAAGCATCGCCTGGTCGCTCCCGGTCTTTCCAAATCACTGTTGATGATAGGTCGGTCTTGCCGTATTTCTTCTCCTCTCTCTTTCTAGCTTCTTTGGGCCATTAAGCGTCTTGGTTGTAGACTGCGCTCTTTCCTACTCTGCATGACAGGTATGGTGCTATTTTGTTTTCCTTCAAACGAAAATCAATACCCAACATAAATAAGTATCAGGTTCTTTTTCTTCTCCTGTAATCAGCAATGTTCCCACTCATTTACGTCAGATATCGACTATCGAAATCCAACAGAACTAAACTATTGTCATTTTGAAACCTAATACTGATACACCCCCTACCATCATAAACTAATATCTTTTTAGATGCTACTCTCATTCTTAATTGGAACTATGACATAATGAGCCCTATTAGAAAAACCATCACAGTCCGCTGTGGGCTGTAAAGTACTAGCTATAACTATCTATGTCAGTCCTAATGCTAAAATCATCGATTCTCGGTTGATTATTAGCGATTCATTGACATAGATTTCCAGACAAAGGAAAATAAATTCTTAGTGTACACGATAAAAGTCAATTAAGATAGATAATTTACTTCTAACAATTTGTGTCAGAAGAAATGCATGAAATTCCTATGATACATGATTTATATTGCATACAAAACCACTAAATCCGAACTCATTCATATCAACAGATTGAAGTAACATGTACAATTATTTTCTAAACTCAATGAAAAAATTAAAGAATGAGTTTAAACGAATAAATTCAACAAATAATTACAGACTTACATCAATGCACATATTGTATGCAATTGAGACAATACCTTTGTGCCTTCCAGAGCCCTTGCTCTCTTGTCATCAGAAAATTCCCCCTGTCTCTTCTCTCTGGTTTCGGATCATTCAAATTTACAGACCCCTTTTCCCATGGACGATTTGTTTAATGAGTAGAGTACTTTCTACTGATCTCGGAGCCCCTTTCGACAGAAAAACTCGGAGTGACTAAAATTGCAAGAGAAATTACTTTAAAACCTTGAATTTTGTATGGGAAATACACCTCCTCGTTTAACTTAGTCAGTCAGGATTACTTTCTCTAGCCTCCAAAATTGAAACACTCCCATTAATATCAGAATAATTATCTCTAGTCTGCCTTTATTGATAACAATTCTGGAAAATATCATTTTATGACACCGGTTTTCAAACGGCCGAAGATTTTCCGAATTTCGCTTTGGCTTGTCTCAACTGTGTCATTATCCGCTATTTACTTTATACTGACATATCTGACGGACTGTTTTCGAATTAATATTCAATTCATGCCCAAAAGAGGACAGATGCCATCCTTCGCAGGCAACAATTTATTGCGAGTGTACCCCATACATCAAACTTAATGGTTATGTGTCATGCTGTCCACAACAGAATGTACTGGGAAATTAACTATAAAAGTTTGCAGAACTACAGCATTCAGCAATGGTTTTAAGCAATAATTTATTTTCAAATTCAAAAATCATTCTTTTATGTTTATTATAAACATATTTTGTACGTGTGTAACAATTATTATATTCATACCCATTGTAGTCATATTTGAAAGTGACTATGTTTTATGGAGAGATACATGCAGTTTATTTTGTCCACGTGACTTTAAAAGAGCACAGCTAAAACTATACATTGTAATGAATTTTAACTGATAGAAGTAACGAGATTACAGTATTGTACTTTCAAATTGGTAAAACTGCTTAATCAACTACTACTTAAACATTAATTTGTTTACTTTCTGAATGTTGCTATAAAATGGCAGTCGAAACTAGTTACAAACTGCTTTGAAACAACCCCTGTAACATGGAAGTAAATGCACACACGTCTTCATACCATACTGTTCATCCTAGTTTTACTGTTCCCTATAAAACATTTCTGTAACTATTCAAAGACAACAAAACGAGGCATTAGAGTCTATATATGAGACAACGTGACCCTTCTTTCCATCCAAATCGACAAAACCAGGAACAAGTTTGGCGCCATGCATACCACGTGAGTGCATCTATACTTAGAGAGAGGGATTTTCCTAATATAACCACTCACTTTCTAGTTTCGCTACAACAATCCACTGAGAGGATTGCAAATGTATGGTTTTATTATTTGCCTACATCCTTGCAGTAACGTCATGCATTGGTTAAATAGTATTTGCTTCACTGCTCGTTTCGTATTTTCAAAACAATGAGTAATAACAGCAGCTATGCGCTAGCAAGGTGGGCATAAATATAATATGCTTTGGAAGATTAACAACAGACCTGGAGACAATAGCGTACTAAGGGTAACTAGCGCCCGGGGCGACGATGAAGACCCAAAAGGGTTTTGGTGCCCAAAGACTTATGGCGCCCTAGGCACTACCCCATCCGCCCCCTACCCCCGTTTTTACGCTACTGCCCGGAAATCAAAACAGGTCCTTTTTTGGCACCATACCCTGTGTTCAAGTGATACATTCTTGTATGGAATTATTGTTTTTTCTGTAAAGTAAATGTTCCAAATCTTGCGAATCTGGCTTTATTTTATGTAGGACTTTCACTTATGGTGTGGAAGAGGACTTGGTCAAAGGTTAAGGTTATTGTGACTAACAGAAAAATGGAGTTTGCAGATTAATTGGTTTTAGAGTTAGATCACTGACAAGCTTTGTGTGTAGTTTGCTATTCACAGAAATCTTGCTACTCAAAAGGTGGTCATATAATATGTCATTCACAGTACTCTTGTTGCTCAGTGGGTGGTCATACTATGCCATTCACAGTACTCTTGTTACTCGTTGGTTGGTCATATAATATGCCATTCCTTGTACTCTTGTTGCTCAATGGGTGGTCATATAATATGCCATACACAGTACTCGTGTTACTCCGCTCTCCAGTCAGAAATTTCTTGCATGGATCAAGGCGGCACAAGGGCACGTTTCTGTGTAAGCACAGCCCTATGTCACAAGCTACTAAAAATGAATTTTTTAATTCTTAATATAAAAATGAAAAGTATTTATAGGTTACTGCTTTTGTATGGGAAAATATGAACGAGTTTTGGGACGGAATACTGCACGACCTTGGGAGTGCAGTATATCCTTCCGACAAAACGAGTTCATATTTTCCCACACAAATGCAGTAACCTTTTTATTATATGCTCATTTTTCAAATTATACCTAAGGTTTAATTATATAAGCAAAATACACTACAAGAAACAACGTAAATGAATGACTGTCGTTACACACACACACACACACACACACACACACACACACACACACATATATATATATATATATATATATATATATATATATATATATATATATATATATATATATATATATACCACTACAAATTTCTAGGCAATACTCTAATGTCAATAAAGATGTACAATACAATACAATTGTATTCATTATGAAATGAATCGTATATTCACTTTCCTATGATGTCATTGGTAACAACCTTTCTGTAAATTTTACCTAGCTGTTAAAATAATAACAGTTGTTTCCTATATACATTCACTAAAAATTTCCAGTTTTATTTAGGCAACATCAGGAAACAAATAACGAATAAATTCTTAAACATAATGTTCATAACATATTATGAAAATGGCAGACACATAAGAACATAATAACAGGTTCCCAATGTGCAACTTAATTGTTAGCGTAGATAAGAACAGCAGCGGCAGCAGCAGCAGCAACAACAACAACAACAATAACAACATCAACAATAAACAACAATAATAATAATAATAATGCGCGCGTACGTTCCGGGATTGTGTCATACACAGCAGACTCAATATTGCTTATACGCGCGTTTTATGTATAGTTCTGATCCCATGTAAGTTGCATAACGGTGTACGTGGTAGTAAGCATTTTGAAAGGGAACCAGTCTAATAAGCGCGGTGAATCAGAGCAAAGCAATTTCGCAGTCATGACGAAGAGGTGTGCCAGTAGATGAGGTGTCTCAATCAATAAACGCGTGACATAATTGTCAGCGAGGACGTATGGCCCAGATCTCATTAAGTCACGCTTGTAGGAAACTATAAATAGACATATCCGGCCTAAATACAGCCAAAACTTGTAAAGGAAACAACATTCACGCTGAAGGGAGTAGCACTTTCCATTGTACGGTGACTACAAGTTTCATTACTGAAGTCTACGCACTGTTGTTTACTTCTAAAAATATTGAGATGGCAACAAAGGAAGATGATCAAGAAGATATTCTGGAGGTTGATTCTGATATAAACTGTTCAATCTGTCTGCAAGAATTCAAAAGTCCTCGGATATTGCCGTGTATGCACACGTTTTGCCAACACTGCCTGAGCAATTATATTGTCAGTTTAAACCTTGAAAAAGAAAAACGAACACATTTTCCATGTCGTATCTGTAGACAAGAAGCAAAACCACCTTTCCCGGAAAAATCGACCACAGAATGGGCAGCTATGTTCCAACAAAGTCATATTCTCATCTCCATGTTATCACAAGAGAAATCGAAAGTGGAATGCCAGTGCAATGTATGCAAGCTTGAGGGGAGATCGGAACCAATAACACATTTCTGCCTCACGTGCAAGGAAGGCTTCTGCGGCCAGTGCACATCATATCACAGGAGCTTTAATGCGATGAAGGATCATACGCTCGTATCAACTGAAGAAATGATGAAAAATACCCAAGAGATAACGAAGATCGCTGATGCTTTTCTGTGCACAAGACATAAAGGAGAGGAGATAAAGTATTACTGCGAAGACCATGAAGATGAATGTTGTGTGAGGTGTTTGCGTCAGAAACACAGAACATGTTATAGGGTGCGAGACCTAAAAGCCGAGGCAGCAGAGATGCTCTCAGCGAGATCTCGTGAACACTGTATCGACGAGTTGAAGACGTTAGAGACTCATTTGCATAAAATGGCACTGGCGGATCAGACAAATGTTTCCAAAATACATTCCCAAGGGCATGAACTCAAACAACAAATCCACAGTCTGCGAGTTCATATCAATAGTTTACTGGATAAACTAGAAGAGATTGTTATTATGGTTTATAAAGAAGAAGCCACAAAGAAAACATATAGCAGTCACAAGTGTCTCTCACTGGCGGCCGCCATCAGAAGTTCCTATAAAATGCTAGAGATGGTTAGCCTACATGGTTCAGACACACAACATCTTCTTGCTCTGATGAGATCAGAGGGGCAGTTGGAGAACTACACAGAGCAAGTGGATGGCAAGTTTGAAGAGGTGGAGTTAGTCGATCTAAGCATGGAACTTCATCCATGTCTGAAAGGACTGTTTTCTCTGAATGCAGACGATGCAGCAAAAGTAAAGATCGTAAAAACGAAGGAAGCGATACCAGTAAAGGGAACATTGAGAAAGAAGCGACTCAAGCCTCTCAAGGAATGCCATATAGAGGAGACTGGTGAAGTTCCAGCTAAATGTCCTTCAGGCGGAAAAGTTCCTTGTTACAGCGGGGCAGCGTTTCTCCCTGCAGATAAGTTAATACTGGTTGACAGGAACAACCACAGATGCTGCCTGTACGATAGTAACTTCCAACATATTTCACACTATATATTCCAGTTAACAGAGAATTCCCGTTTGTGGGATGTAAGCATGGTTAATGACAAAGAAGTGGTGGTGTCAATGCCAGATCAAAATAAGCTTCTGTTCCTTGAGGTGGAGAAAGAGATCAGACCAACCAGGACCATAACCATACGGTTCCCTTGTTATGGTATAGCCACGCTTAACAAGGATCGGATCATCGTGTCGGGGGGAACTGATACGGGGAAATACTACTGGAGTATCATCAGCAGGTCCGGAGAGGAGCTGTCCTACCATGAACTGGTAGGAAAGGGAGGACAGGAAACATATCTTGCTGTGAATAATTCGAAAAATCGTATCTATATGTCATGCTTTTACATCGATGCCCTGTTCTGTTTCGATCTCGAGGGAAAGCCAGTTTTCACTTATAAGGCAAACGGTCTGCTTGGTCCAAGAGGTGTTGGGTTAGATGCAGAAGGTAATATATACTTGGTCAGTATTAACTCGAGTGTGCATCAGCTGTCACAGGATGGTTCTGTCCTTAAGGTCTACAAGTCTGCTACCTCCAAGAATCCTTGGAAAATATGTTTTTCTCACAGCATTGACAAATTCTTCGTTACAAATGTAGAACCAGAGAAAAGTGTATGCTTATATAAATTGAGATGAATGAAAATATTGACTTTCAAAATGGCGTGCAAAAGTTTTGATGATAGTTTTGATTCTGTGTTCTGGAGTCTTTGTATTGTTTAGTTTTAGCATCTTGATTGCTTTATGCGCTCTTCATTCTTATCATTCACATAACGAAGGATGTTTTCTTTGATGATCTATAATTAAGACGTATGTATGTATGTATGTATGTATTATGTATATTTGAATTTATTATATCTGATTTAATATAAATTTATTTCGTTTTAATTGTCAGTTTTATAAAAAAAAATATATTTTTATTACATGCTATTGTAATATAAATTTATTCACTAGAGAGGATACTTTTTTTTTTCAGAAAATAATTTGACCTTGACTTTTAGTATATAAACACCAGGTGTTGATCTAAATCCTGACCTTGTTTCAAAATTAGTAGCGACCACGCCAACAAGTTCTATTTTTATTTTAAAATGATTGGCTGCTGTCGAGGTCATGATGGGACCACGTGTTTAAGATGTAAACAGTTTTTTTTTATAATTTTTTATTTCTTAAAGTAAAATAATTGGATTTTGTCAGGGCCACACTGGGTGTACATGATCTTTAACAAGTACCTCATTTCTACGTTCTTCTAGAACATGATCACGTGACCCCCTTTTTACGTTTTAGAGTACGATATAACCTTTGTTTTGGAGAGAGATTTTCAGTAGAAGTTGGGTTGTGACACTGGAAGTTGTATGTTGTGCTGTTTGGAGTTATGGATTAATTCTTTTTTATTGGAAAAAACATGTGTTCATGTGAGATTCTTAATCAAAGACAGTTCTTATAAGAAATTTATTTAGATTTCCAAAATCGGAGTGATAATTCTTGTTTCTACAAGGAACTGTAGACTTCAGTACTACATATTAAAGCATACGTCATCGTCTTCCATCTCGGATTCTTCGTCGGGAATCGGACTTGAAATCAGGGGAACATTTTGTAATTAGGACTTAAATTTTATTCTTGGATTATTCTTGGATTATTTTTGGATTTGATTCTATAAAACCGTAAGTTCATATTTTTTCATTTTTACAGAATTTTTCCAGGGAAATAAATTATTGTATTTTTTCAAAGCTTGTTGTTTTCACTCTTTCTTGTGTTACTGTTTATTCGAGCCTAAACACGTGACATAACAGTATGTATGTATGTATGTATGTACGCACGCACGTACGTACGTATGTATGTATGTATGTATGTATGTATGTATGTTCTTATCTTACGTGAATATTTAGAATATTTCACATTTGTTATTGGATATACGTTCATGATGCCGTGGCCTGCCTGTATAAATGCCTTGGACCGTTTTACACCTTAACTCTTGAGAATCGGCATGTCTTTAGGACTGTAATGAACACAGAAAGTAGGTCACTGAGACCAGTTTACCATGCTTTAATGAATTTGTATTTGCCCATTTTTTGTTATCCCATCCATATTGTTAACCCTACTATATGCAGACGTGTCACTCTTTGTATGCAGAGTTATCTAAACAAGACCAGTTCAGCCACTCCAAAATTAGGTAAATACGACTTCTTATTTCTACGCTCGAAAGCCGTTTGGTGCATATTTTGTATCATGTTAACAAAATGGACCTCGACAAATGTAACGCTTCCTTTGAATATCTTTATGTCCATTCATTATATAATTGATATATTATGGGATCCTATAAAAACTAAATTCTTCATAGAGTTAAGTAGATTGATCTTAGAGTTACTATAAAACCATATAAGAAAACTGACAATGGCGGCATGCATGCTTGCTAACCATACAATATAGGTCATAGTGATCTAGATAGTGATCTACCTCTCACTGATGGCTGTAGTATTTACTCCTCGTGAAACATCCAGATACCAGGTCATAAGATTCTACAAGAATAAATTAATTTTTATCATTGTATAGTGTAGTCATTTGCAAAGACACGGAGGCTATCTAAACCAGGATAATAGGAGGCAGTCAAATGTAGCTGGTGGCCTACATAAAGGAAAAAACTAGACCAAAGTCTTATATTTCGTACATTTTGCCTTGAACCCATTATTAGGATACCAAGAAAGTGGTTTGAGATTTAAATTCAAGGTTCAATAATTAATAAAGTTTTAAAAACTTAATTACTAGTTTCGCATATATTATTACTATTATTATTTGTATTATTATTACTATTATTATTATTATTATTATTAGTCGTCGTAGTAGTAGTAATAGTAGTAGTAGTACCAAAATACATGGAGAGTTGTGTTACTGTCTTTGTCATAAAATGCTGCCTTTTTAGGAACTACCGTTAACATTGGACTAATTAGAATCCATTTTATTTCTAAACGGCATATACAGAAAAGCAGTTCATGTTTATTTTCTCAAAGTTTTATTAAAAATCCACTTCTCCTTGCCACTACAAGGATTATTCATAAGTGTCAGGCATTTCATATTTACTACATACAACCGAAATATTGCTGTACACTGCACGCATACTCCATATTGCTGTACACTGCACACATACTCCATATTGCTGTACCCTGCATCAAACGTCTGTGACAAAAAGGTTTGGAATTGTTTTTATTAGAAGTTATTCTTTCACACACTAACTGCTAAATGGTGCATAATACTTAACTGGAAGAAATGGAATATCACTATTGCCATAATTTTTAGCAATTTCTTCCCAATCAGATTACCATCCCAACCCACCTATGTTGAATTGTTCATTACCAATAGATATCAAAGATCAAACTTTGACGTACGTGTTTCCATTTTGCCATCCCCAGGCACTGTCACTACTGCCCTTCCGTCACTCCCACCCCCACCTCCCAAAATAAAGTTTTAAAAGTAGAGACTTTAATAATCTCAACGCATTGACAATCAACGCCTTTACATTTTGAAAACAGGATTATTACTAAGCTGTTGTTTGTGCCTTATGGGAAATCCTAGACTGGTGCACATAGACCTTGTTCTACTGTGGATTTGAACACGATAAAATCTAGGTCATTCCTGTTAGCACGTGGATACACATATTCTGATTTAATGGGAAATTTAAAGCTACATGAAATCTGGGTCATTGCTGTCACCGATCACGTTTATAGCCAATGCTTTGCTGGGGAAATAAGCACTCGCAGATCAAGGTCATTCCCGCTTGCTACTAGGTAAACAGTCGGATAGAGACCCGGGGGAATGGGCCAATATCTGATCTGGGTCATTCCTGTGTGCAGTTGGGTAAATAAACCGCTAGATAAATAGACCTTGCTGTACGTAAAACATGAGCACAACAGAGAGGTTATTAACACTAGAGGAAGGGCTTATAAAGGCATGAAGTGCACAAAATATTTAGGAGAACGTTTTAGATTCCTGGTACCACCTTTTTTATCAATCGATACCTTCTCTACAGTAAGCAACAGTCTGTGGAAAGTTAAGACTTTTGTTTTAGAAGTTTATAAAATACTGCTTTATATACATTGGTATAGGATTGCTTTTATGAATCATGTTACATAAAACATGATCTTTCTGTCTCCATTTGCTGCTGCAAATACATTTTGCTTTTCATTAATAAATATTTTCAGAAATATCATTGAAGATAATGTTCCACTTAGTAGTATAAATCCTTATTTTAGATTGGTATACGTCTTGCAATAAAATCGAGGAAAAAAATGTATCTTTCCCAATATTGTGTTCAGGATGTGTAAAGATGTTACTCACTTCACAATCTTTGAAATGGACCAATTCTGTATCCGACATTTTTCTTGCAGAAAAGTGGCACTTGATCCAAGGTTTGTAACTTTCTGCTATATTATTACCTTTATTGGCTCTACAATCATCACAAATACAGCTTGTTTTAGCATGTGTTCACAGATTATTGAAATTATTTTTAAAACATAACTTTTACTATATTCGTTGGAAATATACATTAATTAAATGGTCCGAAGTAACATGATATGTTTCTCAAACGTTTTGTTCTGTTATGTTAGTACCATGTTTCACTATCAGAATTTTACAAACAAAATGTATTCCATTTATGTATGTATGACTATGTAATTTCTATGTGTTTTTGTATAATTATAAGTAAGATTTTGTGATTTATATATGTAATTGTTCGTATTATCCTTGTTATTCTTGTGTCTGTACCAATTCTATATGTTACTAATAGCCGAAAGGAGGAGGCAAAGATGGAATGTTATCACAGGTGTATAAAAAAAAAAAAAAAAAAAAATATTGCTGTACTATGAGTAAACGAAATCACAATTCTCATAGAGGTGTTCCAAATGCAGCTGCAAGGTAACTATTGAACTAAGGAAATTTTTTTCTTCCATTAAGCAGCAGAGGGGCTGTACAGACCGAAACTTTTTGCACAATAAACCCCTCCAGGAAACTATTCCTCGATAGAGGGCTTATTTCGACGAAATAAACCCTTCTATTCAGAATACAGGACAAAAAAAAATGTCCCCCGAAAACTCGAAGAGTTTCCAGGGACAAACTCGTTGAGTTTGCACTGACAACTTGGGTTACTTCAATAAATCTGAAACAGTTTCCGTGGCGGGGTCGTTATTGAAAAATCCATGGGTCGGGTCCATCCCCTCTGCTGCTCTGGGAAATGAGTTTCCAAGGAAAAACATTTTTATGTTGCAAATAGTGTATCAAGTCCAATACGGTATCTTGTTCTGGGATCGTGTAAATTTATTGTCACAAATCCGTGAGGTTTTCTTTGAGCATGACTGAAGAAATTTTTAAATTTATTTAAATCCATATCGCCACCACACCAGGTTTGATGAATATTTCTCAGTGTATGTGTATCAACTCCATTGAATATCGCAAGAAGATTACAATTATCCCTGATTACTTTAGGAATTTGTGTATAACGCTGAGTAACATAAATCACATCAGTGTTTTTGTGACGTCCCCGGGAAAATATTCTTGCGGGATTTTTTTGCTTGTCCAACATAACATCATCATACACTACTAGGTTATTAATTGATTCATCAAGATCCTCGACGCTGGGGGCTTCTTCGATATCAGTGATAAATTCAACAACATCCTCACCGTCTTTACTCAGCGCGCTTGCACTCTCATTAAAATCTTTTATAACGTTATAGCATCGTTGATCATCTACAGATGGAGCTATCAAATACAGTTTATCCCATTTCATCCACTTCATTATCAAGTTCAGCAACAGCTGTGTTTTACCTGAACCGGATGGCCCAATTATAATCGCGCGGATAGAGTTTGGTAGCACTGAATTATGCTTAACTGGCTCTTTCTTTTTTGTCGCAGAAAAATCTGTAATTTCCATTTGTATATAAAGAATAATAATTATGGATCTATATTGTGTGAAGTGTAAGGCACGAACCCCTACGAATGATCTAACAACCATTACAACAAAAAATAACAGACAAGCACTTTCTGGTAAGTGTACGCGATGTGGCACAAAAAAATTTAGATTTCAAAAAAAAAGCGAGAATTTAGCGGAGGTGACATTGCAGCCAAACTTGGAAAGCTCCCCGGAACTCCCTGGGCAAAGTATCCCGGAGAAAAACATCTCCCAGGATACAATTACTGCGGTCCAGGGACCCGACTAGATATCAGACTTGATGAACAATCTAAACCAAAACCGGGAGAGTATCCGATAAACGCTATCGACGCAGCGTGTCACATACATGATGTTGCTTATCGAAGTAAAGATCTACAAGACAGGCATATCGCGGATGTGAAATTAATTCATGCACTAAGCGCCATAAAAAATAAATCATTTAAGGAGTCACTCGCTAATTGGTTAGTAAGATCAGCGATGAAATCTAAATTAGTATTAGGCGCTGGATAATTAAATAAAAATGCAAGCGATTTATTATTCCCCAATCGGATACTGGAGAGGTAACTCAGCAATTAATAAACTCGCCAACGCGGCATCAGTAACACGCGAGGTTGCCAAAAATTGGCTATCAAAACAAGCAATATGGCAAATCTACTTACCACCACCTCGACAAATCAACTTTGCACATTTTGATGTTAGTGTGCCCAATGAAGTTCATCAGGCTGACATACTATTCCTGCCTCATGATACTGTCCGTAGAAAAATATACAAATACGCGCTAACAGTAGTTGATGTTGCCAGTAGATACAAAGAAGCAGACCCGTTAGCGACTAAAACAGCGTCCGAAGTCGCCTCTGCGTTTAAACGAATTTATCAACGAGGACCTCTAAACTGGCCACGATTATTACAAGTTGATTCTGGCAAGGAATTTCAGGGCGCGGTGTCATCACTGACAAAGCAGCATAACGTTACCATACGACGAGGACATACTGAAATTCATCGGGATCAGGCAATTGTTGAGCGATTTAATAGAACACTCGCTGAGAGATTATTCGGATACCAGTACGCGAGGGAATTCATTTACGATACGAGATCTCGTGAATGGGTTGCAAGACTGCCAAACGTGATAGCCGCACTGAATAATGAAATTACCAGAACAACAAACATGAGACCTGTAAATGCAATCACAAAAAAATATATACCCCGCGTCAGTGAACGCGGACAACAGCAACAAAATGTTTCAACGCAGCCAGGGACGCTAGCGTCCCCACTGCTGGGTAATGTCACCGTTAGGTATTTATACGAACCAGGCGAACTAGAAGGAGGAAAAAAAAGAGCAACCGATCCCACATGGAGTGTTACTACACATAAGATATCCAGCATAACCAGATCAACTGGGAGAAACGCAATCTACAGATTAGATTCGACTGCTCCTCAACGCGGATTTAAACGCGAGCAACTTCAGGTGATTCCCGAGGATACACAATTACCACCCCGATCACTAAAGTGATCCGCACTGAAGTGATTCAATCATTTAAATAACTGCAGCAACACCTCTGCGTCGGTTACACTCAAGACAGGTCAACATCACATTTTCACGTGTATGACCGCGACTGCTATCTATTCTATCTACGGTGAATTGCCATGGGTCGTTTTTCGAATACTGCCACAGCAATAAACAATTACAACTCGCACAGTGATTATTCTGCTGTTGTTGTAATTGTATTACAAATTCAACATCCAAACTTTGTTTGGGATCAAACTCTCTACCATTTTTTTTGTCGCTCTGTTTGTAACCGGCTAATTTCTTTCTTATTGTGTCATCAGCGATTGAGCTGTCGTTGACAACATCATCTAATACAATTCTTCGTAACTGACCTATCCTTCTTACTCTTGACACGGCTAAATAAACTAAATTTGACCACTCGATGCGATCATCAACAATCCAAACTGTTGTATCTGAAATAGTTAGTCCCTGCGAACTGTGGATGGTCATAGCGTATCCTAGCGTCCACGGGGATTTGCTCATTTTCAGTGCCTGTTCAACAGCATCAACATCAACTGTGACAATATCATTTAATACTAAATTCTGTTTCTCCGGACCCGACGCAGTCAGGCGCCCTGGAATATCAACATCAATATTCTGCAATCGCGTATCAGCTGGTCTATAACACAACGGCACTGGCAACATGGGAAATTTCTTCTGATGTAACTGAAATAACCGCTGCTGAAGTGTGTCCCTGACTATCTTTCTACTTGCCACAATTAAATCACCTGGTTTCCACGTTTCCCAAAAGTCGCTCAGCGAAGTCTCTGGAATTATTTCACGCATTATCTCACACTGGACTTTATTGGTTTGTAGCCTGATCAGTGCCTTAAACTCTTTCAGCGTTTCATCGAGTGCTCTAACATCGTTAGTTATTTCCTCATAATAATCTACAAAAGTTTTCAGCCACTCGTGTGGAGATTCACCTGTAAATGGGGGTGGTTGACCATGATCGCCGCACATCACCACTGCGGTATTTTTCTTTAGCAGCCAATCCAGAAACTGTTTTAATGTATCCAACGGCACAGTGTCTATCTCATCCCAGATGATTTTCTCGGGAATATATTTCGTTCCCATTCGTTCAGGTGTCCACGTGCCGCCGCTGTATTTGAAAAAACTGTGATACGTGCACGCGTTAACATCCCGTTGTCTCATCTCCCTGGCAAGTCTGTGTGTGGGTGTTAGCACAATCATGTCAGAGTTTCTAAATAATTCAATCGCTCGAGTTGTTTTACCAGAACCACCAGGACCGTTCAGATAAACTGTTTTGTGTCTTGTAACAGGATCGTGCACCGGCGGCAACAACGAAGTTGCCCCCGACGAAACCATCGAAGATATTTCTGCGCTGCGATACTCATCCTCGATTTCAACATCAGCCGATTTACAATATCCGTGTAACATTTCATTCTTTATTCTCCACGAGCCCCACGATGGATCATCCGATATAACATTATCCAACAGCGCTGAGTGTTTTTTATCAATATAAAATGAATCCGTTGCAACTCTCACTGCGGCAACAGGGAATCTATTGATCATCGACAACAAATTTATGGATACATAAGCCAGCATCGAAGATCTCAAATGTATGTACTGAGATGATTCTCCGTCAATATAACTAAAAACAGTCCCTAGTTTTTCCCCGTTTGACAGAAACACATCTTTGCGGTTACAGAACATGTTGTTCCTGGCTGCATCAGCGACAATAAGATCCAATTCAGTCTTGTCCATGATTAATCGACTGTGATGTTGTTTATGATCATACGCTCCACCTTGAGTGAATTTCCCTATTATTCTTCGTCCTAGATCTTTTGCTGTGCTTTCATCATTTCTGAGTTTGCTTTTAAGTACTTCAGGAGCTTTCTTGATGATAGCGTCGATAGAAGTTTCTGGATATTCTCGTGACCAATCTTCGATGACTTCTTCTAACGTAACCGGCGTTGGAGTTGGCAACCAAACTTCGGTTTGACGACAATAACATATAATCGCTTCGCTGACCGTCAGCGACAACAGTATTCGACTGTCAAGCATGTATCGCAATAACACTATCGGTGCCCATCGCTTCTCAACGAAATGTCTGCCAAACCAAACATAACACACAGGATGTAAATCCTTAGCGAATTTAAACGACGACACACAAGCAAATCCGGTCAAGTCAAAATCGGGTAAAACACCGTTGACAGCTACTCTTGTCATGGTATTGCCAGCGTGGCCAAACCGTTTAAAATATTCGCTGCATTCTCCACGCCCAAGGAAACTTCCTGGATAACACGCCGTCATGTCCACGGATATCATACCGCGGTGATCATACTGAGTATTCCACAAACCGCCGTGTCCGTATTCGACACAGCTCTGCTGGATATCAGCAAGAAAACTTTTCGGAGTTGGTCTCCATGAATTTCGTTCCCGGGCTACATGCGCGACAACACCCGGGACAGTAAAACAGTGTGTCAGTAACGTATCAGTGTTGCCAGCATGATATTTTTCTGCGAGTTTTTTCATTTCCTGCTGTAACGCCATTGTTCTGTATATTTCCCCGTTGGGTCTCACAAACTGATCATATTCTCCATCTTCGCTACTTCTGAATAACCACACAGACACTGGATCGGTTTTACTTATCTGATAAATAAAATCAAACATGCTCCCAGAATTGCTTTGCAATTCCGGATAATACTTCACAACACGGTCTTGCGGAAATATCCTAACCGAGTCAGTCCAGGCGTGACTGTTATGATCGATAATAGTTATTGGTGTTCCACGGGAATTGTATTTACACTCATACAATACCTCACCGGTTAACGATGAAACCGTTATAGGAAATTTTAGTAATCGCTCTAGCTCAGCAACATCATTTATTGACGCTCCTTTATCCGCTACTCGTGTCGCCCACGCTGTTATTTTAGTTTGTCTTAGCGGTGTTAGGCCGTTTCCTCGCATTGCATTTTTAAAATGTTCCATTACTCGCTCAGCTACACAATTCAACACCGACACCTTCATCGGTTTGAGTTTATCAACGCGTGGTTTCTTCATCGGATAAATTCCATAAACAACTGCGGTCACAGGATACGCTCTGGCATAATATGGTATATCAATCCCAACAAGTACTCCCGGTTTTGAGTCTTTACTTAACAGAACGGTTTTTCCACGAACGCCTCTGGCATCAAGAACAGGGTCTAGTTTGTCTCTGATAATCCACGTTCCCTCGCCGACTCCAACAATAAATTTTATCTGTACGAAATATCTTCTATCGTCGAGATACCCAATTATGTTACGCGCGATTGTATCGTTCATGGTAGCATCAATGATACGGTCACGAGAAATGCTTTGCATTTCCCGAGAAACGCTCGCGTTTCCGAGGATAATTTTATACGAAGACCACGTGTGTGCGGCACCATCACGACGAAACTCTTCTTTGGCATTCTTGATAACACCAATTACCTCTGCTAACTCTCTTCGTCGTGGATCAGCGGTTAACCGGTCAAGATCGAATCTAGAACCTGATATGGGTTTTATTCTGGATAGTCTTTCAAAACCCATTATTATAATTAAGACAAATATTTAAATAGACAAATATATTATATGATGAACCAATGCAAGTGGATCAAACTAAATTCATCAGCGCCGTGTAGCAAACCCTGCAGAGGCGAATACTGTGGACAACATGCTCAACAGGTCCGCGGTGGGAGTCTAGGACCGATACCGTGCATCAGATGCGGCATTGGAGTACGAGGAAAAACGCAATTATGTTCAGCGTGTGGTGGAAAACGCTATCGAGAACTAAAACGGTATTATGATAAAAAAAATCCAGACTGTGATAACGCTCTCAAATGCGAGCGTGATTACATAAATAAGTTTTCAGACAAATTATGAATTAGACAATGATTTGCTTATAGTATAATGAATCAAGAATTCGTCCGACATCCAACTATTCCAAATTATGAGGCAAACCGAGATGGCATAGTGAGAAACTACAGGCTGAGGAAACAAGTTGGTACAGTTGATAATGCTGGTTATTTAAGATTTACTGTTAGGAAAGGGAGGTATTTATGTCATCGTTTCGTCTATGAGGTTTTTAACGGAGAGATCCCTAAAGGCCTTGTCATTGATCATATTAACGGGAACAGACTTGATAACAGTATTGAAAACCTTCAAGCGATCACTCAGAGCAAGAATACCATACGAGGAAGAGTTAAATGTAAAACAGCTATAAGAAGAGCAGTGAAATCTGTGAATGTTGAGACTCGTGAAGAAATAATATTTCAATCAATGAGCGCAGCCGGTAGGTATTTCGGTATTTGTCCACCTTCTGTACAGCATGTCGCAGATGGGATCTACAAAACAGCATTTTCAAAGAAGCTCAAACAGAAGATTTCATTCTGTTATATAACTCTTATCGTTGACACAAACGACGATAACTCCTCCGAGAGTGTGTAACGCTTTGCAGAGTTGTCGTTGCTGGTCAGAGGATTTGCTCCCCCTAAGAAAGCCACCTTGATAAAATATTTTATCGAGTTCATAACATGTAATCATTTATTTACCGTAGAATATATATTTTTTTACAAACAATATCCTCGTTTTACTGAATATATCCGACTGTTTTGCTCTTCTGTGCTTGTTATATGACCGCGCTTAAGAAAACATACAATTAAAATATTTTAAACAAGTCCCGCCCACTGCTAGAGCGAATTTCCAACTCGCAAGTAACAGTTGGGTTATATACGAAATCGCTCCCTAAGACCTTTGGGTCGATCGAAAGTCAGCACGCGCAAGCAAAACCATAAATTTAATCCGCCAATGGCGGGTGTCTTTTGTGCACCATCCAATGGTCGATTCAATGGATGGTTTTGCTCTGCTGCTGACCGTAGAAAATGACCCACCTGTGTATGTTTGTGTCGTCATAGGATAAGGTCTTAGGATAAGTTAGGATAAGATTACATGTTCATTGTGCCTTTACTTGCTGTCATACTCGAATCAGAGGTTAAAGGTTGTCTGTTCTGTACCGTCTCTTAGGATAAGATTACATGTTCATTGTACCTTTGCTTGCTGTGATACTCGAATCAGAGGTAAAGGTTGTCTGTTCTGTACCGTCTCTTAGGATAAGATTACATGTTCATTGTACCTTTGCTTGCTGTGATACTCGAATCAGAGGTAAAGGTTGTTTGTGTTGTCAAATAAATGTTTGCCGGGCCTGCTAGAGAACTCGATCCTAGAAGCCAGGGCTGTCTCGTCTTGTAAATAAATGTGCCTCTGAGTCACTTGGCAGTCAGAGGGGTCCGTCCTTAGGATAAGTTACGTGTTATATGTTTGTCCTTGTCAATTCACTAAACACGTCCTCTTTGAGCCTATAGAACGTTATTTGACGATCTAGAGGCTCTTGCAGGGGATAAAGTGTTTCGTGTTACATGTTGTATTGTCATGTCGGAAGCAGTCCTCGTGGGGTTCTAGAACGTTATTTGACGATCTAGGCCCTTGCAGGGGATAAATGTTTCCGACTGTCTCGTTTTGTTTTGGAAAGCTAGCGTTTCTCATGCAAAGTGTTTCTATTAAAAATATAAAAATATATAATAATATGAATCACGAAAATATAAATACCATACTTGTTGAAATTAAAGAATTACAACAGCGAGGTTTTAATATTTTACTAGACACTGAAACAATTATGTCAGATTTTGAATCCTTGAATGAGCTATCACGCTTGGGGAAGAACAATCTCCCTGCTCGTTATAGGTTCATTAAGGGTTTGCAAGATCGTGTTTACAGATCACTTGCCGGGATAACTGAAAATCAGGTATCTGAATTTATTCCACTGTGCCGTGCAGTTGAGAAGATTCGTCTTGGATTGTCACAAGAGTATGAGACTCGAAAATTAATTAGCACCAGGGTGAGACGGTTAAAAGGTTATATAAAGAATCTAGACACGGAAATGCCTTGCATTTCTGACAAAAATACTAGTGTTTCTGACTACGAGGCCGACAAGGAAGTATAAACCGCATAGCGTGTGACTCACAGCACAAAGTGAAAGTAGAACCTGAGAACGCTAGCACCCCCCCCCGCTTGGAGTGTAAAGCACATTTCCACGGGTAAAAAAAAAAGTGTATTATTTTTTTTGCCCTTGGAAACTCAAAGAGTTTCTCAAGTGAAGGGCGCTTTCAGATTTTCAGGATTTGCTTAAGCGTTTCAACATCAATACAGGAATGAGAATAGTTCATAATCTGTTCTCGTTGACACCAAACTATGATCATATGATTTTGCTGTAGCTCTGTTAATTGTGACGGAGTTAACAAGAAGTCTTCGTCACCATACACGTCAATAACTATTTTAACGGGGAAATACTGTTCTGGGAATGTCTGTATTTGAAATGCGGTTTTTATTGCCTCGTAAAGAATTTGCTTATCATGAATATGAACTCGTGCATGAATGTACTCGGGTTGATACATTATACACAACCGTTTTTTTTTAAATGCGTGCTAGCACTTTCAACGATAACTTTTGCTGGTTTTGATAGGGTATTTGCACGATAAAATGACGAAAATGTATCAGTGCAGAAAAAAAAACATTTATAAATATTATGGATCCCTTGACTTAGGACTTCACCAGTAAGTTTATACTAACAGTCTCGTCACGCAGGTCCAACAAATTCCCCCTCTGGTCGGTGAGTTTGAAATTTATCGTTGACAACCACGGGTTATGACACCGTAGATAGACCGGATTGATTGGTTCTTGCACAATCAGAAAACCAGGGGGGTCTCTTGGTGTGAACGTATACAGGATAAACCCCTGTTGTGCCGTCGTAGTATCTGATGCGCTGTAACTGCCATCGATGACGTCACATACAAGATTGACCGCAATAACATCTGTGATATTTACGATCCCGGGTGAGATGTGTCTGCCATCGGATGCTGTACTGTTGTCGTGCTTGAGAATAACAGGTTGTGGTTTTATTCGTTCGTACGCGGCAAGAATATCTTCGAAAGATTGATCGATGAGATCAGAGACTGATTTTCTCAGCTCGGGCACGTTATATCCAGGAAATTTAAAATCTGAAATATCATTCACTTGAATACCATATTTAATTGCAAAATCTGCTCTGGCTATCTGTCTATAATTATCATCGATATAGTCTTTAAGATTCAGTAAAGCCTGAATTATTCTTAGATTTATAGTTTCCATGGCCGATGCGAGTTTGTTTAGTTTTTCTATGGTTGTGATAATATTATCACGCGGACTTGTTAAATCAGAAATATAATCTTGGAAATATACTCGCAGGAGTTGTAGCTGTTGTTTATGTACTAGATTGATCGGAATAAATAATTCAGATTCTATATCATCTAGACGGTAAACACGGAGCTCCTGCCCCCCCTTAACACGTGGAGCTTCTATACTCCAAGTATCGGGCATTAAAGTACTTTTTCTTGCTAGTAATTGATCTGCAAGGAGTAAATAATAATTGTACTCGAGGTCGTGTAGTGCTTCTTTATAGGTCATAAAATCCGATTTTTCAGGTTTTGGTGGACGAGGTTTAACCTCGGGGGCCTTTGGCCATCCTAATAATGTTCGGATTGAGCTGTTATAAATATCCACGGCGTATCCTGGCGTTGAGATTTCAATGACCGCAGACAGCGTTGGTTCATGAGCTGTTATAGATATTTTGGCTTCCTTGCCGGTGATTCGTTTTATTTGGCGTTGTATCTCATTATTGATTTCTTCGATCTGATAACTCCCAGTGGGAAGTGTAATTGTATTCCAGTCAAGTTCACCCTGTTCGCCGGAGTCGGCTTTGCTTTTCCCGAACACGAATGAATTATTTGGCTGCAGACCACCAAATGATGCCGACCTAACATTGGGCCAGCTGTGATACACACTGAGCTTTGCTAACGCGATTTCACTCACTGGAATTGGAGTTCGAAAATTAATACCGAATTCTGGTGTCGTCGAGGACACTGAGATCATTGTGGTCCTTACCGGTGTTGTGTTTGTGACTATTTGTTGAAGCAGTTCTATTGACATTATTTATTTGTTTAGTTTTCAAATAGTCATTGTACGCATCTGACATTAGTTTGAATTCAGAATCTGATATCGTAGCGTCGCTACTTTGCACGTCTAACGATGATGATATCAGCGATGATAATTTCTGATATGCGGTCGTGGCTGTATTTAATTTTGTCGTGTAATCGTGTAATTTTGTGTTAGCACATGATGATATTTTTTTTGCTATGATGCCGAAAACTTCAGCTGTTGTTGTGGCCGCGGAAACACAGATCGTGGCGGCGACTGCTGCAGTTACCGGAGTGACCGCTGATAGTATTGCTCCGGCAGATGCAACAACGGCAGATACTGAATAAACCATAATATCCAGCACTGTTATGCGGCGCTTGTATTTTTTTACTTTTTGACTAGTTACTTCGATGACAGTTTTTAACTCAGATTGCCACTCACGGACTTGATTGTATCGATATTGTTGAGCATCTGGCGTCGTTGACATTATTCAATTACGCGGTAACCAATTGAGGCGTTGCAGCGACGAATTCCAAACAAAACCAGTAAGATGTTGCTGTTAAACTATCGTCCTCGGCTTCAAGCATAAATGTTTCCTCGGTTCCGCTGTTTAGTATTACAGTGCAAACCCCGGAATACTTATCGGTGGAATGTCTCCAAGGATATGTTGTGAAGATTTCAAATTTAGCGGCTGAAAACACAGACAACCTGTAAACACCGGTGGCTGTTGCTGTATATTTGATAGTGTTATTTTGTCGTGACCATGTTGCGAATCCCGATGATACCGTGAATACGATGTTGGTGATATGCCCCGGAGTAACTCCAGTGGGAACTTTAATCAAACTGGTTTTGTTAACGATATCAGGAATACCCGATACGATATCCTGCTGTGTTTGTTTGATCGTGTTAATGTCGGTCTTTACATCAGCGAGTTTTACATCGACGACTGGAGGAGTCCCAAAGAACTTATCCACGACCTCATCAGTTTTTACGAAGTTTCTTCGAAATCTTGTAAACGCGCCCACGTGAACATCATGCTCTGCACGCAGCGTATTTAGTTTACCGTTGACGATGTCCACGTATTGTTTGTTTGACGCATCCTGGTCGGATTCGGGATTCGCTAACGCGGTTATTTTGTTGCCGCTCATGCTGAGTTCGCCTGTCATCGTGTCACCGGCTTTTTTCACACATTTATCAACACCTTTATCAATACTGTCTTTGATGCTTGCGATTGATATATTCGAGTCCTTGATCCGGCCGCCATCACTAAATGCAACGAAGTTATCCTTGGTAGCTCCAAGAACTCTGCGAATTATATCATTCCACTTAATGTTGCTCGTTCTTAGTTTTCCTTGCCTGTCTTGGAAAATAGCAACTTCATCTGGGTCAACTCCAGCTATATTCAAAAGATTATCGACTTCATCTTTGGTCGCATATTTTGAGAGATCAGCATCTGTGCTTGGTTTACCTCCTCGTGTGAAAGGTCTTCCGTAAATATCCACCATTATTCTTATTGCTGTTTTTCAAATGCTAGCATTTCTCGATGCGGTATATTCATACACTACTTTATGAGGAGGAGTTGCTGGATTTCTTGAGATTGCATCAAGAACATTTAAAACCTCCCTCCCACAAATGGGCGGATCAATTAATGTTTGTGTTGGTAACGTCGACTGCCACACTGGAACATTAGAAAATCTGCTGACATACTTGAGAAACTCAACTGGCGGTGCTAAACCGTACGAATCAAAATAGATAATTCCACGTGGATCGATCGCGTAAGTAACCCAGTGAGTTCCCGGACCATCTTTGTTGTCGAGATTGATAATGCCAGTTTCTGGATTATTCGGTCGTTGCGGTAATTGATCTCGCATAAATACGCCTCTGAAATGTTTTACACGCAATTTTTTAACAGCATCGAGTAAATCAAAATTGCTCAACGGCGTTAGAATTTTTTTGGATACCATGATGGTGGAGTTCCTGGTAGTCTTAGACCGCGTCCCTTTTTTTTCTTGTATCCTTTTCCCGTTGCCTTTTTTAGTGCCATTCCAGCTGCAGTTCCAACTGCACCGAGTGCTGCGGCTTTTGCTACGGCTGGTGCTGCCGCGGCAATCAACGCCGGTATTGCTGCGAGAAGAGGAAATATTCCACCGGTTTTAGTCATGTCCTTGATAGCTGCAGCAGAGAAATCAAGTCGGACACCGGTTTTTGCTGTTAGTGCCTTATTAAAATGTTTAAGCTGAGTATTAGTCAACGACAATTTGTTTGGACCACCAGTAATCTGATCTCGTTTTAGTGTTATTGATGTCCCGCACGTGCTTGCGTTCTTTGATTGCAATTTCTTCGTTTGACCGGAAGTCAAGGTGACATTAACATGACTGTATGACATTATATCCTAAGTTTGATTTTAATTGCGTTACATATTCTCGATTGGAGCGTCGATGACCCTCATTCGTCCGCCAACACCTTCAAGCAGCATTGCTTTATCGGAGAGTATGACAGCAATCGCTCTGTAACCACCAGCAGGAACACCTACACGAGCTCGGAAATGTAGGTCGACAACAGATTGTTTAACCAGATCAAGATGTTCCAGCGAAAAGTAATAAATCGGATATAAACTCATAAAGTCTCGCTGTGATATTTGCAGGCCAGTGTCTACATTAAGGTCGCGCCCCATAAATGACATCAGACGATGATACGCGCGTGCGACACGATGATGTTCGAAATCTATTAATATATCCTCAGATGGCTCCTGATGCCCATTTATTCTCAACGAAACTTCAGAAACTCCAAGTGTATCAAATACCATTGGATTTCTTTCCTGGCTATCTGTTCTAGCACGGTATTGAAATGCAATGAAAATATGTCGTGGTGCTGATACTCCTTGTTGCGATGATATATGCCATGTAAACAACCCACCATTATCACCCTGAATAACGTCTGTGGTTGTTGTTTTCCAGGATAGCAGTGATTTACCGCCCGTGTCCATGAAAGACAACAGTCGTTGTTCTTCGGTGATTGACGGAGACAACACTGGCATCCACAACCACAGTTTAGTTAGTATTACCTGACCAGGGGCAACAGCAGCATCTCGCCAGATAGCGTCATTATCATCAGGTTTTCGCACAAGTACAACTGTGTGTTTGGCACCGAATATGACCTTGTGGACATCTCTGCAGAATCCAAAGATGTGAGACAATGGAATCACACCTGAGAACTCTTCATCTCCACTTAACATCGATCTACGTGTTGCAAAACCCAAATTAAAATTTTCGTTCATCGATGCAACTGCGTCACCGGCATTATTCATTGTTACATTCCTGTTCTCGGGGCTGTCGGTTATATCCTTTGCAAACATCATTGATGGTCCGGCTGATCTGGTGTAATCATCCGAGTATCTCGCCAACCCGAGAATTGTTGTGGCAACGTCGACGTTATCATGAATTGTTTCAATTTCTTTTCCATCTATCATGTAAATAGCGGATTTAAATAACGCCATGATGCCGTTGTTAACAAATCCAACTCGGTCGCCGATTCCGTAGTTAGTGTTATCATTCTTTAAAAGCCTACCTTCAACTTCGATGAAGGCCTCAGCGGGCAAGAAGTATCTACTTGTATCCTGGACCTGTAGTTCAATTCTTCCGCGTTGGTTAGGATCACGTGCTTCATAAGAATAATATTGAAAATCACGTACAGAATCATCTTTAAGTACTGGTTTGGACATATCAAACGCGTCATTGGATTTTCGTGCAAACATTATTATTATTTGTGATGATCTAATTAAAATGTTATCGTCACCGGAAACCACTACCAGCTATCAAATTAGCAGTTACACTATCTTGCAACGCTTTGGAGGTAATTCCTGCTGTTGCGATCTCAGCTAATTTCTGATTTACGGCCTTATTTACTACGCTACTAACATTTGCCGGCATAGCTTCAGTGGATGGTAGTTTTACTGGCACCAACCTCTCGACTGGGTTTTTTTTTCGTATCAGCTGTGCTAGTCGATCCTTGATTGATTGAAATGCTTTCCCGGCAAGACTACCAACAGTGCCAATGGCTTTATCCTTGACAACATCAGCGGCTTTCATCGCGAATTGTTTTGCTAACGGTCCAGCTTTCGGAGCGATTCTTGTGACTAAATCCCTAACAACATCACCGACTCCATCTCCGTAAACAACCTCGTATACTGGTAATCGTGAGTTTACTACTCTGACACTTCTTGGTCTGCGAAAAGAATCGTGTAGTATCATTTTATTTAATTATTGTTTATCTAACTGAATTTGCTAGTCGCTGTGGTAACCGTCTGCGAGTTCATCAATGAGCCCCCGGTAGATGCTGATATCCATGATGCCACGCTGAAATAGTCTCTGACAGATATCTGCGGCTTCATTTATAATTTCCGGAGAATTGTTTCCGGCACGTCTTCCTCCGATGAGAACTTCCAACCGTGATACATCATCGATGATATTATTAGGGCAGGCAATAAAACCGGATCCTAAACCCTCCCCTGTTGATGGTACAATTCTTGGGGATAAAATGTCTTGAGGCAAACTTTCAGAAGATGTTGTTAAGCTAATTATCGGCGACCTAGTTTGTTTGAATTTTTGGCCCCGCGGACTTCCTTCAGATGCAGCCTCGTATTCACTTAACGGAGTTAGGTCAGGATCTATTGCTCTTCGCCGTGAAGGATATTGTTGTCGTTCTGTGTGTTGCAACGGTGATTTTTCTTCTTGAGGTTGCGATGGTGGAATTTCAAGTTTACGTATAGCATCTACAAGTCTATCGTATTTTGTATCGTCCCTGCTGATTTGTTTTTTATTTTCACGTATACGATACGAATATTTGATAAAATTATCATCTGTCATAGAACCGTGTTCTGGGTTTAAAGACACATCTCTTCTAATCAATCCTAACAGTATTGTCTCAGGTAATTTCTCTTCTGGTACATTTTTAAGAAGTTCAATATAATCCGGCGTAAATCTTTTGGCGGGGTCAGTAATTCTCCCTGTTACTCGCTTACCAGCAGGTACTGACACAACAACTTCATCGGGTGGAGGCGGGGGTTTAAGTCCAGCTGAAATATCCTGTAAAATTTTCCTTTGCTCTATTAAAGCCTCTTTGGTAACAGCTGCGGATTTTTCAGTAGCTTTGGTCACGGGTTTAAATAATTCCTCCGTAGTCTCTGCAAAGCCTTCCCGTGCTTGCTGTCTTAGTTGTAATTTTTGTCTGACACTATCACGGACAGGAAGAAATTTCTGAATTGCTTCGAGACGTTCTCGAGCTAATCTAGTCGTATGTGCTTCTCCAATATTTGCCATTATTTATTTGTCAATGATTTAATTCCGCTAACATAAAAATGTTTTTCCTTGGAAACTCATTTCCCAGAGCAGCAGAGGGGATGGACCCGACCCATGGATTTTTCAATAACGACCCCGCCACGGAAACTGTTTCAGATTTATTGAAGTAACCCAAGTTGTCAGTGCAAACTCAACGAGTTTGTCCCTGGAAACTCTTCGAGTTTTCGGGGGACATTTTTTTTTGTCCTGTATTCTGAATAGAAGGGTTTATTTCGTCGAAATAAGCCCTCTATCGAGGAATAGTTTCCTGGAGGGGTTTATTGTGCAAAAAGTTTCGGTCTGTACAGCCCCTCTGCTGCTCATTATCTTGATTATTAGCAAATTTTCAAGTCATGTCCATAATTAATACGCTACTAAATTTATCAATTATTAATAAAAGTCACAAAAGACCAAGCAACATAACGAATTGTATGATGAAGGGAAATAGCGTGAATTATAAATATATTTTATTCTAATTCTCTCGTTGGTGTTCTTTGGTATTAGCATGTCCAAATATTTTTTTTAAAATCCGGAAAGCCTTACATATTGCTGAAACAATTAGTGGAAATATATAAACTGCTATCTAATAAAATACAACACAAAATGTTTGAATTGAAATAGCTCAGAATACAAAATCATAAAGCTCAATTGTTAAAACTTAAAATGTTTAACTCGTCAAATATGCAGCAATCAAATAGCTGTCTATGGCCTGTTAGACCTTGCGTTTAACGTGTAACAACACAAGAGTATATCATAATAACACTCTTGCAGGTAGAAAATATGCAAAGACTTCTATCAGCGTCCAACACTCAATTCGCTGGTTTTATTATTTCATTGTTGTTACGTTTCTTGTCTTCTTGGAACTTTAGCTTAATATATGTCAAAAAAGAAATCAAAAACTGATTGTTATCAGTGGATTATTCCAGCTAAATGGAGTATTTTATTATTTTAGTCATACAAAATTTTCTTGTTCAAGGTTAACATAATTTTTGCAGGTGTGACAATTTACTCGTATAAACACATATATTGTGCAAAAGGTATACAGAAATATACCCGTATAATACCGAAATATAACTCAAGTGAACACTGTTGCTAACGAATGGTGGATCTGTACGGTTTCCAGTTTTTTAAATTTATCTTTTGTCCTCAGGGGCATGCCATAAGGAACGGAAAGTGCTTAAAAATAAACAGATTTGTATTTTAGAAGGCATTAATGAAATCGATACTGGGGTCTGGATTGATGGGATCATACTAGTAATAATAATAATAATAATGAGGACTTTGTATAGAGCCTAATCTTTAGAAGCTCAAAGCGCTTTACAACATTAAACACCTATAAGATAAAAAAAAACATATAATAATATTATTACAAAAACAAACACCATGAAATTAGAAAAAAACATTAAAAAATAAAAAAAACCATGCTGAGAATATTTCAGGTAGGAAACATTATTAGATCTTTAAGTTTGTTCTTGCAATCGAAATAAGTGAGTTTTGAGAGCCCTCTTGAATGTGATCACTGTGTCTTTGTGTCTTTGTGTCTAAGTTCAGTGGGAAATTCATTCCACGTTGCTGGGCGCTGGTATGCAAAAGAACGCTGTCCATATGACTTTGTTTTCATAGTGGGAATAATGAGTATATGATTGTCAGAAGAGGAGCGTAAGTATCTTGCTGGTGTGTACACATGGGTGAGGTCGGATAGGTATGTTGGACTAGAGTCCGACAGTGAAACGTAGCACAGAGAACAAATTTTGTGTTTGATTCGGGATCGAATGGATAGCCAATTTAGGGTACAGTGCAGCGGGGAGGTGTGCTCTGATCGTGGTACTCTAAGTATGATCCGAGCAGCTGTATTTTTGAACTTTCTGGAGTAGATATTGAGATGATCCAGACAGAATTGAATTACAATAGTCCAGTTTTGAAAGTTCTAATGAACTATTGAGGGTGAGGACTGTAATCTTTTCGCTATCCAAAGCAGAGAGAATGTTATTAACTACTTTTAAAAGAGTAGTTTCAGTACTGTGGTAAGGGCGATATGTAGATTGTACATTGCTAAAAAGACTGTTTGAATTTAGATGAGATACAAGCTGGGATAGAACAACCTTTTCTAAGATTTTTTATATGAATGGGAGAATAGAAACTGGGCGGTAGTTCTTTAAATCGTTATGGCCTAATGTTGGTTTCTTCAGCAGAGGCTTTACAATGGCAGTTTTAAAAAAATTATGGGAATTCCCCGGATGAGAGAGAGGTATTAATAACTTCAGTTAGTGAAGGCAATACTGGATCTAAGCACTCAAGCAGCAGTGATGTTGGAATTGGATCAAGTTCACATGACTTTGGTGCACTCTTCATCAGGATTGTACGTACAAAATCCATAGAGACAGGTTCAAATGCTGCTAATGGTTGCCGCTCAAAGTATGTATCCCAACTGTATGGTGACGACGAGTCAATTGAAATTGTGGTGTCAAGCTTATCTCTAATGGTTTGTACTTTGTTACGGAAGAAATTTACAAACATGTCCGGATGGTCGACTGGAGAGAAGGTAGTTGGAAGTGGTGTAGATCTGTTCCTTGACATTAGCTTATTAGTACTCTAGAAGAGCTCTTTGCAGCTGGAACTTTCCATGATCTTAGTAGTGTAGTGGGCTAATTTCGCTGCATTGACTATATTTGTGACATTCTTCTTCGCGTTTTCATAGATTTGCTTATGAACAGTGAGTCTGGTGGAACGCCAGCGCCTCTCAGCTTTACGGCGGTCTCTTTTAGCAGTGCGAAGCTGGTCCCTAACACTGCTATACCATGGAGAACACTTTTTAATTGATACTCTGCGCTTGGTAGCTGGGGCATGTTTGTAAAGCAATGAACGCAGACAGTTATGCAATGCAATTTCTGCTGAACAATACTTGGAGAAAATCTGTGATGGCAAAAATGAACAAGTATATGTGCAATAACAAGGAAATAATATTGTTTTAAAACAACTTGCAAGTGCTGTACGACAGGAAAATTTGTTTATTCGAAAATATTGAAAAATAATGGTAAAATAAACCCGACTAAACCTTGATTCAAATAAAGTAATTCGTCGCTAATAAAGGCACAACCATACAATTATGCAATCTCTCAAAGTACGCCTCCCAACTCACACATAATGGCTGCACATAACAACGCAAACCAGTCTGTGCAATCTCTGTAATCAGAGCAGGATTATTTTACTGTAAAGTTGATACAGCAAACTTTGCTTTCGAAGATACTGACATGCCGACAGCAAAGGGAGATGATAACGAAGGTACTCGAGGCATACTAGTTGATTTTGATAAAATCGTTGGGGATATAAACTATCCGATATGTTTGCAAGAATTCAAGAGTCCTCAGACATTGCCGTGCATGCACACATTATGTCTGATCGATTACATTATTAGTTTGGATCTTGAGTGATCAGAAGTCGCATATTTTCCATGTAGTGTATGTAGACAAGCGATACAACATCTTTTTCAGAGAAATCTACCAAAGAATATGCAGCGATGTTCATTCAAACTCATATGATCATCTCCATGTTGAAGGTGCGACTCTGAGGCTAAAAATATGCATGCAGTGAGATCGCATGTGTCGACGAGATGAAGACAATAGAAACTCATTTGAATAAAATCACACAAGCTGATCAGACAAATGTTTTCAAAGTACACTCACATGGAAATGAAATGAAACATTAAATCCATGATCTGCGAATTCTTATCAACGGCTTACTAGATCAACTGGAACAGATGGTTGATATGGAAACAAGCAGGATGTATATAGAAGAAGCCACAAAAAAATCAGAGGTAAGTCAGCGGTGTCTCCCATTGGCAGCCGCCATCAGAAGTTCCTGTAAAATCATAGAGATGGTCAGTCTACATGGTACAGATACACATCGGCTTCTTATTCTGACGAGATCAGAGGGGCAGTCGGAGAACTACACAGAGAAAGTGGATTGCAAGTTTGAAGAAGTGGAGTCAGTCGATCTAAGCCTGGAACTTCATCCATATCTAAAAGAACTGCTTTCTCCGAATGGAGGTAATGCATCAAAGTAAAGACTGAAAAGACGATGGAATCGATACCAGTACAGGAAGCATTCAGAAACAAGCGAGGAAAACCTCTCAAAAAATGTAATATAGAGAAGACTGGTGAATTTACAGTTAAATGTCCTTCAGGTGGACAAGATCCAATGTTCACTGGAGCAGTGTACGCCCCTGTAGGTCACGTGACGCTGATTGTCAGTTGCAATCACAGAAGCCGCTTGTATGATAGTAACTTTCAACATATTTCTCACTATATGTTCTAGTTACAAGAGTATTCGTGATTCTATAATCTAAGCGTGGTTGACGATAAAGTTGTAATGTCCATTGCATATGAACAGACGCTTCAGTTCCTTGGTGTGGAGAACGATATCAGACGAGGACCATAACGTCTGGAATAGCAACTCTGAAAAAGGATCTGATTATACTGACACAGGGAAATACTACTGGAGAATCATCAGGAAGTCCGGAGAGGAGCTCTTCCACCGTGAAATTGAAGAAGATCGACATGTTGAACAATTTGTTGTCACCAAAAATGTAGAATTTATTTCATTTCCCCATGAATATTTCGTATCCTATTAGAACTTGAAATCGAACTCGATTAATGTAAAGTGGGCTGTGTATCTATGACCATTTCTCACATCATCGATATAATGTATCCAGTTAAAAAGAATCTTCCCAGTTTTACTTACATGCATCGTTAGAATTACTCAACAATCAATCTCAACAGAAGAAAACCGCCATTGATGTTATTATCTGGTTGCAAAACGTAAAATATAGACCTATATTTCAATGACAATCCTAGTCCCCATCCCTCCTTCTAAAGTTAAAGGGTCTGTCCCTAAATAGTCACAACTTCAACAATTCAGTTCAGCTCTTCTTACTCCAGTTCAAACGTGCAACATCTGCTTGCAATTATAAACTTAATGTAAAATGCAGTGTTGATGATTAATTACATCGAGCAAAATCTTCACGAAAGATGAAATTTAACACTGCAGCCTCATAGATCCACACAGATATTGATGTTTACAAATGTACTTAAAACCTTGTAAATGTTCTTTCTATGGATAAGAATTCGTTTTGAATAAAACATCTTGAATAATTTAATCTTTTTAAGACCGAAAATAACTTAACCAGTTGGCATGGCATTTAATTGAAAGAAGTAAGAAACAAACAAACAAAAACAGAAATGACGATACCTTGCACATAAGTCAACAATGTATAATTTGAGAGTTTTTAATGACATTACAATGTCAGGGAAGGTTATATATATATATATATATATATATATATATATATATATATATATATATATATATATATATATATATATAACAACATTTTAATTTATAGAGAAAATAGTTTTCCTTAAAAAAAGAAACATTTAACACCTTTAATAGATATTTTTTAGAAATTCTTCAGATACTAGTTAAATGTTGAGATTCTTGCACATAGATGTAGACTAAAGCAATACAATGGAACACACGTGATTTAGTCTGTAATAGGTATAATGCAAATCGATTGATATAATTCAAGGCTTTCTCAGGCATTTGATACTAAATATATACCAATAACTCCCATGACTCCAACAATCTTAATAATGAAGAACAGATACAACCTTTTAAGAGTAATGCATAAAAAACATACATGTATAAAAGTCAATCAATTCAAACTAATGTATATCCTTATTCAGTATATGTTGGGATATATTTATTGCATTCACATTTGTTGAATTAGTCATTTTAATGAAACTTTTATCAAATATATAAAATTAGTAATATGATTTACAGCAATAACCTGTATTTGCTCATTTCATCACTGAAAGAGCATATACCCTTATGTTTTCTGGAATTAAGCACTTGTTGATCTGTTATTATCTGCATGCGATCGAGTAAATAGAACCTGGTCCGCTGGGGAATTAGGCACCATTAATAGCATAGTCATTACTGTTGCCATAGGGTACTGATCCTCAGCAGCAGAGAGGGTGAACAGACCACTTAAGGGAGTGGTCACCCTTGTGTTTTACCAAAAAAAAATAGTGACCACTCATAGAGGTCAATTACCACGTCTACGATTATTGTTTGTCCCAAACAGAATTGTAGACGCCCCTCTCTGCTGCTATCAATATTGGGAATCATCATCTGAATCATGGGAATCTTCATCTGTTTCATCTTCATCTGAATCTTCGGAATTTGTTCTATGTTTCAAGTAATATTCAAGTTCTGATGGTGGTTTTTCTATTTTTGGATTTATGTTCTTTCTTTTTCTGTAATAGTTCATCAAACTTCTGTATTCTTCTTTTGCTGATATTAATTAAATTATTATGTTATAATAAAATGATACATCCAGAATCTCATACTGCAAGAACAGCACGAGAACGATTAGAAACAATTAAAAAATTTATTCCTGTCAAAGACTCATTTAGAAAAAATCTACAAGCGCGGCAAGAAGCAAAATTTGAGTTTGAAGAAGGAACTAAAAAACTATTTAAACCCGTCACCGCAGCTACTGAACAAGTTACAACTGTCATCAAAGAAGATCTTCTTCCGGTATCAGAAAAAATAGCAAGAAGAACTAAACAGGCAAAGAAGATTTTACGAGACCTTCCAACTGACATAGCTGCAGCTCAACCTCCACCTGTTGGTGAGGAAATACTTGAAGGTATTGGAGAACTTCGTGCTGAAGTCGCCGATGTGAGAAAAAAACTTGCATCTGAACCCAAATCAGCAGAAGAAAGCTTAAGATTAATTGCAAGATTTAACGAAGGAGTTGTTGAGGAAATTAGAAATATTGAAAGAGAGAGATTACCTGAGATGATATCAAAAAATATATCTAATAAATCTAGTATTTTAAAACCCGGTCATGAAAAAACAAATGATGATAATTTCATTAAATGGATATATCGCGTATATTACAATAAAAAACAAGCTAGAGGTCAAGAATTTAAAAGACTTAAAGAAGAAGTAAAAAGACTTTATAGAGAGAGACGGGAACAACCAGAACAAGGAGAGTCCTCCCAGTATCAGCTTCCTCCACCTCTGCAACAAATAGAACAACAACAATCTTCTTCGCCACAGCAAAGGTTGATGTCGGAAATTAAAAAGGCTAAAGAGTCACTTAAATCACCCTCCTCGAAGAAAATTCCTTCACCTTTACGTAAAATTTCTGCACCGAAAATGACATTTACACCGACAGATTCACCATCTGGATCACCCCCGGACACCACTGAAGTACCTACTCCGGTAATGCAACCACCACCCCAAGATGAACCTAAAACAGGACGTGGTTTATGTCCTGATAATATCATCAATGATGTGTCACGGTTAGAGGTTCTCATAGGAGGAAAACGTGCCGGAAATAATTCACCAGAAATAACCAATGAAGCAGCTGATATTTGTCGGCGACTATTTCAAGGTGGTATCATGGATATCGGCGTTTACCGAGAACTTATTGATGAGCTCGTTGATGACTAGTTGTTAGATAAATGGTAAATAAAATAAGATGATTGTGCATGATAATCATCGTAAACCCACACAGGCTAGAGCGGTAAACTCACGATTACCAATCTATAGTGTTATTTACGGAAATGGACTTGGTGATGTCATTCGGGGATTATTCACGAGGATAGCTCCAAAAGTGGCACCTGTTGCAAAACAATTATCAATGAAGGCTATTGATATTGTTCGTGATAAAGCTCCTGGTGCAATTGTCAATGTTGCTGGTAAGGCGTTCTCGGCGATCAAAGAAAGATTATCACGATTATTGCGACGAAAACAACAACCACCGGTGAAACTGGCAAGTACTGAGGTGATGCCCGCAGACGTAAGTAAAATAATAAATCAGGCTGCAAATCAAAAACTAGCGGCGATATCTGAAGAAGCAGAAAAAAATATAACAGCAAATTTAATAGCAGGAAGCGGTCTTCGTCGACGATGATCATCATTTGGAAAAATGGTAACTATAATAAAAATGTTCAGGCGCGAATCAGACCCAGCATTTGATATGGAGGCACCTGTCCTTAAGTACGAGTCAGTACGTGATTATCAATTTTATTCTTATGACGCAAGACTACCAAATCAGCGGGGGAGAATCGAATTACAGGTTCATGATACAAGTAGATATTTCTTGCCCGCTGAGGCGTTTATTGAAGTAGAAGGTAGACTTGTAACGAATGTTGTAGCTAATACGCCATATGCTGCTAATTTGCGTGTTGGTTTTGTCAACAACGGGATCATGGCATTATTTAGTGGCGCCACATATATGATTGATGGAAAAAATATTGAATCAGTTCAGAATGATGTCGACGTTGCTACAACAATAATTGGTCTGGCGAGATATTCTGACGACTTTACAAGATCAGCTGGTCCAACAATGATGTTTGCTAAGGATATTACTGACAACGCTGATCATGTTCAGTATATTAAGTTACAGACACCTCAAGTTACTGCATCTGATCCACAGCCAGTTGACTTTGAACACGCAGCCAGACCAGCTGCTGCTTTTGATATTATAAAAGTGTTAGTACGACTTACAACCTAGGATTTGCAACACGCCGATCAGCTCTGTCGGGAGGTGATAGAAATTTTTCGTGTGCAATTCCATTATCTCACATCTTTGGATTTTGCAGAAATGTTAGAAAAGTCATCTTTGGAGCTAAACACACAATTGTGCTCGTAAGAAAAGGTGATGATAATGATGCAATCTGGCGAGGTGATGGTGTTGCTGAGGGTAAAGTAAATATATCAAAACTTTCATTGTGGATGCCAGTAATGACTCCATCTATTACTGAGGAACAAAAATTACTATCTTTTATGGATCAAGGCGGTAAATCATTGCTATCATGGTTAACAGTAACCACAGATGCTGCTCAAAGCAATATTAATGGTTTATTTACATGGCATATAGCATCACAACAGGGTGTTTCTGCACCACGACATATTTTTATTTCACTACAAGATAATGCTCGGACGAATAATCAAGAACGTTCACATATGATATTTGACAACCTTGGAGTTAATGAAGTTTCCTTACGGATAAATGGACATCAAGAACCAGCCGAGGATATACAACTAAATTATGCACAAAATCATGTAGCGCGCGCATATCATCGTTTAATGTCATTCATGGGACGTGATCAAAATATAGATACCGGTTTGCAAATATCACAACTAGATTTTACAGGTCTATATCCGATTTATTATTTTTCACTAGAACATCTTGATTTATCCAAACAATCTGTTGTTGATATACACTTTCGAGCTCATGTTACTAACCCTCCTCCTGATATACCCGGTCCACCAATTGTTCCAGGCTTCTACAGAGCGATCGCGGTCATACTTAGCGACAAGGCCATGTTACTTGAAGGTGGCAGTGGTCGAATGAGGGTCGTTGATGCACCGGTGGAAAATATTTAATCGTGTTATTTAGAAAAATATTATTTATATAAAAATGTCGTATGGTCATGTTAATGTTACTCTGACTCCTGGTCAGGTAAAAAAGCTTCAATCAAAAACCGCCAACAAATGCGGAACTAAAATATCACTAAAACGAGATCAGATTGGTGGTGGTCCAAACAAATTATCGTTGACAAATAATCAGATTAAACATTTCAATAAAGCCCTAGAATCAAAAACTGGAGTTCAATTCCATCTCTCCCCGAGCGCCATCAAAGACATGGTTAAAACGGGTGGTATATTCCCATTTCTTGCTGCCATTCCGGCATTACTAGCTGCAGCTGCTCCAGCCGTAGCAAAAGCGGCCGCGTTAGGTGTTGCTGGAGCGGCGGGTAAAAAAATTTTCGAAAAAGTTACTGGTGGACGATATAACAAAAAAAAGGGACGCGGTCTAAGATTACCGGGATCTCGTTGGGGGAGAGGCCTAAGGCTTCCAGGGTCATTTCGTTAGACGTTCCAGCATCAAATTTTGATTAACTTGATGCTGCTAAAAAATTAAAAATATCCGCCTTTAGAGGTGTTTTTATGCGAGATCAATTACCGAAACAACCAAACAAACTAGAAACAGGTATTATTAATCTTGACAAACGTTCCGGACCCGGTACTCATTGGGTATCATACGCGGTTGACCCGCGTGGAATTGTTTATTTTGATTCGTACGGGTTAGCTCCACCTGTTGAATTTATCAAGTATGTCGCACCACTCCACGCAACAACCAGAGGTTCCAAAGTTTGGTATTCAACGCTACCCACACAAACAATGACAGATCCGCCAATATGCGGCCGTGAAGTAATTAATGTACTCGACGCTATATCAAAATCATCCAGGCCGCCACATAAAGTCGTGCACGATTATACAAGCAACCGATTTGTTGCGCGTAAAGCATTTTAAACAACGGATCTTATTATAATGGTTGATATTTACGGAAGATCTTCTACTAGTAAGAAAATAAAATCCGACGTTGATCTGTCAAAGTATGCGACTAAAGATGACCTCGCTGATATTATGATCCTGGCTGGAGTTGACCCAGATGAAGTTGTTATTTTTCAAGATCGATATGGTAAACTAAAAACCAGCAATATCAAATGGAATGATATAGTCCGGCGAGTACTTGGTGCAGTTACGGATAATATTCCCGTGTTTACTGACGGTGGTAGAATCAGAGATTCAAGTATGTCACTTAAAACCATCAGAGATGAAATTGCAAAAAGTGTTGCTAATCGCGTGAGAAACACCGGTGACACAATGACAGGTGAACTTAGCATGAACGGGAACAAAATAGTAGCTGTAACAGCTCCAAAATCTGACAACGACGTCGCAAACAAACTATACGTCGACGACGTGGATGGAAAACTATCCACGCTGCGGGCCGAATATGATGTTCACGTAACCGGTTTTACAAGGCTTCGAAGAAATTTTCAAAAAACCGATGATGCCATAAATAAGTTCTTTGGAAATCCTTCCGTCATCGATATAAAACTCGTTGATATCAAAAGTAACCTAGACACGATCAAACGAACACAACTAGACATCGTAGCGGGAATTCCTGAGATTATCAATAAAACCAATCTGATTAAAATTCCAGCTGAAATATCTCCCGGGCATATCACAAACATCGTATACACGGTATCATCGGGATTTGCAACATGGTCAAAACAAAATAATACTATCGAATATATCGCAACAACCACTGGCGTGTACAGGCTGTCTGTGTTTAGTGCTGCAAAATTTGAAATATTTACAACGTTTCCATGGCGTCATTCCACCGACAGGTTTTCCGGGGTTGTATCTGTTATATTAAATATCGGATTCAAAGAAATATTTATCCTGGAAGCAGATGATAAGACATTAACCCCAACATCCTTCTGGTGGTGTTTGGAATTTGTAGCTGAAACACCTCAATTGGTTACTGTATAAAAATATATATGGACGGTGCACAATACAGATACAATCAAGCGCGTGAATGGCAGGCTGCGCTAAAAGATCAAGTCGATCAATATACAGTAAAAGTAAAAAAATATCGACGACGATTGGTTATCGTTGATGTGATTGTTTATTCAGTATCCGCTGTTATTGCTGGAACCGGTGTAATATTATCAGCGTTGACAACGATGGCACCAGTAGCTGTAACTATCTGTATTTCAGCAGCAACAACTATTGCAGGTGTGCTTGGTATCATCACAAAAAAAAATATGTACTTGTACGAACGAAAAATTATCCGATTACAAAATAAAATTACATACAGCGACGGTAGCATACTCGAAATTATCCTCGTTGTTATCAGCGAGTCTCAGTGATGGAATTATATCTGATTTCGAATTTTCAATGATAACCAAAATATACGACGAAGGTATCGGTATTAAAGATACAAGTATCAATAATGACAGAATTACTCCAGCAGATCGTGACCAACACAACTCCGCCAAAGATAACGATGATCTCGGTAAGTTCAACTAATCCTGAATTTAGTGTTAATTTTCCTACTGCAATTCCAGTAAAAGAAATAGCACTAGCGCAATTACGAGTATATTACAGCTGGCCAAATATCAGATCAAAATCATTTAATGGTACATCAGCAAATAATTCGCTCGTATTTACTAACAACAACAAACCCGATGGAACACCTGACTGGGTTGTTGTTGGAATACCAACTGGCAGTTACGAGATTGAAGAGATCAGTGAGGAATTTGCGCGTAGAATAAAATCAATAACGGGAAAAGAATCAAAAATATCAATTAATGTTCATGAACCCACCCTGTCCTCGACGATTGAAATAAACTCGCCTGATTATGCAGTTGATATTTATAAATCTTCAATCAGATCAGTGCTAGGATGGCCTGAAATTCCCCCGGTGCATGAAGGATCACCAGAACCGAAGTTAGATGAATTTCTTACGAACGTGAGTAATTATGCAAGCGGATTAAATTATCTTGATGGAAACTTCGCTCATGAGCACGTTGGTAGAATTGTTTTTGGTTATGAACTTTCCAATAAAATAATTACCAAAGAAGTAATTGAATCAATAAGTAAAAAATTTAAGGATGAATATCAAGCTCGATTTAAAATTTTACAGAATTTATTTTCTAGTATTACACAATTTTACAGCGATGATGTAAAACAACAAATCATTGAGTCAATACAACATTTAAATAAGGTTATATCAGATTTTCATGATGCTAATGCAACAATTATTAATAGATCGGTCAGAATAATTGTATTTAAAGGTAAAAAAACAGGTTCAAGGTTAGAAGATTCTTATGATGATTTATTTACCAATCATTACAAAAAAACCTCCGAGGAAGCATTAAAATTTACATTACCAGAATTTGACACAACTGACTTAAAAAAATCTCTCAATGATCTTATCAACGAAAACGTTCCTAAAATACTCGATGCATGGAGAAAACTGCCACCACCTTCAACCGTTCTCAGATATGATAATGATCCACATGGCGGCGGAAGACACGTATCCCCGCGGATCGTTAATATAACACCGACGGTCGCGGTCAATCTGGTTTGTGACGTAATCGATGGCAGCTATCAAATAGATCTCGGAAGATCAAATCAAGCTCAACAAGGATACATCCTGTACACGTTCACACCACAAGTTCCCCCTGGAAGTTTAATCGTGCAAGAACCAACTAATCCCGTGTATTTGCGGTGTCACAATAATATGTTAACACGAATCAATTTTAAACTCACAGACCACCTTAATCGCTTAATTGACATACGTGAAGAAGAGCTTGTAATAAATCTGTATGTAAAGTCGTAAAGACTTCCGTCTTAAGGATTTCTGTCCTAAGGACTTCCGTCGTAAGACTTTATCGTAGATCTTCATGTAATGGAGGGTTTTTACACGCGAGGATTTCTTAACAGTTAGAAGAACATTTGTAACAGAGATCAGAATCAAATTCGATCAACTTAAAAAAATAAAAAAAATAATATTTATTAATTTTCCTGATTTTTACTGAAATTGTACAAATTACTTGATTTTGACTACCAACTACCCCCTCAGAAACATAAAAATGCACGAATTACTTGATTTTGACTACCAACTACCCCCTCAGAAACATAAAAATGCACGAATTACTTGATTTTGACTACCAACTACCCCGTCAAAATCAAGAAAGTTCTAACCTTGTCAAATTGTTCCCAACAAATTTTATTTATTATAAATTAATTTTATTTATTAATAATATTATTTTTACTGAGATTTTTATTTTTTTTTACTAAAATACAACGAAATTGCTCAATTTTCCTGATTTTGACTACCAACTACCCCGTCAGAAATCAAGTAATTCGTGCATTTTTCTTTGATTTTGACTACCAACTACCCCGTCAGAATCAAGTAATTCGCGCATTTTTCTTGATTTTAGTAAAAACAAAAATAAATCCTCAGTAAAAATAATATTATTAATAAATAAAATTAATTTATAATAAATAAAATTTATTAGGAACAATTTGACAAGGTTAGAACTTTCTTGATTTTGACTACCAATACACGTGGTCAGCGTTGACATGGACCCCAGGTACCAAAACTTTCATTTTCATTATCACCAGTAACGAGGTTACTCTGGATCGTTTCACCAGTAACGAGGTTACTCTGGATCGTTTCACCAGTAACGAGGTTACTCTGGATCGTTTCACCAGTAACGAGGTTACTCTGGATCGTTTCACCAGTAACGAGGTTACTCTGGATCGTTTCACCAGTAACGAAGTTACCTTCTGACATTATTTTTCTTAATAGTCTTATGCGAGTACTAATCGTTTTCTTTGCATTATACTCGTGGGATAATAACGATTTAATTCTTTCTACGGCGGTAGAAAGAGGAACGAACTCCTTCACATGATCATCTTCTACGGTAGCTAGCGACTGAAACATTGCCGATTGAATCCGTTTCATGAGCCTGTATTCAGATGATAGTGTGTCTGTCCCCATGGTTTTACGTTCTTGTAAAATCTCAAAGTCAGAAACTATTTTTTCAGGATTAAGTTCATCAGATATATTAATTCCATCTTTTTTTAATTTTTTAATAGCGACAATTACATCATTGATATTTTCATGGTTCATTATATAATATATGAATCTTTAAAATAAAAAAAATATCCCAGAACACCTATCGAGTGTATTAGCGAGTTCGTCGGGATGTTTCAGGGACAGCACAACCAAGAACTCGTAGCTTGCCACCGCAATCTACCAAGTTCATTAGGCAAATATTCCCTCTACGAGAGCCCCTAACCCGCCAAACAACGGTCTAGAGGCCCAAGAGGGAGGACAGCACAATCCTCATTAAACTCGTAGCTTGCCACCGCAATCTACCAAGTTTAGAGGATATACATATAACATATAACTAACTAAGGACGGCACAAGGACAGCACAATCCTCATTAAACTCGTAGCTTGCCACCGCAATCTACCAAGTTTAGAGGATATACATATAACATATAACTAACTAAGGACAGCACAGTCCTCATTAAACTCGTAGCTTGCCACCGCAATCTACCAAGTTTAGAGGATATACATATAACTAACTAAGGACAGCACAAGGACAGCACAATCCTTATTAAACTCGTAGCTTGCCACCGCAATCTACCAAGTTTAGAGGATATACACATAACATATAACTAACTAAGGACAGCACAAGGACAGCACAGTCCTCATTAAACTCGTAGCTTGCCACCGCAATCTACCAAGTTTAGAGGATATACATATATACAATGAAATGGTTATATACAATGAATGAAGAGCCCCTATCGAGTGTATTAGCGAGCTCAGATTATGAATGAAACGGCACTAACTAAGGACAGTACAAACATGTACGCTCAGCAAAATCCCACCCACAATAATTAATCCAGTGGGTGATACGAAAATATGTATCACCCACAAGTCAATGTTGTGGGTGGGAATTTTGCTGAGCGGGGGGGTTTTTGCGGTTCCCCCCACTATTATAAAAATCGCAATTATGCGTACACCACCGACAAATTGTCAGCCATGGGGGTTTGATCCTGGACCGCGAGCGTTACAGTCCAATACCATACTGATTGAGCTATCAAACATTGTTACGAACATATGTTTCGGAAGTTAATATATAGCTAGCTATATAGCTGAGGAACCAATATTTACACTAAACAGCGGTTTCTGAATAATAACAGTTTCTGTATTTATAACAGTTTTTGTATTTATAACAGCGGTTTCTGAATAGTAACAGTTTCTGTATTTATAACAGTTTCTGAATAATAACAGTTTCTGTATTTGTAGCGGTTTCTGAATGATAACAGTTTCTGTATTTATAACAGTTTCTGAATAATAACAGTTTCTGTATTTGTAGCGGTTTCTGAATAGTAACAGTTTCTGTATTTATAACAGTTTCTGAATAATAGTTTCTGTATTTGTAGCGGGTTTCCCAAGCAGACTGAGAATCAATAACAACAGTTTCTGTATTTGTAGCGGTTTTCCTAAGCAGACTGAGAATCAATAATAACAGTGGCATGAACACACACCTGCAGGTCGATTACCATGACAACGGTTTCTGTTCCCACACACAGCTTCCTGCGGATCAATAACATTATCATGATCTCTCGTAATGTTGTATGATGGGGAAATATTTAAAAAAACATAAATAATACTTCTACGAGTAATTAATTACGATGTAATTAGTTACGATGTAATTAGTTAAACTGACTAATTACGATCATAAAAAACCAAAAATCTACGAAGAAAACTATATATTACAAAGTAATCTCCCCTTATATAATCAAAAATTCAGTAGTGTATGGAGGACCTACTGTGACATAAATTAAAAAAATTAATTCAATGTGGTGATGATAGTTAATAATGTGGTGATGATAGTCAATAATGTGGCGATGATAGTTATTGATACTTAAAGATAATTTTCTGTTTATATTTTTTCGAGAAAGTGGTTTTATATATATTTTCTGCTACTTTTTGTACTGAATGCGGGTGAATATCAAAATATTTCGCAGCAGAAGATATTGAACGCAATTTTATTTCTTCACCAGTTTCCATGTTTGTGGAAATTACCGCCCTCTTTCCGATTGTCTTACATCTTCCTGTATTTCCACGTGTATTATTCTCGCTCTGAGAGATAGCTTGTAAATTGGATAAATTATTGTTTTGAGTATCCCCGTCAATATGATCAATAACAAGACCGTCATTGATCACTCCGAAGAAACATTCATACGTAAATCTATGACACAGATAATGTTTCTTTTCCCCCCCCGCATGTGAACATTAGATAACCAGCATTAGTAATATAACCAACTTGTCTCTTCAACTTGCAGTGTCTGATGATACCATTAATATTTGATTCATAGTTTGTTATGACAGGATGTGGGACAAATATATTTTGCTCCATTATAATAATATTATATGTTTAAATCATTGTTTGTCTGAAACCTTGATATATAATCCCTCACGGATTTTATAGCGTTTTCACCGCTATTATTTTTTTTGTCATAATATCTTTTAAGCTCTCTGAACCGTTTTCCGCCGCACTTCCCACATAATTCTGTCTTTCCTCGCACTCCAATACCACACCGTAGACATGGTATTGGTCCTAGACTTCCTTGTCGTATGTTTTGTGAGTGCATCCAACAAAATTCCTTTCTACAGGATTTGTTGCATCGATTTACCGAGCCGATCATCAACCATCTACATTGAGACATTGTATATATATATATAATTTTCTTTATTTAAATATTTGTTTTAATTATATGAACGAGTTTGAGAGATTATCCCAAACTAGGCCTGTTAAATATAAATTCAACCTTGACAGATTATCTTCTGACTTGCCAGTGCGAGATTTGGTTGATCCGAAAAATAAAAGTTTGATCTCGAAAATTCACGACGCTAAGAAAGAATTTTACACGGATGGTGCATCTCATACATGGTCAACGTTCAAGATCATACGCAACACTGGCAAAGTCAGTGTCGACAAAGTCACGGACGCTACAATGAACGACAAGCGAGCGGCAACTATCATTAACTACATCGCTGAATATGAGGGCAATCAAAAATATTTCTTCAGAGTAAAATTTATTGTATTAACAGAAACAGATAGTTGGATTATCCGTGACAAATATGATCCTGTCCTTGGCAATAATAAAACTATCATATTAAGTAAAAATTCCAGACCGGGTCTACTGACGGGTATTGACAAACCGTATTATGAGCGAGCATATCCTGTAACAGCGGTTATTTATGGAATCTATGAGATAAATAAAAAACCCAACGTTGATAAACTAGCGCCGATGAAATTTTCAAGGTTAAATTGTGTGGCTGAACGAGTAATAGAACACTTTACAAACGCGATGCGTGGAAATGGATTAACCGATTTAAGGCGTGAAAAAATAAACTCGTGGGCTGATTCAGTTAAGGATACCGGTGCTACAATAAAAGATGTTGCTGAGTTAGGAAAAATATTAAAATTTCCAATAGCCGTAGCGACAATAACGGGAGAAGTACTGTACCAGTCGAAATATAAATCGAAAGGAGCTCCAATAAATATTATCGATCATAACGCGCACGCATGGACTAACGCGGTAACAATATTTCCACGTGATCGAACTGTTAGATTTTATCCCACAGATAATTCTGTGGCAGATAATTCTGGGGCAGATAGTATGTTTGATTTTATCAACGAAATAAGTAAAACCGACCCTGTATCGGTATGGTTATTTAAAAGTAATGAGGAGGGTGAATTTGATCAGTTTGTCAAACCGAACGGTGAAATATATCGCACAGAATCCCTCCATGACGAGATGAAAAATCTTGCGACGTTTTTACAGTGCAAGCACGCGGAAAATACTGACAAATTACTAACTAATTGTTTTACCGTTCCATCTGTTGCGGCTCATTTCGCCAGAGAACGAAATTCATGGAAACCAACACGATTTGATTTACTCGAGGACGTACGCGCAAGTTGCGTCGAATATGGACATGGCGGATTATGGAATACCAAATACAATTACAATGATGTTATTTCGGTTGATATGGTTGCATGTTATCCAGGAAGTTTTCTGGGATACGGAGATTGTTCTGTGTACTTTGAAAGATTTGGTCACCCAACAAACGAGATGACGCGAGTGGCAATTAATGGACCATTACCTGATTTTGATCTGACTGGATTCGCCTGTATTGAATCATTCGAGCTCAACGAAAATCTTCACAAGATTTGTTATGTTTGGTTTGGCAGACATTTTTGTGAAAAACGTTGGGCACCTATAGTTCTGTTGCGATATATGCTAGATTGTATGATACTGACATCGTTGGTGGTCAGTGAGGCAATTATATCATATCATGCACAGACCAAAGTTTGGTTCCCCATGTCAGATTCTGAAGTTATCAGCGAGTTTAAGGATATTTCCGAAGATGATATTCCTAATAGACTCAAAACCGCAAAAGATCTCGGTAGAAAAATTATAGGTAAATTTACTCAAGGTGGTGCATATGATTATAAAAGACATCACGCACGATTAATTTTAGATGATGCCGAGTACGATTTTATAATCGCTGACACAACGGCGAAAAATACGTTTGTAAATCGAGAGAGTGTTTATTTATCCGACGGAACAAAATTAGGTACGATCGTTAGTTACATAAATGACGTATCCCCGCAATATACTCATCTAAGATCTTCCATGTTGGCTTATGTTTCTATAAATTTATTATCGATGATTAATAGATTTCCTGAGACCGCAGTCAGAGTCGCAACGGACTCGTTTTATATTTCAAGTAAATATTTAGAATCTGTTATGAAATTTACAAGTAATGATGAACGATGGGGTTCGTGGAGAATAAAAAAGGAACTATTACACAATTACACAGAATCAGCAGATGTTCCAGTGAGAGATTTTTATCGTGAGGGTAATAAAATATCAGAAATGTCGAAGGCACCATCGTTGAGTGATCCAATAACCAGATATAAGACAGTATATCTCAATGGACCTGGTGGATGCGGCAAAACAACTCGAACGATTAATGTTTTTAGGAATTCAGATATAATCGTGCTGACACCCACACATAGACTTGCACGTGAGATGAAACAGCGGCAAGTACAATCGTGCACGTATCATAGTTTCTTTCGGTGGCGCGGAGATACATGGACTCCTGAACGGATGGGAGAAAAATATATACCTAAAATAATTATTTGGGATGAGATATGTACGGTGTCATTGGATACATTAAAAATGTTTCTTGATTGGTTGTTGACAAAAAATACCGCCATAATAATGTGTGGCGATCATGGTCAACCTCCGCCTTTTGTTGGACCATCTCCACATGATTGGTTAAAAAATTTTGTTGATTATTACGAAGAAATAGATGATGATCATAGAGCTCTTGATGCAAATTTGAAGGAGTTTAAAAAATTAATCAGATTACAATCAAACAAAATTCAGTGTGAAATAATACGTGGAGTGATCTCAGAGACATCAATGAGTGATTTTTTGAACTCATGGAGACCCACCGATTTGATCGTAGCAAGTAGAAAAATAATCAGAGACGCTTTACAACAACAGTTATTTCAGCTGCATAAAGAACAATATTCAGAACTACCCGTTCCGTTGTGTTATAGACCATCAGATACACGAAAACAGAATATTAATGTTGATATTCCAGGACCCTTGACAGAGTCAAGGAAACAGAATCTCGTATTAAATGATATTGTCGCCGTTGATATCAGTGTGGTCGAAGATGCAATACACGCTGACAAATCTCCATGGGTGTTGGGATACGCTATGACGATCCACTCGTCTCAGGGATTAACTATTTCTGATACACGAGTCTGGATTGTAGACGATCGCATCGAGTGGTCAAATTTAGTTTATTTAGCGGTATCGAGGGTCAGAAATATATCTCAATTACGTAGAATTATAATTCCTGAAATCGTTGATAAATTTAACATCATCGATGATGATATAATAAGAAAAAAATTAATCGGATACAAACAATCTGACAAAAAAAATAAACGCGACTTTGATCTTGATGTTGAATTTATTATTGAGTTAAAACAGCAGCAGAACAATCATTGCATCAGTTGTAATTGTATAATGTTATGGCGGTATTCGAGTAATGATTCAAGACAATTTACCGTAGATAGAAAAGATAATAGTCGCGGTCATACACGAGAAAATACCATGTTAACCTGTCTTGAGTGTAATCGACGTAGAGGCGCTGGCACATTTGGCGCTAGTGCTAGTTAAGTGATCGAAATCACCGGAGTGATCGCGGTGGTAGTTGTGTATCCGCGGGAATTATTTGTAGTTGTTCACGTGTAAATCCACGTTGAGGAGCGGCCGAATCTAATCTGTAGATTGCAGGTCTGGAAACGCCTACGTTTCTTCCAGTGGATCTTGTCACGGTAGATATTTTGTGTGTGGTAACACTCCAAATAGGATCAGTTTCTCTCGCTTTACCACCTTCAAGTTCACCAGGCTCATATAAATATCTGACTGTGACATCACCTAATATTTTTTGTTTTCCAGCATCTTTTCGTTGTGTTGGTATATTTTTTTTTGTGACCGCGCTAGTGGGTTTCATGTTGGTTGTTCGTGTGATTTCATTATTTAATGCAGCTATCACGCCTGGTAATCTTGCAACCCATTCGCGAGATCTTTTATCCTGAATAAATTCCCTCGCGTATTGATATCCAAATAACCGCTCAGCAAGTGTTCGATTAAATCGCTCAACAATTGCTTGATCACGGTGAATTGCAGTATGACCTCGTCGTATTTTGGTATTATGTCGTTTCATCAGCGATGATACTGGACCAAGAAATTCCTTACCAGGATCAACCTGTAGTAGCTGTGGCCATCGCAGACCACCTCGTGGTCCACCACCTCGTTGATAAATTCGTTCAAACGCATCGGCTACTTCAGATGATGTTTTCGCTGATAGCGGCTCTGCTTCTTTATATCTACTTGCAACATCAACTACGGTTAGCGCGTACTTGTACGTTTTTCCACGCACAGTATCATGCGGTAAAAACAGAATATCAGCTTGATGAACTTCATTAGGAACACTGACATCGAAATACGAGTACTGAATTTGTTTAGGACGTGGTAGATAAATTTGCCATATTGCCTGCCTGGACAACCACGCGCTAGCAGTAGAATGTTTAACCGCCGCTGCATCAGCAAGTTTACCAATTGCTGCTTTGCCTCTCCAGTATCCTCTCGGTGAATAATAAATTGATTCCATTATAAATTACCAGCCCCAATCGCTAATTTACCTTTCATCGAGGATCTTACTAACCAATTAGCTAATGATTCTCTAATATTTTTATTTTTTATAGAATTTAATGAATGAATTAATTTTACATCTGCAATATGCCTATCTTGTAGATTTTGACTTTTATAAGCTACATCATGAGCATGACAAGCTCGATCAATAGCGTTTATTGGTTCCTCGCCTGGTTTTGGTTGATCTTGATCATCGAGCCTGATATCGAGTCGAGTACCAGGACCGCAATAATTATATCCTGGTAGATGTTTTTCTCCACTGTATTTAGCCCATGGAGCACCTGGAAACTTTGACATCAAATTAACAATATCACCACCGCGCTTATTAGGTAAAAACGAAAATTTCTTTCTACCGCATATAGAACATTTTCCACCGTACGCTATTTTTTTATTTTTTGTTGTAACCGTGGCTAAATCAGTAGTTGGAGTTTTAACTATACAGCGTAAACAATATAAATTCATGTTATAATATATATGGATATAATTGATTTCTCAGCAACTCGGCAGCGAGAACCTGTGAAGCATCATCCTGCGCTACCGAACTCCATCAGAATGATTATCATAGGACCATCTGGATCGGGTAAGACGCAATTATTACTTAATCTGATAATGAGATGGTTGAAATGGGATAAGTTGTATTTAGTAGCACCATCCGTTGATGATCAACGATGTTATGATGTACTTAAAGATTTCAATGAAAACGCGCGATTACTGGATGAAGATAATGATGTTATAGAGTTTATAACCGATATTGATGAAGCACCATCCGTAGATTCCATAGACGGATTTATTAATAATTTAGTTGTATACGACGATGTGATGCTAGATAAACAATCAAATCCAGCCAGAATATTTTCCCGAGGGAGACACAAAAATACAGACGTGATCTATGTTACTCAACGATATACACAAATTCCGAAGGTGATCAGAGACAACTGCAACATTTTAGTTGTGTTTAATGGCGTAGACACACACACGTTGCGAAATATTCATCAAACTTGGTGTGGTGGTGACATGGATATAATTAAATTCAAAAATTTCTTCTCACGAGCGCAAGCTACCCCGCATGGATTTATAACAATAAATTTACATGATCCAAGAACAAGATATCGTGTGGGTATTGATAAAATATTTGGGTAACAGGGGTGATGATAAAATTAAATTAAATTAAACAGATATCATTAATATAATGAACAACTGTGCGTGGCTGCGTCAAGGAACCACTAACAATTGTAATAAAAAGTGCCGTGGAGAATATTGCAAGAAACATAATTATCTTATAAAGAAAAATCCTCATGCTGGTCCACGAGGTTGTGTTGGATGTAACAACGGCGTTAGAGGATTATATCAGATTTGTAAAAATTGCGGTGGAGATCGATACAGAAGTTTGATGAACTATTACAGAAAAAGAAAGAACATAAATCCAAAAATAGAAAAACCACCATCAGAACTTGAATATTACTTGAAACATAGAACAAATTCCGAAGATTCAGATGAAGATGAAACAGATGAAGATTCCCATGATTCAAATGATGATTCCCAATATTGATAGCAGCAGAGAGGGGCGTCTACAATTCTGTTTGGGACAAACAATAATCGTAGACGTGGTAATTGACCTCTATGAGTGGTCACTATTTTTTTTTGGTAAAACACAAGGGTGACCACTCCCTTAAGTGGTCTGTTCACCCTCTCTGCTGCTTCCTCTGGTGAATCAGGTATCATCTGATCTGCGTTACTGCTGCTTGCCTGATCTAATGTGGAATTAACTATCATCAAATCTGGGCCATGCTGTTTGCTATATGGTCCAAAGACCCTAATCTACTGGGGCATTATGTATCATCGAATCAATGCCATTTCTATATGGTCTATAAACCCTGATATAATGGGGCATTATGCACCATTGAATCAAGGCCATTTCTATATGGTCTGTAAACCCTGATCTACTGGGACATTATGTACCATCTAATCAAGGCCATTTCTATATGGTCTGTAAACCCTGATCTACTGGGACATTATGTACCATCGAATCAAGGCCATTTCTATATGGTCTATAAACCCTGATCTACTGGGACATTATGTACCATCGAATCAAGGCCATTTCTATATGATCTATAGACCCTGATCTACTGGGGCATTATGCACCATCGAATCAAGGCCATTTCTATATGATCTATAGACCCTGATCTACTGGGGCATTATGCACCATCGAATCAAGGCCATTTCTACATGGTCTATAGACCCTGGTCTACTGGGGCATTATGCACCATCGAATCAAGGCCATTTCTACATGGTCTTTTGACCCTGATCTACTGGGGCATTATATACCATCGAATCAAGGCCATTTCTCTATGGTCTATAGACTCTGATCTACTGGGGCTTTATGCACCATCGAATCAAGGCCATTTCGTAATCTTCTGAGTTAAGCACCGGCATGTCTGGATCATTGCAATATACCATCATAAAATGCGATATATATATATATATATATATATATATATATATATATATATATATATATATATATATATATATATATATATATATATATATATATATATATGCTTTAATTGAGCGAATACTCAATGTTATAAACCATATTTAAGAACTTAATTTCAAACTACAGTCCATATTCTAGGTCAGTTACATTCTATAAAAAGACAGCTATACGATTCTCTGATTTCCTAACTGTTATTTCCCAATAAGTTTCATTTTACCACTTGAAAATGGGCGCAGCGGACATCCCTCTCTCTCTCTCTCTCTCTCACGCGCTTCCATACACATGCTAAGTGCGATGGCTGTTCTTGGTTGATGAAGATTAATGTTGGGTTCGCGCTGTACGAAGATAAATATGAAAAACAAATAAATGATACAAAAACTTCATTGTCTAAGATATTATTAGATGGACCTCATACTTATTTCTTTTTGGATACGGTTATTTTAGGGCTGTTTTATTTCATGAAGTAAACGATTACTTTCTTGTTGGACTGTCTTTCTTACCTCATTTACAAAGGGTTCCCATACTGGTTGAATGTTGTACGAGGAATGAAATACAATACTGTGCCCGACAATAATAAACTGTCTTTCGTAACATAATGCAAAACATGCTATAATAAACATAGTGTACCCGTCTCAAATGAATAAAAAGAAAGCAGTGTACACAGCAAAAATCTATTTTTATTGATTTTATTACATCATCTTTCTGCTTCATGAATGTGCCGGGGGTGGGGGTGGTTAGTGGAAACGTAGAAAGCAGTAATTTTATAGTAAAATGAACTTTACAATAAATGGACATTCTTTTTCTGTTAACATTGGATTTTATAAGTATCATCGGGCATTTTAAAGGGTTAGCTCTAGCAGCAATCACAACGAAGTCCACGAAGTAAGGGTCCTAATATTAGTACTATAGTCTGATAATGCAAACCCGTTTGTATGTACCCCCTTAACGATTTAAATAATGGAAAACTTTATTGTGATAAAAAGTGCAAGGAACTAAGTCAATTCATTCTTTGGTTTACATTTTCAACCTGACTCTGAGTAGAGTGGCCCTAACACCGTCATCTTATGCGCGTTTCATCCTTAACGGAAGTTTTCAGTGCAATAGACATACATGCTCGGATCCATTTCCAGTTTCTGGACAAGTCCATTTTAAGCAAAGGGGTGAATCACGACTACAGATGTACATTCACAAGTCGTCTGCTTCTGATATTTACAATGTCGAGTCAAGCAAAGGAAAATGACAACTTTTCATGTGGATTTAACAAGCGGTTTAACAAGCAGGGAAGTTTAACAGACCTTCGTGTACAGACCAAATAAACCTTCCTACGAGAACTTTCTCCGTAGAAGCCTCAGAAAGCAGAAATAAAGCCTTCTACGGGAGCTAATTTTCATGCATTTCAGACCGGGTGCATCGGTTGGTCGCGCCGTGTGTGTTAGTAAATATAGCATCCGAGACAGGAAAAATAAATTACCGGGAATACATTTTTGCAACGTGGGGCTACTTTTTCATGAATAAATTTGATCGAGACCAATTCGATACCGACTGCGTGGATCGTGAAGATTTATCGTGATGAACCCATGCGGTGTTGCCTGAGCGCGGCTGAATAAATTTTTAAACTTATTTATATCCATGTCACCGTTACACCAAGTCTGATGGATATTTCTCAGCGTGTGCGTATCTACGCCATTGAACACCGATAAAATATTGCAATTGTCCCTAATCACCTTTGGAATCTGCGTATATCTCTGTGTTACGTAAATAACATCGGTGTTCTTGTGTCTGCCACGCGAGAATATTCTGGCCGGGTTGGTCTGCTTGTCCAGCATAACATAGTCGAAAACAACAAGATTATTAACATCGCCGTCCAAATTCTCCACGGATGGAGCTTCATTGATATCTGTGATGAATTCGATTGTGCCTTCGTCGGTATTGTCACTAAATTCCCTTAACACTTGATAACGGCGTTGATCGTCAACGGATGGTGCAACCAAATACAATTTGTCCCATTTTAGCCATCGCATGATCAAATTTAATAACAATTGTGTATTACCAGATCCAGATGGACCAATTATTATCATTCTAATCGAATTCGGTAATGCCGCGTGATGTTTTATTTGCTCGCGTTGCTTCGTGGCTGAAAAATCAATTACATTCATGTTAATAAAATACATGGATCTATATTGTGTTAAGTGTCGCACTCACACAGCTACGATAAATCCTACCGAAATCGTTACACGAAATAACAGGAACGCAATTGCAGGAGAATGCGAAGTTTGCAAGACACGTAAGTTTAGATTTGTAAAAAAAAAAATAGAACAGGAGGAGACATTGCCGCCTCCATGAAAAATCTACCTGGGCTGTCCTGGCCGAAATATCCTGGAGAGAAGCATCTACCAGGGTACAATTATTGTGGACCCGGAACAAGGCTCGATATCAGGCTCGACGATAATAACCAACCCAAACAAGATGAAAATCCAGTAAACGCCATCGATAACGCTTGCTATGATCACGATCTCGCATATCGCAGCGGGGATTTGCAACAAAGGCATCTCGCTGATATCAGGCTAATTCACGCACTAGACGCGATTCCTGACAAAAGTTTCAAAGAGAAATTGGCATCCTGGTTGATAAAAGGCGCGATGAAAGGCAAATTAGTATTCGGTGCTGGTAAATAAATATGGAGCAAATATATTATTCTCCGCGAGGATTTTGGCGAGGAAAATCAGCGATCGCCAAACTCGCCAAAGCCGCTAAGGTAAAACAATCCGTCGCTGAATCGTGGCTATCGAAACAGGCAATTTGGCAAATATATCTTCCTCCACCTAAGAAAATACCGTACGCAAGTTTCACCGTCAGTGTCCCTAATGAGGTCCATCAGGCGGATCTAATGTTTCTTCCTCACGATACCGTCGACGGAGTCACGTACAAATACGTCCTGACAATCGTCGATATCGCTAGCAGGTATAAAGAAGCCGAGCCGTTATCGAATAAAACAGCAACAGAAATTGCAAAGGCATTTAACGAAATTTACTCACGATCCCCGTTAACGTGGCCGAATCTTCTCCAGGTTGATCCGGGTCGAGAATTTCTTGGCGCGGTTACTTCATTGATGAAAAAAAATAATGTTAAAATCCGACGCGGTATCGTAGGTGTTCATCGCAATCAAGCTATCGTTGAAAGATTCAATAAAACACTCGCGGAACGATTATTCGGATACCAGTACGCGCGTGAGTTTATTCAAGATAATCGATCTCACGATTGGGTATCAAGATTGCCTCAGGTAATTAACGCGTTAAATAACGAGACAACTCGAACAATAGCAATGAAACCCGCAATTGCAATCACAAAATCGAATATACCCCTAAAGCGAGATTCCACAATTCAACCTGTACTAGGTAGCGTCACAGTCAGGTATTTATACAAAGAGGGCGAGGCTGAAGGAGGCAGAAAAAGAGCAACCGACCCAACCTGTAGTGTTACAACACACAAAATATCCGCCGTGACAAGATCGTCAGGAAGACCAGCGATTTATATCCTAGATTCGTTAGCGCCTCAACGCGGATTTACCAAAGAAGAATTACAAATAGTACCAGAAGATACTCAACTACCACCAGCGTCACTGATGTGATTTACTCGAATTCGTCCTAGTTGAGATAATTTTCTTACTCTCGACACGGCTAAATATACCAAATTTGACCAGGAAATTCTGTCATCGACGATCCAAACTTGTCCATCTACGGTCAATCCTTGTGACGAGTGTATCGTTGTTGCGTAGCCTAATTTCCACGGTGATTTTTCTGCATTTATCGCGTCATTGACAAGATTAATATCAACAAAGATAATATCATTCAAGACCAAGTTTTTTTCCTTTCCGCATGGCAGAGTAACGTCGATATTTTGTCGCCTAGTATTAGCGGGCCTGTAGCATAACGGTACCTGCAGCGTTGGAAATTTCTCGCAATGCAGCTTGAATAACATTTTCTGAATAATATCACGAATAATTTTCCTACTAGCAACGATCAGATGATCGGGACGCCACAAATTTAGAAAATCGTTCATCGGAGTCTCGTCGATTATTTTCCTCATGACGTCGCACTGAATCTTATTCGGTTGTAATCGAATCAATTTTTTGAATTCGGTCAACAAAATATCCGTCGATCTATAATCAGCGTCGATTTCCTCGTAAAAGTTAACGAAGTTTCTGAGCCATTCGTGAGGAGATTCGCCATCTATAGGATTAGGTTGGCCGTGATCCCCGCACATTATCACAGCGGTATTTTTTCCTTCCAGCCAAGCTAATATCGATTTTAAAATATCTAAATTCACCGTGCAAATCTCATCAAATATAATGATCTTGTTGACATATTTATTGCCCATGCGTGCCGAGTCCCATGATCCGCCACTGTACTTGAAATAACTGTGATACGTGCAAGAACCAACGCCACGTTGTTTTATTTCTCGCGCTAATCTATGTGTCGGAGTCAACACAATCACGTCAGAATTTGCAAATAAGTTTATTGCTCGCGTTGTTTTACCGCTACCACCAGGCCCATTTAGGTAAACGAATTTGCTGCGTGAAATTGGGTCAAATGCAGATGAGGCTGTCGAAGATTCCAGAATCGAAGATTCTATCGAAGATTCTCCAAATTTACTTTGATGAAATTCATCGCGATCTTCAACATCAGCGTCCTCGCAATAATCTAGGATATCTTCATTTTTTATCCTCCAAGTTCCCCAGGAACTACCATCGGTGATTAAATTTTCCAGCCTACATTGGTATTTTTTATCGATATAAAATGAATCCGTTGCGACTCTTACTGCGATATCAGAAAATTTATTTATCATCGACAGCAAATTTATACTTACATAGGCGAGCATCGACGATCGCAAATGCGTATATTGCGCTGATTCTCCGTCAAGGTAACTAATCACGGTACCTAACTTTGCTCCATCAATGATAATATTCTCTCTATTGCAAAATATTCCTCGTGATACCGTATCGGCGATTATAAAATCCATCTCCGCATCGTTGATAAATAATCTAGCGTGTCGATGTTTGTGGTCAACGGATCCACCTTGAGTAAATTTACCAATTATTTTTCTTCCTATATCTTTCGCGTTGTCACAGTCTGTCGGCAGCCACACATCGGTCTGTTTTCTGTAGGATATAATCGCCTCGCTCACTGTCAACGATACTAACATCGACGAATCTAGCATATATCTCAATAACACTGTAGGGACCCAACGACGCTGAGATAAATGCCTTCCGAACCAAATATAACAAATTTTATGTAAATTTTCAGCAAACTCGAATGACGTTACACAAGCGAATCCGGTCATGACAAAATCAGGCAACGGCCCGTTAATTGCTACTCTTGTCATCTCGCTGGTAGGATGGCCGAATTTAGCAAAATAATCTGCACAATCGCCATATCCAAGAAAACTTCCAGGATAGCACGCGCTCATGTCAACGGAGATCATATCTTCGAAATCGTACTTGGTATTCCACAAACCACCATGGCCGTATTCGATACAACTAAGTTGAATATCAGCGAGAAATTCGTTCCTTGTAGGCTTCCATGAGTTTTTCTCTCTAGCAGCGTGAGCAGCAACAGACGGAACTGTAAAGCAATTCGTTAGTAATTGATCGGGATTCGACGAATATTTCACCGCAAGTTTTTTCATTGATTCGTGTAATATTTCGCCCCTGTAAATATCACCGCATGGCAAAATAAACTGATCGTATTTTTCTTCGCTCGAAAACAACCATATCGATATTGGATCAGATGCGCTTAATTTTTTGATAAATCTAAACATGGCATCGGAATTATCTTTCGCGGTATCCACGGGATAAAATTTGACAATACGATCCCGTGGAAATATCATTACCGACTGCGACCACGCATGTGAATTATGATCGACAATCTCTATTGGTGCTCCTCGGGATCTATACGGAGACGAGTATAATATTTCTCCCGATAACGTTTTCACGGTAATTGGAAATTTAAGTTTTTTACTCAACACAGCTACGTCGTCCACCGATGCACCATCAGCGACAGTCTTCGCCCACGCATTAATTTTATCCAACCTCAACTGGGTCAAACCAGATCCACGTCGAGCGTTTTTCATATGTTCGATAACACGCTCAGCCACGCAATTTATCATCGGTGATTCTTTCATCGCAGGTAGATTTTTCACATCCGGATTATTATTTAGCCGATAAATTCCATAAACAACAGCGCTGGCTGGATAAGATCTAGCATAATAAGGGCCATCGATTCCTAATAACAATCCGGGTTTAGAATTTTTATCGAGAATAACGTTTTTCTTACCGCCACGCACTGGATCTCGTTTATCGCGAATAATCCAAGTATCGTCGGGCATTTGTGCGATAAATTTTATTCCAAAGATAAATCGCTCTTCTTTGTGTTCGGTTTTTATGTGCTCGATTATTTTCTTGGCTCGTTCCAGATTCATCGTAGCATCGACAGAGTTCGTTTTCCAGGTCGACCAAGTGTGAACAGCTCCATCATCAAAGAATTCTTTCTTCGCTCGGTCAACCTCAGGTATAATATATTCTGCCTCATCAAGATCAAATGCGTCCATGATTATATTTTAGACAAATGTTTAAATTATAATGAATCAATGCAAGTGGATACTAATCGGCTCAACAAAATTTTGTGACAAATCCTGCAGAGGTGATTATTGTGGCGCTCACATACATGCGATTCGGCGTGGCAGTAAAGGACCACAACGTTGCTTAGTTTGTCAAGTTGGCACGCGAGGAAAAACTCGATTATGTTTGGCCTGCGGAGGAAAAAATTATCGGGAATTGCGGCGATATTATGAAAAAAGATCCTCGTCGGTGATAACATGCGAGGAAGATTATATTAATCGATTCAAGGCAAATAACGATTTAAACAAATAGATTATCATATATGAATCCAAAATCAGCGATTCCAGAAACAACAATTCCAGAGGAAATGATTTCCGAGTTCAAATCTCATCCTACGATAGAAGGATACGAAGCGTCATCGGATGGCATCGTTAGAAATATTAGAACGAAGAAACATGTTGGTAGAGTTGGCAATTCGGGATATCCTATATTTGCTATCAATGCGAGTAAAAGAAGACGTACGAGTTGTTTTTGTCACAGGTTCGTGTACGAATGTTTTCACGGACCAATAAAAATCGGTCTTGTTATTGACCATATCGACGGAAATAAACTAAATAACAAATTGTCCAATCTTCGAGCGGTGACGCAGAGCGAAAATACTAAATTTGGTAACGGCGGTGGACGGCCAGCCAAGGCTGTCAAATCAGTAAATCAAGAAACAAACGAGGAAATTGTATTTACGTCAATGAATGCAGCTGCAAAATATTTTAGTATTTATCCAGCATCGGTACAATTTGCGGCAGAAAAAATACATAACGCGACGTTTTCCTATAAATTCGGCGAATGGATCAAATTTTACTATATTCCGATAATATCAGACTAAAAATAAAGAATCGGAGATTCTTCAGGATTTTCTAAAATTAATTAAATATTACAAAATTTATATAATGAACGAGGAGAATATAAATAACATCATCTAAGCCATCGAGGATCTGAAAAAAAAAAGTAAATTTATCCAATGATTTGGACGCAGGTAAAATCCAGTCCGAATTTGAGACGATCGTCCAAGGGAAACTCGAGTACAGGTACACGCCACCGTCAGAATACAAATTTATAAAGAAAATCCAGATTGCGATGTACCAATCGCTTGCGACTGTCAGCGATGATCAAATCGAGAATTTTGTTAAATTATCGACGCTGGTAGAAAAAGTTAGGTCGAGTTTGTCCGACGAATATGAGTCAAGAAAAATTACCAGCTCGCGCGTTAGGCAACTAAAAAAGCTGGTCGATGAGAGTAGAATCAAAGATTCTGAAGATTCCTGATTCTTCCCCCCACAAAAAAAACAAAAATTAAAAAATTTATTAATTTTGAAAAATTTCCCTGATTTTTATTTATTTTTTTGGCCCGTTTTTTTCTGGCGGAAAGAATTTAAAATCCCGAAGATTTTCACGATCTTACCAGCAAATTGATACTCAGTGTTTCTCCGCGTATATCAAGTAAATTTCCATTTTGATCCGTCAGTTTGAAATTTATCCTTGATAATAATCGATTGTGACATCGTAGGTAAAATGGATTTACCGGCTCTTTTATTATCAAAAATCCCGGAGAGACGCTAGGTGAAAACGAATATAAGATAAATCCCTGGTGTGCTTGTTTTGACACAGACGAATCAACGTTGTAGCTATTTTCAACAACATCCGCGTGAAGATAAATCGCGATGACCTCCGTTATATTAACGATGCCCGGTGAGATATGCCGTCCCTGTTTGGCTGGATCATTATCATACTGGAGAATTGATTTTGATTGTAATTTTTTAATCAACCACGCGGCATGTAATTTCGGGAATAAATCATCGATGGTATCAATGACCGATTTTCTCATTTCATCGACGTTATAATCAGGAAATTTGAAATTTGGTAATGTTTCCTCGGTTAATCCAAATAACGTCATAAATTTTTGTTTCTCTCCTGAATTTCTAATCAGCTTGAAGCTACTTCCTGTGTAAACATAATCGACGATTGATATATCGTCGATTATCGCCTGAATGAGCATGCCGTGATAATATTCAACATCAAACGCGAGTTGGTTCAGAATCTTCACACGTTCGATAATAAGTTTATTGCATGAGTCTGATTCATCTAAGATACATTCATGAAAATATTTTTTTAGTAAATTTAATTGTAATTTATGTTCCTGATTAAAATCATCGATGACTCTTCTTACCAACGTACCGTATATGGGTGGCATCTTTCTAGTATTGGAAACACCGACGATTTCGGCATTCGGAGGGACATTATAAAGAGGCAACCGTGAGAAAATCTTATCCTTAAGAATGAAAGCAAAAAATACCGAGCCGGATTTGTGATGTTCATTGAGAATGATGGCATCTTCGACAAAATTTTTATGTCTGATGGCTGTTTCGTAATATCCTTCATTGGTGGTAAAGTCAGATTTTTTTTGGTTCAGGTGGATCTGGAGGAGCTTCCTCGTGCCAACCTGGAATAAAAACATCTGGTTTTTTTGGTTTTACCGGAGGTGCGATTTCAGGCCAACCTAGCACTGTCCTAATCGATGATTGGTAAATATCGACCATATGCGGCGATTTTACTTCGATAATCGACGACAACGTTGGTTCGTGTGCTAATATTTTTATTCCTGGTGTAGCATCGCCGGTTATATTTGATATCCTATATGTAAATTCCTTGTCGATTTGCTCAATTTCGTAGCTGCCTGTTGGTATGGTAATGGTGATCCAATCGGGATTTCCATCGGGACGGTTTGTATTAGCAAAAACAAGCGAATTGTTTGATAATAATCTACCGAACGATGTCGATCTAATGTTGGGCCAGCTGTTATAGACACGCAACTGCGATAATGCAATTTCCTTGACGCTAATTGGCGTTAGAAAGTCGATACTAAATTCTGGTTTGGTTGAGCTTACCGATATTAGCGTCGTCGTCAGCGGTGTCGTGTTTGTCACGATTTGAGTCAATTCGGACATTATTAATATTTATTTGTTCAATCTCAGAGTAAATATTCATCTTCATGGAAAATTCTAGATCGGATAAAACGCCGTTGTTGAGACTCTCAGAAAGTAGCGATGATAATTTCGAATACGCTTCGTTGACCTGGGATAGTTTACTCTTGTATAGGGACAATTTCTCGTTTGTGCACGAGGATATTGTTTTTGCGATGATATTGAGAACACCAGCGATTGTCGTTGTCGATGATATTACTATCGTTGCAACGATTGGCGCGATTGTTGTTACCGCGGATAAGATTATACCTGCACCGGCGACTATTGCACTTACCGCGTATACGGCAATATCGATGGTAACTAACCTACGCTGGTATTTCTTTATTTTTATCTGATACTCGTCGAGGAGCTTTTTTAGTGAATCTTGCCACGAACGCGCCTGATTGTATCGGTAGTCCGATGCAGTCATTTATTAGTTAATTTATCTAACCAATTGCGTGTGTTCCGGATAAATATTCGAAAATTGCAAAATAATCGGTTGGTTTTATCCGGGTGGAACTTCATTCCATCCGAATAAATATTCGAAAATTGCAAAATAATCGGTTGGTCCTGTGATGGTTCTATCTGGCGGTTCTAATGTAAATACTTCCCTGGTATTTTCCTCCATGGAAATAATAAAAAATCCAGGATAATATTCATGAAATGTGTGAATTTCATGATATTCGGTTGTTACCTTGAATTTTATCCTGGAGATAAAATATACTCGATATACGCCAGTAATTGGCGCAGTAAAACTCATAAGATCTCTCTCGGGTGTCCATGTGTGATTTCGTGCCTGTATCACAAATGGCACATAACAATAAAGTTTTTCTACTTTTTCTACATCCTGTGGTATGACAATACGCGCTAATTTTTCAAGATCCACTGATGATATTTTTGTGTTGATTTTTTTTGTTTTTTCGCTGAGATCGTCGTGTGATGTTTTATCGACTTTTTCATCTGCGATTTGACGTATCTTGGAAGTTTCCTTGTTAATTTTATCAATTTCCTCGCTGATTGTTTTTGTTTTCTCGCTGAGATCGTCGTGTGATGTTTTGTCGACTTTTTCACTCGCCAATTTACGCACCGCGTTAATATCCTCGTTAATTTTTTTTGTTTTCTCGCTGAGATCGTCGTGTGATGTTTTATCGACCTTTTGACGCACCAATTCACGTACCGCGTTAATATCCTCGTTGATTTGGTCAATATCATCGTTTATTTTTTTTGTTTTTCCGCTAAGATCGTTGTGTGATGTTTTATCGACCTTTTGATGCGCCAATTCACGTACCGCGTTAATATCCTCGTTGATTTGGGCAATATCTTCGTTGATTTTTTTTGTTTTCTCGTCGAGGTCGTCGTACAATGACATATCGACCTTTTGACACGCCAATCCACGTACCGCGTCAATATCCTTGTTAATTTTGGCAATATCCTCGTTGATTTTTCTTGTTTTCTCGCTGAGATCGTCGTATAGTGTTTTATCGCTTTTCTGACCCATTTTTATTTCGTTAACATCGGTAAAAATCTTAGTAACATCCTCGTTGATTTTTTCTACCTTATCGCTAAGATCATCGTGCAATTCTTGATCAACTTTTTTCTTTACTAGTTCGTCTGCGGCGAATGAAGTATCGATGGATTTTTTTATGTCCTCGTCAACTTTTTTACTAAGTTTACCTAAGGCATCGTCGAGTTTTTTAAGATCGTTAATTAGCTTGTTAAGTCTTCTTGTCAATTTGTCCTGAGTATCGTCGTATAATGTTTTATCAACCTTCAGAAGCAACGTCGCTGATAGCTCGTTGTCCTTTTTTTCCACATCCGCGATATCGGCCTTTGAAGGCAACTTCGCTACAAGATCGGCGATATCAGCGATGGATTTTGATACCGACTCTGACAGGCTGGTAAATTGATTGATACGATCGTTATATTCGTCTCGCTTGATTATATCAGTTATTTTGATGTTGCTTGTTTGTAATCTTCCTTCGCTATTTTGAAAAATAGCAACTTCGCCAGGATCTATCTCTGACAGCGATAAAAGATTATTAATATCATCTCTGGTTGCAAATTTTGATGTATCAATGTCAGTCACTTCTGCTTCCTTCTTCCTGTAGATGAATCTACCATAAATATCAACCATGATATTTATCTACGGCGTATTTAAATACGATCTTGTGATATGGATCGGATGATTTTGAAATTGCGTCGAGAACGTTAATTGATTCTGGACCGCATATCGGTGGATCCATTACCGTCTGTGTCTGGAGTGTCGAATAACAAATCGGAATATTTAACTTTGAAACGTAATTGATAAATTCTTTCGGTGGCGCTAGTCCGTATGAGTCAAAATAAACGACTTCGCGAGGATTAATCGCGTAGGCGACCCAATGTGTGCCAGGACCGGTATTTGAATCGAGATTTATTATTCCTGTCTCGGTAGGGTTTGGTTTTTCTGGTAGTTGATTTCGCATAAATACGCCTCTGAAAAATTTTATTTTTTTATTTTTTGCTTCACTGAGTAAATCTAAATTTGAGGCTGGTAGGCTAATCTTAGGACGGATCCGTATATGGGAGGTCGTCCCAATCTTAGGCCGGATCCGTACAGAGGTCGTCTTGGATAAAGCTTTTTTTTACCATATCGTCCTCCTGTAACTTTTTCTAATGATTTTTTACCTGCAAATCCAGCCACGGCTGATGCTAGACCGGTTGCCGCGGCCGGAGCAATCGCGGCTAGTAATCCAGGAATTGCGGCTAGTAGAGGGAAAAATCCACCTACTTTGACCATGTCTCTGATGGCTCCTATACTAAGATTCACATGAACGCCGGAATTTGCTGATTTTGCTTTGGTGAATCGTTCACGTTGACCCCTAGTTAGCGATAGTTTGTTAGGCCCACCGTGAATTTGATCATTTTTCAAGGTCAATTTCATACCGCATCGCTTTGATATCGCTGATTGGAGCTTTTTCATCTGACCCTGGGTCAGAGTTACGCTGACGTGTTCGTATGGCATATTAATATTATTTTAATCTAAATTTAGAAATCTTAAAATCTTCGATTTTGTTACATTTTCTCGACAGGAGCGTCGATGACTCTCATTCTGCCACTGATGCCTTCCAAGATCATTGTTCTATCGCTGAGAATCACCGCGATCGCTCTAGCTGCTCCAACTGTGTTAATTCTGGCCTTGAAATGGATATCAACGACGGATTGTTTTACCAAATCGAGATGTTCCAGGGAAAAGTAATAGATAGGATAGCGAGTATTAAAATCCAGCTGCGATATTTGCAATCCGGTATCGATATTTTGATCGCGACCCATAAAACTTAGCAAGCGATGATACGCGCGGGCTGTAGAATAATTTCCAAAATCAATCGATATTTCCTCGGATGGTTCTTGTTGCCCGTTTATCCTCAACGACACGTTTGTTGCTGCTAAATTATCGAATATCATGTGACTGTGAGTTTGATCGTATCTATTTGCGGCATGAAGAGCCACGAAGATGTGTCTGGGCGCCGAGACGCCTTGTTGTGACGCAATTCGCCAGGTAAATATTCCGTCAATATTAACGTCGATAGAGTCAGTCGTGGTTGTTAACCAGGACATAACAGACTTACCACCCTGATTCATGAATGACAATAATTTTTCCTCCTCAAGCATCGACGGAACTATCGCTGGCATCCACAAAGTAAATTTGGTTAGGACCACCTTACCGGCATCAACATCAGCGTCTCTCCAGATGGCTCTGTTATTGCCTTCGTCGTCTCGAACAAAAGTGATCGTGTGTTTTGCTCCGTAAATAACTTTCCTGAAATGTCTGCAAAATCCAAAAATGTGAGATAGCGGAATTGCACAGGAGAACAGTAGACCATTTCCCTTTAACATAGCTCTTCGCGTGGCAAATCCAAGGTTGTAATTGTCATTGGTGCCAAGCATTACATCGACGTTGGTGGCGTTAGCATCACCAGCGAGATTTCTCGGTCTACCGATATTATACTGGACATGATCAGCTTGATTAGAATTATCCTTGGCGAACATCATGCTAGGGCCAGCTGATCTGGTAAAATCATCCGAGTATCTAGCTAGGCCTATTATCGTCGTTGCTATATCAACGTTACCCGTGATTGATTCGATTTCTCTTCCGTCGATCATGTAAGTGGCACTCTTGAATAAAGCCATGATACCGTTGTTAACAAATCCAACTTTAGAATTTTCTGCGTAGTTGGTACCGTCAGCGTTTTTCACAATTTTACCAACAACTTCGATATATGCCTCAGATGGAAGAAAATATCTTGTTGTATCGTGAACTTGAATTTCCAAGCGACCAACCGCATTTGGTGTCACTGTGTCGTACGAGAAATACTGGAAATCGCGCACGGATGTGTCTCTACCTACAGGCTCGTCCATGTCGAACACTTCGTTTGACACTTGTGCGAACATTTATTAATAAGAATTTCATCTAAAACGAAGACCGCTGCCCGATATGAAGCTTGTGTTCGCGACTTCCTTCGCTACTTCCTTTGCTAGATTTGTGTTAGCAACTTCCTGTGCTAGCTCATTTATTTTTTTATTTGCTGCGTCATTTATAGCTTTACTGACCTCGGGAGGCATTTCGCTGGTGCTAGGTAATTTGACAGGCTGTTTTTTTTACGCATTAAATTTGATATTTTACCTTTGACAAAATCGAAGCCTTTACTGGCCAAATTACCAATACCAGAGATGACAGTCTCGCCTATCTTTCCTATTGATTTTGATGCAATTTGTTTGGCTGCGGGTCCTATTTTAGGGACTACCCGCGTGACGAAACTTTTAACGATGTCGCCGAGTCCATTGCCGTGGATATATTTGTATACGGGCAATCGAGAGTTAACTATGCGGACCTGTCTAGGTCTGCGCTGATGTTTGTGAACAATCATGTTATTTCAATTGTGTTGTTTTAATCGATGAGTTCGTCAACGAGCTCCTTGTAAATGTAGGAATCAATAACACCGCCGCGAAATAATCGCTGACAAATATCTGAGGCCTCGTTGATTATTTCACGAGAGTTATTTCCGGCTCGCTTTCCTCCGATCAATATTTCGAGGCGAGATACATCGTTGACAACGCTGTCAGGGCAAACGGTATATCCGCTTCCTGTTTTTGGTTTTGATTGATACGACGATGGTGATAATACATCTTCGTATTCCTCCTCTCCCCCTTCTTCCTTTTCTTGTTTTATTTTTTCTTCTTCTTTTTCTCTTTGTTTTACTTTTTCTAAAAATTCATTATATTTAGAATCAGGCGGATATGGGGGAAATTTGTTTGCAAAATATACCCAGTTGATCCAACTTAATTTTTCAACAGGTTGTTTGTGAAGTCTTGGAATTAAATATTCGTTCCTTTTATCATAATTTGCGGCAATATCGACTAATTTATCCTCGTCCCTGAGTTTGTCAAGACCATCATCGGTAAAATATTTGCTAACATGAAATTTAGGGGTTTCAACTTTGGATGTCGTTGCTTCTTCCTGTGGTTGAATTTCTTTTTGTGATTTCTTCGAAGATTCTGTCGGTAATGTTCCCTTGTTGAATTCTTTCCTTGCATCTGCGGCGTTTAAAAAACTAATATAAAGAGGATTATTTTTTTTCACCTGGGATAAATTAAATCTAGCTCGGTATAGATTATTATACCAAATTTCTCGCGATTTAATTTTTTTCAATCCGTCTTCTGTTAAAAAACTCATCCTGTTGTCAAAAGAATCTTCCGCAAACATACCAAATAATCCAATGTTATTACCAAATGCGTCAAATTGTTTCGTCATTGCGCTCCAACCACCATCAGTAAATTTTTCTTTTATTACATCTCGAGGCTCTCTCCCCTGACTTTCTTCTTCTTCTTCTTCTTCTTGCTGTGGTTGTTCTTGTGGCGCTTGTGCTTGTGCTTGTACTTGTGCTTGGCGAATTTGTTCAAGTTGACCTGGCACTGTTCGAGTATGTTCCTCAATATCTTTCACCATGGGAACAATTCCAAGTTTCCTGAGTTCCTGATCTTTTTTGTCACCATATGCGATTCGCTCGGCTGTTTCGGTGACTGGCTTTAGCCATTTCGACGATAAATCGGTAAATTCATACTTCGCGTCTTCGTAATCGCGAACTTTTTTCTTATATAATTCCTTTGCCGGGATAAGTTTCCTTACCGCCGCTAATTGTTCTCGCGCTAATCTAGCAGAATGAGGCTCTCCAACTGTGTTAGTTTTCTGACTCATATTATTTTCAAGTATATTATTTTAATGCGACGTAAAATTGGCCAAAGCAGCCCCACCATGCAACAAAAAAAATAACACAAAAATTTATTCCCTGATTTTTATTTTTCCTGTCTCGGATGCTATATTTACTAACACACACGGCGCGACCAACCGATGCACCCGGTCTGAAATGCATGAAAATTAGCTCCCGTAGAAGGCTTTATTTCTGCTTTCTGAGGCTTCTACGGAGAAAGTTCTCGTAGGAAGGTTTATTTGGTCTGTACACGAAGGTCTGTTAAACTTCCCTGCTGCTCAAGTCGTCTGCTTCTGATATTTACAATGTCGAGTCAAGCAAAGGAAAATGACAACTTTTCATGTGGATTTAACAAGCGGTTTAATTTCTATGTTCATATATGCAGAGGGATATAATTCCAAACTCTCAGCGTTATGTAATTTACGCAATTATTCAGCATTTGACGAACAGGATGAACTACGTCATTATGTTGTCTGCTGGAAATAAACTAGCCGATAGTGTTCGCAATATGGCGCCGTGTTAATATGGAAAGTCCATTAAGCATGAAATGGTGCAGAGAATGCCAGCATTAGTGCCATTCTGGTAAAGTCAGGTTAGAAATTATAAATCAATGATTCAATTAACTTAGTTCTGTGCACTTTTTATCACATTAAACGTTCTCATTTTTGAAATCGATAGAGGGGTACAAATAAACGGGGATGTAGAGTCAGACTATAGACTAGCTCAAAATAGATTTGTGTACATTTTAATTTTAGCACTTAGTTTGGGAGCTGTTTAATTATAATCATAAGTTAAGATCGTGTAAAAAGGTAAAATATTAAGCTTAATGAAGGTCAATTTTAGACGTGCGTATATTCCCGATCTACAATAGAGCGCGACTAGATTATGGTCACGTGACGCCTCAATGTGTACGCTGAGACGCAAATAGCTTTCTGTAGCAATAATAGTCTATTGACTGTTGTCACCGATGGGATGTAGTCGTTTTCATGTACAGTATTGTATTATTCAAGGAGTAAAGTTTTAGTCGCTATTTTTAGACTTGTTGATATATAGTCTTTATAAAAGAATTGATTCTGCATGTAGTCATGTAGCTACCTTGATGTTTATGCTGTATGTTCACAGGTAACCTTAAACGAGTTGCTTTCACAAATAAATTGTGCAGTTGTAATTTAATAAAAAGGTAGAAATTACACTTATTATGTGGTAGAAGTTAAACATTTTTACATAGACTTTCCGCAAGAGATATTAGTCTTGTAATTGAAGGTGTTATTGTGATTTTACCGTCGTTGCATCAGTTGAGATAGAAAATGGATAACAGTATAACCAACACCATTATCCCCATTGCAACACACATATTTTATATCATTTTAGGAGTCAATCTGGTGCAGAATAAGCCGGTGATGATGTGATGCGATTTTTATATGCACACATGCCTCAAGCATTATGTATATCTACTGTGATTGATACTACTGATTCAAAAGTACAATAATGCAATAGTTTATTACATGATTATTAAAAATCTTGGAATATGCCAATCCATTCGTGTATCAGATCAAGTATCAAGGGACAACAACATTACAAATTCATGAATAGCTAACAATACAGGATTAATATTCATCGCATATCTTAATACAAACTCAGTATAGACTATATAATGGTTATGATATTTGAAAGCAAAACTATCAATGTTTTGTTTTCGTCCCTTTGGAAATTATATTTATATCAATTATAATTAAGCATATGGAATAGGGAAAAAGTCCAATGAGCAATTATCTAATGATATGCCTGCGATTTATGATGCATATGTGCGGGATTTTTAATGTAGCTTTTACAATTATTCAGTCATATCGCTACGATGTCTCCAGTGTGACAGTTTATAGTGCTGTCTAGCTGCAGACATGTAGCATGATCTCCCACCCAGTCACATGATCCTGGCCCCAGTCTGACCCGTCCTAACACTAACCTCTTAATACTGAGCGCCAAGCAAGGCAGCGGTTAGTAAAATTGTATCAGTCTTTAGTATGAATCGGTCGGAATTCAAACCATCGACCTCCCGCATCCGAGGCAAAAACTCTAACCACTAGGCCACCGTTGCGGTCGCGACTTATGATAAGACACCCCACCACACACGCGCATAAACACCCACCAAACTTGTAAAAACAAAATTACATGGCTGACCACCCTGGCATTGCTGCCAAAAAAAAAAAAAGAGTTCATTTAGTTATAATGACCACCACATAACGTATTTTATAGTTAAGAATGGACGTAAAAAAAGAAAGGTTGTGCGTAGTGTTGGTTCAGTATAAAAGATATATCAGTTATACAAGGACTTTATCTGAATTCTTTAATTAAAATATGAAAGTATGCTTTCTGTAAAAATCAATAGGTAGATTGTATTTGTATCTTTACATGTAGAATGATTCACAAATACATGCAAAATTTCATAGTACTATGAAAATTAACGAACCCACCCCACCCCCTGTCCAGTAAGACCGAACGGTACCAACTGCACAAGCCCGGGGCGGTGGGGGGGGACTTAATGTATAGGAACATTGTGTTTACAATGGTAAATAGTACATGGCAATGACTGTCGGTAAGTCTACGGGGTCATGGACCTAGTGTCTACCCCGGTATCAGCCATTAGGTTTAACGTTACCAATTACACAAGATTGTGTTTACAATGGTAAAAAGTACATGGCAATGACTGTCGGTAAGTCTACGGGGTCATGGACCTAGTGTCTACCCCGGTATCAGCCATTAGGTTTAACGTTACCAATTACACAAGTCCAAGTCAGAGGCGCTTAAAGTGTACGTAATTAAAAAAAATTAAATTATTTGCGATTGATGTATTCTGCAAGAGTTGCAATTTTTGTCAAGCTTGGCAACATGTGATATTATGCTAATTAATATCTACAACGTTTCTGCAGATTTAATCATTTTTTTGAAAATATCATAAACATCATTGAAAATGCATCAGTAGTGAATGGGGCCACCCTAGCCTCAATGGGAATTATCATTACAGAGACCCCTGGGCCACTCTAGCCTCAATGGAAAATTAACATGGAGAAAAATCTTGGGCCACTCTAGCCTCAAGGGGAATTTAACATGGGAAATAGTCTTGGGCTACTCTAGCCTCAAGGGGAACTGAACATGGAGAAAAAACCCTGGGCCACTCTAGCCTCAAGGGGAATTGAACATGGGGGAATAAAGTGTGGGTCTATCTAGGGACAAGGGGGATTGAACATATGGAAATTGAACATGGTGGATCTGTATAGCGTCAAGGGGAATTGAACATGGTGGGACTGTCTAGGGACAATGATGATAGAGGGTCAAACACAACAGAGACAGAGACATACATACAGTAGTACAAGCGTGAGATTTATATATAAAGCATTACCAAGACCTGAAATCTTGATGGGGTGTTCAAAAATTTGCATAATTGTAATGATGCTATAAATAGCGATAATCAAGGAAATGCTCAACGACAAAATGGATGTGACTAAAAGTCACGTTAAAATGACGAAATTGTCCCAGAATTTAAAGGAAAATAAACATATCCCCGAAAATTAAATTACAATGGTTTAGACTAAAATGGATAAAATTAGTAACTACTTACAATATCAACTTCTGTGACGATCGTGGATAAATACCTATGTATCTATAATCAGCTGAAATTCCTATGAAATCCCACTATCTATTTATAGCTCCAACTTGTGGGTTTTTCCTTTGGAAAATCCCACTATCTTTTTATAGCCTCAGCTTGAGTGACGTTCCTGTTTATGAATTCTAGTATATATGTATAGCTACAAAATGTGGAAATCCCCAAGTCGATATTTATAGTCTCAAAATTTCCAGCGTCAGTGACGTCACTGTACTGAACACAAGAGGATAAACGGCAACAGTGTTGCAAGTGGCTGACCTGAATACGCGCTACTGTAGGTAGGTAGAGTGTATCTGATAGGGATAAAGTGAGTTTTATAGGGACAAACAGAGACCAATACACACACACACACACACACACACACACACACACACAACATACGCGCGCAGACACACTCACACACACACACACACACACACACTATAAAATGGATAAAATTAGTAACTACTTACAATATCAACTTCTGTGACGATCGTGGATAAATACCTATGTATCTATAATCAGCTGAAATTCCTATGAAATCCCACTATCTATTTATAGCTCCAACTTGTGGGTTTTTCCTTTGGAAAATCCCACTATCTTTTTATAGCCTCAGCTTGAGTGACGTTCCTGTTTATGAATTCTAGTATATATGTATAGCTACAAAATGTGGAAATCCCCAAGTCGATATTTATAGTCTCAAAATTTCCAGCGTCAGTGACGTCACTGTACTGAACACTAGGGGATAAATGGCAACAGTGTTGCAAGTGGCTGACCTGAATACGCGCTACTGTAGGTAGGTAGGTAGAGTGTATCTGATAGGGATAAAGTGAGTTTTATAGGGACAAACAGAGACCAATACACACACACACACACACACACACAACATACGCGCGCAGACATACGCACACACACACACATACACACATACACACACACAGAGGGAAGAGGACAAAACAAACCCCAAATATACTATCAACACAGAAGGGAGATAATACAAACCCCAAATATACTATCAACACAGAAGGGAGATGATACAAACCCCAAATAAACTATCCACACAAACGTACGCGAACTCATACAAACCCCAAATATACTATCAACACAGAGTGAAGAAGAAAAAGTTTTTTGAAAGCACCTAAGCCCTCACCTGCAATGACCAACTCTGCCAAACACCTACACCCCCCACTCCCAACACTACAAAACCCATTTAACCCGTTATTTTATGGCATCAGTGTGTGATTTAGGAAACATCAAGACACAAAATGATGGATGAATAGACTGACTATTGTTTACGGACTTACGTGCCTAAAGAGCGTGCGTGAAGGAAAACATCCTTCCATTTCAATTCTAACTAAAACGTGATCCAGAGGGATAGAGAGAGGTGAAAGAGCACAATTTCATAAAGTGTGAGTAAAAACAAAACACGCCATCCTTATTATACAATGTCAAGACCAAGAGACACTTACGTTTTCTTTCTGGTCTATTCTCTTTTAGAAGGTAGTATGAAATTTCACATCAGGGCCAACGCATCGGCTCACATTGTCAATTTTTCCATTTCCATGTCTTTACTGGCACAAGTTCTTCATCATCTTCAATTTCTTCTTCTTCTGAATCCCTCTTCTCTGTTTCGTCTTGTTTTTGTTTCTTCTCTTTTCTCGTAGGGCACTCTGAATTCCAGTGTCCTTTCTCCTGACAACGATATTAGGTATCTTGACTTTTGTCTCTCTTTCTTAGACGAAGCAGGTATTCTGGAGACAAATACATATTTACCTTTGCAGATATAGCAAACTTCATTAGCACACACTTTCGTATGACTCTCATCAAATCAACGACCAAAAGAGTAAGTTTTGTTGCCACTTTCGCATGTGAATTATGCTTTCGTATGACTTTTAGCAAATATTTGACCAGCAGGTCGATCTGTGCTGACTCTTCCATCTTCTTGATCGTTTGAGAGTGGAATGAATACTCTGACGCTAAGACACTCTCCTTATATACAGGGACCTGCTGCGTATGAAACCTAGTCAAATGTAATTTTGCAACAAGATGAAACGATTTCATTGAGGAAGTAAAAGGCAATGATGTACCGTATCGCCCCACACAAAACCTGAAGTGTTAGCTCAGATCCGTGTCAGCGATTTCGAAGACGACATAACTGAGCTTTCATCAATGCTCTCCATTTATACCACAAAACCACGAGTCCTGATTCACGCCAAAAGAAATTTCGTTCGGTCCATAAAAAATAGTATCACATTTGAGAAACGCAAAAACGACCTTCCAGAAAACTGAGAACGACGGCTTACACCTACAACGTGAAATGTATGAGTTCAAGTAGTGCGTAAAACTTAGTCAAATTAAATTTTTATAGTCAAGACGAAACGATCTCTTTTCGAAGAAGAAAGCAGACACCAAGCGACAATGGCGATCCGTGTCACACAACACTTTTCAAAATGTATATGATCAGAGGTTTGTTCTAGCGATCTGCACGGTTAAATTAAATGTTGATTTATTTTGCAATAAGACGGACACAATTTCCATGGGATCGCCCATGGAACCATTGTTCGTGCATTAGTTTAATTTTTTAAAATATTTTTTTATATAAATCGCCTATAGGATAGACCCAGTAAAGCATGGCCATTCTCGTCACTGTGTGAATAGCTACTCAAGTCAATTCGAAGTGAACGAGGTAAGAAAATAAGTATAGCCAATGAAATGGCTTACAACGGGTGATGCATTGTTTTGTTCTAGGACTGTGTGGCATAATAATCCCTATGTTCTTGCGTTGTTACCATTACAGTGCAGACAGACTGAAATGTGAACTTACAAGCCCTCTTTGTGTGTGTTGTACCATTTCTTCTTACCACATCAAAATACTGAGCGTCACAGTATTGGTTCGCGTTTTCAAGCTGACCATTTTTTTCTATCTCACATAAACATTTTAACATAAACACTCACACTCACATCGGTAGAGTCAGAACAGACGTGTTACAGTACTGAGGGGCATGTTATCTTTTTTTTTCTTCAAACTAATAAATTTGGGGTTTGTATGAAGTAAAGAACCGAAAGTACAGTGAAACTCAAGGATGATGACCCAATCTGTCTGTCTATTGATGCGTGTATTTACTTAAGAATGAACATAACGATGTTTTCCTTCACGCCCGTGTAATTTAGAGTTTCAATCCTCTTTGAAAACAAACTTGGTCTCCTCTTGTAGGGCTTGAAATAATAAAAAACCTGAAAAAATCTTAAGCACTTTGCTATAGATAATTTCATCAACAGACTAAACAACATAAATGCCGTTACAACACTAGAAAGCCTTAAATCTTCTATCAAAAAGAAATGCATCAAAAAATTAAAGATTAACGATAACTAACCAATGAAACCGAATTTAACAAAGGCAGTGACATGTGAAGAAATGTCTCTCACTTTGGAAAGGTAGGCGAATGTACTCTGTCATGAACCATCAACTTGAAAAAAAATTATAAACAGAGAGAAACCTGAATTCAAAATTCAGTTGTTTTTTTTTCTTCAAAATTGTTTCGTTTCTTTTTTCTTTTTTTGGAACAAATCTAAGCACTAATATAGAGTGGAAAAGGGAAAATGCACATACAAGCTTTGATATTTCTGAAAAAATGAGGGGATGTTCCTAACGTTCATAACCACCTATATATGCTTGGACTTGTCTGTGACTTATCCACAAAACAAGATGTACATATTTCTGGTCAAGCTGCAAGTGTGTGCGTGTTTTTGAAAATGGTAAAAATTGGATATACAATTTTCTCGTGACACTTATAAAGTGAAGAGTCTGTGCAAGTGTCAAAAGCCAAAGTCATATAAGTTTTGTATTTTGTACGGCTTGTAAAGATTTCCACTTTAGAAAATATGAAGTATCACAAGTTATTATCACAAACAAAAGTGGAACATAGGGGCTTGCAAGAAAGAAAATAACCCAGACAGTTGGTGTCATCAAGAGTGCTAGAGACGGTACCCGAACTTGCTTGCTTGCTTACTTGAATTAAAGTGATTTTCGCTCTAATGGAGCATATATCACTGGTTTAATAACGCACCGCGTGATTTTTAATTACTCCTGGGGAAGGAAAGAGAGCCTCATCCCCCAGGCTTTTATGTACTCACAGACTACTTTTAAATTTAGCCACTCAGGTGTAGGACTAACTAGTCCTTAACAACCTGACTGAAAGGCTTTAAACATGAGTGGGAATAGTCTCACCACACACTCATTTTTCTGTCCGAGCGTGGTAAAGGAGGGAAAAGGTGCTCAGCAAGACAGCCATGGGTGTTAAGTACTCAACAAAACGCTAGCCCGTACTTATTTCAAATCAAGTCCCGTTTTTGCTAATGGACAGTAAAAAGTACCAATAATGTGTTAACCACTTGTGCAATTAGTTCAAATCTAACGATTCTGTTAAATTTCCTACTTCCTAACATATCTATCTAATATTAGTACTTAGTGTACATAAAAATAGCCATACTGATCTTATTTAAATTATTATGTCTAAGCGACATATACCAGTTTGGTCACTGTTAGGTTTAAAAAGTTAAGTTTGTTGCGGTGTTCCAATGGGTCAAGTTTGTTTCGAGAATAGTTTAGTCAAGGAGGGATACCAAGCCAAATATGGTTCCCTAGTTAATAAAAAACAATCTTTTGGAGCCCTAAAAAAGGCTGTTTTTTTCTGTTAGAAGGTAACACGTCTCTCTTTTGCTTTCACGTTCTTTCCCGCACTCCTAGTCTCATGATTCTTGATATCAGGAAATGCGTAGCCATGATGGGCGGCAATGTAAGCAGCGGCTTCTACCAGTTGACTGAGGGGGTATCCAGTGTAGGTTTGTCTGTAGAATTGGGGAAGAACTCTGACCCTAATCCCCATTGAGAAGGTCTTGATTTAAAGGTGTCTAGAGATTTGTAGGCAACGTATTGTATGGCTCTAATAAACTACCCTGCTTTGTTGACGTCATACAATGCTTGATCTAGTCCCATTTCGGTGTACTTCTCAACGAGTGTCAGCGTCCCCCCCCTCCTCCTCCTCCTCAATCGCCTCAATTTCCTCTTCTGGTTCTGATACTAATTCTTTAGTTGAGGTAGATAGTTTCAAATCCGCTGTTATGGTGTCTGTCGCTGTTATTGTTGCTGTGGTTGTTCTTTCAGCTGAGATTGCCTGTAGTATCGGAGTGAGAAAAGAACGTTGTTGTTGTTGTAGGGTTTAACGCCATTTTTCAGCACGCGATAGGCTATACATGGCGGCCAGTATTAATGGTGGAGGAAGAACCCGGAAAAAAACCCGGAAAGAACCACCGACCCACGAGAAGCTACTGGCAAGCTTTCTCACATACCCACATTAGCCGAATCCGAGACTCGAACCCACGCAGACAAAGGTGAGATGACAGTGATCCGTAACGGAGAGCGCTTTAGACCACTCGGCCACTCGGGGCCCCAGAAAAGAACGTAGTGCCTCCGATAATTACATTTGAGTTTGCCATACCGTTTGTCTAACATAATTGGCCCTTTGTTTTGCCACCACTCTTTCCGGGGCAGGTTGTTTGTTAGGTATAGTCGGATGTTGACTAGATGTTATTTGTGTTCTCGAGGTGGGTGGAGTGCTAACTGGCTAGGTCTGCATTTCTTGCTCCCGCTACTGTTGCGTATATTTCTTCCCTCCACACCGAGTTCTGGGCCTAATTCTTTTAATTTCGTTGTACCCTAACTTACATTATCCACATTATCACCAACATAAAAAAACGCACAAACCTAAAAGAAACACTCACTCACTTTTTTACAGAACATTACTATTTTTAAAATTTTGATAAGCGACGGAAACGAAGGACTTAGAGTCGCACTTTCTAACCAAGATAAAGAAATCATGTGCTGATAGACTCACTTCTGTATTTTTTCTTCTAACTGACTAACATATCATAGGGAATGGAATGTTATTTCTTTTCGAGAGTATGGAGTAGCCCTGAATATTTTTTTTTGGAACTTGAAGCTATGGCGGTCGCTTAGGTTATAAGATGGCGACCTCCTCTGACGACAGGCTTTCTCACAGGATAAGGTCTGCTTCTTCGGAAAAGAGAAGAAGAACTCTTTGGTGTCGATACAACTGTTGACAAAGCCTCTGTCAGGTTCATGCTGCTGCTGTTGCTGCTCTCTCTGCTGTTTATGAAGTCTGTACTTCTCCATCCATTCTTCTTTCTCCTTCTTGAATTCCTCCTTGAAGAGCTCTTCTTTCAGGTCTGATACCGAAGCCAGAAGAGATAGAAAATGTGAGAATGCTAAAAGTCACTGAAAACCTGCCAGTAGCTTCTCTTGGATCGGTGGTTCTTTCCGGGTTTTTTCCGGGTTCTTCCTCCACCATTAATACTGGCCGCCATGTATAGCCTATCGCGTGCTGAAAAATGGCGTTAAACCCTACAACAACAACAACGTTCTTTTCTCACTCCGATACTACAGGCAATCTCAGCTGAAAGAACAACCACAGCAACAATAACAGCGACAGACACCATAACAGCGGATTTGAAACTATCTACCTCAACTAAAGAATTAGTATCAGAATCAGAAGAGGAAATTGAGGCGATTGAGGAGGAGGAGGAGGGGGGGGACGCTGACACTCGTTGAGAAGTACACCGAAATGGGACTAGATCAAGCATTGTATGACGTCAACAAAGCAGGGTAGTTTATTAGAGCCATACAATACGTTGCCTACAAATCTCTAGACACCTTTAAATCAAGACCTTCTCAATGGGGATTAGGGTCAGAGTTCTTCCCCAATTCTACAGACAAACCTACACTGGATACCCCCTCAGTCAACTGGTAGAAGCCGCTGCTTACATTGCCGCCCATCATGGCTACGCATTTCCTGATATCAAGAATCATGAGACTAGGAGTGCGGGAAAGAACGTGAAAGCAAAAGAGAGACGTGTTACCTTCTAACAGAAAAAAACAGCCTTTTTTAGGGCTCCAAAAGATTGTTTTTTATTAACTAGGGAACCATATTTGGCTTGGTATCCCTCCTTGACTAAACTATTCTCGAAACAAACTTGACCCATTGGAACACCGCAACAAACTTAACTTTTTAAACCTAACAGTGACCAAACTGGTATATGTCGCTTAGACATAATAATTTAAATAAGATCAGTATGGCTATTTTTATGTACACTAAGTACTAATATTAGATAGATATGTTAGGAAGTAGGAAATTTAACAGAATCGTTAGATTTGAACTAATTGCACAAGTGGTTAACACATTATTGGTACTTTTTACTGTCCATTAGCAAAAACGGGACTTGATTTGAAATAAGTACGGGCTAGCGTTTTGTTGAGTACTTAACACCCATGGCTGTCTTGCTGAGCACCTTTTCCCTCCTTTACCACGCTCGGACAGAAAAATGAGTGTGTGGTGAGACTATTCCCACTCATGTTTAAAGCCTTTCAGTCAGGTTGTTAAGGACTAGTTAGTCCTACACCTGAGTGGCTAAATTTAAAAGTAGTCTGTGAGTACATAAAAGCCTGGGGGATGAGGCTCTCTTTCCTTCCCCAGGAGTAATTAAAAATCACGCGGTGCGTTATTAAACCAGTGATATATGCTCCATTAGAGCGAAAATCACTTTAATTCAAGTAAGCAAGCAAGCAAGTTCGGGTACCGTCTCTAGCACTCTTGATGACACCAACTGTCTGGGTTATTTTCTTTCTTGCAAGCCCCTATGTTCCACTTTTGTTTGTGATAATAACTTGTGATACTTCATATTTTCTAAAGTGGAAATCTTTACAAGCCGTACAAAATACAAAACTTATATGACTTTGGCTTTTGACACTTGCACAGACTCTTCACTTTATAAGTGTCACGAGAAAATTGTATATCCAATTTTTACCATTTTCAAAAACACGCACACACTTGCAGCTTGACCAGAAATATGTACATCTTGTTTTGTGGATAAGTCACAGACAAGTCCAAGCATATATAGGTGGTTATGAACGTTAGGAACATCCCCTCATTTTTTCAGAAATATCAAAGCTTGTATGTGCATTTTCCCTTTTCCACTCTATATTAGTGCTTAGATTTGTTCCAAAAAAAGAAAAAAGAAACGAAACAATTTTGAAGAAAAAAAAACAACTGAATTTTGAATTCAGGTTTCTCTCTGTTTATAATTTTTTTTCAAGTTGATGGTTCATGACAGAGTACATTCGCCTACCTTTCCAAAGTGAGAGACATTTCTTCACATGTCACTGCCTTTGTTAAATTCGGTTTCATTGGTTAGTTATCGTTAATCTTTAATTTTTTGATGCATTTCTTTTTGATAGAAGATTTAAGGCTTTCTAGTGTTGTAACGGCATTTATGTTGTTTAGTCTGTTGATGAAATTATCTATAGCAAAGTGCTTAAGATTTTTTCAGGTTTTTTATTATTTCAAGCCCTACAAGAGGAGACCAAGTTTGTTTTCAAAGAGGATTGAAACTCTAAATTACACGGGCGTGAAGGAAAACATCGTTATGTTCATTCTTAAGTAAATACACGCATCAATAGACAGACAGATTGGGTCATCATCCTTGAGTTTCACTGTACTTTCGGTTCTTTACTTCATACAAACCCCAAATTTATTAGTTTGAAGAAAAAAAAAGATAACATGCCCCTCAGTACTGTAACACGTCTGTTCTGACTCTACCGATGTGAGTGTGAGTGTTTATGTTAAAATGTTTATGTGAGATAGAAAAAAATGGTCAGCTTGAAAACGCGAACCAATACTGTGACGCTCAGTATTTTGATGTGGTAAGAAGAAATGGTACAACACACACAAAGAGGGCTTGTAAGTTCACATTTCAGTCTGTCTGCACTGTAATGGTAACAACGCAAGAACATAGGGATTATTATGCCACACAGTCCTAGAACAAAACAATGCATCACCCGTTGTAAGCCATTTCATTGGCTATACTTATTTTCTTACCGCGTTCACTTCGAATTGACTTGAGTAGCTATTCACACAGTGACGAGAATGGCCATGCTTTACTGGGTCTATCCTATAGGCGATTTATATAAAAAAATATTTTAAAAAATTAAACTAATGCACGAACAATGGTTCCATGGGCGATCCCATGGAAATTGTGTCCGTCTTATTGCAAAATAAATCAACATTTAATTTAACCGTGCAGATCGCTAGAACAAACCTCTGATCATATACATTTTGAAAAGTGTTGTGTGACACGGATCGCCATTGTCGCTTGGTGTCTGCTTTCTTCTTCGAAAAGAGATCGTTTCGTCTTGACTATAAAAATTTAATTTGACTAAGTTTTACGCACTACTTGAACTCATACATTTCACGTTGTAGGTGTAAGCCGTCGTTCTCAGTTTTCTGGAAGGTCGTTTTTGCGTTTCTCAGATGTGATACTATTTTTTATGGACCGAACGAAATTTCTTTTGGCGTGAATCAGGACTCGTGGTTTTGTGGTATAAATGGAGAGCATTGATGAAAGCTCAGTTATGTCGTCTTCGAAATCGCTGACACGGATCTGAGCTAACACTTCAGGTTTTGTGTGAGGCGATACGGTACATCATTGCCTTTTACTTCCTCAATGAAATCGTTTCATCTTGTTGCAAAATTACATTTGACTAGGTTTCACACGCAGCAGGTCCCTGTATATAAGGAGAGTGTCTTAGCGTCAGAGTATTCATTCCACTCTCAAACGATCAAGAAGATGGAAGAGTCAGCACAGATCGACCTGCTGGTCAAATATTTGCTAAAAGTCATACGAAAGCATAATTCACATGCGAAAGTGGCAACAAAACTTACTCTTTTGGTCGTTGATTTGATGAGAGTCATACGAAAGTGTGTGCTAATGAAGTTTGCTATATCTGCAAAGGTAAATATGTATTTGTCTCCAGAATACCTGCTTCGTCTAAGAAAGAGAGACAAAAGTCAAGATACCTAATATCGTTGTCAGGAGAAAGGACACTGGAATTCAGAGTGCCCTACGAGAAAAGAGAAGAAACAGAAACAAGACGAAACAGAGAAGAGGGATTCAGAAGAAGAAGAAATTGAAGATGATGAAGAACTTGTGCCAGTAAAGACATGGAAATGGAAAAATTGACAATGTGAGCCGATGCGTTGGCCCTGATGTGAAATTTCATACTACCTTCTAAAAGAGAATAGACCAGAAAGAAAACGTAAGTGTCTCTTGGTCTTGACATTGTATAATAAGGATGGCGTGTTTTGTTTTTACTCACACTTTATGAAATTGTGCTCTTTCACCTCTCTCTATCCCTCTGGATCACGTTTTAGTTAGAATTGAAATGGAAGGATGTTTTCCTTCACGCACGCTCTTTAGGCATGTAAGTCCGTAAACAATAGTCAGTCTATTCATCCATCATTTTGTGTCTTGATGTTTCCTAAATCACACACTGATGCCATAAAATAACGGGTTAAATGGGTTTTGTAGTGTTGGGAGTGGGGGGTGTAGGTGTTTGGCAGAGTTGTTCATTGCAGGTGAGGGCTTAGGTGCTTTCAAAAAACTTTTTCTTCTTCACTCTGTGTTGATAGTATATTTGGGGTTTGTATGAGTTCGCGTACGTTTGTGTGGATAGTTTATTTGGGGTTTGTATCATCTCCCTTCTGTGTTGATAGTATATTTGGGGTTTGTATTATCTCCCTTCTGTGTTGATAGTATATTTGGGGTTTGTTTTGTCCTCTTCCCTCTGTGTGTGTGTATGTGTGTGTGTGTGCGTATGTCTGCGCGCGTATGTTGTGTGTGTGTGTGTGTGTGTGTGTATTGGTCTCTGTTTGTCCCTATAAAACTCACTTTATCCCTATCAGGTACACTCTACCTACCTACCTACAGTAGCGCGTATTCAGGTCAGCCACTTGCAACACTGTTGCCATTTATCCCCTAGTGTTCAGTACAGTGACGTCACTGACGCTGGAAATTTTGAGACTATAAATATCGACTTGGGGATTTCCACATTTTGTAGCTATACATATATACTAGAATTCATAAACAGGAACGTCACTCAAGCTGAGGCTATAAAAAGATAGTGGGATTTTCCAAAGGAAAAACCCACAAGTTGGAGTTATAAATAGATAGTGGGATTTCATAGGAATTTCAGCTGATTATAGATACATAGGTATTTATCCACGATCGTCACAGAAGTTGATATTGTAAGTAGTTACTAATTTTATCCATTTTAGTCTAAACCATTATAACTTAATTTTCGGGGATATGTTTATTTTCCTTTAAATTCTGGGACAATTTCGTCATTTTAACGTTACTTTTAGTCACATCCATTTTGTCGTTGAGGATTTCCTTGATTATCGCTATTTATAGCATCATTACAATTATGCAAATTTTTGAACACCCCATCAAGATTTCAGGTCTTGGTAATGCTTTATATACAAATCTCACGCTTGTACTACTGTATGTATGTCTCTGTCTCTGTTGTGTTTGACCCTCTATCATCATTGTCCCTAGACAGTCCCACCATGTTCAATTCCCCTTGACGCTATACAGATCCACCATGTTCAATTTCCATATGTTCAATTCCCCTTGTCCCTAGATAGACCCACACTTTATTCCCCCATGTTCAATTCCCCTTGAGGCTAGAGTGGCCCAGGGTTTTTTCTCCATGTTCAATTCCCCTTGAGGCTAGAGTAGCCCAAGACTATTTCCCATGTTAAATTCCCCTTGAGGCTAGAGTGGCCCACGATTTTTCTCCATGTTAATTTTCCATTGAGGCTAGAGTGGCCCAGGGGTCTCTGTAATGATAATTCCCATTGAGGCTAGGGTGGCCCCATTCACTACTTGCATCTGTTGCGACATAATAACTCTTACCCTTGTCTAATTCCAGCAGAGTTATTTCTCTTAAGTGCAACGGAGTTTATATTTCTGTCCTTGTCAAACTAACATTCTAACATTGCTCTGTATGGCAGTATGTGACACGCATGCTGAAGTATGATACAGATTATTTATTTCTTCAAACGTTAACATTGAGGTACGTGGGGAAACGAAAATAGTACTGTGATAGCATTTAACGAGGTTCCATGAGAGGCCAGCGTACTTGGCTAGCACGTTGTCGGTAATCCGATGATTCATAAATGGAAGTGATTGGTTTAAAATGAAACACCGGAGCTTATGAATCTTCATATTAAAGTTGATTAAATATACTTTTCTTGTAAAAATATTGAGATGGCGAAGTAATTCACAAGAGAGGTCCGTTTGAACGAGACTAGATATAGAGATATATGTCCCATCTGGGTACCATGGGTCAACGGTTAAAACACTAACCCCAGCCAAGGACTACTAAATGGCGCAATCCAGACAACCAACAAAATGGCAGACGTGGTGCGATATAGTGTAGAAATGTGATCTACAGAGAGTTATCGTTGAGTTATCAGTGTGATCTACAGAGAGTTATCGTTGCGCAAAATTGCAGAATAGCAAAAGACGGTACAAAAAATAAGGCTTTTACTTAAAAAAGAGCTCCTTTAGTTATTTTCAGTGTTTAGACCACTTCTTATGCCACGTTACAGCTTCAGTCTATACTGACGTCCCAGGGTAAACATATTTGGCCGAGAACCAGCCAATAAATCAAAAGAATCATTGTAAGGAAACATAAAACCAGTCTATACGGTAACTACATGACTACTTTTCTGAAAACTGACTCAATATACTCTACTTTCAAAACTAAGGAAATGGCGACAGCAAAGGGAGATGATAACGAAGAAACTCAGGCGGTAATAGCTGATTCTGATGAAGTCATTGGGGATATAAACTGTTCAATTTGTCGGCAAGAATTAAAGTGTCCTCTGACATTGCCGTGCAAGCACACGTTTTGCCAGCACTGTTTGAACGATTACATTATCAGTTTAGAACTTGATAAATCAGGAGGAACACATTTTCCATGTCGTGTCTGTGGACTAGAGGTAAAACATCCTTTTCGAGAGAAATCGACCGAAGAATGGGCAGCTATGTTCCAACAAAGTCATATGACCATCTCCATGTTATCACAAGGGAAATCGAAAGTGGAATATCAATGCAATGTATGTCAACTTGAGGGGAGACAGAAACCGATAACATGTTTTTGCCTCACTTGTAAGGAAGGTTTCTGCGCCCAGTGTACAAAATACCACACTAGCTTTACCGCGATGAAGGATCATACACTCGTATCATCTCAAGAATTGATGGAAAATACCCAAGAGATAATGAAGCTTTCGAACGCTTTTCTATGTACAAGACACGAAGGAGAGCAGATAACACATTATTGTGAAGATCACAAAGCTGAATGCTGTATACGTTGTTGTTTTCAAAAACACAGAACATGTTCTAAAGTGCGAGACCTAAAATCTGAGGCTAAAACGATGCTTGCGGTGAGATCTCCCGAACAATGTATTGACGAGATGAAGGCATTAGAGGCCCATCTGAAAAAAATCGCATCGGCTGATCAGGCAAATGTTGCCAAAGTACACTCACAAGGAAATCAACTGAAAGAAACAATTCATGGTCTGCGAAATCAAATAAACGAGGTAATGGAAAAACTGGAAGAAATGACTGATATGGAAACATCTCGGGTTAATAAGGAAGAAGACACAACGAAATCAGAGAGAAGTCAACAGTGTGTCTCACTGGCTGCTGCCATCAGAAGTTCCTATAAAATTCTAGAGATTGGCAGCCGACATGGTTCAGATACAGAACAGCTTCTTGTTCTGATGAGATCAGAGGAACAGTTGGGGAAGTACACAGAGAAAGTGGTGAGCAAGTTTGAAGAGATGGAGTCAGTCGATGCAAGTCTGGAACTTCATCCTTATCTGAAAGGGCTGCTCTCTCTAAATACAGAAGATGCAGCTATAGTAAAGATCGTAAAGACGAAAGAGGCTATACAAGTAAAGGAAGCGTTGAGGAAGAAGGGAGTAAAACCACTCAAGGAATGCCATATCGAGAAAACTGGCGAAGTTACAGTTAAATGTTCTTCAGCTGGAAAAGTCCCCTTTTACACTGGAGCAGTTTATCTCCCTGAAGGTAATGCGATGCTAGTTGACAGGGGCAATCACAGATGCTGTCTGTATGATAGAAACTTCCAACATATTTCACACTACATATTCCAGTTAACAGATGATTCATATCTGTGGGATATAAGCGTGAGTAGTGAAAGGGGCCACCCTACGTACAATGGGAATTAGCATTACAGGGACCCCTGGGCCACTCTACGTACAATGGAAATTTAACATGGCGAAAAATCGTGGGCCACTCTACGTACAAGGGGAATTTAACATGGCAATAAATCGTGGGCCACTCTACGTACAAGGGGAATTTAACATGGGGAATAGAGTTTGGGCTTGTTTAGGGACAAAGGGAATGGAACATGGGATTTTTTTTTTTAAAAATTTAAATTTAAAAAAAAATTTTTTAAAAAAGGGGTAGGCAATGGAAAGGCTATCTCTTTTCGAGAAATATGGCTGGCCCTGAAAAGGGCCTTTGGGTTTTCTTCTTCTTCTTCTTCTAATTTCTTCTAATTTCTTCTTTTCCTCCACCAAGTTCTTATTTTATCTCCTACACTCTTCTTCCCTTTCTTTTTTTTCTTCTCCTCCTCTTCTTTCTTCCTCTTCTCATTTTCTTCTTCTTTTTCAATTTTTTCGTTCCATTTTGTGACGATCGTGGATAAATACCTATGTATCTATAATCAGCTGAAATTCCTATGAAATCCCACTATCTATTTATAGCTCCAACTTGTGGGTTTTTCCTTTGGAAAATCCCACTATCTTTCTATAGCCTCAGCTTGAGTGACGTTCCTGTTTATGAATTCTAGTATATATGTATAGCTACAAAATGTGGAAATCCCCAAGTCGATATTTATAGTCTCGAAATTTCCAGCGTCAGTGACGTCACTGTACTGAACACTAGGGATAAATATCAACAGTGTTGCAAGTGGCTGACCTGAATACGCGCTACTGTAGGTAGGTAGGTAGAGTGTATCTGATAGGGATAAAGTGAGTTTTATACGGACAGAGACCAATAGATACACACAACGTACGCGCGCAGACACACACACACACACACACACAAACACACAAACACACACACAACGTACGCGCGCCGACATACTCACACACACACACACATACTCACACACACACACACACACACACAGAAACACACAACGTACGCGCGCAGACATACTCACACACACACATAAACACACACACTATAAAATAGATAAAATTAGTAACTACTTACAATATCAACTTCTGTGACGATCGTGGATAAATACCTATGTATCTATAATCAGCTGAAATTCCTATGAAATCCCACTATCTATTTATAGCTCCAACTTGTGGGTTTTTCCTTTGGAAAATCCCACTATCTTTTTATAGCCTCAGCTTGAGTGACGTTCCTGTTTATGAATTCTAGTATATATGTATAGCTACAAAATGTGGAAATCCCCAAGTCGATATTTATAGTCTCGAAATTTCTAGCGTCAGTGACGTCACTGTACTGAACACTAGGGATAAATATCAACAGTGTTGCAAGTGGCTGACCTGAATGCACGCTACTGCAGGTAGGTAGGTAGAGTGTATCTGATAGGGATAAAGTGAGTTTTATACGGACAAACAGAGACCAATACACACACCCACACAACGTACGCGCGCAGACATACGCACACACACACACACACACGCACACACACACACATACACACATACACATACAGAGGGAAGAGGAAAAAACAAACCCCAAATATACTATCAACACAGAAGGGAGATGATACAAACCCCAAATAAACTATCCACACAAACGTACGCGAACGCATACAAACCCCAAATATACTATCAACACAGAAGGGAGATGATACAAACCCCAAATAAACTATCCACACAAACGTACGCGAACGCATACAAACTCCAAATATACTATCAACACAGAGTGAAGAAGTAAAAGTTTTTTGAAAGCACCTAAGCCCTCACCTGCAATGACCAACTCTGCCAAACACCTACACCCCACCCACCCCCCACTCCCAACACTACAAAACCCATTTAACCCGTTATTTTATGGCATCAGTGTGTAATTTAGGAAACATCAAGACACAAAATAATGGAGGAATAGACTGACTATTGTTTACCGACTTGCATGCCTAAAGAGCGTGCGTGAAGGAAAACATCCTTCCATTTCAATTCTAACTAAAACATGATCCAGAGGGATAGAGATAGGTGAAAGGGCACAATTTCATAAAGTGTGAGTAGAAAACAAAACACGCCATCCTTATTATACAATGTCAAGACCAAGAGACACTTACGTGTTCTTTCTGGTCTATTCTCTTTTAGAAGGTAGTATGAAATTTCACATCAGGGCCAACGCATCGGCTCACATTGTCAATTTTTCCATTTCCATGTCTTTACTGGCACAAGTTCTTCATCATCTTCAATTTCTTCTTCTTCTGAATCCCTCTTCTCTGTTTCGTCTTGTTTTTGTTTCTTCTCTTTTCTCGTAGGGCACTCTGAATTCCAGTGTCCTTTCTCCTGACAACGATATTAGGTATCTTGACTTTTGTCTCTCTTTCTTAGACGAAGCAGGTATTCTGGAGACAAATACCCATTTACCTTTGCAGATATAGCAAACTTCATTAGCACTTACACACTTTCGTATGACTCTTATCAAATCAACGACCAAAAGAGTAAGTTTTGTTGCCACTTTCGCATGTGAATTATGCTTTCGTATGACTTTTAGCAAATATTTGACCAGCAGGTCGATCTGTGCTGACTCTTCCATCTTTGATCGTTTGAGAGCGAAATGAATACTCTGACGCTAAGACACTCTCCTTATATACAGAGACCTGCTGTGTATGAAACCTAGTCAAATGTAATTTTGCAATAAGATGAAACGATTTCATTGAGGAAGTAAAAGGCAATGATGTACCGTATCGCCTCACACAAAACCTGAAGTGTTAGTTCAAATCCGTGTCAGCGATTTCGAAGACGACATAACTGGGCTTTAATCAATGCTCTCTATTTCTGCCACAAAACCACGAGTCCTGATTCACGCCAAAAGAAATTTCGTTCGGTCCATAAAAAATAGTATCACATCTGAGAAACGCAAAAACGAACTTCCAGAAAACTGAGAACGACGGCTTACACCTACAACGTGAAATGTATGAGTTCAAGTAGTGCGTAAAACTTAGTCAAATTAAATTTTTATAGTCAAGACGAAACGATCTCTTTTCGAAGAAGAAAGCAGACACCAAGCGACAATATCGATCCGTGTCACACAACACTTTTCAAAATGTATATGATCAGAGGTTTGTTCTAGCGATCTGCACGGTTAAATTAAATGTTGATGTATTTTGCAATAAGACGGACAATGGTCGCCCATGGAACCATTGTTCGTGCATTAGTTTAATTTTTTAAAATATTTTTTTTATATAAATCGCCTATAGGATAGACCCAGTAAAGCATGGCCATTCTCGTCACTGTGTGAATAGCTGCTCAAGTCAATTCGAAGTGAACGCGGTAAGAAAATAAGTATAGCCAATGAAATGGTTTACAACGGGTGATGCATTGTTTTGTTCTAGGACTGTGTGGCATAATAATCCCTATGTTCTTGCGTTGTTACCATTACAGTGCAGACAGACTGAAATGTGAACTTACAAGCCCTCTTTGTGTGTGTGTGTTGTACCATTTCTTCTTACCACATCAAAAGACTGAGCGTCACAGTATTGGTTCGCGTTTTCAAGCTGACCATTTTTTTTAAATCTCACTTAAACATTTTAACATAAACACTCACACTCACATCGGTAGAGTCAGAACAGACGTGTTACAGTACTGAGGGGCATGTTATCTTTTTTTTTTCAAACTAATAAATTTGGGGTTTGTATGAAGTAAAGAACCGAAAGTACAGTGAAACTCAAGGATGATGACCCAATCTGTCTGTCTATTGATGCGTGTATTTACTTAAGAAGAAATATGACATCTAAAACACAAAGAGATACGGCAAGCATGATTAGAATGAACATAACGATGTTTTCCTTCACGTCCGTGTCATTTAGAGTTTCAATCCTCTTTGAAAACAAACTTGGTCTCCTTTTGTAGGGCTTGAAATAATAAAAAACCTGAAAAAAATCTTAAGCACTTTGCTATAGATAATTTCATCAACAGACTAAACAACATAAATGCCGTTACAACACTAGAAAGCCTTAAATCTTCTATCAAAAAGAAATGTATCAAAAAATTAAAGATTAACGATAACTAACCAATGAAACCGAATTTAACAAAGGCAGTGACATGTGAAGAAATGTCTCTCACTTTGGAAAGGTAGGCGAATGTACTCTGTCATGCACCATCAACTTGAAAAAAATTATAAACAGAGAGAAACCTGAATTCAAAATTCAGTTGTTTTTTTTCTTCAAAATTGTTTCGTTTCTTTTTTCTTTTTTTGGAACAAATCTAAGCACTAATATAGAGTGGAAAAGGGAAAATGCACATACAAGCTTTGATATTTCTGAAAAAATGAGGGGATATTCCTAACGTTCATAACCACCTATGGACTTGGACTTGTCTGTGACTTATCCACAAAACAAGATGTACATATTTCTGGTCAAGCTGCAAGTGTGTGCGTGTTTTTGAAAATGGTAAAAATGGGATATACAATTTTCTCGTGATACTTATAAAGTGAAGAGTCTGTGCAAGTGTCAAAAGCCAAAGTCATATAAGTTTTGTATTTTGTACGGCTTGTAAAGATTTCCACTTTAGAAAATGTGAAGTATCACAAGTTATTATCACAAACAGAAGTGGAACATAGGGGCTTGCAAGAAAGAAAATAACCCAGACAGTTGGTGTCATCAAGAGTGCTAGAGACGGTACCCGAACTTGCTTGCTTGCTTACTTGAATTAAAGTGATTTTCGCCCTAATGGAGCATATATCACTGGTTTAATAACGTACCGCGTGATTTTTAATTACTCCTAGGGAAGGAAAGAGAGCCTCATCTCCCAGGCTTTTATGTACTCACAGACTACTTTTAAATTTAGCCACTCAGGTGTAGGACTAACTAGTCCTTAACAACCTGACTGAAAGGCTTTAAACATGAGTGGGAATAGTCTCACCACACACTCATATTTCTGTCCGAGCGTGGTAAAGGAGGAAAAAGGTGCTCAAAAAGACAGCCATGGGTGTTAAGTACTCAACAAAACGCTAGCCCGTACTTATTTCAAATCAAGTCGTGTCACCAAAAAAGACGACGTGTACGACATCAAAGGCATTGTCAAACGCAGAAACCGTAAAGTGGGCAAACGACGTGTCAAAGAAGTCAAAGTACGTTGGAAAGGATATCCACCCAGTTTTCATTCTTGCATCGACGCTTCGCACTATAAAAAGAAGTGACCATCATGCCCTTTCACACAGATTCAGCTACTGCGATCACTCCTTCACCCAATTCTTCTCTGCAAGATTTACAAACACAACCCTTGTGGGTGTGGTATGGAAAACGTGTGCTAAAACGCAAATCGTCTTTTTCTGCCAAACCTTCGTGGTGTATTGTGTCATCGGTGCAGCCATTGCCAATTTGAGTTTGCAAACAAGGAGACAAACACTTGTGGACCATTGTATTGAGCAGTTACATCGGTTACCTGCTTCCTAATCCCTCCCTGAAATTCTCCTCGAACGGGAACCACGGGAACCTTGTGTCCAGTGTCAGTGCCAGTCACCACTCCAACAACAACCCCATTTTGGGCGGAGACACTCCTCTAACTTCCAGTATCGCCTCGGAGAGCCACAAAACTCTGGAATTATGAGCAATAAGAACCAATTTTACTTAACCTTACCCAGTGACAGTTCCATGGAGGTGTTTCCCAAGAACACGTTATGCTGTTACACGGTCAAATTACCTCAGACCATCCAGTTAGATCACGAAGCCCATTGGGAAGTGGCTTTAGTGGAAATCATTCACCCAACACAAATCAAAAACATCACCGAAAAGCAAGACACTTTCGAGGTGGAAATCCTGAATGCCCAATTGGAGGAAGAAATCAACAAAATAGGGTTTTTAGGGGACACAAGACCAGCTAGCAATCCAGCCTTCATTATCTACACCTTGAAAATTCCTTCAGGTTATTATTTTAGTGGTGAACATTTGGTGGACACTATTGCGGACAGGTTCAACTTAGCCTTTGGCAAAGCACTGAACAGAGCCAAAAAAAGTGTGAAGATTGAGTACAATAAAGTGGCTCATCGTCTCGTGATCAAATTTCAAGATACGGACACATTGTCCCTCAGGTTCAATGGTAGTTTGTTTGAAATTTTGGGCGGACATGCAGAAATGGTCGCAAACAATATGAGCCCCAAGATCAAAAGTAATATGGATTTTTACAGAGCTTTTGGAAACCCGGTAGAACTGAACCAAGGACTTAATTTGATCTTTGTGTATTCCGATGTGGTGGAGTACAACGTGGTGGGACACACCTCTGTTCCGTTACTGCGTGTCATTCCTTTCAAAGTGGATAGTACCACAAACAATGACCAGGAAGGTGCAAACACCTATCACGTACACCGTGAATTTGTACATCCTCACTATTTGCCCGTCAGTAAGTCGTATTTAGACACTGTCAACATTGCTATAAAAGGAGATCTGGGACAAAATATTCCATTCTCCAAAGGGAAAGTTACAGTGAAACTCCATTTTCGAAAACGGTTCTCTAACGAATTGTAAGTCAAGACAGCGAGGAGGGACATTTCCACCCTATAAAATCCGGCCAGATGCGTATGGAATTTCAGTTTGCAGAAAATCTACGCGCAGATAATACGGTGAACGTCATCCTGTATGCTGAATTGGACAATACGATATAAACCAACAGTTTGAGAGAAGTCATTCTAGACTATTAGAAGTCATGGAGGATTTTTATCAATGTTTGTATAGTAGGGATTCTTTGGACATGGAATGTGAAGATCCCTGAGGAAGGAGAATCCCAAGACAAAGACGAAGAAGTCATCATGATGAAGTCTAGATGGCCAGAACAAGAATCACATATAGTTTCCTGTTATGCTATAGTCTTGACAGAAAAAAAATTAAGGAATTGATCAAGAAAGATTGTTATGGATGTCAAAACGATCATCCCAGTCAAATTCAACACGATAAATGCTAATGCTGAGTCAAGAAGAAAAATTGGACGAATATCTGGACGAAGCTTGGAGTCTCATCTCGAACAAAGACGTGTTGCACCAGTGGTATAAAGACTTGCGTGAACATTCTTGTCCACCATTAACCACACAAGAGATCCATCGCATCGAAGCTCTCCTGAATCAGAGTGAGGAAACAGAACGAATAACCGTTTATTCGTCAGACATTTTCAAGCAAAAAGTCAGGATCGAATTGACCTCTTATCATTACCTGTGAAGAAGAAAAAAAAAAATGGATACCTGAGAACTTTATTACCTTTTGAACCACAGTTTGTACACTGCTTCTTGGAATCCTGTCGTCTGTGCTAAAGATGAACTCCCTCATTGCACACCTCAAAACCATCAAGCTTATGTGATCAACACGGACGACAGTCATCTCCCAGGAACCCACTGGGTAGCCGTCTACTTTCCTCAAGAAGGATGTGTGGAATACTTTGATTCCTATGGACTGCCCCCTTTGGAAGACGATATCATTGACTTTATGAGAAGAAATGCATAGACCACACGATTCAATAATGTGAAATAACAAGGCACATATTCCTTGGTGTGTGGACAGTACTGTGTGTGTTTTTTCTGCATGATTGCAGCCTGGGCTATTCTTTAGAACATTTAGTGACTCATTTTGATGCTCGTCATTCTTCTAGAAACGATGTGAAAGTACATCGATGGTTTTGTGACCAGTATGCTTATCTTTTGTCTCTAACTAGAAAACGTAGTGTCCATCAATGGCCTAATGACTTCCGACAGTGGAAATCACAATTTCATTCACAACGTTGTCAGCCCTGTTTAAAGTAGAGTGTGAATTGAAAAAAAATGTTTGGTATTTGAAAAAAATGTTTGATGTTATAGTGTTGGATTATTGTTAAAAAAATGTTAGAGTTGTTTGTTAGTATGAATAAAAAATGTTGTGTTTTGAAGAAAAAAATGCCTTTGTGGTTTATTTGGCTATAGGAATCTTGATTCATGCTCTTTGACTTCTCTCTATCCCTCCCATAACACTATTTGAACGTTCCGGCTAGAAAACCGTGTAGTAATGTTTTCCTTCACGTCCGCGCTTTGACTTTAAGAACCGGGGAAGTTTCCAGTCTAAACATCCATTGTTAACTCATCCTCCTACGAAGATGTGCTCCAAACTAGCTAAGCTAAACGAAGCCTACGTGAATTTACATAGGGTCAGACACAGTCTGATACCGAGACCTGAAGAGATAGACAATATCATAATGTTGAAAGTCACTGAAGACCTGAAAGAAGAGCTCTTCAAGGAGGAATTCAAGAAGGAGAAAGAAGAATGGATGGAGAAGTACAGACTTCATAAACAGCAGAGAGAGCAGCAAGAGCAGCAGCATGAACCTAACAGAGGCTTTGTCAACAGTTGTATCGACACCAAAGAGTTCTTCTTCTCTTTTCCGAAGAAGCAGACCTTATCCTATGAGAAAGCCTCTCATCAGAGGAGGCCGCCATCTTATAACCTAAGCGATCGCCATAGCTTCAAGTTCCAAAAAAAAATTTCAGGGCTACCCCATACTCTCGAAAAGAAATAACATTCCATTGCCTATGATATGTTAGTCAGTTAGAAGAAAAAATACAGAAGTGAGTCTATCAGCACATGATTTCTTTATCTTGGTTAGAAAGTGCGACTCTAAGTCCTTCGTTTCCGTCGCTTATCAAAATTTTAAAAATAGTAATGTTCTGTAAAAAAGTGAGTGAGTGTTTCTTTTAGGTTTGTGCGTTTTTGTTTTTTTTTGTTGGTGATAATATGGATAATGTAAGTTAGGGTACAACGAAATTAAAAGAATTAGGCCCAGAACTCGGTGTGGAGGGAAGAAATATACGCAACAGTAGCGGGAGCAAGAAATGCAGACCTAGCCAGTTAGCACTCCACCCACCTCGAGAACACAAATAACATCTAGTCAACAGCCGACAATACCTAACAAACAACCTGCCCCGGAAAGAGTGGTGGCAAAACAAAGGGCCAATTATGTTAGACAAACGGTATGGCAAACTCAAATGTAATTATCGGAGGCACTACGTTCTTTTCTGGGGCCCAGAGTGGCCGAGTGGTCTAAAGCGCTCTCCGTTACGGATCACTGTCATCTCACCTTTGTCTGCGTGGGTTCGAGTCTCGGATTCGGCTAATGTGGGTATGTGAGAAAACTTGCCAGTAGCTTCTCGTGGGTCGGTGGTTCTTTCCGGGTTTTTCCCGGGTTCTTCCTCCACCATTAATGCTGGCCGCCATGTATAGCCTATCGCGTGCTGAAAAATGGCGTTAAACCCTACAACAACAACAACGTTCTTTTCTCACTCCGATACTACAGGCAATCTCAGCTGAAAGAACAACCACAACAACAATAACAGCGACAGACGCCATAGCAGCGGATTTAAAACTATCTACCTCAACTAAAGAATTAGTATCAGAACCAGAAGAGGAAATTGAGGCGGTTGAGGAGGAAGAGGGGGACGCTGACCCTCGATGAGAAGTACACCGAAATGGGACTAGATCAAGCATTGTATGACGTCAACAAATCAGGGCAGTTTATTAGAGCCATACAATACGTTGCCTACAGATCTCTAGACACCTTTAAACCAAGACCTTCTCAATGGGGATTAGGGTCAGAGTTCTTCCCCAATTCTACAGACAAACCTACACTGGATACCCCCTCAGTCAACTGGTAGAAGCCGCTGCTTACATTGCCGCCCATCATGGCTACGCATTTCCTGATATCAAGAATCATGAGACTAGGAGTGCAGGAAAGAACGTGAAAGCAAAAGAGAGACGTGTTACCTTCTAATAGAAAAAACAAACTTTTTTAGGGCTCCAAAAGATTGCTTTTTATTAAATAGGGAACCATATTTGGCTTGGTATCCCTCCTTGACTAAACTATTCTCGAAACAAACTTTACCCATTGGAACACCGCAACAAATTTAACTTTTTAAACCTAACAGTGACCAAACTGGTATATGTCTCTTAGACATAATAATTTAAATAAGATCAGTATGGCTATTTTTATGTACACTAAGTACTAATATTAGATAGATATGTTAGGAAGTAGGAAATTTAACAGACTCGTTAGATTTGAACTAATTGCACAAGTGGTTAACACATTATTGGTACTTTTTACTGTCCATTAGCAAAAACGGGACTTGATTTGAAATAAGTACGGGCTAGCGTTTTGTTGAGTACTTAACACCCATGGCTGTCTTTTTGAGCACCTTTTTCCTCCTTTACCACGCTCGGACAGAAATATGAGTGTGTGGTGAGACTATTCCCACTCATGTTTAAAGCCTTTCAGTCAGGTTGTTAAGGACTAGTTAGTCCTACACCTGAGTGGCTAAATTTAAAAGTAGTCTGTGAGTACATAAAAGCCTGGGAGATGAGGCTCTCTTTCCTTCCCTAGGAGTAATTAAAAATCACGCGGTGCGTTATTAAACCAGTGATATATGCTCCATTAGGGCGAAAATCACTTTAATTCAAGTAAGCAAGCAAGCAAGTTCGGGTACCGTCTCTAGCACTCTTGATGACACCAACTGTCTGGGTTATTTTCTTTCTTGCAAGCCCCTATGTTCCACTTCTGTTTGTGATAATAACTTGTGATACTTCACATTTTCTAAAGTGGAAATCTTTACAAGCCGTACAAAATACAAAACTTATATGACTTTGGCTTTTGACACTTGCACAGACTCTTCACTTTATAAGTATCACGAGAAAATTGTATATCCCATTTTTACCATTTTCAAAAACACGCACACACTTGCAGCTTGACCAGAAATATGTACATCTTGTTTTGTGGATAAGTCACAGACAAGTCCAAGTCCATAGGTGGTTATGAACGTTAGGAATATCCCCTCATTTTTTCAGAAATATCAAAGCTTGTATGTGCATTTTCCCTTTTCCACTCTATATTAGTGCTTAGATTTGTTCCAAAAAAAGAAAAAAGAAACGAAACAATTTTGAAGAAAAAAAACAACTGAATTTTGAATTCAGGTTTCTCTCTGTTTATAATTTTTTTCAAGTTGATGGTGCATGACAGAGTACATTCGCCTACCTTTCCAAAGTGAGAGACATTTCTTCACATGTCACTGCCTTTGTTAAATTCGGTTTCATTGGTTAGTTATCGTTAATCTTTAATTTTTTGATACATTTCTTTTTGATAGAAGATTTAAGGCTTTCTAGTGTTGTAACGGCATTTATGTTGTTTAGTCTGTTGATGAAATTATCTATAGCAAAGTGCTTAAGATTTTTTTCAGGTTTTTTATTATTTCAAGCCCTACAAAAGGAGACCAAGTTTGTTTTCAAAGAGGATTGAAACTCTAAATTACACGGACGTGAAGGAAAACATCGTTATGTTCATTCTAATCATGCTTGCCGTATCTCTTTGTGTTTTAGATGTCATATTTCTTCTTAAGTAAATACACGCATCAATAGACAGACAGATTGGGTCATCATCCTTGAGTTTCACTGTACTTTCGGTTCTTTACTTCATACAAACCCCAAATTTATTAGTTTGAAAAAAAAAGATAACATGCCCCTCAGTACTGTAACACGTCTGTTCTGACTCTACCGATGTGAGTGTGAGTGTTTATGTTAAAATGTTTAAGTGAGATAGCAGCAGAGAGGGTGAACAGACCATAGAATTCCGACAAAATAAATAAAACAAACAAATAAATCATCTCGTAGAAAGGTCCAGATTTTACAAATGAACTTTCCTTGAGATGTTTATTTTTGCAATTACCGATTGTGCTAATAAAACCTCAGTTTGAAATAGTAGCTGAAAAAATAAAGTACTCTACGTGTTTATTTATTTCTTGTTTACCTTTTTGACGACCAACGTTGGTAGGTACCCTCTCTGCTGCTCCTCTTTTGCTGATATTAATTAAATTATTATGTTATAATAAAATGGTACATCCAGAATCTCATACTGCAAGAACAGCACGAGAACGATTAGAAATAATTAAAAGATTTCTTCCTGTCAGAGACTCATTTAGAAAAAACTTGCAAGCGCAGCAAGAAGCACAAGTTGAGTATGAAGAGGACACTAAAAAACTGTTTAAACCCGTCACTACAGCTACTGAGAAAGCTGCGGCGGCTGCTGAAAAAACTATATGGGGAGATATTGCGGAGGAAGATGAGAGGAGGAAAAAGGGTATTTTTCCGGTATTAGAAAAAACAGCAAGAAGAACTAAACAGACAAGGGAGATTTTACGAGACCTTCCAACTGGCATAGCTGCGGCTCAGCCTCCACCTGTTGATGAGGAAATACTTGAAGGTATTGGAAAACTTCGTACTGAAGTCGCCGATGTGAGAAAAGAACTTGCATCTAAATCCAAACCAGCAGGAGAAAACGTAGAATTAATTGCAAAATTTAACGAAGGAGTTGTTGAGGAAATTAGAAAAACTGAAAGAGAGAGATTACCTGAAGAAATATTAAATAGTATATCTAATAAATCTAGTATTTTAAAACCCCGTTATGAAAAAACAAATGATGATAATTTCATTAAATGGATATATCGCGTATATTACAACAAAAAACAAGCTAGAGGTCCAGAATTTGAAAGACTTAAAGAAGAAGTAAAAAGACTTTATAGAGAGAGATGGGAACAACCAAAACAAGGAGAGTCCTCCCAGTATCAGCTTCCTCCACCTCTGCAACAAATAGAACAACAACAATCTTCTTCGCCACAGCAAAGGTTGAAGTCGGAAATTAAAAAGGCTAAAGAGTCACTTAAATCACCCTCCTCGAAGAAAATTCCTTCACCTTTACATAAAATTTCTGCACCGAAAATGACATTTACACCGACAGGTTCACCACATGGATTTCGAGAAGGTTCACCCCCGGCCACCACTGAAGTACTTACTCCGGTAATGCAACCACCAGTATTTAAAACACCTCAAGATGAACCTAAAACAGGATCTGGTTTATGTCCTGATAATATCATCAATGACGTATCACGGTTAGAAGTTCTCATAGGAGGAAAACGTGCCGGAAATAATTCACCAGAAATAATTAATGAAGCAGCTGATATTTGTCGGCGACTATTTCAAGGTGGTATCATGGATATTGGCGTTTACCGAGAACTTATTGATGAGCTCGTTGATGACTAGTTGTTAGATAAATGGTAAATAAAATAAGATGATTGTGCATGATAATCATCGTAAACCCACACAGGTTAGAGCGGTAAACTCACGATTACCAATCTATGAAGCAATTTACGGAAATGGACTTGGTGATGTCATTCGAGGATTATTCACGAGGATAGCTCCAAAAGTAGCACCTGTTGCAAAACAATTATCGATGAAGGCTATTGATATTGTTCGTGATAAAGCTCCTGGAGCAATTGTCAATGTTGCTGGTAAGGCGTTCTCGGCGATCAAAGAAAGACTAGCACGATTACTGCGACGAAAACAACAACCACCGGTGAAACTGGCAAGTACTGAGGTGATGCCCTCAGACGTAAGTAAAATAATAAATCAGGCTGCAAATCAAAAACTAGCGGCGATATCTGAAGAAGCGGAAAAAAATATAACGGCAAATTTAATAGCAGGAAGCGGTTTTCGTCGACGATGATCATCATTTGAAAAAATGATAATTATAATAAAAATGTTCAGGCGCGAATCAGACCCAGCATTTGATATGGAGGCGCCTGTCCTTAAGTACGAGTCAGTACGTGATTATCAATTTTATTCTTATGACGCAAGACTACCAAATCAGCGGGGGAGAATCGAATTACAGGTTCATGATACAAGTAGATATTTCTTGCCCGCTGAGGCGTTTATTGAAGTAGAAGGTACACTTGTAACGAATGTTGATGCTAATACGGCATATGCTGCTAATTTACGTGTTGGTTTTGTCAACAACGGGATCATGGCATTATTTAGTGGCGCCACATACATGATTGATGGAAAAAATATTGAATCAATTCAGAATGATGTCGACGTTGCTACAACAATAATTGGTCTGGCGAGATATTCTGACGACTTTACAAGATCAGCTGGTCCAACAATGATGTTTGCTAAGGATATCACCGATAACGCTAATCATATCAGGTATACTAAAATACGGACACCACAAAATACTGCATCTGATCCACAACCAGTTGACTTTGAACACGAAACCAGACCAGCTGCTGATTTTGATATTGTAAAAGGTGATAGCATGACTTTCAACTTAGGATTTGCAACACGCCAAGCATCGCTGTCGGGAGATAGTAGAAATTTTTCGTGTGCAATTCCATTATCTCACATCTTTGGATTTTGCAGAAATGTTAGAAAGGTCATCTTTGGAGCTAAACACACAATTGTGCTCGTAAGAAAAGGTGATGATAATGATGCAATCTGGCGAGGTGGTGGTATTGCCGATGGTAAAGTAAATATATCAAAACTTTCATTGTGGATGCCAGTAATGACTCCATCTATTACTGAGGAACAAAAATTACTATCTTTTATGGATCAAGGCGGTAAATCATTGCTATCATGGTTAACAGTAACCACAGATGCTACTCAAAGCAATATTAATGGTTTATTTACATGGCATATAGCATCACAACAGGGTGTTTCTGCACCACGACATATTTTTATTGCACTACAAAATATTAACCGGATAAATAATCAACAACAATCACATATGGTATTTGATAACTTTGGAGTTAGTGAAGTATCCCTACGGATAAATGGACATCAAGAACCATCCGAGGATATACAACTAAATTATGCACAAAATCATGTAGCGCGCGCATATCATCGTTTAATGTCATTCATGGGACGTGATCAAAATATAGATACCGGGTTGCAAATATCACAACTAGATTTTACAGGTCTATATCCGATTTATTATTTTTCATTAGAACATCTTGATTTATCCAAACAATCTGTTGTTGATGTACACTTTCGAGCTCGTGTTACTGCCCCGCCAGGTGCTGGTGCCTTTTACAGAGCAATCGCGGTCATACTTAGCGACAAGGCCATGTTACTTGAAGGTGGCAGTGGTCGAATGAGGGTCGTTGATGCACCGGTGGAAAATCTTTAATCGTGTTATTTAGAAAAATATATTTTATATAAAAATGTCGTATAGTCATGTTAATGTTACTCTGACCCCGGGTCAGGTAAAAAAGCTTCAATCAAAAACCGCCAACAAATGCGGAACTAAAATATCACTAAAACGAGATCATATTAGTGGTGGTCCAAACAAATTATCGTTGACAAATAATCAGATTAAACATTTCAATAAAGCCCTAGAATCAAAAACTGGAGTTCAATTCCATCTCTCCTCGAGCGCCATCAAAGACATGGTTAAAACGGGTGGTATATTTCCACTTCTTGCGGCCATTCCGGCATTAATAGCTGCAGCTGCTCCAGCCGTAGCAAAGGCGGCCGCGTTAGGTGCTGTTGGAACAGCAGCTGGAATGGCACTAAAGAAAGCAGCAGGAAAGGGATACAAAAAAAAGGGACGCGGTCTAAGATTACCGGGATCTCGTTGGGGGAGAGGCCTAAGGCTTCCAGGGTCATTTCGTTAGATGTTCCAGCATCAAATTTTGATTTACTTGATGCTGCTAAAAAATTAAAAATATCCGCCTTTAGAGGTGTTTTTATGCGAGATCAATTACCGAAACAACCAAACAAACTAGAAACAGGTATTATTAATCTTGACAAACGTTCTGGACCCGGTACTCATTGGGTATCATACGCGGTTGACCCGCGTGGAATTGTTTATTTTGATTCGTACGGGTTAGCTCCACCTGTTGAATTTATCAAGTATGTCGCACCACTCCACGCAACAACTAGCGGTTATAAAGTTTGGTATTCAACGCTACCCACACAAACAATGACAGATCCGCCAATATGCGGCCGTGAAGTAATTAATGTACTCGACGCTATATCAAAATCATCCAGGCCGCCACATAAAGTCGTGCACGATTATACAAGCAACCGATTTGTTGCGCGTAAAGCATTTTAAACAACGGATCTTATTATAATGGTTGATATTTACGGAAGATCTTCTACTAGTAAGAAAATAAAATCCGACGTTGATCTGTCAAAGTATGCGACTAAAGATGACCTCGCTGATATTATGAACCTTGCTGGAGTTGATCCAGATGAGGTTATTATTTTTCAAGATCGATATGGTAAACTAAAACCAGCAATATCAAATGGAATGATATAGTCCGGCGAGTACTCGGTGCAATTACGGATAATATTCCCGTGTTTACTGACGGTGGTAAAATCAGAGATTCAAGTATGTCACTTAAAACCATCAGAGATGAAATTGCAAAAAGTGTTGCTAATCGCGTGAGAAACACCGGTGACACAATGATGGGTGAACTCAGCATGAACGGAAATAAAATAGTAGTTTTAAGAGATCCAACATCTGACGAAGACGCAGCAACAAAAAAATACGTCGACGTCAACTATGGCACCGTAGACGGTAAATTATCCACGTTACGGGCCGAATATGATGTTCACGTAACCGGTTTTTTAAGGCTTCGAAGAAATTTTCAAAAGACCGATGATTCCATTAATAAGTTCTTTGGCACTCCTCCAGTCATCAACATGAAACTTTCTGATATCAAAACTGACCTAGACACGATCAAACAAAGACAGCAAGACGTCGTAGCAGGAATTCCTGAGATTGTCGGTAAAACCAATTTGATTAAAATTCCAGCTGCAATAACTCCCGGGCATATCACAAACATCGTATGCACGGTATCATCGGGATTTGCAACATGGTCGCAGCAAAATAATACTATCAAATATACCGCAACAGTCACTGGCGTGTACAGGCTGTCTGTGTTTTCCGCCGCTAAGTTTGAAATATTTACAACGTTTCCATGGCGTCATTCCACCGACAGGTTTTCCGGGGTTGTATCTGTTATACTAAATAGCGGAACCGAAGAAATATTTATTCTGGAAGCAGATGATAAGAAATTAACCGCAACATCCTTCTGGTGGTGTTTGGAATTTGTAGCTGAAACACCTCAATTGGTTACGGCATAAAAATATATATGGACGGTGCACAATACAGATACAATCAAGCGCGTGAATGGCAGGCTGCGCTAAAAGATCAAGTTGATCAATATACAGTAAAAGTAAAAAAATATCGACGACGATTGGTTATCGTTGATGTGATTGTTTATTCAGTATCCGCTGTTGTTGCTGGAACCGGTGTAATATTATCAGCGTTGACAACGATGGCACCAGTAGTTGTAACTATCTGTATTTCAGCAGCAACAACTATTGCAGGTGTGCTTAGTATCATCACAAAAAAAATATGTACTTGTACGAACGAAAAATTATCCGATTACAAAATAAAATTACATACAGCGACGGTAGCATACTCGAAATTATCCTCGTTGTTATCAGCGAGTCTCAGTGATGGAATTATATCTGATTTCGAATTTTCAATGATGACCAAAATATACGATGAAGGTATTAAAGATACAAGTATCAATAATGACAGAATTACTCCAGCAGATCGTGACCAACACAACTCCGCCAAAGATAACGATGATCTCGGTAAGTTCAACTAATCCTGAATTTAGTGTTAATTTTCCTACTGCAATTCCAGTAAAAGAAATAGCACTAGCACAATTACGAGTATATTACAGCTGGCCAAATATCAGATCAAAATCATTTAATGGTACACCAGCAAATAATTCGCTCGTATTTACTAACAACAACAAACCCGATGGAACACCTGACTGGGTTGTTGTTGGAATACCAACCGGCAGTTACCAGATTGAAGAGATCGGTGAGGAATTTGCGCGTAGAATAAAATCAATAACGGGAAAGGAATCAAAAATATCAATAAACGTTCACGAGCCGACGTTGTCCTCGACGGTTGAAATAAACTCGCCTGATTATGCCGTTGATATTTATCAATCTTCAATCAGATCCGTGCTAGGATGGCCTGAAATATCACTACCGATAACACCGATACCACCAGAACCGAAAAAGTCTGATTATGTCACGGATAGACAATTATATCATCAAATTTATCCATCATACGAGGTGTTACTAAGTATTTTAAAAAGTAAATCGATGCTTGGCGAGTTTTTCTTTCGCGAAGATATTGAGATATGGTCTTTTACAAATCCGGAGGAAGGGGGATATGATGTGAGGTTTGATCGGAGTGATATTATTAGTAATTTTCAGGAAATCAATCAAGAGTGTAAAAAACAACTAGATCAACTAAATCAATATTTTAACGAACATATTTTTGACATATCAGCGTCATCGCGTGAAAAAATCATCACGCGTGTGGAAAGATTAAATCGGCTTATATCAGACATGGAATATTTTAATAACCGAATAGTTCAGGCGATGGTTAGTCTTTTAAAATCACCTGAAAATCCTGATGCAAAGGCGTGGTTAGAAAAATATAAATTAACAGAAGCCGATGTACCAAATTATAAATTTCCCGGGTATAGTGTAACCGAGTTAAGAAAATCTGTTAGTGATGTCATTGATGAGTTTTTTCCTAAAATACTCGATGCATGGAGAAAATTAATTCCACCTCCAACTGTTCTTAGACATGATAATGATCCACATGGCGGAGGAAGACACGTATCCCCGCGGATCGTTAATATAACACCGACGGTCGCGGTCAATCTGGTTTGTGACGTAATCGATGGCAGCTATCAAATAGATCTCGGAAGATCAAATCAAGCTCAACAAGGATACATCCTGTACACGTTCACACCACAAGTCCCCCCTGGAAATTTAATCGTGCAAGAACCAACTAATCCGGTGTATTTACGGTGTCACAATAATATGTTAACACGAATCAATTTTAAACTCACAGACCACCTTAATCGCTTGATTGACATACGTGAAGAAGAGCTTGTAATAAATCTGTATGTGAAATCTTAAGGATTTTTGTCGTAAAGACTTCCGTCTTAAGGATTTATCGTAGATCTTTATGTGGAGGGTTTTTACACGCGAGGATTTCTTAACAGTTAGAAGAACATTTGTAACAGAGATCAGAATCAAATTCAATCAACTTAAAAAAATATTTTATTATTACTGGCACAAATTTGTGTTTGGTACAAATTAATCGGCCCAGGCAACTAAAAAAGCTAGTCGATGAAAGTAAAATTAAAATTTCTATCACAAAAAAAAATAATATTTATTAATTTTCCTGATTTTTACTGAAATTGTACAAATTACTTGATTTTGACTACCAACTACCCCGTCAGAAACATAAAAATGCATGAACTACTTGATTTTGACTACCAACTACCCCGTCAGAAACATAAAAATGCATGAACTACTTGATTTTGACTACCAACTACCCCGTCAAAATCAAGAAAGTTCTAACCTTGTCAAATTGTTTCTAACAAATTTTATTTATTATAAATTAATTTTATTTATTAATAATATTATTTTTACTGAGATTTGTATTTTTTTTTTACTAAAATACAACGAAATTGCTCAATTTTCCTGATTTTGACTACCAATTACCCCGTCAGAAATCAAGTAATTTGTGCATTTTTCTTTGATTTTGACTACCAACTACCCCGTCAGAATCAAGTAATTTGTGCATTTTTCTTGATTTTAGTAAAAAAAAAAAAATTAATTTAGTAAAAAATAATATTATTAATAAATAAAATTTATAATAAATAAAATTTATTAGGAACAAATTTGACAAGGTTAGAACTTTCTTGATTTTGACTATCAATACACGTGGTCAGCGTTGACTTGGACCCCAGTTACCAAAACTTTCATTTTCATTATCATCAGTAACGAGGTTACCTTGGATCGTTTCACCAACGAAGTTACCTTGGATCGTTTCATCAGTAACGAAGTTACCTTGGATCGTTTCACCAGTAACGAGGTTACTCTCTGACATTATTTTTCTTAATTGTCTTATGCGAGTACTAATCGTTTTCTTTGCCTCATACTCGTGGGATAATAACGACTTAATTCTTTCTACGGCGGTAGAAAGAGGAACGAACTCCTTCACATGATCATCTTCTACGGTAGCTAGCGACTGAAACATTGCCGATTGAATCCGTTTCATGAGACTGTATTCAGATGATAGTGTGTGTGTCCCCATGGTTTTACGTTCTTGTAAAATCTCAAAGTCAGAAACTATTTTTTCAGGATTAAGTTCATCAGATATATTAATTCCATCTTTTTTTAATTTTTTAATAGCGACAATTACATCATTGATATTTTCATGGTTCATTATATAATATATAAATCTTTAAAATAAAAAAAATATCCCTAGAACACCTATCGAGTGTATTAGCGAGTTCGTCGGGATGTTTCAGGGACAGCACAGCCAAGAACTCGTAGCTTGCCACCGCAATCTACCAAGTTCATTAGGCAAATATTCCCTCTACGAGAGCCCCTAACCCGCCAAACAACGGTCTAGAGGCCCAAGAGGGAGGACGGCACAACCCTCATAAACTCGTAGCTTGCCACCGCAATCTACCAAGTTTAGAGGGTATACACATAACATATAACTAACTAAGGACAGCACAGTCCTCATTAAACTCGTAGCTTGCCACCGCAATCTACCAAGCTTAGAGGATATACATATAACATATATACAATGAATGAAGAGCCCCTATCGAGTGTATTAGCGAGCTCAGATTATGAATGAAACGGCACTAACTAAGGACAGCACAAGGACAGCACAGTCCTCATTAAACTCGTAGCTTGCCACCGCAATCTACCAAGTTTAGAGGATATACATATAACATATATACAATGAAATGAATGATATACAATGAAATGGTTATATACAATGAATGAAGAGCCCCTATCGAGTGTATTAGCGAGCTCAGATTATGAATGAAACGGTACTAACTAAGGACAGTACAAACATATACGCTCAGCAAAATCACACCCACAATAATTAATCCAGTGGGTGATACGAAAATATGTATCAACAACCAGTCAGTATTGTGGTTGTGAATTTGCTGAGCGGAGGGGTTCTTGCGGTTCCCCCCACTATTATAAAAATCGCAATTATGCGCACCACCGACAAATTGTCAGCCATGGGGATTCGATCCTGGACCGCGAGCGTCACAGTCCAATACCATACTGATCGAGCTATCAAACATTGTTACGAACATATGTTTCGGAAGTTAATATATAGCTAAGGAACCAATATTTACACTAAACAGCGGTTTCTGAATAATAACGGTTTCTGTATTTAACAGTTTCTGTATTTGTAGCGGTTTCTGTATTTATAACAGTTTCTGCATTTATAACAGTTTCTGAATAATAGTTTCTGTATTTGTAGCGGTTTCTGTATTTATAACAGTTTCTGCATTTATAACGGTTTCTGTATTTAACAGTTTCTGTATTTGTAGCGGTTTCTGGATAATAACAGTTTCTGAATAATAACAGTTTCTGTATTTATAACAGTTTCTGTATTTATAACAGTTTCTGAATAATAGTTTCTGTATTTGTAGCAGACCGAAAATCAATAATAACAGTGGCATTAATGCACCAGTCAAGGAACTTTCCAGAATTGTAAGTTCAGTGAACACACAACTGCAGGTCAATTACAATGAGTAACGGTTTCTGTTTACACACAGCTTCCTACGGATCAATAATATTATCATGTGTTGTATGATGGGAAAATATTTAAAAACCATAAATAATACTTATGAGTCTAATGAGTTAGGTTCGTCGGCACTATACGATGTAATTAGTTAAACTGACTAATTACGATCATAAAAAACCAACCATCTACGAAGAAAACTATATATTACAAAGTAATCTCCCCTTAAATCAAAAATTCAGTAGTGTATGGAGGACCTCTGTGACATAAATTAAAAAAAATTAATTCAATGTGGTGATGATAGTTAATAATGTGGTGATGATAGTTAATAATGTGGTGATGATAGTTAATAATGTGGTGATGATAGTTATTGATACTTAAAGATAATTTTCTGTTTATATTTTTTCGAAAAAGCTGTTTTATATATATTTTCTGCAACTCTTTGTACTGATTGCGGGTGAATATCAAAATATTTAGCAGCTGAACGCATCGAACGCAATTTTATTTCTTCACCAGTTTCTATGTTTGTAGAAATTACCGCGCTCTTTCCGATTGTCTTACATCTTCCTGTATTACCGCGTGTATTATTCTCGCTGTGAGAGATAGCTTGTAAATTGTATAAATTATTGTTTTGAGGATTTCCATCAATATGATCAATAACAAGACCATCATTGATCACTCCGAAGAAACATTCATACGTAAATCTATGACAGAAATAATGTTTTTTCCCAACTGTAAATCTAAGATAACCAACATTATTAATACAACCAACTTGTCTCTTCAACTTGCGGTGTCTGATGATACCATTAATATTTGATTCATAGTTTGTTATGACAGGATGTGGGACAAATATATTTTGCTCCATTATAATAATATTATATGTTTAAATCATTGTTTGTCTGAAATCTTGATATATAATCCTTCACGGATTTTATAGCGTTTTCACCGCTATTATTTTTTTTTTCATAATATCTTTTAAGCTCTCTGAACCGTTTCCCGCCACACTTTCCACATAATTCTGTCTTTCCTCGCACTCCAATACCACACCGTAGACATGGTATTGGTCCTAGACTTCCTCGTCGTATGTTTTGTGAGTGCATCCAACAAAATTCCTTTCTACAGGATTTGTTGCATCGATTTACTGAGCCAATCATCAACCATCTGCATTGGGACATTGTATATATATATATATATAATTTTCTTTATTTAAATATTTGTTTTAGTTATATGAACGAGTTTGAGAGATTATCCCAAACTAGGCCTGTTAAGTATAAATTCAACCTTGACAGATTATCTCAATTGCCAGTACGAGATCTGGTTGATCCGAAAAATAAAAGTTTGATCTCGAAAATTCATGACGCTAAGAAAGAATTTTACACGGATGGTGCATCTCATACATGGTCAACGTTCAAGATTATACGCCCTGACTCCGTCAAGGACGCTGTCACGGACGCTACAATGAATGACAAGCGAGCGGCAACTATCATTAACTACATCGCTGAATACGAGGGCAATCAAAAATATTTATTCAGAGTAAAATTTATTGTATTAACAGAAACAGATAGTTGGATTATCCGTGACAAATATGATCCTGTCCTTGGCAATAATAAAACTATCATATTAAGTAAAAATTCCAGACCGGGTCTATTGACTGGTATTGATAAACCGTATTATGAGCGAGCGTATCCTGTAACGGCGGTTATTTATGGAATTTATGAGATAAATAAAAAACCTAACGTTGATAAACTAGCGCCGATGAAATTATCATCCTTGACCTTGTCAAGGCTAAATTGTGTAGCTGAACGAGTAATAGAACACTTTACAAACGCGATGCGTGGAAATGGATTAACTGATTTAAGGCGTGAAAAAATAAACTCGTGGGCTGATTCAGTTAGGGATACCGGTGCTACAATAAAAGATGTTGCTGAGTTAGGAAAAATATTAAAATTTCCAATAACCGTGGCGACAATAACGGGAGAAGTACTGTACCAGTCGAAATATAAATCGAAAGGAGCTCCAATAAATATTATCGATCATAACGCACACGCATGGACTAACGCAGTAACAATATTTCCACGTGATCGAACTGTTAGATTTTACCCCACAGATATGGCTGTGGCAGATATGTTTGATTTTATTAACGAAATAAGTAAAACCGATCCTGTATCGGTATGGTTGTTCAAAAGTAATGAGGAGGGTGAATTTGATCAGTTTGTCAAACCGAACGGTGAAATATATCGCACAGAATCCCTCCATGACGAGATGAAAAATCTTGCGACGTTTTTACAGTGCAAGCACGCGGAAAATACTGACAAATTACTAACTAATTGTTTTACCGTTCCATCTGTTGCGGCTCATTTCGCCAGGGAACGAAATTCATGGAAACCAACACGATTTGATTTACTCGAGGACGTACGCGCAAGTTGCGTCGAATATGGACATGGCGGATTATGGAATACCAAATATAATTACAATGATGTTATTTCGGTTGATATGGTTGCATGTTATCCAGGAAGTTTTCTGGGATACGGAGATTGTTCTACGTACTTTGAAAGATTTGGTCACCCTACAAACGAGATGACGCGAGTGGCAATTAATGGACCATTACCTGATTTTGATCTGACTGGATTCGCCTGTATTGAGTCGTTCGAGTTTAACGAAAATCTTCACAAGATTTGTTATGTTTGGTTTGGCAGACATTTTTGTGAAAAACGTTGGACACCTATAGTTTTGTTGCGATATATGCTAGATTGTATGATACTGACATCGTTGGTGGTCAGTGAGGCAATTATATCATATCATGCACAGACCAAAGTTTGGTTGCCCATGTCAGATTCTGAAGTTATTAGCGAGTTTAAGGATGATATTCCTAATAAACTCAAAACCGCAAAAGATCTCGGTAGAAAAATTATAGGTAAATTTACTCAAGGTGGTGCATATGATTATAAAAGACATCACGCACGATTAATTTTAGACGATGCCGAGTACGATTTTATAATCGCTGATACAACGGCGAAAAATACATTTGTAAATCGAGAGAGTGTTTATTTATCCGACGGAACAAAATTAGGTACGATCGTTAGTTACATAAATGACGTATCCCCGCAATATACTCATCTAAGATCTTCCATGTTGGCTTATGTTTCTATAAATTTATTATCGATGATTAATAGATTTCCTGAGACCGCAGTCAGAGTCGCAACGGACTCGTTTTATATTTCAAGTAAATATTTAGAACCTGTTATGAAATTTACAAGTAATGATGAACGATGGGGTTCGTGGAGAATAAAAAAGGAACTATTACACAATTATGTAGAATCAGCAGATGTTCCAGTGAGAGATGTTTATCGTGAGGGTAATAAAATATCAGAAATGTCGAAGGCACCATCGTTGAGTGATCCAATAACCAGATATAAGACAGTATATCTCAATGGACCTGGTGGATGCGGCAAAACAACTCGAACGATTAATGTTTTTAGAAATTCAGATATAATCGTGCTGACACCCACACATAGACTTGCACGTGAGATGAAACAGCGGCAAGTACAATCGTGTACGTATCATAGTTTCTTTCGATGGCGCGGGGATACATGGACTCCTGAACGGATGGGAGAAAAATATATACCTAAAATAATTATTTGGGATGAGATATGCACGGTGTCATTAGATACATTAAAAATGTTTCTTGATTGGTTGTTGACGAAAAATACCGCTATAATAATGTGTGGCGATCATGGTCAACCTCCGCCTTTTGTTGGACCATCTCCACATGATTGGTTAAAAAATTTCGTTAATTATTACGAAGAAATAGATGATGATCATAGAGCTCTTGATGCAAATTTGAAGGAGTTTAAAAAATTAATCAGATTACAATCAAACAAAATTCAGTGTGAAATAATACGTGGAGTGATCTCAGAGACATCAATGAGTGATTTTTTGAACTCATGGAGACCCACCGATTTGATCGTAGCAAGTAGAAAAATAATCAGAGACGCTTTACAGCAGCAGTTATTTCAGCTGCATAAAGAACAATATTCAGAACTACCCGTTCCGTTGTGTTATAGACCATCAGATACACGAAAACAGAATATTAATGTTGATATTCCAGGACAGACTGAGAAGCAAAATCTCGTATTAAATGATATTGTCGCCGTTGATATCAGTGTGGTCGAAGATGCATTACGCGCTGACAAATCTCCATGGGTGTTGGGATACGCTATGACGATCCACTCGTCACAGGGATTAACTATTTCTGACACACGAGTCTGGATTGTAGACGATCGCATCGAGTGGTCAAATTTAGTTTATTTGGCGGTATCGAGGGTCAGAAATATATCTCAATTACGTAGAATTATAATTCCTGAAATCGTTAATAAATTTAACATCATCGATGATGATATAATAAGAAAAAAATTAATCGGATACAAACAATCTGACAAAAAAAATAAACGCGACTTTGATCTTGATGTTGAATTTATTATTGAGTTAAAACAGCAGCAGAACAATCACTGCACCAGTTGTAATTGTATAATGTTATGGCGATATTCGAATAATGATTCAAGACAATTTACCGTAGATAGAAAAGATAATAGTCGCGGTCACACACGAGAAAATACCATGTTAACCTGTCTTGAGTGTAATCGACGTAGAGGCGCTAGCGCCTTGGGTGCTAGTTAAGTGATCGAAATCACCGGAGTGATCGCGGCGGTAGTTGTGTATCCGCGGGAATTATTTGTAGTTGTTCACGTGTAAATCCACGTTGAGGAGCAGCTGAATCTAATCTGTAGATTGCAGGTCTGGAAACGCCTGCATTTCTTCCAGTGGATCTTGTCACGGTAGATATTTTGTGTGTGGTAACACTCCAAATAGGATCAGTTGCTCTCGCGCTACCACCTTCAAGTTCACCAGGCTCATATAAATATCTGACTGTGACATCACCTAATATTTTTTGTTTTCCAGCATCTTTCCGTTGTGTTGGTATATTTTTTTTTGTGACCGCGCTAATGGGTTTCATGTTGGTTGTTCGTGTGATCTCATTATTTAATGCAGCTATCACGATTGGTAATCTTGCAACCCATTCACGAGATCTTTTATCCTGAATAAATTCCCTCGCGTATTGATATCCAAATAACCGCTCAGCAAGTGTTCGATTAAATCGCTCAACAATTGCTTGTTCACGGTGAATTGCAGTATGACCTCGTCGTATTTTGGTATTATGTTGTTTCATCAACGATGATACTGGACCAAGAAATTCTTTACCAGGATCAACCTGTAGCAGCTGTGGCCATCGTAGACCACCTCGTGGTCCACCACCTCGTTGATAAATTCGTTCAAACGCATCGGCTACTTCAGATGATGTTTTCGCTGATAGCGGCTCTGCTTCTTTATATCTACTTGCAACATCAACTACGGTTAACGCGTACTTGTACGTTTTTCCACGCACAGTATCATGCGGTAAAAACAGAATATCAGCTTGATGAACTTCATTAGGAACACTGACATCGAAATACGAGTACTGAATTTGTTTAGGACGTGGTAGATAAATTTGCCATATTGCTTGTTTAGATAACCACGTTTTAGCAGTAGAATGTTTAACCGATGCTGCATCAGCAAGTTTACCAATTGCTGCTTTGCCTCTCCAGTATCCTCTCGGTGAATAATAAATTGATTCCATTATTAATTACCAGCCCCAATCGCTAATTTACCTTTCATCGAGGATCTTACTAACCAATTAGCTAATGATTCTCTAATATTTTTATTTTTTATAGAATTTAATGAATGAATTAATTTTACATCTGCAATATGCCTATCTTGTAGATTTTTACTTTTATAAGCTACATCATGAGCATGACAAGCTCGATCAATAGCATTTATTGGTTCCTCGCCTGGTTTTGGTTGATCTTGATTATCGAGCCTGATATCGAGTCGAGTACCAGGACCGCAATAATTATATCCTGGTAGATGTTTTTCTCCGCTGTATTTAGCCCATGGAGCACCTGGAAACTTTGACATCAAATTAGCAATATCACCCCCCCCGCTTATTAGGTAAAAATGAAAATTTCTTTCTACAGCATACAGAACATTTTCCACCGTACGCTATTTTTTTATTTTTTGTTGTAACTGTAGCTAAATCAATAGTTGGAGTTTTAACTTTACAGCGTAAACAATATAAATTCATGTTATAATATATATGGATATAATTGATTTCTCAGCAACTCGGCAGCGAGAGCCAGTTAAGCATCATCCTGCGCTACCGAACTCCATCAGAATGATTATCATAGGACCATCTGGATCGGGTAAGACGCAATTATTACTTAATCTGATAATGAGATGGTTGAAATGGGATAAGTTGTATTTAGTAGCACCATCCGTTGATGATCAACGATGTTATGATGTACTTAAAGATTTCAATGAAAACGCGCGATTACTGGATGAGGATAATGATGTTATAGAGTTTATAACCGATATTGATGAAGCACCATCCGTAGATTCCATAGACGGATTTATTAATAATTTAGTTGTATACGACGATGTGATGCTAGATAAACAATCAAATCCAGCCAGAATATTTTCCCGAGGGAGACATAAAAATACAGACGTGATCTATGTTACTCAACGATATACACAAATTCCAAAGGTGATCAGAGACAACTGCAACATTTTAGTTGTGTTTAATATTGTAGACACACACACGTTGCGAAATATTCATCAAACATGGTGTGGTGGTGACATGGATATAATTAAATTCAAAAATTTCTTCTCACGAGCGCAAGCTACCCCGCATGGATTTATAACAATAAATTTACATGATCCAAGAACAAGATATCGTGTGGGTATTGATAAAATATTTGGGTAACAGGGGGAGCAGCAGAGAGGGTACCTACCAACGTTGGTCGTCAAAAAGGTAAACAAGAAATAAATAAACACGTAGAGTACTTTATTTTTTCAGCTACTATTTCAAACTGAGGTTTTATTAGCACAATCGGTAATTGCAAAAATAAACATCTCAAGGAAAGTTCATTTGTAAAATCTGGACCTTTCTACGAGATGATTTATTTGTTTGTTTTATTTATTTTGTTGGAATTCTATGGTCTGTTCACCCTCTCTGCTGCTGAGATTTAAAAAAAATGGTCAGCTTGAAAACGCGAACCAATACTGTGACGCTCAGTCTTTTGATGTGGTAAGAAGAAATGGTACAACACACACACACAAAGAGGGCTTGTAAGTTCACATTTCAGTCTGTCTGCACTGTAATGGTAACAACGCAAGAACATAGGGATTATTATGCCACACAGTCCTAGAATAAAACAATGCATCACCCGTTGTAAGCCATTTCATTGGCTATACTTATTTTCTTACCGCGTTCACTTCGAATTGACTTGAGCAGCTATTCACACAGTGACGAGAATGGCCATGCTTTACTGGGTCTATCCTATAGGCGATTTATATAAAAAAAATATTTTAAAAAATTAAACTAATGCACGAACAATGGTTCCATGGGCGACCATTGTCCGTCTTATTGCAAAATACATCAACATTTAATTTAACCGTGCAGATCGCTAGAACAAACCTCTGATCATATACATTTTGAAAAGTGTTGTGTGACACGGATCGATATTGTCGCTTGGTGTCTGCTTTCTTCTTCGAAAAGAGATCGTTTCGTCTTGACTATAAAAATTTAATTTGACTAAGTTTTACGCACTACTTGAACTCATACATTTCACGTTGTAGGTGTAAGCCGTCGTTCTCAGTTTTCTGGAAGTTCGTTTTTGCGTTTCTCGGATGTGATACTATTTTTTATGGACCGAACGAAATTTCTTTTGGCGTGAATCAGGACTCGTGGTTTTGTGGCAGAAATAGAGAGCATTGATTAAAGCCCAGTTATGTCGTCTTCGAAATCGCTGACACGGATTTGAACTAACACTTCAGGTTTTGTGTGGGGCGATACGGTACATCATTGCCTTTTACTTCTTCAATGAAATCGTTTCATCTTATTGCAAAATTACATTTGACTAGGTTTCATACGCAGCAGGTCTCTGTATATAAGGAGAGTGTCTTAGCGTCAGAGTATTCATTTCGCTCTCAAACGATCAAAGATGGAAGAGTCAGCACAGATCGACCTGCTGGTCAAATATTTGCTAAAAGTCATACGAAAGCATAATTCACATGCGAAAGTGGCAACAAAACTTACTCTTTTGGTCGTTGATTTGATAAGAGTCATACGAAAGTGTGTAAGTGCTAATGAAGTTTGCTATATCTGCAAAGGTAAATGGGTATTTGTCTCCAGAATACCTGCTTCGTCTAAGAAAGAGAGACAAAAGTCAAGATACCTAATATCGTTGTCAGGAGAAAGGACACTGGAATTCAGAGTGCCCTACGAGAAAAGAGAAGAAACAAAAACAAGACGAAACAGAGAAGAGGGATTCAGAAGAAGAAGAAATTGAAGATGATGAAGAACTTGTGCCAGTAAAGACATGGAAATGGAAAAATTGACAATGTGAGCCGATGCGTTGGCTCTGATGTGAAATTTCATACTACCTTCTAAAAGAGAATAGACCAGAAAGAACACGTAAGTGTCTCTTGGTCTTGACATTGTATAATAAGGATGGCGTGTTTTGTTTTCTACTCACACTTTATGAAATTGTGCCCTTTCACCTATCTCTATCCCTCTGGATCATGTTTTAGTTAGAATTGAAATGGAAGGATGTTTTCCTTCACGCACGCTCTTTAGGCATGCAAGTCGGTAAACAATAGTCAGTCTATTCCTCCATTATTTTGTGTCTTGATGTTTCCTAAATCACACACTGATGCCATAAAATAACGGGTTAAATGGGTTTTGTAGTGTTGGGAGTGGGGGTGGGTGGGTGTAGGTGTTTGGCAGAGTTGGTCATTGCAGGTGAGGGCTTAGGTGCTTTCAAAAAACTTTTACTTCTTCACTCTGTGTTGATAGTATATTTGGAGTTTGTATGCGTTCGCGTACGTTTGTGTGGATAGTTTATTTGGGGTTTGTATCATCTCCCTTCTGTGTTGATAGTATATTTGGGGTTTGTATGCGTTCGCGTACGTTTGTGTGGATAGTTTATTTGGGGTTTGTATCATCTCCCTTCTGTGTTGATAGTATATTTGGGGTTTGTTTTTTCCTCTTCCCTCTGTATGTGTATGTGTGTATGTGTGTATGTGTGTGTGTGTGCGTGTGTGTGTGTGTGTGTGTGCGTATGTCTGCGCGCGTACGTTGTGTGGGTGTGTGTATTGGTCTCTGTTTGTCCGTATAAAACTCACTTTATCCCTATCAGATACACTCTACCTACCTACCTGCAGTAGCGTGCATTCAGGTCAGCCACTTGCAACACTGTTGATATTTATCCCTAGTGTTCAGTACAGTGACGTCACTGACGCTAGAAATTTCGAGACTATAAATATCGACTTGGGGATTTCCACATTTTGTAGCTATACATATATACTAGAATTCATAAACAGGAACGTCACTCAAGCTGAGGCTATAAAAAGATAGTGGGATTTTCCAAAGGAAAAACCCACAAGTTGGAGCTATAAATAGATAGTGGGATTTCATAGGAATTTCAGCTGATTATAGATACATAGGTATTTATCCACGATCGTCACAGAAGTTGATATTGTAAGTAGTTACTAATTTTATCTATTTTATAGTGTGTGTGTTTATGTGTGTGTGTGAGTATGTCTGCGCGCGTACGTTGTGTGTTTCTGTGTGTGTGTGTGTGTGTGTGTGTGTGAGTATGTGTGTGTGTGTGTGTGAGTATGTCGGCGCGCGTACGTTGTGTTGTGTTTGTGTGTGTGTGTGTGTGTGTGTGTGTGTCTGCGCGCGTACGTTGTGTGTGTCTATTGGTCTCTGTTTGTCCGTATAAAACTCACTTTATCCCTATCAGATACACTCTACCTACCTACCTACAGTAGCGCGTATTCAGGTCAGCCACTTGCAACACTGTTGATATTTATCCCTAGTGTTCAGTACAGTGACGTCACTGACGCTGGAAATTTCGAGACTATAAATATCGACTTGGGGATTTCCACATTTTGTAGCTATACATATATACTAGAATTCATAAACAGGAACGTCACTCAAGCTGAGGCTATAAAAAGATAGTGGGATTTTCCAAAGGAAAAACCCACAAGTTGGAGCTATAAATAGAAAGTGGGATTTCATAGGAATTTCAGCTGATTATAGATACATAGGTATTTATCCACGATCGTCACAGAAGTTGATATTGTAAGTAGTTACTAATTTTATCTATTTTATAGTGTGTGTGTTTATGTGTGTGTGTGAGTATGTCTGCGCGCGTACGTTGTGTGTTTCTCTGTGTGTGTGTGTGTGTGTGTGAGTATGTGTGTGTGTGTGAGTATGTCGGCGCGCGTACGTTGTGTGTGTGTTTGTGTGTTTGTGTGTGTGTGTGTGTGTGTGTGTCTGCGCGCGTACGTTGTGTGTGTCTATTGGTCTCTGTTTGTCCGTATAAAACTCACTTTATCCCTATCAGATACACTCTACCTACCTACCTACAGTAGCGCGTATTCAGGTCAGCCACTTGCAACACTGTTGATATTTATCCCTAGTGTTCAGTACAGTGACGTCACTGACGCTGGAAATTTCGAGACTATAAATATCGACTTGGGGATTTCCACATTTTGTAGCTATACATATATACTAGAATTCATAAACAGGAACGTCACTCAAGCTGAGGCTATAAAAAGATAGTGGGATTTTCCAAAGGAAAAACCCACAAGTTGGAGCTATAAATAGATAGTGGGATTTCATAGGAATTTCAGCTGATTATAGATACATAGGTATTTATCCACGATCGTCACAAAATGGAACGAAAAAATTGAAAAAGAAGAAGAAAATGAGAAGAGGAAGAAAGAAGAGGAGGAGAAGAAAAAAAAGAAAGGGAAGAAGAGTGTAGGAGATAAAATAAGAACTTGGTGGAGGAAAAGAAGAAATTAGAAGAAATTAGAAGAAGAATAAGAAGAAAACCCAAAGGCCCTTTTCAGGGCCAGCCATATTTCTCGAAAAGAGATAGCCTTTCCATTGCCTACCCCTTTTTAAAAAAAAATTTTTTAAAATTTAAATTTTAAAAAAAAAAATCCCATGTTCCATTCCCTTTGTCCCTAAACAAGCCCAAACTCTATTCCCCATGTTAAATTCCCCTTGTACGTAGAGTGGCCCACGATTTGTTGCCATGTTAAATTCCCCTTGTACGTAGAGTGGCCCACGATTTTTCGCCATGTTAAATTTCCATTGTACGTAGAGTGGCCCAGGGGTCCCTGTAATGCTAATTCCCATTGTACGTAGGGTGGCCCCTTTCACTACTAGCGTGGTTAATGATAAAGAAGTGGTAGTTTCTATGCCTGATGAAAAAAAGCTTCAGTTTCTTGGTGTTGAGCAAGAGATCAGACCGACCAGGACAATAACTACACGGTTCCCTTGTTATGGAATTGCAGCTCTGAACAAGGATCGGATCATCCTGTCGGGTCATACTGATACTGGAAAAATCTACTGGTGTATCATCTGCCTATCCGGAGAGGAGCTGTCATATCATGAAATTGAAGGAGGGGGTGAATTTAGCACATACCTTGCTGTGAATAAGTCAGAAAAACGTATCTATATGTCTTGCTATATGATCAATACCCTTTTTTGCTTTCATCTTGATGGAAAGCCAGTTTTCACTTATAAGAAAAATGACATGCATGGTCCAAACGGTGTTGGTTGTGATGCAGAAGGAAATATCTACTTGGTTGATTTAAGTGAGACAGTGCCTGACCTATCACCAAATGGCTCAGTCATCAGGGTCTGTAAATCATATATCTCAGGTCCGCAAAGAATTTGTTTTTCTTGTTACACTGAGGACTTCTTCGTTACTAATAACGTTCTTGGGGAAAGTGAAACCATATGTTTATTTACGCTAAGATGAGGTAACCTTAAGTTTAAGTTGGCGCATTCATACGATGGAAATGTGTTTAGGATAGTATCAAAGTTCTAGAGCAATTGTATCGTATGCTTTCAACATTGGTTTGTTTCTTTACTAATTTCAGTTGACGTTCTGATATAAATTTTAATTTTAATTTTCTTGTATAATCTACAATCCTATTTGAGTATATATATATATCTGTGTGTGTGTGTACTTATGTATGTATGTGTGTATATATATATATATATATATATATATATATATATATATATATATATATATATATATATATATATATGATAATTAGTTACTCATCTTTATCTGTGTCTATCTAAAGATATAAACAAAGGTGAACACAATTTAGCCATGCTATGGAATCGGAATGGATGAAGTGCCACTCTTTTTCGTCCTTCCGTAGGTATATCAGTCAGTTCCTCTGTCTGTCTCTTCTGTGTTGGAGCATAGAATTTTGTAGTTTTATTGGAGCACTAGAAGATGATTCTTATCCCCAAATGAGGGAATTTTTGAAAATTTTTCATTCGTTATTGGTTACTCGTTCATTGCTCTATGGCCCATAAATATAAACGTATTTTACTATCTTGTACCGTTAATGACGAAACAGATGTGTATGGATCTTTATTCACCATACTAAAGAGTAATTCAGCCAGGTAAATGCCATCCTTAATATGAACCCTAACATATCTGGAATCATTAAAATCTATCTGTATGCATTTTTAACTAAATATGTGATCTAACATTAAAGTACGAGATTTTAATTTTTGTATTTTCAGATGGCCATTGACTTCATCATCATTTTGCATCCTGTTAAAACTTAACATCAGTACTCTTAAGGACGCAAAGATGCTAATTAAAGTCTCAAAAGTTACTTCGGAATGTTTTATGTCAAATTCTTATATCATCAATATATTGAATCTTTTTAAAACAATACTTTTTAAGGTTTGAATAAATTCGTCAATATAATTAACAGACATTCTTATGAAAGAAAACCGCCAGCGGCGGTAAGACTGGACAGCATAAAACATTCACATACCAAACGATGTGAGAAGAAAATGAAGAGTGAAAATAATTTCGTCAAATAGCATGACTTTTATTTTAAAGAGAACATAAAACACTTGCTTTGTTTCAAATGACACATTGCATCTAATTAAACTGTGTATTGGCAGTGCACTGTCGTGGAAAGATGCGATACATTTTTAAAAAACTTTACAAAAATATAAGGGCTTTATAATCACTACAGAATTTGTCAGATGTTTTTTCTGCTGGAATGTATATTAGAATGATATAAGATGTGTAACCTTTGCAAACCGTTTAATGTATGGAAGAGAAATGCATGATTTGTATTAACACGAAAAGAAATAGCTCTTTCTTAATTTGTGAGAAATAGTTTTGCAAAACTCATTAAATGCGAATCAGAGAGAACATTTGTATCGGAACACTTGACTTTCAAAGTCTTTAACAATTGAGTTCAAAAAGATTTCAGTTGTATCTGTAAGACTAGAACTACAAGTCCACAAAATATATTGAATATTCTAAGTGCTAAAATAAACATATTTAAATAGCCGATAATATATTGATAACTGGATATGTTTCTGCAGACACTGAATAATTCAAATAAAAAATACCATTATAATATAAATATCAAATTTTGATCAATCTACCAAATATTTTGCAATTTGCTTTCTTTTATGTTTTGTTCTTAATAAAATGTATAAATGTTTTGAATTTTAACGTTTTTGCATGAAAGTTATATGCCATACTATTTGCTCAAAACTAGGCAGAGTGATCTAGTAGTCAGCATTTTGTACTCAACTTCTTTTCTGCTGTAACGTTTATTATAAAATATATCAATCATAATTTAAGAAAAAGAAAATGTGACTCATGATCAGTTTAAGATTGATCGTCTATTCTGCAGTGTGCCTCATCACCGACCCCCTTGGCCCCTTTGTTACCTTGCCATTTGCAATGTCTTTCGGAGTTTGCTCTGCAGTGTGCTTCATCACCGACTCCCTTGGCCCCTTTGTTACTTTGCCATTTTGCAATGTCTTTCGGAGTTTGCTCTGCTGTGTGCCTCATCACCGACCCCTTTGGCCCCTTTGTTATCATGCCATTTGCAATGTCTTTCGGAGTTTGCTCTGCAGTGTGCCTCATCACCGACCCCCTTGGCCCCTTTGTTACCTTGCCATTTGCTTTCGTAGTTTGCTCTGCAGTGTGCCTCATCACCGACCCCCTTGGCCCCTTTGTTACCTTGCCATTTGCAATGTCTTTCAGAGTTTGCTCTGCAATATAGCTTCATGGTGATACTATTTTGTTGACTCTTTTATTTATATATTTAGATTTTTGTTACATTTGTGATGTAACTGATTGTAAGTGATATAACATGAATGAGTCCTAAAGTAAGCATATTTCCAACAGTTTTAAACAGTTAATCCATGTGATACTCTTACAACTACAAACAGGCGAAAGCAATAATTAAGAACACATTTCATAGCTAAAATGAAAGCCAGTGACCTTAACAGTGAAGGTCAAAATGAAGATATTATAGTTTAATATCATCAATGACATTATCATAATTGTATGTCATGTGAAGAATGAGATTAGATTTATAAATGAGTTTTTAAAATAATAATCTATTTGCAGAAATGATTTTATTATAGAATTGATTTTTGCAATAAGGTTATGTTTTTTTTAAGTATGTACGTTATATATATATATATATATATATATATATATATATATATATATATATATATATATATATATACCGCTCCGGTGGCCTAGTGGTTAGAGCGTCCGCCTCGGATGCGGGAGGTCGTGGGTTCGATCCCCGGCCGAGTCATACCAGAGACTTACAAAAACAGCTGCCTTGCTTGGCGTTCAGCATAAAAAGAGGATAGTGTTAGGTCTGGTCGGCCTGGTGTCAGGATAATGTGACTGGGTATCATGCTACATATCTGCGGCATGATGCCCCAGTGCTAGACATCACTATAAACTGCCACATTGCAGACATCGTAGCGATATGACTGAAAAATTGTTCAAGCTACGTTAAAAATCAAAATCACATCACACCATAAATCAACATCATAAATATGGGTTATTGCTCTTTGCTGTTGGGTACATAGACCATGATCTGATGTGGAATTTAACACCACAAAATAACAGCATACAATATGGGTTATTGCTCTTTGCTGTTGGTTAAACATTTAATAAACATATACAAACATTAATACGGTATGGAAAATATCAGTTATACAAATAGGCAAAATAAAGACTGCTAATAAATCTAAAGTATCCAATTTTGTCAATCATTTTACAAGGCTGTATGGTTTAAAAGTGCAGCCCAACATCAATAGCATTTACCGTCTAACAATAGACAATTCTTACAACTAGTCATTGTTTTTAAAAACTGTTATTTCCCTGTTGGGCTCCTCTTTCTAAATGCAGATCGAAAGGACGAAGGAATCAATGCTAGTGAAGGAAGCTTTAAAAAAGTGAGTAAAACGTCTTAACGAAAGTGACATAGAGAAAAATCGTTCAACGTGCTTCAGGTGGAAAAAGTCTATTTAGTGTTAAAATAAATATTCTGGAGTCTTTGCTTCGTTTACTTTCAACATCTTTTAAATGTATTTTTGTCCTTGTTACTCTTTCTTCTGAAATAATGTTGAGTTTACGCTCACATATAAGATTTTTCTTTTATGATGACCAAGTATGTATGTATGTATGTATGTATGTATGTATGCATGTATGTATGTATGTATGTATGTTTGTATGTATGTGTGTATGCATAGCAGCGGGGGGGGGGGGGGGGGGCGAACAGACCCAGCTCGAAATCTAACATTAAAAGCTCTACAGAGAACTTTGTCGTAGAAAGGGCTGATTTACCAAAATAAAGGCTTCTACGATAATATTAATTTTTATTTTGCTTCTATGATAACAATTTTAGGTCATTGCCCCCACCCCCCACGCTGCTATGGTAATCGAATTTATCCAAATATTTTTAATTTTATGATAACAAAAAAAATTATCATATAAACTGAAATCATTAATATATTAATAATTATGGATGTTGGAGAAGCACTTAGAACAAGATTAGCACGAGAACGATTAGAATCAATAAAGAAATATTTACCAATGAGAGAATCAGTCAAACGAAAAATACGAGCAATTGAAGATGCGCGTGAAGGTTTTGCTGAATCAGCTGAGTTATTATTTAAACCAGTAACTGCAACTACTGAACGAATTCTTCTAGGAGATATTAAAGATCCTGATATTAGAAAACGCGGTATTCTTCCAATGTTAAAAAAAAATTGAAGAACAAACTATACCTCAACCTGCTGCTGTTGTTCCTGCTCCTGCACTTGCACTTAGACATAGATTTAGACCTAAACTTAAACTTAAACCTAAATCTAAGATTAAACTTAAACCTAAATCTAAGATTAAACATAAAACTAAATCTAAGATTAAACATAAACCTAAATCTAAGATTAAACATAAACCTAAATCTAAGATTAAACATAAACCTAAATCTAAGATTAAACATAAACCTAAATCTAAGATTAAACATAAACCTAAATCTAAGATTAAACATAAACCTAAACCTGTAGCTGAAACCGAAGAAGAATTTGAAGAATTACCTGATTATGAACTTGAAACTGAAGATCAATCTGTTTCATATGCAGAAAGATTTACCAAAGATGGGTTGAGTGATATAAGGAAAGAACCATTAAATGATTTTAGTGATTCATTTGAATTTGGTGGATTTGCATACAGAAAATTTCCATATAGAGGTAGATATTTAAATCCTCAATATATAGAAAATGTTAGTAGTCGTATAACGTGGGCTGATTGGTTATTTAAAGTAAGACAAAATATTGATCGGATAAGCAAAAAAGATGATGAAATGTATCGTGCATTTATTAGAGGATTCGACAATGAAGCAACAATTCAAAAAGAACTTGAAGAAGAACAAAAAAAAAAAAAAGAACGATAAAAGAACAAAAAAAAAAAGACAAAAAGTACAAAGAATAGAGAGAGAGGAACAAAAACAACAACCTCCACCTGTACAAATATCACCGCAACCTAAACAACAATCTAAATATGTAAAAGCTACAGAAATAGCAAAGGAGAAACTAAAAAGTATATCAGAAAAATCAAAGAAAAAACTGGAAGAAGAGGAACAAGAACAACAATCTTTATATCAACTTCCTCCACCATTACAACAAAATATTACCTCAACCTAAACAACAACCACAACAACCTAAAAAAAGACGATCACCTCATGTGTTTTTTACAGAAGATGCTCGTAATATCTTTGAAGACAGAGAAAAATTAATCAATATTGCTGCATTTGAATATGATATTAGAAGTAAATATCTAAAACCAGGACAAGATATAAAATACAATCATTGGGTTCCTTTTTTGTATTTTGCTTCTAAAAGAATACCGATTGGGTATAAAGATCCGGGATATAAAGAATTTTTATTACTTGTAGAAAAGAAAAGAACTGAACAACTAAAATCTCGGCGACCAGAATCTCCTGAAGAATCTGATGTACTAAAAGCTATTTTCTCCGATGAACCATCTGGTGCTACTGGTAGCGCTGCTACTGGCAGCGGTTATAATTCTGTCTGCCCAGTGTTGTTAATGATGTATCTCGGCTAGAAGTTCTTATTGGAGGAAAACGAGCTGGAAATAATTCATCAGAAATAATTAATGAAGCAACTGATATCTGCCGAAGATTATTTCAGGGTAACATCATTGACGTCAGCGTATACAGAAATCTCATTGATGAACTTGTTGATAGCGACTAGTTAAAGACAAATAATTAAAATAAGATGATAATACACAAAATCATCGTAGACCTGTGCAGGTTCGCGTGGTAAATTCGCGGTTACCAGTATATAAAATTACTTACGGTAACGGATTAGGTGACATAGTTAAAGGTTTTGTCACACAAATAGCTCCTAAAGCGGGTCCAATAGCTAAGCAATTATCAATGAAAGCAATGAATTTTATTCGTGATAAAGCCACCGCCGCCATTGGTACCGCCGCCAGTAAAGCATTTAGCGCTGTCAAAGACAGAATATTAAATTTAGTACGCAGAAAAAACCTGTCGCGTTACCAAGTACCGCAGTGATGCCTAGCGACGTTAGCAAGGTGATAAATGATGCAGCAAATCAAAAACTAACATCGTTGATAAATCAAGGAAATGAAATGGTAAATACTAGCATGTTTTCAGGAAGTGGTCTTCGTTTTAGAAGATAATATTTATAATAAAAATGTTTGCGAGAACATCCAACGAGGCATTTGACATAAATGAACCTGTAAGTAAGGATGATTCGGTACGAGATTATCAATATTATTCATATGACGCAAAAACTCCGAATGCAGTTGGACGAATTGAGTTACAAGTACATGACATAAGTAGATATTTTCTTCCGTGTGAGGCATTTATTGAGGTTGTTGGTGAAATTAAAAGATCAATAGATAATGACAATTACGGCAATGATTACAAAATCGGATTTGTCAATAACGGTATTATGGCGTTATTTAATAGCGCCAAATACATGATTGATGGAAAAGAAATCGAATCAGTTAATGATAATGTCGATATTGCTACAACAATTATAGGCCTAGCTAGGTATTCTGATGATTTTAGTAGATCAGCCGGGCCTAGCATGATGTTTGCCAAAGATAATTCTAATAATGCTGATCATAATCCGTATATTATAAAAAAACCACGAAGTCGTGCTACTCCTCCTGTTGAAGTTGACACCATCGAGAATATGATCATAAATACTAATCCTGCTTTTAGTCTAGGATTTACTACACGCAAAAATATGTTAAAAGGTGATAACAGAAGATTTTCATGTGCAATTCCATTATCTCACATATTTGGATTCTGCCGGGATTTTAGAAAGGTTATTTTTGGAGCCAAATACACTATTGTTTTTTATCGAAAAGAAAACAACAATGATGCCATCTGGCGAGAAGGTAATGCTGCTGATGGTGCTGATGCTAATAATAACGCTAAAGTAATATTATCTAAACTCTCAATATGGATGCCATCAATAACGCCGTCACTTAATGAAGAACAAAAACTAATTTCTTTCATGGATCAAGGTGGTAAATCAGTAATGTCTTGGTTGACAACAACTACTGATGCTATATCTAGCAACATTAATGGTAATTTTACCTGGCATATAGCATCACAACAGGGTATTTCTGCACCAAGACATATCTTTATAATTCTTCAGGCTGCTAATCGATATCATCAAACTAAAAGTCATATGATATTTGATAATTATAATGGCAGCGAGATATCATTACGAATAAACGGACATCAAGAACCAGTTGAAGAAATATCAATAGATTTTGCTAATAATTCAGTAGCACGTGTATATCATCGCCTGTTAAGTTACATGGGACGAGATCAAAATATTGATACCGTATTACAAATATCACAGTTAGATTTTACAAATTTATATCCGATCTATTATTTTTCACTAGAACATCTTGATTTATTAAAACAATCAGTAGTTGATATACATTTCAAATGTAAACTAAATAAAACAAATGTAGCTGTAGATTTTAGGGCTGTTGCTGTCATGCTCAACGATAGAACTACGATCCTGGAAGGTGTTAGTGGCCGAATGAGAATTATTGATGCTCCTGTAGAAAATATGTGATCTAATTTAGATCAATCGCGTTTATTATAAATAATGCCATACGATCACGTTAGCGTAACTCTGACTCCGGGTCAGATAAAAAAAACTTCAATCGAACACCACAAAAATCTGTGGGGTAAAATTAACATTAAAAATAATCAGATTCAAGGTGGTCCTAATAAATTATCAGTAACTAAAACACAACACAAGCATTTTAATAAAGCTAAATCGGCCAACGCTGGTGTTCAAATTGATCTTTCTCCGGGTGCCGTCAAAGATATGGTTAAAGTAGGTGGTTTTTTTCCGGTTATTAGCTGCTTTACCGGCGTTATTAGTAGCAGTTGCACCAGCTGCAGAAAAAGCTGCTGCGTTGGGTGCTGTTTGAACAGCAGGTGGAATGGCGGCAAAAAAGATATTAGGAGGAAAATATGGTTAAAAAAAAAAAGGATACGGTCTAAGATTACCAGGAACACCAGCATCATGGTACCCAAAAATCAAATAACACAAAGTATTTTACCGATGTCAAATTTTCATCTTATCGACGCCGCTAAAAAGCAAAAAATAAAATTCTTCAGAGGTGTATTTATGCGAGATCAGTTACCGACGCGCCCAAACAAATATGAAACCGGAATTATAAATCTCGATGACAGCGTCGGTCCTGGCACTCATTGGGTTGCTTACGCGATTAATCCGCGAGAAATTGTTTACACTGACTCATACGGGTTAGCTCCACCACAAGAGTTTTTAAATTATGTAGCACAATTAAATACTCCGACGTGGTATTCCACGTTACCGACGCAGACACTAACTGATCCTCCTATATGTGGCAGTGAAGCAATTAATATTCTCGCTGCGATATCTAAATCAGATAAACCATATCATAAAATCGTACACGAATACACATCAGATAAATTAAATCAATCAAACATAAATAATGGTCGACATTTATGGTAGATCTCTCTCATCGAGAATGTTAAAAAAATCTTCCGTTGACGTAGATCTATCTAAATACGCAACAAAGGACGATGTTAATAATCTTTTAGCGATATCAGGAATAGATCCTGACGAGGTTGTTATTTTTCAGGATCAACACGGAAAATTAAAAACAAGTAATATTAAATTAGCCGATATAATACGACGAACTGAATATAACGCTCATGTAGGTGATTTTACAAAAGCTCAAGAAGAAATTAATGAAATTAGTGAAAGAGCTAACCAAGTTAACAAAGACGCCGCTAAAATTGTCAAAGATACCGCTGATGCTATCAAAAATATTAATGAATCTATCAGGCAGATTAATCAAGTAGCTGTCGAAACAAGCTCGGTTACTAACGTAGCTATTAGGCGAGTTGATGAAACAGCTGCTGAAACAAACAGAAAAATATCCGACACTAACAAAAAAATTATTAACATCGAAGCAAGTATTGAAACACTAAAATGATTTGAAGCTATGTTACCCGAGGTCATCTCGAAAACAAGTTTTATTAAATTTCCGCCAGCAATAACGCCATCACAAGTTAATAATATGATATTTATCACAGCAACGGGGTCAGGAACATGGACGCCAGAAAATAACACCTTTAAATACACAGCACCAGTTACCGGCGTGTACCGGTTATATATATTTTCCAAGGCGAGATTTAGAATGATAACTAAAGAATATGACTGGAGACATCCCACTGACAGATTTCTTGGGTTTTTAACTATTTTAATGAATAAAAATGTCGAAGAAACATTTACGTTAGAACCTTTTGTTCCTGAGCGAGAAAAAGAAAAATACGTAACACCAACATCGTATTGGTGGTGTATGGAATTTATCCATGAGACACCCAAATTGTTCACATTGTAATAATATAATGACCGCATCCGCGTACAGATACAATCAGGCACGATCTTGGCAGGATTCGCTGAAGAATATCATAGATACGTACCAGGCAAAGATAAAAAAGTATCAGCGAAGATTAGTTATCATCGACGTAGTTGTTTATTCGGTATCAGCTGATGTTGCCGGCGCTGAAATTATATTATCCGCGGTAACAATGATAGCCCCGGTAACAGCAACTATTATCGTATCCGCGACAACAACGTTAGCTGGTGTTGTTGGTATTATTACAAAAAAATTATCTTCGTGTACTAATGAAAAATTATCCGATTATGTAAATAAATTAGGCGCAGCAACGGCAGCGTATTCAAAATTATCTTCGTTGTTATCTGAGAGTCTCGCTGACGGATTTATATCTGATACTGAATTCGCAACAATGATAAAAATTTACAATCAAACAATAGCTATTAGCAATAATGACCGAATTACTCCAGCAGATCTCGACAAACACAACCCCGATAAAAACAACAATGATATCGGCGAGCTCGACTAAGCCGGAATTTAGTATTAATTTTCCAACTGCTATTTCTATCAACGAAATAGCGCTAGCACAGTTACGAGTCTACTACAGCTGGCCCAATATCAGATGAGCATCATTTGGTGGATTATTATCAAATAATTCATTTGTTTTTGCTAATAAAAACAAACCAGATGGAACACCTGACTGGACCGTTGTTGGCATACCAACAGCTGGTTATCAAATCGAAGAAATCAATGACGAATTAACACGTAGAATAAAAAATATAACCGGAAAAGAACCCGGAATAAAGATATCTGCACACGAACCGACGCTAACTTCGATAATTGAAATAAGTTCAGATTTAGCCGTTGATATTTATGCGAGTTCAATCAGAACCATACTAGGCTGGCCTGTAATTCAGCCAGCGCAACCACCAGCGCCGCCATAACCTAAAAGATCTGATTATACCACCCCCTATAGATCGTACGAATATGATCTAGTTTTTATAATAAATCTGAGTTACATAAAACGTAAAAATTTAGACGGCGAAATTATTATTAGAGGAAAGGATGAAATATTGTTGATTTTTTATGGTGATTATGAATATGAAGAGGGAATAAGGATAAAAAAGCTGATATATTTTTTGAATTAACTGATATTAATAATTTATTTGAACAAACTAAACAGGAACATAAAAAATAACTACAACTGCTGCGGCAATATTTTCAGGAGTGTATTTTTAATGTATCAGAGTGTGATAAATATAAAACTGTAGATGTTATCATGGCATTAAATATGCTCGTATACGACATGGAATATATTAATACGCGATTAATTCAGATAGTAACTGATAATAAAACAGACACAAAACAAAAATTTTTAACCGCGTATTCGCTCACTGAAGCAACATTACCAAATTTTAAATTTCCCGGATATAACGCAGATGAATTGAGAAAATCCGTCACTGATACCATTGATGAGTTATTTTCTGAGTTATTATCCGCGTGGAGAAAATCTCTACCGCCACCATCTATTCTTAAGCGCGATAACGCTCCAGATGGCACCGGCCGGCATATTTCACCGGAAGTCGTAAATATAACTAACGTTGTAGAAGTTAATCTTGGTTGCGACATTGTTGAAAACAGCTAGAGCGCAGACGCGTCAGTGTCAGATCAAGCTCGGCAGGGATTTGTTCTTTATAGGTTTTCACCGAAAGAACCACCTGGATTTTTAATAGTACAAGAACCAATTAATCCGGTTTATCTGCGATGTCATAATAATTTATTATCAAGAGTAAATTTTTCTCTGACAGATCAGTCTGGGAATTTGCTTGATTTACGCGGTGAAATGTTAAGTATAAATTTATTGGTGCGATCATAGTTGTATACGTAAAAAAATAACACAAAAAACGATAAAAACCTCACAAAACATTATTTTTTTTTAGTTTTCTTAAAAATGATATTATTTATGCTTACTGTTTCTGATTGTCTATTATCTTTTTTAGTTGTCGCACACGAGTACTAATTATTTTCTTAGCCTCGTATTCGTCAGACAGCTCGGATCGGATCTTTTCAACAGCGTTAGCTAACGGAGCAAACTCCGCTATTGCTGATTCATCATTGTCAGCTAGCGATTTATACATCGCTGACTGAATTTTCTTTATAAATTTATATTCTGACGACAACACGTATCGGCCTTCTTGTTTATTTTGTTCCAGTAAATCAAAATCTTCCATAATCTGGTCCACGTCCAGCTCGGATGATAGCGATATTTCTTTGATTTTTAATTCACTAATAGAATAAATTATGTTATTGATATTTTCTTTGTTCATGATATATACTAAATTTATATTTCTAAAAGTAAAATATTCTGGAAAGTAAAAAAAATAATATTATCAAAACAGATAATCTTTTATAAAATTATTTTTAAAATCAATTATTTTTATTCTAATACCGGAATATAACTAAATGAGATCCAGTCCCCGAATTTATACGAAAATGATGATTTACATATTTGCTCTGCAACATGTCGTACTGAAGCCCGATTAATACCAAAATATATACCAGCAGCTCTCATTGATAAAAATACCATCTCTTCGTTGGTACTTAGATTTGTTGATTTAACTGCCTTGGCTGTTTTATAACCGCCAACATTACCTCGTAATAAATTTTCATTTGGTGTGACCGCCTCAAGGTTAGATAAATTATTATTTAATTTGTTTCTGTCGATGTGATCAATCACTAGACCGTCTTTGATTGGTCCGTCGAAACATTCATAAATAAATCTGTGGTTGAGATAACATTTATTATTTCCACTATTAAATCTGAGATAACCAAATTTTGTAATATTTTCAACAGGATTTTTTTGATTTGCAGTGTCTAACAACGCCGTTCCAAGATGCTTCATAGTTATCGATGATTGGATGCTTCCTGAATATTGTATCCATATGCAATTATTTATTTGTCTAAATCGAAGTTTTTCTGAAATCTGTTTAGATAATCTTCTTCGCACTTGATGACGTCATTGGTGGATTTTTTTTATCATAATGTCGTTTTAATTCTAGATAGCGTTTTCCGCGGCATTTTAAACATATTCGTGTTTTTCCTCGAATTCCGATGTTGCATTTGATACATCTAGTTGGTCCCGGGCCAATTTTACGAATACAAGCTAAATCTACCCCACAAAATTCATCTTGACATGATTTATTACAATAAATGAATCAACCAACCATGAGCCATTTGCACTTGTTCATTGTTATTTAGATATTTGTTTAAAATATAACAATGCGTTTATTCGACCTTGATGAAGCTGAATACGATTTATCTGAAATAAATCGCGCTAAAAAGGAGTTTTACGATGATGGAGCGGCTCATCTTTGGTCGACGTGGAAAACTAACGGCGTCGATAATACCATGAACGATGTACGAGCTAAAAAAATAATTAATTCGTTAGGTGATAAAAATTTTATATTCAGGATAAAATTTATAGTTTATAATGAAAATGATGTGTGGATTACTCGTGGTAAACGAGATCCTGTTATTGGTGGGAAAAAATATGTCGTAGTAAGTGTAAAATCTAAACCAGGATTACTAACTGGAATTGATAGCCGTATCATGTTCGCGCGTATCCTGCTACCGTGGTAGTTTATGGAATTTATAAACTCCGTGATAAACCTGATGTTGAAAAACTTTCGCTGATGAAAAAGTCAGTGAAAATAAATTGTGTAGCTGAACTTGTAATAGAACATTTCACGAATGCAAAGCGCGGATCAGGCTTGACTGTGCTACGAAAAGAAAAAATAAATACTTGGGCGGAATCAGTTACTGCTGGTGCATTAGTTAATGATGTTGCTGCGTTATCAACAAAGTTAAAATTTCCTATAACGATGAAAACAATATCGGGGGAGATTTTATATTCGTCCGCGTATAAATCTAAAGGAGCACCTTTTGTAATTGTTGATCATAATTCTCATGCTTGGACTAACGCGGTAACAATTTTTCCTCGAGATCGTATTATTAAATTTTATCAGAAATCTACTACAGAAAATTCTACCACGGAGATGTTTAATTTTATTCATCAAATAAGTAAATCCGATCCGGTATCTGTTTGGCTATTTTCCAGTGATACACGATACGATCAGTTTGTACGACCTAACGGAGACATGTATAGAAGTGAATTATTACATAACTCAATGAAAGAAATAGCAGAAAAATATTCAGTAAATGAAGATTTACTTGCTAACTGCTTTACTATTCCATCTGTTGTTGCTCACGCAGCAAGAGAGAAAAATTCGTGGAAGCCAACACGGTGGGAATTTCTCAAGGATGTTCAACAAAGTTGTATCGAATACGGCCACGGCGGATTATGGAATACCGAATATAATTGTGATAATATGATTTCATTTGACATGATTGCATGTTATCCTGGAAGATTTCTCGGATTAGGTGATTGTGCTAAATATTGTGCGCAGTTTGGTCATCCAACTGATGAAATGACGCGGGTATCAATTAATGGTCCGTTGCCAGATTTTCCTTTGACGGGATTTGCTCGTGTTATTTCGTTTAAATTTCCTGATAATTTACATAAAATATGTTATGTTTGGTTTGGTAAACATTTCTCTGAAGAACGTTGGTTTCCAATAGTGCTACTGCGATATATGTTAGATTCTGCTATGTTAACGTCGTTGACAGTTAGTGAAGCAATTATTTCATATCGAAAACAAAAACAAATTTGGTTACCAACGGAACACGACGACGCAAAAGATTTAGGTAGAAAAATAATTGGTAAATTTACTCAGGGTGGCGCGTATGATCATCAACGACATCATTGTAGATTAATAATGGACCAGGCCGAATTAGATTTTATAATCGCTGATACCGCAGAAAAAGGTATATATTGTAACCGAGAAAGTATTTATATCGCTGACGGAACAAAATTAGGTACCGTGGTTAGTTATCTTGAAGGAGAATCACCGCAATATACTCATTTAAGATCGTCGATGCTCGCGTATACGAGTATAAATTTACTTTCTATGATAAATAAATTCCCCAATGACGCAGTTAGAGTGGCTATTGATTCGTTTATACTGACGTAAAAAATGTATCGACGCTAACGAAATTGACCGGAGATGGTTCATAGGGCACATGGAAAATAAAAGATGAAAACATCCTTAATTATTGTGAACAAGCTGATGTTGCCGTCGAAGATAAATATTATTCTGATACTATTTTAGAAATTTCAACAGAACCATCTGTGTACGATCCTGTATCACGATATAAAATCGTCTACGTGAACGGATCAGGTGGATCCGGGAAAACAACAAGAATAATTGAATTATTTAAAAACTCTAACGTTGTTGTGTTAACACCAACACACAGATTAGCGCGAGAAATGAAACAGCGCAGAGTTAATTCGTGTACTTATCACAGTTATTTCAAATACAGCGGTGGTACGTGGAATTGCTCATGAATGGGCGATAAATATGTCAATAAAGTTATTATTTGGGATGAAATTTGTACTGTTCTATTTGATACATTAAAGGTGTTTCTTGATTGGTTATCAACGAAAAATACTGCGGTAATAATGTGTGGCGATCACGGTCAACCAAATCCAATTGATGGAGAATCTCCTCATGAGCGATTAAAGAATTTTGTTGATTATTATGAAGTTAAGGCCGATTACAGATCTCTTGATGAACAATTAAGTGAATTTAAAAAATTAATTCGATTACAGTCAAATAAAACTCAGTGTGGAATAATGAGAGAAATAATTCCAGAAACATCAATGAAATTTTTTTATTAACGTGGACGCCATCTGATTTAATAGTTGCTAGCAGAAAAATTGTTCGTGATGTACTTCAGCAGGAATTATTTAAATTACATCAAGAAAAATTTTCGATGTTACCGGTACCGCTATGTTATCGACCAACAGATACACGACGACAAAATATTGATGTTGATATTCCAGGAAAAGAAAAACAAAATCTTGTACTTAATGATATCGTTGTTAGTGATATTAATTTCGTTGAGCAAGCGCTAAACGCAACAAAATCACCTTGGACGCTAGGATATGCTATGACTATCCATTCTTCACAGGGATTAACTATAACTGATACTCGGGTTTGGATTGTTGATGACCGCATAGAATGGTCAAATTTAGTTTATTTAGCTGTTTCTAGGGTTAGAAAAATATCTCAATTAGGACGAATAGTTTTAGATGAATCAGTAGCTGGCGACGATGACAATTACATGATAAAGAAAAAATTATGTAGTTACAAACAATTTGATAAAAATAATAATTATGAATTTGATTTGAACGTCGACGATATAATTTTACTTCGAGAACAACAAAACAATCATTGTTCTGGTTGTAACTATTATGACGTGGCGATATAAGAAATATGATTCAAGACAATTCACCGTGGACAGAAAAAATAACCATCTAGGTCATAATAGAAATAATGTTACTCTGGCGTGTTTAGAATGTAACCGACGTGGAATTGATTATCTAAGTGATTGAGGAGGTAATTGAGTATCCACAGGAATTACTTGTAGTTGATCACGAGTAAAACCTCGTTGAGGTGCTAACGAATCAAGTACATAAATTGCTGGTCTACCTGAAGATCTTGTTACGGTAGAAATTTTATGTGATGTTATACTCCAAATAGGATCTGTTGTTCTTTTTCTGCCGCCCTCAGCCTCACCAGGTTTATAAAAATATCGCACAATAATGCTACCTAAAACTGGTCGAGTTGAAAAATCGCGTCTTTTTATTGGTAAATTCGATTACCATAGCAGGGGGGTGGGGTGTCAATGACCTAAAATTGTTATCATAGAAGCAAAATAAAAATTAATATTATCGTAGAAGCCTTTATTTTGGTAAATCAGCCCTTTCTACGACAAAGTTCTCTGTAGAGCTTTTAATGTTAGATTTCGAGCTGGGTCTGTTCGCCCCCCCCCCCCCCCCCGCTGCTTATGCATAGATGATCCGTTTTCGGTACCATTCTCTGACACTTGTCACAGGAGAGACAGAACCGCTTAGCATATACCTGGATCCCTGGCCAGTGGAATTCTTTGACAAGATGGTCACGCGTCATGGCAATTCCAGTGTGTCCTCCCATGAGACTTTCATGCGCGAGTTTCAACACTTCATCTCCCTTCTCTTTTGGCACGACGACTTGAAGTGTTCGTTGCCTTTCCTGGCGTGGCAATACAAGACCCCCTTCTTGTATGCGATCTTCAACGCCCCATTCGGAGTTTCTTTCTCCGTTCCTTCTGTAGCGTATTTGTGCAACTGCACCAGAGTTGCGTCTTCCTGCTGAAGCTTCCTCAATTCGGCCGTAAGAACATTATTGTCCGGTGTCAACGAAACTTCTATCGGAATCGATTTCGTCTGTCGACTCTTGGACTGGCTTCCACAGCACTCACCGGCATCGGTGTGCAGGTTTCGGGGCTTGGCTACGGCAACACATTACGACATCCCAGTATGACGTCATGTGATAGTCCAGCCAAGCAAGCAGCTTCAATTTTCCCCTTCACGTACGGGGAATCGAGGTCAATGACAGGCACTGTCAACGAGTCACGCGTGCTGTTCTCGTACTGGATTTCAATTACCTTCCCTGTGTAATCCTCAGGCTTCAAGTATTTCCTGTCGATAAGGATTGGAACGCTACACCCAGTGTCATACAAGATGGTGGCACCTTCTGCGTTGACAGTTGCAAACGCGAGGTTTGCTGGTTTACAGCTTGCCTCCGGCTCGCACTCTTTCCTAGCGACGACATTCACCAGGGTCTACCTGCCCTTGGGACAGTCCCTGGCAAAATGCCCCGGGAGCTTGCAGCTGTAACAGGTCGGCGGTCATCGCCGACCTGCAAGGCCTGTTCTCTAGGGTGAGGCCTGTCCTGGTCTATGGGTGGCATCTTTACCTGCGGATACTCCTCCGACCTTCCCGTCTCCCTGACGGTTAAGGACACCCGGCTCTCTCTCGCCCAGCCCGTGCGACTCAGTGGGTCGGGGTCGGTCCGCATCCCCGGAACTTCCACTCTTCGAGTGTTCCTGCTTGTATCTCTCTTCGGGCGTCCGGTGTTCTCTCTCTGCTAGAAAGACTATCAACTCGCGACGGTAAGTACTCAGGACATGGGCTACAAGAGCCCGTCGTACGATCGTTTGACGTCGGCCATCTTCATCCACTTCTCAAATAACCCTCGAACATGGGTGTGGAATTGAGAGTGGGTTTCCGTTTTCTTTTTCGTCGAATCCCGAACAAGTTTACGGTACGTTTCGGCGGTCAGCCGATAATGGCAAAGAGGGGCCTTCTTGAGTCCGCCGTAGTCGTCAGCATCGTCTGCAGCTAAGCTGTGGTAAACTTCGCGAGCTGCACATTACAAAAAAGGCTGATACGTTAATCGCCCAATCCTGGAGAGAATTTTATGAGCGGCCGCGAGTTTCTCAAATTGCACGAGGAAATCGTCAATGGACTCATTTTTGTCATGGAACCTCAGCATACTTGTTTGTACCATTTGGTATCGATAAACGGTCATATGCTCCCTCCAGGAATCGTACTGGGGTCCTCCCTATCGGTGTCCCTCGCTGCTAACCTTACCGTCTCCATTTCCAGAGCCTGAGCGAGTCTGGCCAGCTCTAGCTCTTTCTATGTTTCTCTGTCCGCTGATATCTTGACCAGATCTTTCTATGTTTCTCTGTCCGCTGATATCCTAGCGAGCTCTTTCTGTGTTTCTGTGTCCGCTGATATCTTGGCCATCTCCAGCTCTCTGTGCGCTGCTTTTTCTGCCTTCCATTCCTTGATTCTTTCCTCAATAAACGCTGCCAGGCGATCTCCCTCGTACCCGAGATTTTCCGAGCCCGTGGCACGGTACTCCTTAATCACCTGTCTTTCTGTAGCCATTTTATTATAATACTAACAGTAAGTGATACCTTGTCCCGACTTACTAAACAAATGACAGATATTACACGTTCCTAACCAAATATGTACATGTTGACACAACTGACTTCTTTCAGGTAAGATAATTTGCCCGATATTTGCTTCACAATTACTGAAATTATTTAAAGATCGACCAAGCATGAAAATATCAAATATAACATACACAAGATGAAAAATCATAAAAATTAAAAATACACAGTATGGAAAATATCTCACAACTATCTCACTAATACTTCCTAACAAATAAAACTTTAGGTCGTAAAGATAATGTTTATGTCTAATTCATATACCGGACGAAGCATCCACTGTGGAGTTTGGTAGGGTTGGGGTGGGGTGCTCCCAATATATTATTTAAATTACCATACAAGTCCAACCCCAAGCTCGATTTTGTACGGAGTGAAATTAGTGATAGAGAGAGATAAGGCTCCGAACCCCCCAGTCAGCAATGCCAACAGTTAAATTATTGAGAACACAAAAGGTAAAATTCAAAAGAATAACAATTTAATATAATTCAATATTCAAATGATAATAATTTCTCAATCACTCTTCTTCCTCTCGACCACGTTATAGCCTATTGCTATGTAGTTTGTGTTGTTAACTTGCGTACTTTTTCTGGTGGAGTTTGAAACTCTTCTTCTTCTCTTTTTTCTGTCTTGGTCACTGGGGGTAGTGGTACTGGTGGTCTTGAAATCTTTCAGAGTGGGCAGAGCTGTTTCGTCTGAAGATTTATGGTGAAAGAGTTGTAGTCGCTACAATTTTGCGATTTTTCTGTTTCGGACAAATCGTTGCGATCCATCAAAGATTGCAGTTGGTGTTGTAACTGGGACATCTCGGTCAAATTCGGATTGGGAGGCAAGGGCAGGGTCCGTTGTTCTTGCCAACGATGGTATTGCATCCATCGTTTGTAAGGCACTAGAGCACGTTTTCATTCTTCCATTCGATTTTAATGGTCACATCTAAGATTTGTGGACTCCAGAGGTCCCTTTTATCATTTTGGTCCCTTTTTATCTTGCTCCCACGAGTCGTCCCAGCATTGTTCCCAATATTCCTAACAACAGAGGCAAAATTCCGCCGCATTGTACCATCATCTTTTTCTTTTGACGAATGGGGATTTTCTTTTGAACAATTTGGCGAAGAACGTGACGATGTTTGGCTAAGCATTTTTTTCTGGTCTTTAGACAAAGGTATCGTGCCTTTCAAGACATTCAAACAACATTCGCACACTGTATCGGAGACATCTTTGGAGGCGGTTTGAATAAGGTTTTTCTCGCATGGGTGGAGAAGCTTTGGACAGGACAGACAACATGTCCCCATGTTTGAATAAACGAGGAGGCAGTCCTTCCATTTCTTTCCTTTGGGTTTAGAAGAGGGATGGCTTCTCGTGGGTGACATCTTTGGGTGTTCAGGAGCACAAAAACACTGACTCCCATTCTTTTCCTATGCATTTTTATACTGGAACGCGTCGCCACTGATTGTCTTTACGTTGTATCAAGTTGATGACATGCATCACGCGTTGTGAAGGGGTTCGCAACGGACTAAATCGGGAGAGTTCTTGCTTGAAAAATCCAGTAAACTCTGTAACATCCCCAATCTCTCTTGGACTTGAATTTTGGAAGCAAGTATTTTGTGAGCAGCTGCCACTGGAGTAAAGGAGGAGGAGGGTCACCGTTGAAGGAGAAGTTCTTGCAGACGTGGGTTTCCATTGTTTTATCAACTGAGGAAGAACGGGTGTCAAATTGGACTTGGCAGTCATCACCAACAACGGAGAAGTGGAAGAACCTGAGGCTACGGGAGACGCGACCACCGTCGGTGCAGGTCGTGGTTTGCGAATGTAAGGTTGCGTCCTGACCGAAGTGTCTCTCTAGAAGCTGTTTTCTGGGGGCTTTTGTTTCTGCGGACTTTTCTTTTTCTTTTTCTGTCGAGTTTTCTTTTTTGTGGCCGTGACATGGTCTTTGACACCGTTGCTCTTTTTCTTCATTGGGCTTCGTTTGGCTTTTTGGGGAGTGGCTCTTTCCTTGGGGAGAACTTTGGGGGCATTAGGATCCCATTTTAAGAGGGAGCGAATGATGACACATCCTACCGCTACCTCCAGGTTTCAAAATGATTTGCTTTTTGGTTTGAGTGCCGATGCAGGGATCGGCCAGTTGCGTCAAGGCTACTTTGTTTCTCTTAAAAAAGAGTTTGGTTTGATGAGGAATGTGAATGATACCTTGCAGTAATTGACGTGCTGTCACCGTAAACCATCTTAAGGCGTCTTTGAGACTGGCTCCTAAGACAAAAGCACGTATTTGCTGATTTTTTTCGCGACTGATACCGTACAAGGCACGGATCAACTTGACGGGACGATCAGACTGAAGGGACGTCATGTTGACGCTGTGTGAGACAGATCCAAAGTGTCCGAGGTTTTGATAGATTTTATTTTAAGTCGACGACGATGACGTGTAGACCACAGGCCCTCCGTCTTGACACCAGTGGTGAAACAAATGGGTACGAAATCGCAAATAATCGGGGGTAGTGGGTTTTAAATCAACGAGTAAATAGGCTTGTGGGGTTTGAGTAGCATCGTCGTACACATGAGTCAGCCAAAGCGTTTTTAACTGTTTGGCTAAGACTTGCACTTGCGATTAATCTCTAGGGTTTTAAACAAGACTGCGTAATGAGCATTGAGACTGATGGTGCGATGGGCTTTACTTTGTTGAAACAAATTTGGGTAATGTAAATGACGCTGGCATTACGATGATGCCGTTTGCGTGTAAACCACAGTTACATTTCTTCTTCGTCTTCTCCTAACATGTCATCGAAAATGACCAGATGAGTTTGACTGGTCTCAGACACGATTCCGTCGTCTTCGCTATGAATGCCTTCCACAAACACGATGGAATCGCCTTGACTTTCTCGCAAGAGGCTGTACGCCGATTGCCACTCTTTGTAACACCACACGATGCGTTGAGGTGGACGATCGATCAAATGATGTTTATGTTCGATCAAACGTTTGACGAATTCGGTTTTGCCTGAACCGCTAGGTCCAGCAATGAGCATGTTAAAGGGATGGCGAAGATACAAAGCCTCCCAACTGGCACGATCTAAGTGTTCGTCGATGACTTTGAAAGTAGAGGAAGAGGGAGCAGAGACAGCAGATGTAGCCATAGTGTCAGGAATGTCACTTGTGACACGAAAACACACAAGACAAGAGTTTTTATACTTTTTTCAGGACACGTTTATTGAATGTTTTAAAAATGAACCGAAATACTAAAATACATAAAAGCCAAAGGCTTAAGTACAACGATAAAATGCACATGAAAACGATCAAAGTGGAATAGAAACAAGTTTCTGTACAACATGTTTTGGGTAATGTTCTGACAAGTTCTACAGGGGGTAAGGTCACACAAGTGTCCTCCCGAAAGGGTCTTTCAGGAATGCCCATGACAGTCCTGTCCTGAGTGACGAGTTCTTCTTCTTCTGGTACTGTCACTAACACAGGTTGAAATGTGACTTTTTTCTTTGGACGTTGAAAGGAAGGATCACAACTCTCGAGCATACTGGGCCACTTCTTGGGTCCAAGCCTCAAAATCCCATTTTTTCCAGGCACGTACATCTGTCCAATGAGGGTGTAAGTCACAAGCTACATACACATCGGGTTACACATCTGTGGTACCTAAAAGTTGACGAATCTTTGTTTTCCCGTAGAGGTCAAGAAGTATCAAGATGAAAACGCAAGGCTTTGAACAAAAAGAGTTTCTCGTTCTCATTTAAAGGGACCACTTTCATGTTTTATTTCCTGGTAAGTACTGTTCGTAAAGAGTCCACAAGGAATCGGTTGGTAAACGAAATCCCAGAAAGGAAATCACTAAGACACACACCACACGTCGACCCCAATTCAATGGACACAGTTCTCGTAATAAGTGTTGGTAATTCTCCACTGTCTGAATAGTTTCATTAATTTCCTTCCATGGAATCTGTTGTATCACTTCTGAGTAAGGCTGTGGCATGGGAGCCTGTTGTTATACTTCTTTTTTTTTCAGAGGCAATAAGTGTACTTTTTGCACAGCATCAATATTATTTTAGTTCCGTACCAAAATGATTTAGTCACTAACTCACACACCACACTTCGTACAGAAGTTTCCTCTTCAACCAAGATTTCTTGGTGCAAAATATTTTGGTAATCCTCTAACTCGTCCGTTGGAATTCGGTGTATTAGGATCACCTTGTAAGTAGAATGAGAGGCATTCAACACTTTATGAATCTCACGCGAATCATCATTGTGCAACCAATGGAACACTGAAATGAATCAGTCCTCTTATACCATTCAGGTACCAGTGGCTTAAAACCGGTGACGTAACGGATGCAGTTTTCTTTGCGTTTCACTTGTATTTTGACCAGCTCTCGGTAAATCCGTTCCCTCAACTCCACAGGTAAACCACAAATGTTCTCTTGTAAATTATCCATCCAGTGATTACTGAGGTCGTCTCGCTAAAGGTAGGTAGTGACAATTCGGAGACCATCGAGCGTGTTCCAGGTATGCCGAATCTTTCTGTTCCGACTTGTGTAGTGACACGCCTCAACTGAAGCACTTGACTTTATCCCCTTCGCCCAAGTAGAAAAATCCGGCTCTGGCTAATTCTTCGGGGGTAGGTCCTCCCAGATATTTAGGCCATTTTCCTTGGAACCTTTGAAAATGATTTTCAAAGTCTCAGTATTCAGGCAAACGCACAGAGAACGAATATTCGTCTTTCACAGCTTCGTTTCGATGAGGGCAAGGTGAAATCGACAGGAGTTTGCTCAGTTTTGGATGACATCCGTAGGGTGGTAGACGCATGGTCTCACGTGAAGGTTGAAATTGACAATGGAAACCAGTAAAGAGTCCATGATAACGAGTGGCCTGGCTTTCGCATCTGTCAGGTTTGACACGCAGAACATCCCTTTCAGTGCTAGGTGTAGTGGTAGTAGTAGTAGTTATATAGTAGTAGTTATAACAAAGTTCCCATGATGCTTTACTGCATCGCTGAGGTCACAGCGTAGGGCATCGTTCTCATCGCAAGGCACAGCATCGCACTCATCTTCAGAATCACCGAACTTGAATGATGTCTGTTTAAAAAGATTCGTCTTTCTCGCTTGGTCTTGGTAGCAACAATGAACTATAGATCTTGGACGTTTTCCCCTTTTATATGCTGACCAATATCGACGGGACCGTACGGTAAAGTGAAGTGATTGGGAAGCCGCACTCGCTTTTGGTATACGATTTGATACAGCTTTTGCAAGGGTCGACTGACGATTTGGTGAGTGGTTAAACGTACAATCTTGTGCGGTTTGTATGTCACATAAACGGTCTCCTTCGATGTCATGGTAATGTCGACCCGGGCGATTCTTGCAATGTCTTACGGTTGCAAAAAGACGCTGCTTGCGTCTTTTTGTAACCGTAAGACATTGCAAGAATGACTAACTTATCGATCGCTGTATTTATCATTTTATTAATGAAAATTGTACAATGTAATAACTAATATACTAATACAGTGTGCAAACTGTCTGGACGCTAATTGGCAGATATTGTCGTGTTCACATGTGCGCGACACGCACACCACCACGTCCCCGTAACATACATTACAATAATAATTAGACATACACACATTTGTGGTTTTATTTCCTGCTTTTAGATTAAACTTTGCATCAGTTCCTAATTGAAAAAAACAAAACAACAACTGTAAACAAAACAAACGTAAAATCAAACGGTTTGCAATAATGAACATATATAATGCTGCAGTACTGTTACTAAGAGGATGTTTTCACCTCACAATATGGCGGATAATAGGTCGTTAACATGTGGAATTACATCACAATTAATACTTCCAGTTCAGTACCCGTAGTTCTAGTCTATTTTTAGAACATTTTTTCCTCTCTCAATTTGGTGGTGTTAGAAGAGTTTATTTATGCATGTTTGGTAGGGATTTAAAGGTAACTGTTTATTCTTGATAATATGAGCTCAGGGTGTTGTTGTCTGTATGTATTTTGGCGACAGTGCACAGTGAGTAATAAGGCCGTGGTGATGACCCGGAAGTGAAATATGTGTTCTGTTTACATGCTGTTATGTTGACAGTCAATCATCTAAAAAAAGAGCAGGTCAACCTTTGACAAGAACTTCACCGTGAAGCCATCTTTGAAGGTATTTTAGACTAACATATGATTTGCATTGATTGTCACACAGTGAAAAGGTCAGTACTGAGAAATAAATGTAGAGAACATATAGTAAAATTAATTGTGTACTATGTCCATGTGACTTCATCCCTACCGAACCTATTGGAACATCACTCGGCCATTTCCGTCAGGTCGCTAAATAACCTCAGAAGTAGGCGGTGCCTGTTATTATAGTGAGGTGAATTTTGTAACTATATTGATGAATTTTGAGATGGCGACAGCAAATGGAAATGGTATCGACGATATTCAGGAGGTAACAGTGGATTCTGATGAACTCGTTGGCGATATAAATTGTTCATTGTGTCTGCATGAATTTTCGATTCCTCGGATATTGACGTGCATGCATACATTTTGCCAAAACTGTTTGAGTGATTATATCTTAAGTTTGGACATAGAAAATGAAAAACGAACGCATTTTCCATGCCCTGTCTGCAGACAAGAAATGAAACCTCCTTTCCCAGAGAAATCGACTAAAGAATGGGCGGTTATGTTCAAGCAAAGTCCAGTACTCCTTGCCATGTTATGTGATGGGAAAGCGAAAGTGGATTTCCAGTGCAGCATGTGTGAACTGGACGGGCGAACAGAGCCAGTAACTGACATATGTATCACATGCAATGATGCTTTCTGTGCTTCGTGTACTGCATATCACAGAAATTTAAAAGCTACCAAGGGACATGCACTTGTATCAAAGAATAAAATAAACCACGATCATCAAGAAATGAAGAAGTTTATTGAAATTTTCGCATGTATAGAACATGGTGGAGAGGAAATAAAATTTTATTGCGAAGACCACAAAGCTGAATGTTGTGCTAGTTGTCTTTTTCAAAAACACATGACATGTCCTAAGGTGCACGAACTAAAAGACAAGGTTAAACAGATGATTGCAGTAAGATCTCCTCAGCACACTATAGACGAAATGAAGATGTTAGAGACTCATTTACATAAGATTGTACAAGCTATTACCAATGTACAGTCGCAAGGAAATAAACTGAAGGAAGAAATTGATGCATTAAGAATCCGTTTCAATAGCTTACTGGATAAACTGTTACAGATAGTTGATATGGAAGAAACTCACAAAGAAGAAAACAAAAAGAAAACTCAGTGCCTCTCACTTGCAGCAGCCATCAACAGTTCCTACAGGTTGCTGCAGCTGGCCAGCCAACATGGTTCAGACACACAACTCCTTCTTACCCTGATAAGATCAGAGGAGCATTTCAAGAACTACACAGAGCAAGTGTTCAGCAAATTTCTGGAGGTGGAGCTGGTACATCAAAGCTTGGAGCTTCATCCATACCTGAGTGGGTTATTTTCTCTGAAGGACGATGATCTAGCCAAGATGAAGATTGAAAAGAGGAAGGAAACGTTACCAGTGAGGCAGGCAACAAGGCAGAAACAGGAAAAATCTATTGAGGAATGTGAGATAGAGAAGACAGGTAAAGTAAAAGTAATGTGTCCTTTTTGTTGGCATTATCCATTATTCACCGGAGCACTGTATCTTCCTGAAGGTAATATCATGCTGGTTGACACACTTAACAGCAGATGCTGCCTATATGATGCTAACTTCAAACATATCTCACACCACGTATTCGAGTTGACATCGTTCAGTTTGCGTGACGTGAGCATGGTCAGCGATACAGAAGTGGTAGTATCTCTGAATACCGGTAACCTTCAGTTCCTAAGTGTCGAGCAGGAGATCAGACCTATGGGTGACATGATCACCACACGTTTCCAGTGTTCAGGAATAGCCACTTTATACAAGGATCGGATCATTGTGTCAGGGATAAATGACAAGTCAAATTATTACTGGAGTATTATCAGCAAGACAGGAGAGGAGCTGACCTATCATGTCATTGGTGCAGAAAGCAGGAATGGTGGGACCACATACGTTGCGGTGGATGAATCAAAGACTCATATCTACATGTCATGCACATACATTGGTAGTCTATTTTGCTTTAATCTTGATGGACAGCAAATTTTCACCTATAAGGAAAATGGACTCCGTTATCCAATTTGCTTTGGGTTAGATGGTAAAAGTAACATCTACTTGGTTGATTCCTCAGGTAAAATGCATAAGATATCACCAGATGGCACCATCCTAAAGGTCTTTGAGTCCATATTTCCATATGAACCTCAGACAATTTGTTTTAGTCATACCTCAGACATCTTCTTCATTACTTCCCAACGCGTTCTAAACAAAGACATTTATTTATATAAATTTGTTATAAAGTAACTAAACAAATGTTGGCTCTACAAAATATGCATCGATGGGATGACAACTATAATTTATAGCATTGCTGCTTATCTGCAGTTAGTACAAGTGCAGACATACCCTGTGGTTTGTGGTTTTCTAAGTTAATGTGGGATTATATAATACACAAGCTTTATCATTTTATATATACGTGTTTTCATTATGTCAATTTTCCTTGTTGCTGGTTTTGTATTTGATTCACTGCATGTGCTTGATGATGTAAAGTCACAGTATCTTTACTGTTAGTTAGCTCAGATATGAGAAGGCTATAACTTTTTAATTTTATGTATGCATGTGTGTGTGTGTGTGTATGTCACAATTTGTTGTCTGTCTCCATCTACCAGTATGGTTGATTAGATTTGCTTCAAAGCTGGATGGAGAATGAAAGTCACCATTGATGGTGAACCAGTATATCCATCCTTTTGTAATTCATGAGTTGGATAATACAAGTCCAAGTTCAGATATGAACAGAAGCGTGTCACTTTTTCCCCTTGCCAATATGGTTGCAAGGGGATATGTTATGTTGCAAGTTTTAATTGTTTCCGATGATAGATAGTTGTGTTTCACTGGACTTTTCTACACCTACAATCATTGAAATCAGTAAAAGGATGCATCTCTGAGATGATAAGTAAACATGATCATAAACAGGCCACTGCATTGCACTTTTTCTTTTCTTATTTACCCGTCACTTACTTTATTATTTTCTTTAGGCTTCAGTAACTTTAGTATTTTAAAATAAAATGTTGGTTGGTTACACCATCCATATCCCATTACTGTACGTACAGATTAGTCGGACAGTTTATATGGTTGCATCTCAAATAGAGTAACTTAACCATTACCACAAGTAAGTCACTTTGACCTATATTTTCAGTTTACTTTGGATGTGAAGACACCTGTGAATTGCTGCTAAGTAAATGCCTTTACTATCCACTATTCTATGCTAACATATATTTATATTAAGAATCTAACAACAATGTTCCAAATACTTGTCCCTTTACTTTTATTATTGTGATGACTTGTTATGGTCAGTCCAATTCATTTTGAAACTCGGTAAACTTGTAAAAATATGCTAATGTGCAAAGTGTAAAATTGGAACACTTTCAAATCTTCAGTGTCTGTGGTGGATAGTTGCATAAGGTCATGCTTTTCAATTTTGGAGGTAAGTAAATCTTGCTTGAGTGTATTCTTCAATTCCATAATGCCTAAATGGAAGTGATCAGATTTGAAAAAACTTATGAAGTTTATAACCTGTGATTGTACTGTACAAAACTTGAAATAAACTTGAATATGTAAATGTGAACATCAGAGGATGGGTTGAATAAATAAGCTTGACTTTACAGGTAAAACTCATATTGTGACAAAACCATCAATAACCTCCTCTAATCCTCAAATACAAAATCACAGTATTATAAAGTTTGTAATCCCCTAATTACCTATTTACGTAATTGTTTGTTTATATAAGTGACCAATTTATGCAGAATATGTACCTTATATACTTTCATACAAGCCAAGTCTAACTGCACAGACCCAGATCTGCTGTCAGATAATGTGCTGGCAGGTTTGTGTCTGTGCAGTATGTTATGACTAATTACTTGAACAAACAACATAATCACTGATTAGGGTCTGTGGTCTGCAGTTCTACTCGACTTATAAGTGAATATAGATGGTAATATGGCTAGGGAAGTCCATTTGTTGGTCCATTTGATTGAAAAGTCCAGAAAATTATTGGCATCCATGTAATGGACTTTTTATTGTCCTGTATTGTATATATTGTATAGTCCATAATTTTTCATACATTTTCATTATCAATGTTATAAGGTGCACAAATTATTATATGTACAAGTATTCATCATTTTGAGTTTGTTCTCAAATATAAACATTTGCAGAATTTTATTAGGACAAAAAGTTAATTGTTCAAAAAATAAACAAAATTATTATGTCTGTGGAATACTGACATTCAAAATGTTAAAGGATATGAAATAGTACAGACAATGTTGCAAATTAAGCAAGATTCCTCACACATATGTCTTGTTTGTACTTACACAGCAAATTAAGATTCCTCACACATATGACTTGTTTGTACTTACGCAGCAAAATTAAGTAAGATTCCTCTCACATATGACTTGTTTGAATTTACACAGCAAATTAAGTAAGATTCCTCACACATATGTCTTGTTTGTACTTACACAGCAAATTAAGTAAGATTCCTCTCACATATGACTTGTTTGAATTTACACAGCAAATTAAGTAAGATTCCTCACACATATGTCTTGTTTGTACTTACACAGCAAATTAAGTAAGATTCCTCTCACATATGACTTGTTTGAATTTACACAGCAAATTAAGTAAGATTCCTCACACATATGACTTGTTTCTAGACAGGCCTTTATAGACAAGCTTCCTTTGCATGAGAAGCTTTCTACAAAGTTTTATAAAAAAAAGAATAGAGCTATGTTCATTTTTTTTAACAATATTCAGAACATTTAATTAAATTGAAAATAATGGTTTATAATTCTTATATCTATTTATTTGATTACAGTGTCATTGACATGTACATGTATAATAAAACTTGTTTGACCTAAAAATTGTTTCTTTGAAATTTACTTGGTCCTTTAAATAAAGAATTAATAAGCAGTAGGAACATAAGACATTGCACATTACTAATGCTATTTACTTGATTGCAAAACAGTTAAAAATAGTGTTCAACTCTGGCATCACAAGTATGTATGTAAATCTAGAACATTTTTAACAGAATAATACAACAAAGAGCATATCTCACACACACACACATCAAGAGGTAATAGAGCATTCATTTAATTTCCCAGCATTCATTTCATTTTCCAGCATACTGAAAATAATTTTCAGATTTTTAGCATATTGTATGTGACAAAATAAAATTATACACTTTTGTGGAAACAAAATTTTGCAGATTTATATATTAATGAATTTTTGTGGAGTCTTAAATATAATTACATATGTGGCCTTCGTTAATTAGTTATGTTTTGTAGTGACTTACCAAGTTTAAGCATATTGAGCTATTTTCACAAAATGGCTTATTAACTATATAAACAATGGGCATGTTTTCCTTAGCTCAGTGATGGCTGACTAATGTACATGCTGGTTAGGAGTTAATCATAAGATTGAATGTTAGGGATTAATCAAAATATTGAGTGTTAGGAATTAATCAAAAGATTGAGTGTTAGGAATTAATCAAAAGATTGAGTGTTAGGGATTAATCAAAAGATTGAGTGTTAGGGATTAATCAAAATATTGAGTGTTAGGAATTAATCAAAAGATTGAGTGTTAGGAATTAATCAAATGATTGAGTGTTAGGAATTAATCCAAAGATTAAGTGTTAGGAATTAATCCAAAGATTGAGTGTTAGGAATTAATCAAAAGATTGAGTGATAGGAATTAATCAAAAGATTGAGTGTTAGGAATTAATCAAAAGATTCAGTGTTAGGAATTAATCAAAAGATTGAGTGATAGGAATTAATCAAAAGATTGAGTGCTATTAGCTGATTTCATGGAATAATAAGCTGAATTGAGATTCACTTAATTTTCAAAGGAACTGTTACTGCCAGTGAATTTCTCTAAGAGTGAATTTCTCTAAGAGGACACTTTGTCAGACTCCTAGATGAATTTTGTATGGAATTGTCATTTTCAAGTAAACAATGTAAAATTATTAATAGGACTGTTTTGAAAAGTATTGTCTCTTCTTGAATTCTTGAATTATGTTTGTTACACAGACACATAATTTAACTTTGTTCATTTCTCAGCTGTCATTGTAAGTTACCATCTGTTGGACCAGAGTATGGGGCCAAAAAAATTAATTGGTTTTTAAATTTGTGCATTTTATAAATCAACAGATAGAATGAAATTTAAACACCAATGAAATATCTCACTTTACAAAACATATTTGTGTGTGTGTATATATATATATATATATATATATATATATATATATATATATATATATATATATATATATATATATATATATATATATATATACAATAGACCCTCTTTAAGTCTTTGTCAAAGGCAAATGGCAAAATTAAGACAAACAACACAAAAGAATACATTCCATTTGCAAAAGTTTACATGAGTTTAAATTTTAGGTCAATACCATCTGGGTTGCCATTTTATCATTGGTGTCAAAACTAATATTAAGGTGTGACATTTAACATTTTCAAACAGTGTTTCTGTGAGACAGTCATGTAAACATCTGTAAATTCAATGTTTCCTTGTGTGTTTGTTTTGCTGGTCTCTATTTTATAATTAATTTTGACAGATACTCTTTGGGAGTCAAAAAGCACTTGTGCTAGATAAAATAGTTTGCCAATATTCATTTTCTGTTGTTTACATTTATCTTAATCAATTGATGACAAACATATTGCTTTGCTGGATCCAGTGAGAGGACTGTTATTTCACATATGATCTGTATATATGAGAGAAAGCAAACAAAAATACTTATTCTGTATAATTGCAAACTAGTAATCACAATTACGGTAAACACTTTATTACTTGTCATGGTCAAGTGTTTCATTATTATTGTCCACTATATCTTTATCATAGTCAAGTGTTTCATTAGTATTGTCCACTAGTACTATCCATTATCTCTTTATCATAGTCAAATGTTTTTTTTAGTATTGTCCACTATATCTTTATCATAGTCCAGTGTTTCATTAGTATTGTCCACTACTACTGTCCATTATCTCTTTATCAGTCAAATGTTTTTTTAGTATTGTCCATTATCTCTTTATCATAGTCAAATGTTTTTTTAGTATTGTCCACTATATTTTTATCATAGTCAAGTGTTTCATTAGTACTGCCCACTATCTCTTTATTATAGTCAAGTGTTTCATTAGTACTGTCCATTATCTCATTATCATAGCCAAGTATTTAATTAGTACTGTCCACTATCTCTTTATTATAGTCAAGTGTTTCATTAGTATTGTCCACTAGTACTGCCCATCATCTCTTTATCATAGTCAAATGTTTGATTAGTACTGTCCATTATCTCTTTAATTATTTTGCATCAGCATGCCCTCCTTAAAACATGCAGACACATTTGCAACTGCTTTGAAAATGGCCTTAACTCACCTGAAATAAAATAAAGATCACACCTGTAAAATTGATTTCAGGTAAAAATGAATCCATAGTATACTGTTGGAAATGTACATCCTAATGTGACATCACTTCTATTTGATATAATGCCACAGAAAAGAACATTTTCTGTTAATTTACTGACAGAATGTTCCAAAACATTGGGGGTAACAGTCTTGTATTTGAGGACGTGAATATGTTTAGAGTGTGTTATTATTTGCAAATATCTATTTTACTGGCAATGTTCACATGAAAAATTCAATTTGCAAAAGTAAAACCACCATGAATGTCCTCGTCTTCCAATACAAAATAGTTATCCACATACTGATTGGTATTACAATATAAAAAAGTGGATAAATTGTTGACAAAGCTGATACCATCTTTCAGAAAATTACCACAAAATTATTTTTTCACTGCAACTTAATTGATTTTGGGAAAATTATCATTCAAGTATATTACACATTTGTACAATATTTGTTTTGTTAATCAGAAAATCACAGAGAATTAAGTACTACAATCAAGCTGACTTACAGTACTATAAAATCAGAAATATTCCTGAGGAAGAACTTTTATGGTTTGGGAGGTAAAATTTCTTGGAGTCACACTGTTTACTAGTCCTTTAACACTCAGTCAGAATAAAATATAATTTTGAGAACATTTTCTTAACTACAAAAATACAACAAAAGGCAAACCAACATAAATATTTATGATTCCACAATAAAAAGGAACCAAACTAAGCCTACATAAATACTTATGATTCCATAGTAAATAAATTCATGAAAATTTAGTGACTCAAAATATTGAAGGAATATGGAACTTGTTTGTACCTAAAGTGTAATCAACATGGTCATGTACATGCGTGTACTTTCTGGTCGTAATTAAAATATTAATTGCTCATCTAAAATTTAATACTAAACTTATTCCTGATTGTTGACAGCTGTGCATATTAGCTGTCATCCTATTCCTGATTGTTGACAGCTGTGCATGTTAGTTGTCATCTTATTCCTGATTGTTGACCGCTGTGCATGTTAGTTGTCATCTTATTCCTGATTGTTGACAGCTGTGCATATTAGTTGTCATCTTATTCCTGATTGTTGACAGCTGTGCATGTTAGTTGTCATATTATTCCTGATTGTTGACAGCTGTGCATGTTAGTTGTTAATGTAAAATGTCTAGACAAAAATTGTCAGTTGCTTTATAATGGACTTAATAGCACACCAGTTTGTTTTCGATCACACCTAAAGGTTGACTTTATCCAAAAAGGTCCAAGAACTTTAACATTGATTTTACTCTATGTAATTGTTTTTATGTTTATATAGTATTTTCAAGGAATATTGATCTATAAGGAGTTTAATAAATTTAATAATCACATTTTAATTAAATTCTTCAAAATATATAAGGGTTTTTTTTTGTTTGCCAAATGTACTTGCTATCATGAATAGCCTATATGTGTTGAAAAAATCAAACCATTGTCTAGCAAGTGCAGTCATTGCCATATTGATGGGTAACACTGGAAACAAATTTTATTTCAACATGCACAGCTTTCAATGCGGCATCACAGCCACGACATTCAATCTGATTTGTATTGGATCACGCTTTTAGGTTCACCTCATCCAAACGTATCACGTAATTTAATACTTAGTATTTCTTGGGGAGTGTAAATAATGACTTTCCCTATGAATAAGGTTTTATGAGGGTTCAATAAGGATGTATGAGGGTTGAATAAGGTTGTATGAGGGTCCAATAAGGATTTATGAGGGTCCAAGGTCCAATAAGGATGTATGAGGGTCCAATAAGGATGTATGAGGGTCCAATAAGAATGTATGAGGGTCCAATAAGGATGTATGAGGGTCCAAGGTCCAATAAGGATGTATGAGGTCCAACAAGGATGTATGAGGGTCCAACAAGGATGTATGAGGGTCCAATAAGGATGTATGAGGGTCCAATAAGAATGTATGAGGGTCCAATAAGGATGTATGAGGGTCCAAGGTCCAACAAGGATGTATGAGGGTCCAATAAGGATGTATGAGGGTCCAGTAAGGATGTATGAGGGTCCAAGGTCCAATAAGGATGTATGAGGGTCCAATAAGGATGTATGAGGGTCCAAGGTCCAATAAGGATGTATGAGGGTCCAACAAGGATGTATGAATGTCCAAGGTCCTATAAGGATGTATGAGGGTCCAACAAGGATGTATGACGGTCCAATAAGGATGTATGAGGGTCCAATAAGAATGTATGAGGGTCCAATAAGGATGTATGAGGGTCCAAGGTCCAACAAGGATGTATGAGGGTCCAATAAGGATGTATGAGGGTCCAAGGTCCAATAAGGATGTATGAGGGTCCAATAAGGATGTATGAGGGTCCAACAAGGATGTATGAGGGTCCAATAAGGATGAATGAGGGACCAATAAGAATGTATGAGGGTCCAATAAGGATGTATGAGGGTCCAAGGTCCAATAAGGATGTATGAGGGTCCAATACGGATGTATGAGAGTCCAATAAGGATGCATGAGGGTCCAATAAGGATGCATGAGGGTCCAACAAGGATGTATGAGGGTCCAATAAGGATGTATGAGGGTCCAATAAGGATGCATGAGGGTCCAAGGTCCAATAAGGATGTATGAGGGTCCAACAAGGATGTATGAATGTCCAAGGTCCTATAAGGATGTATGAGGGTCCAACAAGGATGTATGAGGGTCCAATAAGGATGAATGAGGGACCAATAAGGATGTATGAGGGTCCAGTAAGGATGTATGAGGGTCCAAGGTCCAATAAGGATGTATGAGGGTCCAATACGGATATATGAGGGTCCAATACGGATGTATGAGGGTCCAATAAGGATGCATGAGGGTCCAATAAGGATGCATGAGGGTCCAACAAGGATGTATGAGGGTCCAATAAGGATGCATGAGGGTCCAATAAGGATGTATGAGGGTCCAATAAGGATGCATGAGGGTCCAATAAGCATGTATGAGGGTCCAATAAGGATGCATGAGGGTCCAATAAGGATGTATGAGGGTCCAATAAGGATGTATGAGGGTCCAACAAGGATGCATGAGGGTCCAATAAGGATGCATGAGGGTCCAATAAGGATGTATGAGGGTCCAATAAGGATGTATGAGGGTCCAATAAGGATGCATGAGGGTCCAATAAGGATGTGTGAGGGTCCAATAAGGATGTATGAGGGTCCAAGGTCCAATAAGGATGTATGAGGGTCCAATAAGGATGTATGAGGGTCCAACAAGGATGTATGAGGGTCCAATAAGGATGTATGAGGGTCCAATAAGGATGCATGAGGGTCCAATAAGGATGTATGAGGGTCCAACAAGGATGTATGAGGGTCCAATAAGGATGTATGAAGGTCCAATAAGGATGTATGAGGGTCCAGTAAGGATTATGAGGGTCCAAACAAAGTAAAAAAGCTTGTCGTTTAAAGGCTTGTGTAATCAAGTTCTACAAATAGGCGCCCATTACTGACATAGTTGGTTCTGAACGCTTTTTTGACCTGTATGACTTTTTACTGGACATTCTCTCTCTCTCTCTCTCTTTCTCTCTGTGTTATTAGTGCAAAACAACTGTGTCAAGAATTAAAGAATGAAGTCGGAGTCATGCAAAAGAAAACCTCGAAAATGTATACTGAGGCTAAACTGATATTGAGAAATTTGGGCCCCCCTCGATTTCCCTAGCAATACCCTTTTCGTCGCCCCACCTAATGATGTATATGGTATCCCACTGTTTAGTATCATCTCCCTAATACACAGTTAAAGCTTATGACCATGAGAAAGAGCTCATGGGACTCAACATTTCCTATCCATGTTCATTTTCGTTACCATTATTGATAAAAGTCCGACCATTTAAGTAGGCCTATGATTTTTTTCTTCTAAAAAAATCTTTCTTAAGTTAAAAGAAACCCAAAAAATCCTGACTCGAAAGAAAATTACAGCCCCCTCCCCCACTAGTGTAGACAACTAAGTGGCCGGTCCGTCGGTACCAGAATAGTTTTATCATATAAAATTAAACATATAAGTAGTGAAGGGGGGCACTTTACGTACAATGGGAATTAGCATTACAGACCCCCCCCCCGGGTTAGATTACGTACAATGGAAATTTAACATGGTGAAAAATCGTGGGTCAGATTACGTACAAGGGGAATTAACATGGCGATAAATCGTGGGTCACTCTACGTACAAGGGGAATTTAACATGGGGAATAGAGTTTGGGCTTGTTTAGGGACAATGGGAATTGAACATGGGATTTTTTTTCTTTTTTTAAAAAAATTTTTTAAAAAGGGGTAGGCAATGGAAAGACTATCTCTTTTCGAGAAATATGGCTGGCCCTGAAAAGGGCCTTTGGGTTTATGTTAATATTAATATTAACATAGATGGCATCTGTCACATCTTCTTCTTCTTCTTAAACTCCTTCTAACTGCCGGTCCATACACAAGTACCCTCTTGAGACATCCTTGTCTTTCTATATAAACTCTCCTCATCCATAGACTTGTATCTGTCCTATCAACAACAGTCCACTTGGACCGGACATACATGAGCATGTCCGTCCTGAACATCATTGTTGACACAAGGGTTGAAGATTGAACGTCGGTCCACATCTTGAGGCTCCGAGAAACAGGTGAATCAATGCAGTGAACGGCGCTTATTTATAGGCAGAGGTAGGATTGAAACGGATTGAGTTCATTCACCAATCCGAACACGCGTTACAAAATTCAGCCAGCCGCATCCAATCCGAAGAGAGCAGTCTGTGACGTCACGTAGTCAATATAGATTTGCTAGCGCTTGTGTGCAGTCAATCTATGCGACAGTGATTCAACATGACGGAAACTCAGAAAACGATCCATTGGGGTGCACCAGCAGGGGAGACTGCCCAAGGGAACCCGGACTTACTTTCAGAAGAGGTGAATTGGGATTTTGTGGATTTTCTCTCTTCGCAAGAATTTGTTCCGGAACCTGCGTTACCTTCTTCATTACCGCAAGTGGAGAATTTTAGACAGAGACAGAAAGAAGAATTGGAGAAATTTATACAACGACAAAAGGAAGCGGAACAAGCTTTTCTCCTACAGCAACAGCAAGAACAAGAGGTAAGAAAAAAACAACAGCAGCAACAGCAAGAAGAAGTAGCAGCAAAGAAACAAGAGGGTGAAAATCAAACGGTCACGGTACTGTTGGACATTTTAGCGGAGTTAAGAAGTCTGAAACAAATGTATCAGACTTCTTTATTACGACCGAAGAGAATACGACCTTCCCGAGCTAAACACGTCAACCCTGTGACTAAGCCTACCGTACCACCCTTAGTGATTTCAACTCAATCATCATCAACATTACGTAGTCCAGAAGTAGGCCTTGGCCGTGGCAAAGGCTTAAGGCAGTTAAAGTTGATTGCTTAAACTCACCCCTACACCAAAAAAGGCCCTTTTCAGGGCCACCCACATTTCTCGAAAAGAAATACAATTTCAAATTGCCAATAACTCAAAAAAATATTCAACAGCCCATTTTACCCTTATAGTACGTGTCTGTGTATGAGTGCGTGAGTGTAGCTTCTTTTTTTTTGAAATCAAAACTCAAAGACACTTACCTTATATCATTAATTTATTCTTTTCTCCATTTTTTACAATCCAATTCACAATTCACAACACAACACTTTAATTAAAAGTTCATTCACTTCTTCTGTCTCCTTGTTTAGTCTCTCTGTTTTTTGAATTTTTTCACCGTCACACTCTTTTCCTCTTCTTCCTCCTCCTCGCTTTCTTCCCTTCTTTTTTTCTCCTGTTTCTTTTTCTTCACCTGTCTTCTTTCTTCCTCATAAGAATCCCTCTCTTCCTCTGAAGAATCCCTCTCTTCTTCTGAAGAATCCCTCTTTTCTTCTGACTCCTCTTGTTTCTTTTTTGGGCAATCTGGAGACCAATGTCCTTTTTCTTTACAATAATAACAGGTATCTTGACTTTTGTCTTTTTTAGCCCCTGTTTTTGTTCTTTTTTGACGGTCTGGACACTCTGAAGACCAATGCCCTTTCTTCTGACAGATATAGCAAGTATCTTGACTTTTATCTCTAAAGGAAGGAGAGTAGTCCGTAGGCTGGTCTGAAGAGAATTTTCTAATGACCCCTCGCAAAGCTCTGACGAAACGTTCCATCTGGTTAGTCTCTTCCATCGTTGTGCTCGGCTTGAGAGTGAAATGAATAGTGAAAGGACAAGACACACACCCTTTTATATACGCTGGTCTGCTATGACTATAAAGTAGCTCATGGTGTTTGAACTTGAGTCATTTGACTTTTTGCTTTCAAGATGAAACGATCTAATTCATTCGAGAAGAAAGAAGAAAGTAAGAGGCAGAAACGTGATCTATCGCCTCGTACCAGGGCTGAAATCTTGGCACAAATTCATGCCAGTGATTTTGAAGAGGACATGAGTGAACCAGAATCAGAACCCTCTAAACCAAGTTCACCACCCTTAGTCAACCCTGAAAAGTACTATTCCATTCGAGAGACGGAAAAGCGCTCCTCTAGAAAATTTAGAACCACGGCTTACAAATACACAGTGAAGTTTAAAGATTTCAAGGCTGAAGTGCCGTTAGAGAAAGCAGAAGTGTTCATCACTGAGGTGTGGGATTCTTTGCTCACTGCACTCAAGCAGCAATGTCAACCCAAAGAAGACGATCGCTTGAGACTTTCCATACAACACGACGGTTTGAAATCCCCTGTTTGGATCGAGTTTAGCACCCCTGCAGAATTGACCGCTTCCAAAGTCATGGACAAGATTCAACACGTGCAACAATCTAATGACCAGTTTGACATCACCGATGGAAAAGCCACATTGGACATGACCCACGTCTCTCCTCCTCAAGGAACTGGACGCAAAAAGATGTTATTGGTGGACGACCTTCGCAACACCAAAAAGAGTCTCGTCCAAATTAACAACTCTCATGACCAGATGTGTTTAGCCCGTGCCATCGTGGTGGGACGAACCTATGCCGACAAGAACGACACGGTAGAATGGAAAAGAACCTGGAACACTATTCAACGTTCCCATCGAGCCAAACAACGAAACGAAGCAGAACTCCTGTTGCAACAAGCTGGCCTGTCCAAAGACACACCCTGTGGCATTCCTGAGATGCAAAAATTGCAAGATGCCCTAGCTCCACGCTACACCTTAAAAGTGCACCCTCAAGAAATGCGCGGGCCTCTGTTGTTTCGAGGCCAACATTTTAAGGACGGAAAATACATTCATGTTTATTATCACGATGACCATTTCGATACCATTACCAGTATCACCGGATTCCTGGGATACAGTTATTACTGTGAGAAATGTGACCATGGTTATAATAATTGAGAGCAACACAAGCATTGTGGATTGAAATGCTCAGGATGTTTGGCCTCTTTACCCTGTCTGAGCGAAGAACCAGTGCCTTGTTCGACTTGTCTGCGCACATTTGTTAGCCCTACTTGTTACCAACAACATCTGAAAACGCAAGGTTCACAGAAGAAATGCGCTTGTCAACTCCTGAGATTGTGCCCTACGTGTGGACAAGTCATACGTACCAATAATACCAAGGCACACGTATGTTCAGGAAAGAAAAAATGTCACATTTGTCACCACATCGTGGACTTGGAACACCAATGTTACGTGCAAAAATACCAACCCCCACCAGAGAAAGAGGACAGTCACAAGAAGAAAGGCAATTTCATCTTTTTCGATTTCGAATGCATGCAAGAGACCGGTATTCACATTCCTAATTTCTGCGTGGCTCATCGAGCGTGCGAGAAGTGCATTCAAGAACCTATCTTCAGTCATTGCCCTCACTGCAGCAAGATTCCTGGAGGGCGTGAAAAAATCTTTCGGGGACCAAACACGTTAGCCGATTTTGCCCAATGGGTCTTAGACCCCATCGACAAGACGTGGAGCCAAGAGGACATCGAACTTTACGGAGATTGTCATCGTCATGCCACAGTGATGGCTCACAATTTCTCCGGATACGATGGACAGTTTCTTCTCAGATACTATACGGAACAAGGCACCGAGCATCCTAAAGTCACTTTGAACGGAGCCAAAATCATTTTCATGCAAGTGGGACAAGTACAGTTTAAAGATTCGATGAGTTACTTGGCCATGCCTTTGAGTCGAATGCCTAAAACGTTTGGAATGACAGAAATGGCTAAAGGGTACTTTCCACACTTTTTCAATACGGAAGCCAATCAACATGCCGTTTTACCCCATTTGCCTGAGGCTCACTATTACGACCCCGACAACATGCGTACCGAACAACGAGAAGCTTTCTACGCTTGGTACCAGATTCACGCCTCGGACCCTTTCGACTTTCAGGAAGAAATGCTAAAGTATTGTCGTTCCGACGTGGACATTTTACGGCGTTGCTGTGGAAAATTTCGAGAACTGTTCATGGAACACGGAGGGGTCGATCCTTTGAAAGAAGCTTGCACCATTGCCAAAGCGTGTTCCCTAGTGTATCGACAACGATTCATGCCTGAAAACACCGTGGCTGTCATCAGTCCTCAAACGACCCACTTTGTCAAACGTCAATACTCGGTCAAAGCCCTACGTTGGTTACATTACTTGTGCGACAAGGAAGACAAGTGGATTCAGCATGCCCGCAACGGAGAGGGCGAAAAGACCATCGGAACGTATTCGGTCGATGGCTGGGACTTAGAAAACCCCAAGATCGTGTACGAGTTTAACGGTTGCCTATTTCACGGATGTCCCGTCTGTTACCCTGACCGTGGCATTAAAAATCAGTTTTTGCAACGAACCATGGAAGACTTGTACCAGGACACTTGTCAGCGACGCCTAAAGTTGGAACAGCAAGGATACCAAGTGGTGGAAATGTGGGAACACGAGTACGATCACCGTATGAAAACCGATCCCGAGTTTAAACGCCTCGTGGAAAGTTACCAGTTCATGGACCCGCTGAACCCGAGGGATAGTTTGTACGGAGGAAGGACCAATGCCACCTGTTTGCTGTACCAAGCCGACGAAGAGAAAGGAGAAGAAATCAAATACTTGGACGTGTGTTCGCTGTATCCCTACGTGTGCAAATATTGTCGCTTTCCTGTAGGGCACCCACAATTGTTCACGGAACACATCGACCTGAAAAACATTCGACAATACGAAGGCTTGATCAAGTGTAAAGTTTTGCCTCCCACGAACCTATACCATCCCGTCTTACCTCACCATTGTCAAGGCAAACTGATGTTTCCCTTGTGCCGTACTTGTGCCGAAACGTGCAACCAAGACCAACCTTGTCAGCACAGCCAGGAAGAACGGGCCTTGACGGGAACCTGGGTCAGCGTAGAATTGTTCAAAGCTCTGGACATGGGATACCAACTGTTAGAAGTGTACGAAATTTGCCACTTTCCCAAGACACAACAGTACCGCAAGGGTGATCCCAGTCAGAAAGGCATTTTCGCCGACTACGTGGATGCCTTTTTGAAACTGAAGCAAGAAGCCAGCGGCTATCCTTCCTGGTGTCACACTCCCGAAGACCAAATACAATTCAAAGAGAAATACTACGAACAAGAAGGCATCTCTTTAGACCACATCGAGAAAAACGAAGGCAGGAGATCGTTTGCCAAAGTGATGTTAAATTGCTTGTGGGGTAAAATGGCACAACGCCCGTGTTTACCGAAGACGGAATATTTGACAGAACCTTCCCGCTACTTCCAGATGATTCACGACAAAACCAAATACATGAAACACGTGGACGTCGTTCGTGAGGATTTGATCTTGGTCAATTACGAAGAAGATCTGGACTTTGTACAAGACGACCCCTTTGGAAATGTCATCATTGCGGCTTACGTGACAGCCCATGCTCGCTTAAAATTGTACGAAGCTTTAGAACTGTTAGGGGAACGCGTCCTGTACTTTGACACGGACAGTTGCATTTACATCCATCACCCGATTCAACATCACCCTAACATCGAAGGAGACCGTTTAGGAGCCTGGACAGACGAGCATCCCGACGACAAGATTCTAAGTTTCGTCAGTGGCGGTCCCAAAAATTACGGCTACGAATACCGGGACAAACAAGGAGAAGTGCACACGACGTGCAAAGTGAAAGGACTGACTCTGAAATATCGTACCAGTCGAGTGGTCAACTTTGGGGTATTGAAAGAAGCCTTGCAATCGGGAGAGGATGGAAACTTTAAAGTGACCACTTACCAACCGAACAAGATTGTACGTTTACCCACTCACCACATCGTCAGTCGACCTTTGGAAAAAGTTTATCAAATCGTGTACCAGAAGCGAGTTCGACTTCCCAATCATTTCACCTTACCGTATGGACACGTTGGTATAAAACATTGGTTGTAAGAGGATAGCCACCCACCAGAAAGATGACTTCGCCACAGCAAGAATCGAGTGAGAAACCCGATGAGAACTCCAAGTTCAAACCCTACCATTTTCCAGTCTTCTTACCTGACTATTGTGATTGTGCCCGTCGATTGGACACGTTTCAGAAATGGCCTACGGATAGGGAAGGATTACCTTCTTCGCATGTTTTAGCTAGAACAGGATTTGTCTACTTGGGACCTGAGTCAGGATTGGGATACGAGGTACAGTGTTTCGCTTGCGGACTGAAGTTACGAATGGATCTATGTATCTATAAAGATTCAGCTATTCTGGAACATACTCGATGGTCTCCGCACTGTCCTTACCTTTCTATGGCCTTTCCACCCATCACACTACGGTACAATGTTGACGGTACCTTAGAGATGGTGCCTTCCAGAACAGGACATAAAAAACGTAAAAAAGGAAAGATGTACAAGCTGGAGACTGCATTGCGACTAGTATAAAAAGGGGGCTATGGTCAAGATCGATAGTTCATTGTGACTACCAAGACCGAGCGAACAAGATGAATACTTTCAGAGAAACACAGAACAAGTTGTTTAGAAGGGCACAATTCAAGTGTGAGGCTTCGGAAGTGGAATGCGATTGTGAGCCTTGCGATGGGTACGATGCTGTACCTTGTGACCTGAGCGATGCCGTAAAGCATCATGGGAACTTTAGTGTCCCTACCCCTATCATGGAAAGTGATGCTGTGCGTGTCAAACCTGTGGGATGCGAATGTGATGCCGCTCGTCCTCTTGGACATTTTACTGGGTTTCGTTTTAAAGGGGAATGTTCACCTTCACGTCTACCCCCCTACGGATGTCATCCAGCCCTGAGCAAACTCCTACCCATGTCACTCAACCCTCATCGAAACGAACCTGTGAAAGACGAATATTCGTTCCCTGTGCGTTTGTCGGAATACTGCGACTTTGAAAATCGTCTTCAATCGTTCAAAGGAAAATGGCCTAAGTATCTGGGAGGACCGACCCCCGAAGAATTAGCCAGAGCCGGATTTTTCTACTTGGGCGAAGGAGATAAAGTCAAGTGCTTCAGTTGCGGTGTGTCACTTCACCACTGGGAACCGCAAGATTCGGCCTACGTTGAACATGCTCGATGGTCACCGAATTGTCATTACTTACCCTTAGTGGGACCGAGACATTGAAGTAACTTCTTACCATAATAATCTGTTCATGGATACTTTACAAGAGAACATTCGTGTTTTGCCTGTGGAGTTGAGAGAACGCATTTACCGAGAGCTGGTCAAAATACAAGTGAAACGTAAAGAACAATTGCATCCGTTACGTCACCGGTGTTTGAACCACTGGTACCTGAAGGCTATACAAGGATTGATTCAATTGAAAGTGTTCCATCGGACAGACATTGATCAACGATCCTCTAGTTTTAAAAAGGATTGGTTTGGTATGGACGATTGTAGTTACATCATTGTAAACGTACTGCATCGAATTCCAGAGGAAGAGTTAACGAATTACCAACATCTTGAACACAATGTCAACTTGGTGAAAGAGGAAACTTCTGAACGAATTGTAATGTGTAGATTAGTGACTCAACGATTTAAATTCGACACTGAAGTGAAACCATGTTTGTGCAAAGAGTACATTTCTTGTGTCAGACCAAAGAGGATTTAGTATGACCTATTCATGGATACTTTGCTAGAGAACATTCGTGCTTTGCCTGTGGAGTTGAGAGAACGCATTTACCGAGAGCTGGTGAAAATACAAGTGAAACGTAAAGAACAACTGCATCCGTTACGTCACCAGATCTTTAACCACTGGTACCTGAATGGTATAAGAGAACTGATTCGTCAGAAATTGTTTCAGTGGTCAGACCTTGTTCAATACTTCCAGGCCCCCGATGATTCACGTGTTGATCATTTTGGTTACTTCGAGATTCACCTAGAGCAACCCATTGAGGAAGACGAGGTAAAGGATTACCAACATTTGTTACGTGGAATCTACTTAGCGGAAGAGGAAACTTCTAATCGAACTCTGACGTTTCGGTTACAGTATGCAAGATTTACATTCCCAACTGGAGAACGAAGATCTCTGGCTAGAAAGTACGTGTATTCTTTTCGAAACAAAGAGACTATAAAAACAGGCTGCTATGCCACGACTTATGTCGTATGTAATCCAACAGATTCCGTGGAAGGAACTCAATGACCATATTCAAACTGTGGATCATTACCATCGATTATTACAAGAACTGTATCCATTCAATTTGGGACGACAAGTGGTGTGTGTCTTAGTGACTTGTTTTCTGGGATTTCGTTTACCAGCCGATTCTTTGTGGACTCTTTACGATCAGTACTTACCACCTCAATGGCCTTAAATGGTCACGAAAAACTCCTTTTGCTCAAAGCCTTGCGTTTTCATCTGGATACTTCTCGACCTCAACAGGAAAAAAAGATTCGTCAACTTTTAGCTACCCAAGACGTGTATGACGATGTGTGTGTAGCTTGTGACTTACATCCCCATTGGACAGATGTCCGTGCCTGGAAAGAATGGGGTTTTGAGGCTTGGACCCAAGAAGTGGCCCAGTATGCACGAGAGTTGTTCAAGGAAAAAAGTTACTTTTCAACCCGTGCCAGAAGAACCCGTCACCCAGGACAGGACTGTCGTGGACAGGCCTGAAAGACCCTTTCGGGAGGACACTTGTGTGACCTTACCCCCTACTATAGAACTGGTTAGAACATTACCCAAAACATGTTGTACAGACACTTGTGTTTACTCCACGTTCATAGTTATCATGTGCATTTTATCCTTGTACTTAAGCCTTTGGCTTTTATGTATTTTTGTCTTTCGTATTCATGTTTGAAAAAAAACATTCAATAAACGTGTTCTGAAAAAGTATATAAACTCTTGTCTTGTTTGTTTTTCGTGTCACAAGTGACATTTCTCACACCATGGCTACCTCTGCTGTCTCTGCTCCCTCTTCCTCTACTGTCAAAGTCATCGACGAACACTTAGATCGTGCCAGTTGGGAGGCTTTGTATCTTCGCCATCCCTTTAACATGCTCATTGCTGGACCTAGCGGTTCAGGCAAAACCGAATTCGTCAAACGTTTGATCGAACATAAACATCATTTGATCGATCGGCCCCCTCAACGAATCGTGTGGTGTTACAAAGAGTGGCAATCGGCGTACAGCCTCTTGCGAGAAAGTCAAGACGATTCCATCGTGTTTGTGGAAGGCATTCCTAAAGAAGACGATGGCATCGTCTCTGACTCCCGTCTAACCCATTTGGTCATTTTCGACGACATGTTAGGAGAAGACGAAGAAGAAATTAAATTGTGGTTCACGCGCAAAGGGCATCACCGTAATGCCAGTGTCATTTACATCACCCAAAATTTGTTTCAACAAAGTAAAGCCCATCGCACCATCAGTCTCAATGCGCATTACGTGGTCTTGTTTAAAAGCCCTCGAGATAAATCGCAAGTGCAAGTCTTAGCCAGACAGTTAGGAACGCCTTGGCTGACTCAGGCGTACGACGATGCCACTCAAATGCCACACGCCTATTTACTCGTCGATTTGAAACCTACAACTCCCGAGGATTTGCGATTTCGTACCCACTTGTTTCACCACTGGTGCCAAGACGGAGGGCCTGTCCTGTACACGTCTCCGTCCTCGACTTCATTTCACTCCCCATAGAAAAAATCTATAAAAACCTCAGACCCTTTTTCGTCTGTCTCACACAGTGTGAACATGACGTCCCTTCAGTCGCATCTTCCCGTCAAATTGATTCGTGCCTTGTATGGCATCAGTCGAGAAAAAGATCCACAAACACGAGCTCGTGTCTTAGAAGCTAGTCTCAAAGAAGTCTTACGATGGTTCACGGTGACGGCACGTCAATTACTCCAAGGAATCATTCAGATTCCTCATCAAACCAAACGCTTTTTCGATCGAAACAAAGTCGCTTTGGTCCAACTGGCCGATCCCCGCATCGACACTCAAACCAAAAAACAAATCATTTTGAAACCTGGAGGGAGCGGTACTCTAGGAGGGGTCATCATTCGCTCACTCTTAAGATGGGATCCTAATGCCCCCAAAGTTATCCCCAAGACAAAAGTTCAACGAAGCCCCAAGAAGAAAAAGAAAAAGACCAGGTCCCCAAGAAGAATAACTTCTCCAGTGGCAGGACCCTCCTCTTACCAGACACCACCCCGGAAAAAGAAAAGAAGCCCCCAGAAAAAGAAACAGAGAAAAAGTCCTCAGAAAAAGAAAAGTCCACAGAAGAAAACTAGTCGCAAGAGAGGCACTTCGGCCAGGACGCAACCTTACACTCGCAAACCACGACCTGCCACAGCGGTGACTGCGTCTCCGGCAGCCTCACGTTTGTCCACTTCTCCGTTGATGTCACCAGGAACTGAAGAGTACTTGGAGACGTTGATCACACCAAGAACTTCTCCGTTGATGACCCCCAAAAGAACTTCCCCAGTGGCAGGACCCTCCAATTTAGCGGCAGTGTCTGCTGCTCACAAAGTACCTTCTCCCAAAATCAAAGTCCATGAAAGATCGGGCATGTTACAAAGTTTACTGGATTTGTCCAAGCAAGAACTGGCTCGATTTAGTCCGTTGCGTACCCCTGCACGACGTGTCATGCCTGTCCTCAAACTGATACGACGTAAAGACAATCAGTGGCGACGCGTTCCAGTATAAAAAGACCTGTGACCAAGTCGGGGTATCAGTGAACTTGTAAAAGATGTCACCTCCAAGAAGCCACAAAAGAAAGAGACAAAGGCAGACGCGTCATCCGACAAAGCGCTTAGCCAAGCATCGACGTTACCCTAAAAAAAGACACAGTCGTTCCAAGAAAAAGAGGCGTCAACAAAGGGGAGGATTCCTTGGCGATTTTGGGAAAAACATTGTCACCTTTATGACAAAGCGATAGTCCCAGAAAAAAAAAAGATAAAAGGGTGTGTGTTAAGTCATCGACGTTAGTGTCTGTTTGGTAAATGTCCCGGAACCCACAAGCAAAGATGTCACCCTCCAGAAAACCCCAAGGAAAGAAAAGAAAAGGACTACCACCACGTTTAGCCAAACATGGGGACATGTTATCTGTCCTGTCCAAAGCTTCTCCACCCCTACGAAAAAAACTCATTCAAACGGCCTCCAAAGAGGTCATCGATACCGTGTGCTAATGTTGTTTGAACGTTTTGAAAGGCACGATCCCTTTGTCCAAACACCAGAAACAATGCTTAGGCAAACATCGTCACGTTCTTCGGAAAATGGTTCAAAAGAAAATTCCCATTCGTCCAAAAAAGAAGATGTTGGTCCAACGTGGAGGCATTTTACCTCTCTTGTTAGGCCCCATACTGAAAGGAGTCTTGGGAACCATGTTGGGAGGACTGGTGGGAGCAAGATAAAAAGGCCCTCGGAAGTCCCAAGATCTCAGAATCGACCCCTGACAACCCCATGGAAGGACGAAAACTAGCTTTAGTGCCTTACAAACGATGAATGGAATACCATCGGTGGCAAGAACAACGCACCCCGCATTTACCTCCCAATCCCAATTTGAGCGAAATGTCCCAGTTACAACACGAATTGCAGTCCTTGATGGATCGCCAAGATTTGTCCGAAACAGAAAAATCGCAAAAGTACGGTCAACTCTTGCAACGACTGCAACTCTTTCACCAGAAAGCTTTAGACGAAACAGCTTTACCCACTCTGAAAGATTTTAAGACCTTGATGAAAAGTCCAGCACCATCATCATCATTACCACCACCACCACCAATACCATCCCCAACGGTCACCAGAGATGCTACCCCACAAAGACCTGAGGAAGAAGAGATGCGCGAAGTGTTTCAAACACCGTCAGCAGCTCCCATTTCGAGTAAGATTGCAGCATCCTTGTTGACCCCGTCCCCCACACCCCAACGAGAAGAAATGAAAGCTTGGGTTAAAAAGATGATGTCCACACCTCCTTCGACAGAAGTGAAAAAGAAAGAAGGGAAACCAGAAGTGAAAAAAGAAAAGAAAACCAAAGCCATTCCATTGCCACCTCCACCACCACCACCACCACTACCTTCGACTTCTACTCCCGTAGCCCATCGGACACGTAAATCCGTTTCCAAACCACCCTTTCGACCCACCCAAAGTAGCATCACCGAAGAGTGGGTGACTTATTAACACACCAACCAACACAAAATAAAAAATGGAAAAAGTCTTAGCCATCATTTACTACGATCCCTCGCATCCTGCAGGTTACGCAGGAGTTCAAAAATTGTATCGTGCTGCCAAAACGCGACTGAAAAGTCTCCGTTTACCTCAAGTGCAACGATGGTTACAAGAACAAGCTACCTACACTTTACACAAACCCATTCGACGCAAGTTTGCCAGAAGTCGCACCCGAGTGGAAGGCATCGATCATCAATGGCAAGCCGATTTAGCCGATGTCTCTCATTTGGCCAGCTACAATCGTGGTTACAAATATTTGTTTTGTGTCATCGACGTCTTTTCCAAATTTGCCTGGGTCGTGCCCTTGACTTCCAAATCGAGCAGCGAGTTAGTGCGAGCCCTGCAACGGGTGTTGAAACAAAGCGGTCGTCGCCCTCTTCGATGGCAAACGGACAAAGGCACCGAATTTCTGAACCAAGCTTTCCAAAAAGAATTAAAGAAACGTGACATTCATTTTTTTACCACCGAGAATCCCGAAACCAAAGCCAGCATCGTGGAACGTTTTCAACGCACTTTGAAAGAACGCATGTGGAAATATTTTACGCATCACCACACTCTGAAGTACATCGACATCTTACCGCACCTGGTGCAAGCGTACAACCAATCTTACCATCGAAGCATCGGACGTGCCCCGCAAGACGTGACTCCCGACAACGAATTGCTGGTGTTCGAGCGCCTGTTCGGTACGTCCCCGACGAGGGCTGTCCCCAAGAAAAGTGGAGAGTTGACCGTAGGAGATTGGGTGCGCATTGGCAAAACCAAACGCACTTTCGACAAAGGTTACTTACCTAACTGGACGACCGAATTGTTTCGCGTCACTGGACGAGTGCATGGCCGTCATCCTACCGTCTATAAATTGGAAGACATGAACGGAGAAGTACTCAAAGGAACGTTTTATTTGCCCGAGTTACAACGTGTCACCAAAAAAGAAGACGACGTGTACGACATCGAAAGCATTCTCGAACGCAGAACCCGTAAAGTGGGCAAACGACGTGTCAAAGAAGTCAAAGTACGTTGGAAAGGATATCCACCCAGTTTCGATTCTTGGATCGACGCTTCGCAAGTCATCGACTATAAAAAGAGTGACCATCATGCCCTTTCACACATCAGACGCAGCTACGTCGACCACTCCTTCTTCACCCAGTTCTTCTGTGCAAGATTTACAAAAACAACCCTTGTGGGTGTGGTGTGGAGAACGTGTGCCTAAAACGCAAATCGTCTTTTTCTGCCAAATCTTCGTGGTGTATTGTGTCATCGGGGCAGCCATCGCCAATTTGAGTTTGCAACAAGGAGACAAACAATTGTGGACCATTTTATTGAGCAGTTGCATCGGTTACCTGCTTCCCAATCCCTCCCTGAAATTCTCCTCGAACGGGAACGTTGTGTCCAGTGCCAGTGCCAGTCACCACTCCAACAACAACCACAACCAGAACCCCATTTTGGGCGGAGACACGCCTCTGACGTCCACTAACCCCTCGGACAGCCACAGAACTCTGGAATTATGAGTCACGAAAACCAATTTTACTTAACCTTACCCAGTGACAGTTCCATGGAGGTGTTTCCCAACAACACGTTGTGCTGTTACACGGCTAAATTACCTCAAGCCATCCCCTTAGATCACGAAGCCCATTGGGAAGTGGCTTTAGTAGAAATGATTCACCCGACCCAAGTCCTCAATGTCGTTGCCGATCAAAATAAATTTGTGGTGGAAGTTTATGACGATACATTGCAAAAGTGGATGAATGACAATAGCAAATATCCCCATAAAACAAAAAACAAAGTCAATCCAAATTGGACCGACTATCAGTTGTCCATTCCCTCAGGCTATTATTTTAGTGGTCAACATTTGGTCAACACCATAGTCACCAAGTTTAATGGCGTGTTTGGGGAAGCTTTTAAGAATGTCAAGAATGCCAAACCTGTCACCATGGAATACCACAAAACAGCTCGTCGCTTCCTGATGAAATTTCCTGAGGGGGAAAAAATCATGGGTTTCAATTTTATTGATGATGAATTGTTTGACATGTTGGGTGGTGACGTGAAGATGAAGAAGAAAACAGAACAAACACTAAAAGAAAAAGCCATCATTCACGACAACGATACTTTTGTCAAGTATTTTCGTACCCCGGTAGAACTGAACCAAGGACTGAATTTGATGTTTGTGTATTCCGATGTGGTGGAATACAACGTGGTGGGACACACCTCCGTACCGTTACTGCGTGTCATTCCTTTCAAAGTAGATTCTGCCACGAACGCTGACGAGGAAGGTGGAAACACTTACCACGTCCACCGCGAATTTGTCCATCCTCACTATTTGCCGGTCAGCAAGTCATATTTGGACACGGTCAACATTACTATAAAAGGAGATTTGGGACAAAATATTCCATTCACCAAAGGAAAAGTCACAGTGAAACTCCATTTTCGAAAACGGTTCTCTCACGACTCGTAAGTAAGTCATGTATCCAGTGTACCGAGGGGTTGCTCGACAGCAAGGACACGGTTTAGGAGACATGTTAAAATCGGCCTTTCGTTCGGTGGCTCCGGTGTTGAAACCGATGGTGACACGCGGATTGCACGCCTTGAAAGATGCGGCACTGACGCAAGGCAAAGAATTTCTCCAAAATGTCATCATCGACAAACAAAACCCTAAAGAAGCCTTCATGAGGGCAGGCAAAAATGTCTTGCTGCAAACGGGTAAAGACATTTTGGGCCGACGAGACACACGTATAAATGCCCTGCACGCTACCGAATCAGGCATTCAGCAAGGACAAGGCAGAAAGAGACGACGAAGAAAACACCCTTTCACCAGACTTCAAGCTAGAAAGGCCAAGAAAAGAAAAACCGTTCGAGACTTAGACGTTTTCGATTATTGAGAAAGAGGAAAAAAAATGATGCACCGAGAGTCTTGCGCTTGTTCCAAGACGGAACTGGATCTGTTTGCCATGCCCCCCACGATGATGACCATGCAAGAATCCCAGTGGGTGGAATTTCATCCCGTCTCCTCTTTGACGGATTCCGCTCCCATCGAGTTTGAAATCAAAGGACAGCCCGAAGATTACATCGATCTGAATAGCAGTTACCTGTACTTGAAAGTCAAAGTAACCGAAGCGAACAACGGTGCCATAGACAATGATGATGTAGTAGCTCCCGTCAACAATTTCATGCATTCCTTGTTTAGCGAAGTGGACTTGTACTTGAATAACAAACTGGTCAGCAGCAGCATGGATACTTACCCTTACCGAGCCTACCTGGAGAATCTCTTGACGTACGGAAAAGAAGCCAAGAACACTCATCTGGATGCTTGCGTGGTATGGAAACCTGACAAAGCGACTAAGTTCAATGGCCTTACACTTGCCGGGGATACTTCAAATCCAACGGGATTTGTAGAACGACGAGCGAAAACTCATCTAAGTCGTAGTTTAGAACTGATGGATCGCTTGCATTTGGACATGTGGTTACAAGAAAAGTATTTGCTGAACGGGGTGGATGTCCGCCTGAGACTGAATCGTAGCAGTGCCGCTTTCCATTTGATGACTGGTACTGCTGATGCCACTTACAAAACCATCATCGAAGAAGCCAGACTTTACGTGCGTCGTGTGGAAGTGTTACCTAAAGTAGGTAACGACATCAGTCAGACATTGAGCAGAACAACCGCCAAGTATCCCATACGACGCGTAGAAGTGAAAACGTTCACCATTGCCTCTGGACTCCGATCCAAGATCGAAGATCATCTTTTCCAAGGACAGTTACCCAAACGTTTGATTGTTGGCATCGTCAAGAATTCAGCTTTCAATGGTGACTATAAAGAAAATCCTTTTGAGTTTCAACATTACAGAGTGTCCAAGATCGAAGTCAGTCGCGATGGCAAGACCTTGTGTACCCGACCTTTCGAACCTGTCTTTAATATCGCCGATAGGACTAAGTCGAATTACTTGAGATCGTACTTGTCCCTGTACGAAGCCACCGGACAGTTAGGAACCAACACCAGTCACGGCATTACGTACGAAGAATATGACGGAGGCTATGCTTTGTGGGCTTTTGATTTCACTCCTGACCAGGGCAGCGACGAGGGACATTTCCACCCTATAAAATCCGGCCAGATTCGTGTGGAACTTCAGTTTGCGGTTGGTCTACCAGACACGGTGAACGTCATCCTGTATGCAGAATTCGATAATACCATAGAAATCAACAGTTTGAGAGAAGTCATTCTAGATTACTAGAAGCCATGGAAGACTGTTATCCCTCTTTACAAAGTGGAGAAACTTTGGAGATGGAATGTGAGGAGACCGTGGAAGGAGAATCCCAAGACAAAGACGAAGAAGTTGTCATGATGAAGTCGAGATGGCCAGAACAAGAAGCCCATTTAGTCTCCTGTTTTGCCAAACACTTGGTCGACAAAATGACGGAATTGATCAAGAAAAATTGTTATGGATGTCAAAACGATCATCCCAGTCAAATTCAACACGATAAATGCCTGATGTTGAGTCAAGAAGAAAAATTGGACGAGTTTCTGGACGAAGCTTGGAGCCTCATCTCAAACAAAGACGTGTTGCACCAGTGGTATAAAGACTTGCGTGAACATTCTTGTCCACCATTAACCACTCAAGAGATCCATCGTATCGAAGCTCTCCTGAATCAGAGTGAGGAAACAGAACGAATAACCGTTTATTCGTCAGACATTTTCAAGCAAAAAGTCAGGATCGAATTGACGACTTATTATTACCTGTGAAGAAGAAGAAAACAAATCAATGGATACCTGGGAACTTTATTACCTTTTGAACCACAGTTCGTATACGGCTTCTTGGAATCCTGTCGTCTGTGCTAAAGATGAACTCCCTCATCGCAAACCTAAAGACCATCAAGCTTACGTGATCAACACGGACGACAGTCATCTCCCAGGAACCCACTGGGTAGCCGTCTACTTTCCTCAAGAAGGATGTGTGGAATATTTCGATTCGTACGGATTGCCCCCTTTGGAAGACGATATCATCGACTTTATGAGAAGAAATGCTCAAACCACCCGATTCAATAACGTGAAATTACAAGGCACAGATTCCTTGGTGTGTGGACAGTACTGTGTGTATTTTCTGCATCATCGCAGCCTGGGCTATTCCTTAGAACATTTAGTGACTCATTTTGATCCTCGTTCTTCTGCTAGAAACGATGTGAAAGTAGATCGATGGTTTTGCGACCATTATGCTTATCTTTTGTCTCAAGCTAGGAAACGTAGTGTCCATCAATGGCCAAATGATTTCCAACAGTGGAAATCACAATTTCATTCACAACGTTGTCAGCCCTGTTCAAAGTAGATTGTGCATTGAGAAAAAAATGTTAGTGATTTGAAAAAAATTGTTTGATGTTATAGTGTTGGATTATTGTTAAAAATGTTAGAGTTGTTGTTGGTTAGTGTTAAGTGATTTTTGAATAAAAAATGTTGTGTTTTGAAAAAAATGCCTTTGTGGTTTGTTTAGCTATAAGAATATTGGATTGATGCTCTTTCATTTCTTACTATCCCTCTCATGACACTCACTGAACGTTGCGACTCAAAAACCGTGTGGGGATGTTTTCCTTCACGTCCGCGCTTTGACTTTAAGAACCGGGGGTTGTTTCCAGTCTAACCATCCATTGTCGACTCATCCTCCTAAGAAGATGTGCTCCAAACTAGCTAAGCTCAACGAAGCCTACGTGAATTTGCATAGGGTCAGACACAGTCTGATACAGAAGCCAGAAGAAATAGAGAATGTGAGAATGTTAAAAATCACTGAAGACCTGATAGAAGAGCTCTTCAGAGAAGAAATGAACAGGGAAAAAGAAGAATGGACAGAGAAGTACAGACTTCAGAGACAGCAGCAACAGCAGCAACAACAGCAGCAGCAGCAACCTGAACCTGACAGAGGCTTTGTCGATTGCCGTATCGACACCAAAGAGTTCTTCTTCTCTTTCCGAAGAAGCAGACCTATCGCCAGAAAGTCTATCCTCAGAGGACATCGCATTCTTAGAAACTAAAAAAAGAATGCCATAGCAAACAAAAAAAACAGCCCTTTTCAGGGCTACCCCAATACTCTAGAAAAGAAATAACGATCGATTTGCCAATGTGTAGGTAGAGTAGTGTGAAAATAAACACTAACTCTTTTTTAAAAAATGTAAGGGTATGTGTTTGTGTGTTTGTAAGTGCTTAAGTAAGTTGGTGTGGATAGTAGATTAAAATCATGTTTTTTTGGTGTTTGAGGTGTATATTTGGAGTTAGATTGGATTGCTTTGAGTATGTGGATAGTCTATTGAAGTGATTTATAAAAAATTTTACAATAGTGATGGGTAGCATAAAAAAGTGAGTGAGTGTTTCTTTTAGGTCCGCGCGTTGCTGTTTTTTTTTTTTTGGGTCATGATCTAGGTAAGATCAATTTTATGTTATTAGGGGATGTTTTCCATCACGTCCGCGCTTTCACTATAAATTGAAACTCGCTGGGCAGTCTAGCTACCCTTGTTGATTGATCAACACAGCCAGAAGAATGAATAGCAGAATAGTGAAACTGTTAGAACTCCAGATGCACCTGGAATATGCCAGGCGCATAGTAAACGAACTATCAGCGGAGGCTATAGTAGAAGAAGCAAGAGTAAAGAAGGAAGAGGAGGAGAGAAGAGAGAGGGAAGAAGAGGAAAAGAAAAGAGAAGAAAGGATGTCGTTCAATATTCCCGAGACAGAGGATTGGGGTGTTGAAGCGAATCATCCTCCCTCTGCGCTCCCCAGAAGAAAGGTGAAAGAAGACTGGGGAAGAAGATGCGTGTGTGGCGCCAGGCCAGGAAGGTGCAACCATTAGATAGGTGCATCAGGAGTTCAAAAAACAGCCCTTTTCAGGGCTACCCAATACTCTAGAAAAGAAATAACGATCAATTTGCCAATGTGTGTAGGTAGAGTAGTGTGAATATAAACACTAACTCTTTATTAAAAAATGTGAGGGTATGTGTTTGTGTTTGTAAGAGCTCAGGTATGTTTGTGTGAATAGTAGATTATGGGTTTCTTAGCGTATGTGAAGAGTATAGTTGGGGTTATATTATATGAAATGAAAAAGTAGGGGGATGTTTTCCTTCACGTCCGCGCGTTGTTAGGTCATGATCTAGGTAAGATCCATTTTATGTTTTAGGGGATGTTTTCCATCACGTACGCGCTTTCAGTATAAAACTAACAGTGTTGGCCATTGGAACCCATTCTACGGAATAAGCAAACAAGAAGATGCCAGCAGCTTCAGCTTTATACAACGATCTTATGGGAAGTTGGTATTGGATGGTGGATGGATTGAGTGTAGTAGAAAGGGTTGAACAGGAATGGAGGTATGCAGTGACAAAAGACTTCGTCTCAAGACAAGTAACCAGCCTCCACTTATCCGTAAATATTGTAAAAGAAATGATAGAGGATGAGGAGAAGAGAATCAGAGGTTTAATTAACCCACCGTATGTCAAAGTGGGTAAGTTAAAAGAAGCGATAGATCATGTGACGAGTGCAAGGTTCTTTCTAGAAGACATTGTAGAATGGACAGATTGGTGTTTCGCGAAGTGGGGGTTAGAAAAACTTAAGAAAGCTGAAGAACTAATGAGGAATGTGCTGACCAAAGAGGTCAAGAAGATCAAAGAAAAGTGGTCCAATGAAAGAAAAGAAGAAGAAAATAGAAAAAAAAGGGATGAATTCGAAAAACTGAACACAAACTGGATGAAAATCCAAGAGAAGTTCCGGGCCATGGGCCACCCGGACTGGCTGCCGGAAACAGAAAAGAAAAAGAAGAAAGGAATGATGGACAAAATAAGAGGATGGTGGAAGAAGTTAAGAAGATAAAAGAAGAAGAAAAACCCAAAGGCCCTTTTCAGGGCCAGCCATATTTCTCGAAAAGAGATAGTCTTTCCATTGCCTACCCCTTTTTAAAAAATTTTTTTAAAAAAAGAAAAAAAATCCCATGTTCAATTCCCATTGTCCCTAAACAAGCCCAAACTCTATTCCCCATGTTAAATTCCCCTTGTACGTAGAGTGACCCACGATTTATCGCCATGTTAATTCCCCTTGTACGTAGAGTGACCCACGATTTATCGCCATGTTAATTCCCCTTGTACGTAATCTGACCCACGATTTTTCACCATGTTAAATTTCCATTGTACGTAATCTAACCCAGGGGGGGGGTCTGTAATGCTAATTCCCATTGTACGTAAAGTGCCCCCCTTCACTACTCAAATAGGTGTCATTTTTGTTTCATGTTTTTAGAAGTTGATCACATATACCTTTAAATAGTGATTTTTTTCTTTCAGTTTATTTCGCTTTATAGTCGATCAACGTTCCTTTGCATGATCATTATATAACCGACGCAGGAAACTCAAGTACATAGACAATTTAGACGAGGCCAACCAAGCGGTGTGATCGAGTTGAATGTCGCGCACTATTATGTAACAATGAAAGCGCCGTTTATTTACTGTTGTTGTCAGTGGAATGAAATATCTTCAAGCTAATAATGTATTCTTCCAGGAGTTTTCATGCAGTATTTTAGAGAAATTGATGAAGAAAAGCTATTTGTTGTATGATGAGTTAACGATGGTCGTCTCAAATTATTCCTGATCGAAATTTACTCTGCGTCTGTCTGTATGTCTCTAAATTTCGTAAAACACAATTATTAAAGGATGCTAATAATCGGATAGATTTGAAATGAAGATCGAACAAAGTGAATAAATACTTTAAAAATTAAGAAGGCTGTCTTGTATAGGACAAACCTTATCCTCCTTTATTTTAAATCAACAAAACAAAAAAAGTCTCCACTATAAAATTTGTTAGATCAGCAGTTTATGTTAACATTACGGTTGTTCAATACGTATTCCTTATTACTTATTATTGAATTGAAACCATTGTTTGTAAAGCATTCTTATGAAAATAAATCGATCACTTCTGACAGATAATGGTTAGCGTAGCACTCGAGTTCGTAAGGATTTTTTATTTTTTTTAAAAAAAAATTAATTTCCAATTTTCCTTCTGGATTAGAGGAGAACGAACTAATTAACATAACTATTTTTTTTTGTTTATTGGTCTCTACAAACAAATATATGGTGACTGACAATATATCTAAGCAAAGTGTGAAAATTTCGTGATCAATGAACCAAAAATGTAAGTTATAAAGATCTGAAAATGTTCACGCTGAGGTGAAGCATTCGCTGCACAAATGTCAGACCACAACAATATACCTGTAAAAATGCAGTTAGGTAAACATTTACACTTACCATTGGGATCATGCTGGGCAGCAGTTAATTGGAAATTGTGTAATGACATGAATTATCGACTCACATATGCACGCTCACTATGTAGATTACTACTTGGTTCTTGTTTTTCTTATGTATGCGAAACTAGCACAACACTTTGTTTGTTACCGTGCCACACACACACACACACACACACACACACAGAGGCCAGCTCTAATCTGCTGCCTCTGTGTCCAGAAGCGGTTTTAGGGACTTGCGTGTCCGGTACCAAATGTGGACACTATGTCCCCAAAATCTAATTTATATATCACTGAAGGATTTCTGAAAAACGTTCACATAAAAATAAGGGGTTATTTCCAAAATCAAATTTATTTGAAAATAATCTGCTTTAATTATAATCTGTTTTAAATAAACTCCAAAATTTTCAAGCCCCCTAGCTTGAGGGCCAGGTACGATTGCACCTTTCGCACATCGCTATTGTTGGGAAAGGCATTTAGTTTCCCATTTCCTCGACATGCGAAGTGCCTTTTCCAAGGACACATGGAATACATTCAAACAACTGTTGAAAATAGCGAGGAAAAAAAAAATCCAACCACTAACCATCATATTTCTTTCTACTTTAAGCTCGTCACTTATGTTGGTTTTGGTGATGATGATGACGACTTCGACGATGATGATGGTGTTGATATAAAGGAGAAGAAGAATTATGATATAATGAATATAATGTATAATGATAATGTCGATATTGATGATGACGACAGCGATGGTGATGAAGAGGAGGAGGAGGATATTGATAATGATGAAATGGAGGAGGATGATAATGATGAAGTGGGGAGGAGAGTGATGATGATGGATTGTATTTCCTTTACACCCTCTAACGCTATTTATGGATAATACCACTTGATCTAAATACACGGAAGATCGAACAATCTCAGTTGGTTCTACTAATTGCTCTTGTATTGCAGAACTCACCTATTTCACTGAATAGTGTCTATTTGCTGGTTTTTGGTAATACTGCCTAACAACAAAAGGGAAAACAAAGAAGAAATGAATGCTTCGGCAGTTCTATTTATTCCAGTCGGTGAACATCAACGGCCTCGTTTTGAAATCATGTCACGATCTAGACTTGTCGAGAGTAGGCTTTCAGCATGACCAGTGATATGTTTAATTATCAGAGACAGTTAGGTATAAACATTGTTAGCGTTAATTTAAGAACACATATCATAGCGTAACAACACGAAACTGAACAATTATTAAGTAAATATGAAAGTCTTAATTAGATTTAAAAATGATGGAATATGCGTGAATGAATATAACAGGGAAAGAGCAGACTGTGAAATCTTTAAATACGTAAAACCTATTAGAGTGGATATTATACTTTTCACGTGACGTTTAACATAGAGGTTATGGGAAGTGCCGCAACCCACCAAAGTTTCGTGGACGCAAGCAGAACAGCAACACAGACTCTTGCAATATTTGACGTTGCGCGCCCTGAAGGCGGGAAGATGTCATGGTTTACTGGCGTTACCTTTCTTCCTGGACATTCCGTATTTCTGGCAGATTATAACAATAAACGATGCTGTCTCCTGGATCCTTCATACAAAATCATTGCGGAGTTTTACTTGCCCGTGTCCCCGTGGGATGTATGTTACCTTGGAAACAAAACAGTCGCTGTTTCGTTACCAAAGTTATCAAAGATTGTGTTTTTGTATGTGGATGAAGCAATCAAACACACGAAGACCGTCAAAACAAGATATAATTGCTTTGGAGTAGATTTTCTTTCTCACGACCTCATCGTTTTGACATGCTACAATAGGAAAAAGAGTAAGTTTTTGTGGATGATAATTTCAAAAGAAGGACATGAACAGTTTTATCAAGTCATCGGAAAACGGGAGAAACAATTGGACTGGGTGAATAGTAATGTAACACTTAACAATGCCAGAACACATATCTATATTTCTTGTCCCGGCCTGAATTCTGTATATTGTTTTGGCCTGGATGGAAAAGAGATATTTCAATATAAAGATGAAAACTTTGCCTGTCCACAAGGGCTGGCAGTGGACAAAAACGATGATTTGTATGTTTTAGGTGGTTTACCCCGCCACATAGCTGTCCTATCTCCAACTGGAACCTTACGGAGCAGGATCAATGCACGAATTTCCAATAGTTCGCAGGCAATTTGCTTCAACATAGATAGAGATAAACTTCTAGTAACTGGCGCCATGGATCCTGAGAGATGCTCTGTGTTACACACTGCTTACTAGACTAGAGAGGACATTGTTTTGTTACCGTCTGTGTTATATACTGGTATCTGATGGAACACACTATAACTATCTGTCATTATATCCTTAATCCTGAAATATAGTTTGTGATAATCCATGATGAGTGTTCAGTGATATTATTTATAATGCAACCCAGATGTTTATATCGGTGTTAGGCCCTAATGTTTATTTATGATAGACTCCATAATGGAAGTCACCTTTTTTGCAGATGATTGTATACATACTGAATTGTCACTTCGAAAATGTGGTATAATTGTATGTCACGAGGGCTTGTGTTGTCTTGCGTCCTGTGTTGTCTTGCGTACAAATGCCTTACGTATTTCGATGGATGTCTATTTTTTGTTGCATCATTTGTCGCTACAGGTGCTTTACGTGTGTTGCATGCAAATATAGTATGTGATGAATATAATAAACTTCTGCATTCTTCCAGAATATTACTAGGTTCCTATGTCTTTATCAATTAGAACTCTGCCAGTTTCTTTGACACAAAAAGCCACATCCTGAAAATGGTTTTAACACTTTTTAGTATTCCCTAAGTTCAGTAAGTATAGTAGTTTCCGCTCTTGTTTAGTAATTTATATACTGTAGTAAATAGTTTTGAACCAGTCTTGTCTTTTTTCGGTCAATTTAATTCGTCCCCTCATTCTACTAAACGTTGTGGCTTATCTCAGTGTAAGTAAAGTACTCGAATGGGATCATATCACTATAGTAAATTTTGTGGCTTATCTCGGTGTAAGTAAAGTACTTTGACTGGATCATATCATTCAACTAAATTGTGTGGCTTATCTCAGTGTGAGTAAAGTACTTGGATGGGATCATCTCATTCTACTAAATTGTATGGCTTATCTCATTGTAAGTAAAGCACTCGGATGGGATCGTATTATTCTACTAAACTGTATGGCTTATCTCAGTGTAAGTAAAATACTCAGATGGGATTGTATTATTCTACTAAATTGTATGACTTATCTCATTGTAAGTAAAGTACTTGGATGGGATCGTATTATTCTACTAAATTTTTGTGGCTTATCTCAATGTAAACAAAGTAATCGGATGGGATCATCTCATTCTACTAAATGTTGTAGCTTATCTCAATGTAAATAAAGTAATCGGATGGGATCATCTCATTCTACTAAATGTTGTGGCTTATCTCAATGTAAATAAAGTAATCGGATGGGATCATCTCATTCTACTAAATGTTGTGGCTAATCTCAGTGTAGGTAAGTTCTCGGATGGGATCATCTCATTCTACTAAATTGTGTGGCTTATCTCAGTTTTAGTAAAGTACTCGGATGGGATAATATCATTCTAATACATTTTTTGGCTTATCTCAGTGTAAGTAAAGTACTCGGATGGGATCATATCATTCTACTAAATTTTGTGGCTTATCTCAGTGTAAGTAAAGTACTCGGATGGGATCATATCATTCTACTAAATTTTGTGGCTTATCTCAGGGTGAGTAAAGTACTCGGATAGGATGATCTCATTCTCTCGCATGAAAATTTTGTATTGGCCAAAAAAAAAAACAAGGTAAAGAATATATTAAGAATTACTGTGGTATATAATGTAAAAAGTCAGATTGATGCTAATAATATTTTGAGGGAGTTTATTGCGGTCTCTAGAAATGGTATTCATCTAAAGAATGACTGGGTTATAACGTCTCTGGTAGAGAAACCGAAATCGCTGTGTTTTTTGAATGCATCTTATCGATTTATGAAGTAAGTTTTCAGAGAAATATTCTGAAAACATTGATACATTGGTTAACTTGGGAGTGACCTTAGAAAAAAAATGGAATACATTAGGACAGGATTAATAAGGAAACAACAGAAAAAGCATTTATATAATTTTGTGCAAGAAAATCTAGAATCTCTGACTAAATCGCCCACTGCATTTGAAGCGTCCGAAACGTTTGATGCTTTTAACGATTGTTTTAGATGTAATTGTGAAGAAAAGCCAATTAAACAGATGTTTTTCTTGGGTTGTTATACAGGAACTAAATCTGAACAGTTTTACAAAATTATACCAAGAGGCAGAAGTGAGACAACACGAGCTCACGAGGAATTAATAATGGCTTTTGTCGAACTGAAATAACCAACAAGTACTGATGAAGTTTACAACATATTTGATATTGTTAGGTATGTATTACAGTCTGACAAAATTTATATTGGTATTGTACTCAGTGATGGAACATTTGAGGTTATTTACGTAGACTCCTTTCTTAAAGTATTTTATCTAGCGACGCAGAGGAATTTCGCAATGAGGTTCCTGAAATAAGCATATTTAATTATTTTACAAAGGTTGATTTACAAGACTTTGACGGACTCCACGGGTTGCACATGTTTTTTGTATAAAATACCAATTGAGGCTTATAACGTATACAACGCCGTCTACTGAAAGAATCAGTGGCATCCACTAACGCAATGTCTGGATTTTATGACGTTCTTATTAAGTCACGAGGAGCGAAAACCATGTCTGAGTTACATACTGTCAAGCAAATTTAGAATCATTGGATATGATGCCCCAAAATGTAGTATGCGAGTTGGTGCGTTACACAGTGATGTATCATTCGAGTTTATTTGGGCTGAAATGAATTTAAGACACACTCTCCATGATTATGGATTTATTTCTAAAGGATTATTCAGATAATGCGCTGGTTCATTTACAAAAACGCCGTGCAGTATTTCAGATCTTGATCAATGGCGATATATATATATATATATATATATATATATATATATATATATATATATATATATATATATATATAACACATATGCCAGTGTTACGTACTGGTTCAGGCGCTTGGCCATATCCTAAATGTGGTATTGTAGTCAAACCACGTAAGCAACTCTGCCTGCCACAAACAACTGTGATTCCACAGACACTGTGACTGCAAAGACAGTTATAAACATAAATGGCATAACAGTTAGGATCAAAGCAATTGCAATTTCTGATCCTAGTAAAATACAAAAACTAAAACAAATTATTGATGGATTTCTTAATTAGAGGTTTCCCCTCATGTAAGCATGCCTAGCGTGCTTCAGCTTAAGCAAATCGCACAACAGCATGACATAAAAATACCAAGTAACACGCGAAAAGCCGACATACTTAAATTATTGAAATCCGTACTTAACAACGAATCCATCTCCGGTCACTAATCCACCACCGTTTGCTGCAAGAACAAAAGCAACAGTACAACAACTAAAACAATTCGTACGTAAGCGTAATATAGAAATACCACGAAGCGCGGGAAGAGCTCAAATACTTGAGTTAGACGAGTTTGAACAAAACCGTCATCGTATTGAGGATGAAAAAACACCGTCGTCGTAGTATAGATGAAGAAAAATTATTGCGTCTGATATTGCTACTGAAGCTGCTGAGTACCTGAATTCAAATTTCACACGCGTAGTGGCGATCTACAAAATCACGTAACAATTACCCCAGCCACATACAAACCAGGCAAGGACTTTCTGAAACTATTAACAAATATGATTCCTGGAATCACATGGGTGTTACAAAACTTTGGCCACTCCGGAGTTACAGCAGACATTGTCCTTAATGCGCATGTAGTTTTGCCGCTGAGTCGCGACAAGTGGATTCACAGCGGTGCTTGTAAATCTTGATCCTTATCGACACCAGTAAAATTATATCCATGAAGGTGTTTTTCTCCTGGGTATTCAGCCCATGGTGTTCCTGGTAATTTTCCTAATGAAGTAGCGATATCAACACCGATTTTACTGGTAGAAATAAATTTATATTTACTTGTACCACATTTTACACATTTACCTGCAAGTACGCATCTTTTATTTTTTGTTATTATTGTTGTCAACATACTCGTAGGAGTATGTGGTCTACATCGAACACAGTATAGATTCATATTATTTATTATATTTCTACAGCATGGATGGCATTGATTTCTCAGCGACACGAAAACAATAGCCGGTAAAACATATATCAGCATTACCGAATTCCATCAGAATAATTATAATAGGTCCTTCCGGATCACGTAAAACACAATTATTACTTAATTTGATAATGAGATGGTTAAAGTGGAACAAGTTGTATTTAGTTGCACCAGTTGATGACCAGAGATGCTACAATGTACTTAAAGATTTTACTGCAAATGCAAAATTGTTAAATGAAGATGGTGACGACATTATTAATGTTATAACAGATTTGATGAAGCACCGTCTGTAGATGAACTAGACGGGTTTATTAATAATCTGGTATTATAGGATGATGTTATGCTAGAGAAGCAATCAAATCCAGCTAGAATATTTTCCAGAGGCAGACATAAAAATACAGATATAATTTATGTCACTCAGAGATATATACAAATACCAAAAGTAATTAGAGATAACTGTAATATTTTAGTTGTGTTTATAGGAGTTGATACACATACTCTGAGAAATATTCATCAGACTTGGTGCAGCGGAGATATGGATATATGGATATAATCAGATCTAGAAATTCCTTCTCAAAAGCACAAATTACCCCACACGGATTTATAACAAAAAATTTACATGATCCTCGATCGCTATATCGTATAGGCCTTGATAAAAGCTTTGGTTGATATAATACTGATCTAATTATAGCGGCAGGGGAGGTGCAACCTCATTGAGACGTCAGGCGGGTAAACGACAACGTATATACTTTTTAAAAAACACTAATGACAAAAATAAAGTAACAAAAAAAACTAACCCCCAAGAGCTTCTACTTAAGTCTTGTTCATAGCTTTTAGTTCACTAGAGCTATATATATATATATATATATATATATATATATATATATATATATATATATATATATATATATATATATGGTTGTGGGTATGTGTTATGTGTTAGCTCCTGCCATGCCATAAAAATGTGCATCGATGAATGCATATATGTACTTTGTAAAGTCTTGTGCATAAATGCGTCATTGTATGATAACATAAAATATATTTTTGTAATTTCTTTTGTTGTATTCTATAAGGCATGGCATATTTAATTATTTAATTCAAATAGTTGTTTGTATATATATATATATATATATATATATATATATATATATATATATATATATATATATATATATACATATATGTTAGAAGCTGTGCACCGACTTGGCTAAAGATCAATTGAGTAGGTGTTAAGCTCAGACACTGGTTTTCTAGTACCTTTCAATAGAGTCCGGGTACCCAGTTATTACTGTTCATGGTACATAACCAGTCTAAAATCTCTTCTCTTTATCATTGAAGTGCATTATCGTATTTTCACAGAATTTAAAGCGTTTAAAGAACTGCGAGGTAGAGCGAGCTGATAAAAAACGAAAGCAATTCAAAAATCGGAATCTTCGCTACCTTGTATAGAATATTTAGCAAATCATGGGAGTTCTTGTATCACGCTTCAGGGTAGGTTCCTTAGTATAATGGACACACATAAGAGGTATTTTCATTACATGACGATGTCCCTTCGTCACTTCCGACTTTAACGTGGAGACAGCTGAATAATAAGATTTCTGGCACTCCACTGTGTTCAGCGTTTACAAAATTGGTAGACGACAAATGTGATATTACTGAGCATATTAGTTTTCTGATCTTATGGATTTGATCCGAACCATAGACGTATATGCCTGTGGTTCGAAATAAAAGTGTACGTCATCGGTCAAGTCTTTCAGTGGTTTTTTGTTTGTTGTTGTATAAATTGTACGTTTGTTATTTTTATCTCAACAGCTTCTTAGAAAAACAACAACAACAAAAAACAACAACAAAGAACAAGCAACACCCATATATAAAAAAATAAGATAAAGACCGTTTTCAACCACACGTGATTAAAAGTTTAATGAATTGAAAACCTTTTAATCTTTACAATTTATGTTGATTCACCGTCACACATGACCCTGCATTACCGAAAATATCCTTCAAATGACCAGTTCGGAAGAAGAAGAAAAATTAACAATAAAAAACTGCTGAATATAATTTATGTTTGGTGTTCTGTGGATGAAAGTTGCTAAGTATAATATAGATGCTTTCAGATAAGGTCACTAGCAGATGATATTCTGCCCATTTTACCAGGATGATGAGCAATCTTGCAGTTTCTCCTATATGCAGCTATCAGATTTGACCATTTTGAACGAGGCACCCTGAAGCAAAATCAACTTATAAATTACAAATATAGAAACTAATAGAAAGCCTGATTTGCTTTCTCATTATGTATGTATTTTTTGTACCAGTACCTTGAGATTTAATAAATTTATTTCATCTTCCAAACACCATATAAACTTAATGGTAAATCTGCCAGCATACCAAAAATATGGCAGCTGATGATGTCATTCAGGAACTATCAATTGATTTCTCACCCATGCAACAGAGAAATCTAGCTGTTTTGCTAACCTTTTCATCTCTCAGTCTAGTCATCTCAGACCAGTTGTCTCAGTCAAGGTGTCCATGCGCTCAGAACTACTTTAAAAAAAAGAAACCTTTGTTGTCTCATGCTGTGCTTGACATAGTTGTTCTAAAATCAAACAACAAAAACAATAACAAATATATAACAAAAACATAGTAACTTAAGGTCAATCCATCTTTGAGATCACACCATACAAAAACATTTTGAAAGAGACAAAGACACGTGCACACAGGCCTAGCTCAGTACATTTTCAGGTCAGCATCATTAAATGTAGCTAAAGCTAACTAACTAGTTTTAAATACTTTGTGTGAAACAATTATGTACTGTTAGCTACATTTAATGATGCTGACCTGAAAATTGACTGTGCTACAGATAGGATAAAATTCTCAATGCTGTGTGAAATGAACTATTACGGGAAACACTGATCCATGCACATAGACTATAGACCTATACACTTCATAGCCTCCCAACTCTCTTAACAACTACAGAAAACATAGTAACAGAAAGAAATATGTTATGTCAAGCATGCTTTTTTCTGATTTTGTTAAGCATCTCCATTGTGCCCCAGTTGAATCAAAAATGTACCTACAATATTTAATGACAAATAATGCTCTTACCAGCCAGAAGGAATCATTTATCCGTCAACACATTAATCCATAAATAAATTTCACTGTACCACTTGCCATATTTCCAAGACAGAAAAATAAATTTTTGAAGAATCCATGAACTTGAAAGTTCAGCTCCTGGTTAACCGCTTTGGTCTGTATTTGGAGGGTCTTTCATACACGGGGGTAATTTTACAATCAATATTAATTACAACATGAGTATGTCACACACAGTTTCATCTCCAAAGGAGAGTTATATACGATAGTGACACAGATCTCTAATTACCCTTGAAAAATCGAGTGCAACATGTTACTCTTCATTACAGCTTGTACTAAGTATAAGTACAGTAGAGATGTGTACCTATTATCATTTCATAATTTACAATATAACTTTTCAAAATTGGAACTGATGAAAATGAAACATTTTCTTGCAATAAATATTAATTATTTATTGTTAATTTCATATAACATCCATGTATTAAATGTGGTAATACATCATTAATATGAGACGTTTTATGTTATTTTTCTTTGCTCGCGCATATAAACTGTGTACTTTGGATGCAACTGTCATACCACAGCCCTCATTAACATATTTTGTATTAATGAGCTGCATGTAAACATTTGGACTTGAACTATTTTACACTAGTGAAGAGTTATTTTTCTTTAAAGGAAAATGTTAGGTCAGAAAAATAATCTATGTTGGAGTTTGGACCAAGACAATGAAATCCCAGTCGTGGGGTTACATTTTTTGTCTCCCCACGAGGCTTGTCTCATGCGGAGACATAAAATGTAATCCCATGACTGGGATTTCCTTGTCTTGGTCCAAACCCTAACATAGATTCTATAATCAGACTTGGTCTATTGTATACGGTAGAATAGATCAAGATCAAATTGAGAGGGATAGAGTCAAGTTTTGAAAAGCAATTCACCTAGTGATTAGACATTGAAAGTTTATTGTATTTATTGTGCTATCCTACATACATAACATAAACCAAAAATTTTTTTAATTTAAAAGATAACTGAAGCAAATTTTACACACATTTTTTCTTTAAATTTAATATTTTTTCCCCAAAATATATGTTGGGTCAGCAGCAAAAACAACATTTTATTGGGTAACTAGAACCACATACTGTTTTTGGCATAATGCTATTACTGTACATTAAATCATAAAAATGCCTATTTTATTATGATATGTAAGAAATTGTATCTTTTTCTAAACAGAATTTGTTTTAATGATGTCAACATTGTACTGTTGTTGCAATTATTTTTGTGTAAAAATGGTATCTTACTTGAATGTTTGTATTTGTCAAGATATCTGAAAAAAGCATGGCACATTAATACAGATACTTTTTATGTTTATCAAATGCTGTAGTTTTAAAATTTGGAAAAAATGTTCATATTTTTTTGCATATAATAAAATTATTGAAATTGTTTGACATTTATTTTACTGCCTCAGATGTGGGAGGTCACAGGCTTGAACCCCAGATGAGTCAAACCAAAGACTTATAAAAAATGGTATTGACAGCTGCCTCGCTAGATGCTTAGCATGAAGAGGTTAGTATTAGCACTGGTCAGCCTGGTATCAGGACAATGTGACTGGTTGGGACATGATGCTGGATGTCTGCTTCATAATGCCCCAGTGCTAGACATCACTATACATTGCCATACTGCAGACATTGTTACAATATGACTGAAAAATTGTTAAAGCAATGTTAAAGATCCAAATCACACACACACAAACATTTATTTTAATTTTGTGCTAGTGAGACAAATGAATTTTGCTTGACACTAATTACAGTTTACTACTGAAACAAAATGTAAATTTTCCATATTGTAAATATTCTTTGATATTGAGCATGCTATTGTAAAATCAAATTTCTTTACATAATTTGATTGATGGTAACAATCAGGTTCAGCCACATCTAATTTATTTGTTGCAGCAAAATATTAAATTGACAGAGGTCTTGCTAGGATTCCTATTTTGGTAAAAATAGTAGTACCACCAGCAAAAGTTACATTCCCATCCCAGAAACATATTGGGATACCTTAAGTGCTAAATGTCCAGATGAGAAGAACCAGTGGTTTAATTTTCCACCACCGACACATAGCTCTTGTTTGTTCATCAGATTGAGACTGAATTTTGTCAGTCGAAGAAAGGTCTTATTCCAAACATTAAGATAGGCATTACACACTTTCTTACACTTTGCTACTGTTCCATCCGAACTGTCAGTTCTAACAACTTCAGCACTCTTGTCAGTCTCATCGCAATCTTCGTCAATTTGCCATTTAACCCCAAAAATACTTATTCAAATTTGCAAATAGCATTTTGTTTAAATCTCAACTTGTCTTGATTTCGATGTTACATGCACTACTTATTTGGCTATACTCGGAAACAAACACAATAATGAAAGCTAGAGTTGTTCATTTTGATGTACTCTTATAGTGGGTCTTTCTGCCTCTGAATTCAGTAATTGTAAATATCTGCACATTTTCCCACCCCTCAGCAGCTAGTCTAAGTCTTTGAACTTGCGGCCTAATTATTGCATCATGTTCTTTTGATGTACTTTTAAAATGACAACATGCACATCTGGGGGTCTTTTAACCACTGAATTCTCTCAAGGTAAATATCAGCACAGCTAAAATGATCACTTGATTAATACATTTTCCCATTCAGCAGTTGATTACGGAGATTAATGTATTGCCAAAATGAGTTACCTTGCACATTATTTTGGGTTGATCCTTTCTTTCAATAAGTGGAAAACTTGCTCTTGATTTTTTTGGCCGATCAATAAAATAATGAGTTTTTTTAAAAGGTGAATCATTTAATATAAATGCTAACATACTCATCCTAGAGCAAACAGATTTTTATTAAAGCTGTGTTTAGCAAATTGTTGGGAATCATAACATGTAATAATCACTTTGGCAGCAAATTGTTAGTCATCCTAACCCGTAATAATCAACTTTTTGCCTTTGGCAGCAGCTTTATCATTTATCATTTACAACTGAGGTACATAATGGTGCAGTTCACGTACATAATGGCGCAGTTTAGGTACGTAATAGCACAGTTTAGGTACATAATGGCACAATTCATGTACATAATGGCACACTTTAGGTACATTATGGCACAGTTCATGTACATAATGGCACAGTTTAAGTACATAATGGCACAATTCATGTACATAATGGCACAGTTCATGTACATAATGGCACAGTTTAAGTACATAATGGCACAGTTCATGTACATAATGGCACAATTTAGGTACATAATGGCACAATTCATGTACATAATGGCTGAAATCACAGGGAAGATGTGGAATTTCTGTAGGACCCTTGTTATAATATTAATGTAAATTTACAGATAATTTGTACCATTACTTCCACATTCTAATTAGTTCATCTTGAAGCTCAAGTCATCATTGCTGAAATTAGGCACTGCCATGGTAACGATAAGCAGTGTGAAATTAGGCACTACCATGGTAATGATAAACAGTGTGAAATTAGGCTCTGCCATGGTAACAATAAACAGTGTGAAATTAGGCACTGCCATGGTAATGATAAAGTGTGAAATTAGGCACTGCCATGGTAACGATAAGCAGTGTGAAATTAGGCACTGCCATGGTAACAATAAACAGTGTGAAATTAGGCACTGCCATGGTAACGATAAGCAGTGTGAAATTAGGCACTGCCATGGTAACAATAAACAGTGTGAAATTAGGCACTGCCATGGTAATGATAAACAGTGTGAAATTAGGCACTGCCATGATAACAATAAGCAGTGTGAAATTAGGCACTGCCATGGTAATGATAAACAGTGTTGCATCAAATTATTGTCAACTGTTCTTTGAAAAATAAATAATTTGGGGCAGTTTATTGTAATTTTACGAGTGAATGAATTTGATGGATTTAAGTGGTTTGATTTTTGTTGTTTATTTATGAGATACATGTAGTATTATTGTAGTTGAACATATTAACAGTAATAGTGATTTTACTGATGGTAGTTGAGCTTTATCCGGAATGCATCAATGGAGCCAGTAAAACATTTGGTACAGTAATATCATCATTAATGTCCCCTCATTTTCTAACACAAGATTGTTGTCTGTTTTGTCTGCAAAATGTTGTCATAAAACACTGAACATGTAGTTCCTCATGATATGTACATCACAGTTTTGATGCTAATATTTCTGCCAATATATCACATTTTTTAAACATGCATGTTTAATCAATCATAAACATTTGTTGGTGCATTATAAATAGTTTCATTTCTATAATCTTCTTTAGATATTAATGCATTTCTTTCTTTTTTTCAGAAAAAGAAGACAACAATAGAAGTTTTAGAGGAAATAGAAAAGGTAAGAGAAACCCAATGACATTCCATAGTATTTGAAGGAATTATATATACTTGCTTGTAAGTCAAGTTCAACTACAAACAGCACAGGCCCTGATGTGCCATTGCATAATGTATTAATGCAATGGCAGATCTGGGTATTTGCTGCTCGCTCCACTGACTACTCCTTACAAACTGCATAGACCTAGGTCTACTGCATTATGTGATGGTAGATCTGGGTCTGTGCAGTTTACCATAGAATGTATTGAGTAATGAATGATTGAAAAGGTGTCACATGACTTATGACTGAGAAAAAAAGAAGACTTGTCCCAGAACTTACTGCACAAAAAAGTGTACTTTATAAATTCATTTATGGTGTCCCAACAAATATGGTGTCCCATTGTATATGGGTATATGCAGTAGTAATTAATAGAGACACACTGATTAAAATCAGATCTCTGGTATCTAAAATGAAGATCTGTCAGTGACCGCTAAGGGGACCATCGAATTGGCCAATGGAAATGCTGTCTTCAAAAAATTGAAAGTGAACAAAATCGTTTGACACACATTGATGCTCTTCAGCCATACTTCTCAGTCTCTCAAATGGGACAGCCTAGGACTATCTGATTGTCTGATAAATTAGTGATTATGGTAATAACATTGGTAACCAGAACATGACTCTTAAGCCATCACTCTCAAATCTTCTTGTAGGACAGTGGAGATCTGATTTTAATCGGACTGTTAACACATTAACCCCTGGAGGTTTTTGCCATTTTTGCCTGAAAATCGAGTAGGAAACACATTTTGAAAGCTATTTCTGAATAGACTCGAAAACACCAAATCCCCAGTCATCTTTCAATAACATACTGCCTAGTTGTGTTAGAAACCTCATATTTTGTTGGCTATTAGACTCGCGCATGAGCAGAAGGGTAAAAGTTGGATTTTTTTTTTTTTTTTTTTTTTTTTGCTAAAACGGAGCCATTATTTTTGTATGGAGACCACTCTTTATTCCAAATGCCCATCTTATCCTACTTTTTGCAAAGGCTTATCTGTCTGCTTGCAGTTGATACCGGTTTGCCTTAGATGTGAGACCAAAAAGTCTAAAATCCGGACACAAAATGGGATTCCAACCACGGGTGAATTTTGCGTTAAAAAAAAGTCGGGTAAAAACAATGAGGTTTTTCTATCTGTATTTTGTAGTGCAACTAGATATTCCAGATTATTTGGTATCATTGTAGAGCTACATCTGTCTACCTTTCTATAATACCATCCACGTTAGTGTATCATGCACGACCATGACGCTACAGAGCTCGGCAGCAGGCTACTACCTCCAGCCCCGTAAAGTCATCGCTAGGGGTTAATGTGTTAATAGAAACTACACTCCATGTGTAGGTAGGTAGGTAGGTAGGTAGGTAGGTATGTATGTGTGAGTGTGTGTGTGTGTGTACGTGTGTGTGTCATTGTTTCAGTCCATGCAGTTGTTATCTTATGATAACATGGTTGCACCATGCAGCAAAACAAAATTGGGTATCTGATGATTTCTTTATTTAGTGTGGTAATCTCACCTGCCTCAGTGTGTGATAAACCTGTAAACCATTGTGGTGATCTTCCTTTGTAGTGTGGATACCTCTCTGGCCTTAGTCTATGATAAACCAGCAAGCCATTGCACTAGCCTCCTTTTTTAGCGTGGACACCTCTCTGGCCTCAGGCCCTAATAAACCAGCAAGCCATTGTGGCAATTTCCATTTTTAGTGTGAACACCTCTCTGGCCTCAGGCCCTAATAAACCAGCAAGCCATCGTGGCAATCTCCTTTTTTAATGTGAACACCTCTCTGACTTCAGGCCCTAATAAACCAGCAAGCCATCGTGGCAATCTCCTTTTTTAGTGTGGACACCTCTCTGGCCTCAGGCCCTAATAAACCAGTAAGCCATCGTGTCAATCTTCTTTTTTAGTGTGAACACCTCTCTGGCCTAAGGCCCTGATAAACCAGGAAGTCATTGTGGTGACCTCCTTTTTTAGTGTAGACACCTCTCTGGCCTTGGTCTCTGATACACCAGAAGGTCATTGTGGTGACTCCTTTTTTAGTGTGGACACCTCTCTGGCCTCAGTTACTGCTAAACCAGCAAGCCATTGCAATGGCCTCCTTTTATCAAAATGTTTAAAGGTTTTTAAATCTCTAGGTGTTGGTTGTTTTGAAAACAAAAAAAATATTATGATGTTGAAAAATTTATTTTAGGCATTTTTGATATGGGTTCTTCTGTCTGTTTTGGCCATACACACACTCCTACTCATTACTTCCCTGGCCATATACACAGTCCCTCTTATTACTTCCCTGGCCACATACATGGTCCTACTCATTACTCACCTGACCATACACACAGTCCTACTCATTACTCACCTGGCCATATACACAACCCTACTCATTACTTACATGGCCATGTACACAGTCCTACTCATTCCTTACCTGTCCATACACACAGTCCTACTCATTACTCACCTGATTATATACACAGTCCTACTCATTACTCACCTGGCCATATACACAGTCCTACTCATTACTCACCTGGCCATACACATAGCCCTACTCATTACTTACATGGCCATATACACAGTCCTACTCATTCCTTACCTGTCCATACACACAGTCCTACTCATTACTCACCTGATTATACACACAGTCCTACTCATTACTCACCTGATTATACACACAGTCCTACTCATTCCTTACCTGTCCATACACACAGTCCTACTCATTACCTACCTGGCCATATACACAGTCCTACTCATTACTTACATGGCCATGTACATAGTCCTACTCATTCCTTACCTGGCCATACACACAGTCCTACAAATTACTCACCTGGCCATACACACAGTCCTTCAAATTACTCACCTTGCCATACATACAGCCCTACTCATTACTTACATGGCCATGTACACAGTCCTACTCAGTCCTTACCTGGCCACACACAGTCCTACTCATTACCTACCTTGCCATATACACAGTCCTACTAATTGCTTACATGGCCATATACATAGTCCTACTCATTCCTTACCTGGCCATGCACACATTCCTACTCATTACCTACCTGGCCAAACACACAGTCCTACTCATTACTCACCTGGCCATACATACAGCCCTACTCATTACTTACATGGCCACACACACAGTCCTACTCATTACCTACCTGGCCATACACACAGTCCTACTCATTATCTACCTGGCCATATGCACAGTACTATTCGTTACTTACCTGGCCATAAATGCAATTCTATTCATTTTTCAACCACTCCGGTGGCCTAGTGGTTAGAGCGTCTGCCTCGGATGTGGGAGGCCGTGGGTTCGATCCCCAGCCAAGTCGTACCAAAGACTTTAAAAAATTGGTACTAACAGCTGCCTCGCTTGGAACTCAGCATTAAGAGGTTAGTGTTAGGACTGGTTGGCCTGGTGTCAGGATAATGTGACTGGGTGGGACATCATGCGTCATGTCTGTGGCATGATGCCTCAGTGCTAGACATCACTATAAACTGCTACATTGCAGACATCTTAGCGATATGACTGAAAAATTATTAAAGCTATGTTAAAAATCCAAATCACGTCACATCTACTCATTTTTCCCAATACGAGGAGAAATACAGCTGGCAGAACACATTATCTATTAGAATACAAACATATAGGCTCAGCAAACCCTCTTGCTGACAAGTGTTATCATGTAGGTTTTCATAATGGTCAGCTAGATTGCAATACATTCTCATTACTCTTGAAATATTTGATTTTACAATATATGACAATAAAATTTCAGCTTGTCATGTTCACCCTAATACCCACATTTTACAAGGAATATAAGTACATACATCAGCTTTCTATTCAGGACTGAGGTATATAACCATTAACTTGCAATAGTGACCATGTACTCTTATTTACACATGCTGCAATAGCTGGCCAGGGTAGACTTGAAATTGTAGAGTGGTGACCACTTTACAGCTGTATTATCAAGGCCTCCTTAAAATAAATTTTGCTTGTGGTCAATGAACATTTCATTTATCAAGGGCTTAAAGTCTGAAAGAACCACATGGTCACAGAGAACAGTGTACATTTGTCTTGGTCAAGATTCTAGGATTTAAAATACATTATTTCATGTAGTAGGAATGAAATCATTGCATGAAAATTAAATGGCCAGAATTTTAGCTGTGTTATGCAATAAATTAACTTCAACATATGGTTATATTTTAGGATATACAAGGACTTCAGAAGATACGAAGACAGAATCTCGATAGGCAGAAGCGATTCATAGGTGGACTGGTCATATACTCTATAGGACTCTACGTCATCGCTGCATTAGTCTTCTTCTTCTTATTCTTCCCTCAGAGATGGAAGGACAGACTTATTTATTCATCACCATTGCTCGTGTTCCCCTTTTTGTAAGTGTAGTGTTTATTTTTCACCAATGCTGATGTTCCCTCATTTGTAAGTTTTGTGGGTTTTTTTAATATTTGTCATGGTGTTTCCTCTCATGCAAGTTTAGTATTTATCATAAGAACTGTGAAGTTTAATTAATATGTGTTTGAGTTTCTTCAGTAAGCAAGAAATTGTTACGGATATTTGCAAACCCTGTTTGTTTCTATATGACCACCCTTTTTGGTCTGTAAGTTTTTCCATTTCTAGAATGAACACTGCTCTTGATAGAAATTTGTAATTTGTAAACTCACATAGAGAGTATTATATGTTAAATTCAGACGATATATATATATATATATATATACACACACACACACACGTTTGTCTTTGTTTTAGGGTCTGGATAACAAAGAAAGTTCTACATTGGTACTACATAAAAAGAATAATGGGAACTGGTAAGTTAGATTTCTTACAATTCCAGACATTTTGGATATTATGTATGCATATACACGTAAGTTATCACTCACAATTTAGTACACCCTAAATATTATAAAGATTTGTTAAATTCCATATATATAACTTATAAGACAAGAGGTTATGAATTAGCATGTTCTTAGCAAGTTTTAAGCCCTGTTTTACAAAATATCCATGACACTGAGAGTGGTAACCTACAAAATGGACTAGCCTATCACAGTATTCAGCTGGTCATGTGTTTGTAGGTTACTGCATTTCTGTGGGAAAATATGTGTTAGTTTTTTGGATCAAAATACCGCATGACCTTGGGAGTGCAGTATATCCATCAAACAAAATGAGTTCATATTTTCCAATATAAATGCGGTAACCTTTTTATTTTATGCTCATTTTCTTATTCTACCTTAGGCTTAATTGTATTAACAAAAATACACTACTTTTTTTTTTAAAGTAACTGAATGCATGCTGTATTTTAAACTAAATACACTAGCACCGATTCATTGTATGCTTCAGTTAATTGGGTAGCTTTTCATTAAGGTCAGTTTCTCTGATATTATCAATCACTAAGTCCTGTTAATTAGTGTGTATTAATGAGTACAACATAATCTTACCAAATGTAGGTCACTCTGACCCACATTTTACTCTTAAGTGTCTGATTTTTGTCAGATGTTTCACAGATAAGCTTGCAACTTTATGAAGGCATCATAGCATGTACAATTCATCTATACAGAAATGAAGTCTTTGACCTACATTTCATGCGTCATTGGCTTAAGTTCAGTTTTGTGTTTAGGTTAGTTTCTCAGGAATTATTGGCTTGAGTTGTGTATCTTGTTTTATAGAGGCATAATGTCGAGTACAATATTATCTTACCAAAATTAGGTAACTGTCACCTGTATTTTGTGTTTCAGTAAATTTGGCTAGGTATGTAGGTATGTTATACAAAGGGGTGATAATCATGTGTGAACTCACTGTGGTAACTTCATTGTCACAGTGCAGTTACTTTTTTTCCAGATTCTGCATTAGAGGAGTTGAAAGAAAGAAAGAAAAGTATAGTAAGTACTATGACGCAAGTTTTTCACACAAATTTAGAAAATAAATTGTTTCTCTACCACTTGACCCTATATTTTTCAAAAATAAAAATGTTTTAGTGTTACATACCCTGACACATGCAAATCTAAATGTTTTAGTGTTACATACCCTGACACATGCAAATCTAAATGTTTTAGTGTTACATACCCTGACACGTGCAAATCTAAATGTTTTAGTGTTACATACCCTGACACATGCAAATCTAAATGTTTTAGTGTTACATACCCTGACACATGCAAATAAAAATGTTTTAGTGTTACATACCCTGACACATGCAAATAAAAATGTTTTAGTGTTACATACCCTGACACATGCAAATAAAAATGTTTTAGTGTTACATACCCTGACACATGCAAATCTAAATGTTTTAGTGTTACATACCCTGACACATGCAAATCTAAATGTTTTAGTGTTACATACCCTGACACATGCAAATCTAAATGTTTTAGTGTTACATACCCTGACACATGCAAATCTAAATGTTTTAGTGTTACATACCCTGACACATGCAGATCTAAATGTTTTAGTGTTACACACCCTGACACATGCAGATCTAAATGTTTTAGTGTTACATACCCTGACACATGCAGATCTAAATGTTTTAGTGTAACATACCCTGACACATGCAAATCTAAATGTTTTAGTGTTACATACCCTGACACATGCAAATCTAAATGTTTTAGTGTTACATACCCTGACACGTGCAAATCTAAATGTTTTAGTGTTACATACCCTGACACATGCAGATCTAAATGTTTTAGTGTTACACACCCTGACACATGCAGATCTAAATGTTTTAGTGTTACACACCCTGACACATGCAGATCTAAATGTTTTAGTGTTACACACCCTGACACATGCAGATCTAAATGTTTTAGTGTTACACACCCTGACACGTGCAGATCTAAATGTTTTCGTGTTACACACCCTGACACATGCAAATCTAAATGTTTTAGTGTTACACACCCTGACACATGCAAATCTAAATGTTTTAGTGTTACATACCCTGACACATGCAAATCTAAATGTTTTAGTGTTACATACCCTGACACATGCAAATCTACCAGTAACACAGTAATGGAATGCAGAATTAACACAAATGGAATATACAGAGAATGTCAGTGAAATGCAGAAATAACACCAGTAAAATGATGAATGCATTTTGAAGAAAGTAGAAATTGCCAGCACAAACACAGAGTAATTAATGATAAATAAAAAATGGAATGAAACACAAAATGCATTTTGAAGAATGGATTTAAAAATCATTTGTTTTCAGCTGCCATTAAATTTCCAGTCAGAAGTCCTTTGCATGATAATCCATGATCCGATTCCTTATATCGACAGAAAACTTTTTTACCATTTTCAAGGGATGTCATAGTTCTTGTCATGGCAGAATTATTATACATGCCTTTAATCTAGACTGACTTAATCTATGCCAGGTGAAAGTGATAGCTGGTATTTTAAGCGAGTGACATGCATGAAGTACATAGCCATAAAATGCATTGTTCTATCCAGAATTCATAAAACACTTACAACATTCAGCAATATTAAATGATTGAGATGACAAAAACAACAACAGCAACAACATAAGACATAATGAAAATAATAATAATTAATGATAACTATAATGGACAGAGCCACAACATGTTGTCATGCCAAAATGCTAATTTTTACTCCTAAACCCACTGAAATGGCCATGTTTCAAAAACACAATTTTCAGTAATCTTAAAATAATATATATATAAAAATTCCACCTTAGTATATGCCCATAACATGTATGTATAAACAGTAAAACAGACCTGCTTAAAGCTCATGTAAAAACTATCCTTTGGGCAGTTGATACAACCAATTGTTTTAGAGGTAGTTAAAAGGCAAGGTGGTCAGATATAAACAACCGCCATGTTACTTAGTTGGCTGTCACAAGTGATGTGTTAATTCCTTTGAAGGATGCTTTGGAAGATCCCATAAGATAAATGTGCATGGGTTGTGATTATGCAGGTGTTTGCTCATATATTGTGTGTGTCTGACGGTGATATTTGATAATGCTGTTTTTGTGTGTAAGTGCATTAAATGCTTGAAAGAAGTTATTTTCAGATTTGAATTTCCAGTCATTTTCTATAGGCTCTTATGAAAAGATAATTTATTCTCAGTTGGATGACGTCAATTTTTTTTTATCACTACTTCTCCTGAATAGGACATGGGTAGTCATATTGACATGTGGTTTACACCAAAAGACTTCAAATGATGTCTGCTTGGTCCTAAATGAAAATGTTGCCAATCTGACATTGGTATGTGCACCAGAGGAGCTAATTTAAAAATTTTGTTATTACTGAAGAATATCGGGGATGGTTTCAACACTCAGTAGTTACAAGAAATGAATGGTTTCATTATGAATCATTTTGCTCAGTAGAGTATCAGTCCCATCAAGGGACTCTTGTTTCAGTCTAGTAAATTGCTTTTTGTCAGCAGTTGTGACACAGTTTCAGTCTTGTATGACCTAAACTTACCCAGGTGATTGACATGGATGAAGCACATCGGGATAAAATGCATTGTTATATACATAATTCATCAATTCATTTACAAATGCAATTTATTGAATTATTGGGATAAACTTGCATTAAAATTATTTAACCCTTAAAGTGCTATATTGTTTTGTAGTACAAGATCTCTCAGTGCTAAATTGTTTGAGGAAAAAAAAAGAAGAAAACTGCACAGTTTTTAAATTGCATGTATTTCAATAAATATGCACAATAGATACACAAACCCTATATGAAAAATGATGGTGAATGTCTAAACTTTAAGATTAGCATCAAGGCATATGTGTATGTTTAACGTATTTGCATGTACAGGTGCAAATACAGGTAAAATGACAAGTTACCATTGTATTTCATCTGTATTTTTGTTTGTTTTGTTTTATTAATGGAAAAGTTAAAATATATCTTAGAAATATTATATTACTTAGTAGTTCATCCAAGTACATATTATGTCTGTTCCAATGTTATATCTAAATTGTGAAAATCACAGGTAGAGAAAAGGTAAGTTTTACAAACATCCACTCCATGAATGTCAGAGGTTAAGTTTAGACACACACACCCCAGAGTCAATAATAAATGTCTTACATGTGAAAGATGTTTGCTTTCTTCTGAGTCCCAAGACATGGGAAGAAACAGATGACCAGATTCCATTTACTTTTTCAGTTGCATCGCATCATACTACTACTGTCTTCAAAACACATTAACCCCTGGAGGTTTTTGTCGTTTTTGCCTGAAATTACAGTAGGAAACAAATTTTGAAAGCTATTTCTGAATACATCCTAATACATCAACTGCCAGGTGATTTTCCAATAACCTAATGCCTAGTTGTGTTCAAAACATTGTATTTCATTGGTTATTTGGCTCGCGGATGAGCAGAAGGGTAAAAGTTGGAGTTCTTTTTTCTTTTTTTAACGGACCCATTATTTTGATATTGAGACCACTCTTTATTTCAAATGCCCATCTTATCCTACTTTTTGCAAAGGTTCATCTGTTTGTTTGCAGTTCATACCAGTCTGCCTTAGATCTGGGACCAAAAAGTCAAAAATCCAGACACAAATCGGATTCTAACCATGGGCAAAAGTTGGGTGGAAAAAAATTGGGTCCAAAAATGAGGTTTTTCCCTCCGTATTTTGTAGTGCAACTAGAACATCCAGATTATCTGGTATCATTGTAGAGCTACATCTGTCTACCTTTCTGTAGTACCACCCTCTTTAGTGTATCTTACATGACCTTGACACTACAGAGCTTGGCAGTAAGCTACTACCTCCTGCCACGTTAACTCATCGCCAGTAGTTAATGTGTTAAACACACTTAAAATAATTTAAATAATAATTTAAATAATTTATCCACTGCAGGTTTTGGATCAAATCCTAAATTCTGGACCTTCCTTCATCACCCTCATCAATTTCGTTAGTTTCTTGTTTTATACATCCATGAACCTTTGTCTTGATGTGATTAAATTAAACTTTGCAAGTTCAGTTTTCCTTGGGTTTCCATTGCATTATTTCTTCCACAGTTGTGACACCATGTACACAAACCTAATAATGTTCCATTGTTTTCTTGCTTTTAGGCCCATGGGAAGGTCCTGTTGGATGATTCATTCCATGAATCTCTTGGGTGTTATGTTTTCTTTATCAATTGGAGATTACATTTACTAATTTCTGTCTGTCAGCTAATCTCATGAGAATTGTGATCATTTACAGCCATCTGCTTGGCACCAAAGAAATTACATAAATTTACTATTGGAGTGGTACACATATGATAACCAAATGAAAATGAAAAGGTATATGTGACTACGAGAAACAAAATGATTTTGATTATCAAAACAAAATGAATCCAAAAATCTTGGAACTGTTTTTTTTATAAATATTTTTAAAAACATTATACAATAAACATGCAAGTGTTCCAAACATCACATAGAGGTCATTGTTATGATTGATTAAAACTATCGAGTAATCCTTATCAAAGAGAAGTGTCAAAGCACACATGAATGTAATAAGTATTTTGATCACAATGATCATTAAGCACCGACAGTTGATTAACTTGTATCTTAATCTCCTTGCTGACCAAGATTTAACTTTTGCTGCTTCACCCAATCCCATTAAAATTACCTGAATTTCATTTGATTGCTTGCACACTACATGATTGATACTTGCTTTTTACATAAGGATCAACTATAGAAAATTTATGGCAACAAAAAAGTTTGTTTACAGTCTCAGGATTGTGCATCCAGAAATGAAAAGTATGCTTTTATACTTATTTTGGAATTCCAGTAAACCCTGCTAAAGCAAAAAGTTATAATTATAATAATAATAATAATAATAATAATAATAATAATAGAGAAAGAGTCAGAAGAGAAGAGGAGGATGCAGACCACTTATGTATTTTATTTTAATTTCACAGACACAACTCTTTCTCTAGTTTTTTATATTGTACATTGAAGAGGGTTTATTGACATGAAATACAGATTACCATGCTCTTAAAAAAGGAAAAATGCAATCTCCTCTTTCTCTAATTTCATAATCACTGCCTTGGAATTTCTTTAAACTCTTATGGCCTTTCAGATGATGGTGGAAATTTAAATATTTCCCTTAAGTTATTTTTTGTAGTCATTTTGAAACTGTATCTTCATTATCTCTTTTTTACTGGGTACTGTTGCAGAACCCCAATTGTACCCCTTTCATCCCAGGATGTAAACAAAGACTGTTGCAATAGAGCATGGAGATATAACACCCAGAAAAGGCTTGCATAATGCTTGGAATGTGTACTGAAGATGTTATTGCAAATTAGTGTGTGTATAGAATCATTATGTACCATTGTGATTTTGTTTAAACTGTTGAAATGAATATACAAACTTAAGCCCATTTTCATACAAGACATATATAACTGTTTACTTAAGTATTTATCTTTCTTTCTCTTTGCTTTTATTTCACTTGCTACCCTTAATTTCTCTAACAATTCTAGATTTCAAGTGGTTACTGTTGGAAAATTTGGGGTGCAAAGTGGGAGCTTTAATTGTTCAACATTATTTAAAGTTGGATAAAGATGAATATGAAATCAGGACATTTTCTTCATGGTTTGAAAAAGATCTGTACAAAATTTAATGCCTATTGCTTCTTAAACATGCATTTTTTGTAACTTTTGAGAGTAACCAAATAATGCAGCTCAGACTTCTCTTTTCTTTAGCCTGAAAATGTGGGTCTTTAGCGTATTATTCCTGTCTTCATTTAAGAGAGTTATTGTGTACTTTGTTGCATTACCCCATAGTCTGAGTCTGTGCTTATTACAGGCATGACCTTGAATCTCCTATGTTTTCTAACATAGATACAGACTAGGATAATTAAGCTTCCATCTCCCACCTCCAAAATAAATAGGTTTAGGTAGTGTCAGTACATGCATACGATTGGAAGTATAAATATATGTGGAAAAAATAGAGTGAGATTGAAGTGTTAAGATATGTTCAGATAGGCTGTGATTGGAAGGGTTTGTATATACAAATGGTCTGTGATTGGAAGGGTTTGTATATACAAAATGGTCTGTGATTGGAAGGGTTTGTATATACAAAATGGTCTGTGATTGGAAGGGTTAGAATGTGTCCAGAATGGAGTGTGATTAGATTGGTTTGTTTATGTGCAAAATAAGATGTGTTTGCTAGGGTTTATGTGTGTATAAGATGGGCTGTAATTGGAAGAGTTTACAATCTGTAGTGGTTGGAAGTGTTTACTATAGGATTAAATGATTATGGTTGGGTATTTATTGATGTGTAAATTTTACCTAATCACACACGAAGTTAACATAATTCCTTATAATTCCAATTTACTTCTTTCTATCATCAGATCAGCAGATTTCGTTGGTAAAACATTCACTTTTATGTAGATCAAGTTTTCTTTCATTAGCCTCTTAATTGCGACAGAATACATATCCTGTTCTTTGCTAGACAAGAATCGTTGATTCTTCATACAGTAATATAGGATAGAGTGTCATAGCGGGTCATGCCATTGATATTTTGTTATGATCATTATTTTAGTATATTAAAAAAACAGTTGATATTTAAATCAGGCTATTCAGTTTTTTTTCTCTAAAATTATGCTTGCGTATGGCACATGTTTTTATAGAATCAGTTGTTGTTACCTTTTAAGCATTTCGATTTTTCCATCGTGTCCATATTTAGTGAGATCCCTTGCTTGACATATGCCCCTGACCTTTAATAACAGCTGCTGGAACATGTCAAATCGAAATGCAGTAATTTCTGAAGATTGGCTTGTAAAGTATGCCATATGCCTTCTTCGGCAAAAGGAGTGGGTGTTGGAGTGCACAAGGGTCTGTGCAATTACATTGTTTTAATTTCTTATGGTTGATTTTAATCTGGAGTTTGTAAGCTATGATCGGAAATCATAGGAGTGGGTGGATGGGACTTCTTTTATTATCAGGGTAAACTTAACATCAAATGACCTGGAAACCGGAAGCCAAAGTAGTCCACAGAATTTATTGATGTGTGAAAAATTCTAGATCATTATCACGTGACCATTTACATCCAATCAAATTGTAGAACACTTGTTAAATCATAAAAATGTTGTAAAATATGCTGTAATTGGAAGGGTTTACATATTTTAAAGTGGGCTTAGATCTGAATGGTTAACATATGCGAAAAATGGCCTAAGGATGGAAGTGTTAGCATGTGTGCAGAATGGACTGATTGGAAGAGTTTACAGATGTAAAGATAGGATAGTGCACCATAAACTTTAAAACATTTCATTATGATCAAAGAGAAAAGCATTTGATCACAAATTAATACAGCTATGTTCTGAAGAATTAGTAAAGTTTGCACTCACCTCAAATTTTATAACTTTTTTTTATCTTGCAGCTTGAAGACGTTATGGAAAATGAAACTTACAAAAAGGCAAAGGAGATTTTGGAGAAGTTTGATCCAGAAAGGTATAAGCAATTAGAGGTATGTCACACATTTCTAAAATAATTTTCCTCATTGGTTTTATGATAATAACAATGTGTAATTAAATGGTCATCTAAATAATAAAAGGCTTAATTGGACCCTTGTCACCATTGGTTGATTGAAAATTGATTAATTAAGATTTATACTAATGTGAAGTCTTTAGGAACCTTTGTGTTCATGACATTTTACTGTAGTTTAATCTTTAAATAAGTTATTTACACTGGAATACATAACAGCTAATTTGGGTTTCTTGTCTACAAGGATTAATTTTTGTCATCCTGCATCATTTTCACTTCCAAAAATTTATAATGTAAAGGACATGAATTTGCAATGTTTGCCACATATCAATTTAATGGGTTACTGTGTTGATAGTACATGGACTATTTATATCAAGATTCTTTTAAAGAAATAATATTTGTTTTGTACACGGATTGCAGCATTTAAAGAACAAAATTTACAAAAGTAGAGAAATCATTTGTAATAAAAGATATATGTATGATTTCCATAGTTGCCAGAGTATGCAGTTGGTATGTTTCCAGTTGTTAGCTTCATCCTTAAATCTTGGACCCATTGACTTTCGTAAAGGTTTAAAGAAATTATAAAATAAAATTTGACCTATTGCAAATTTTTAAAGCAGTTATGAAATAAAATTTGATGCAGTATTTTATGGATTTTATTTTTATCTTCCTTTATATTTTATTTTTTGAAGTTTTACAGAATTTTAAAATTTTTTCCTTATTTTAATCTTTTATTTTCTATACATTTTACAGAATTGAACATTTTTTCCTTAGTTTTTATCTTTTATTTTATATAAATTTTACAGAATTTTAACCTGTTTACCACATCTTTATTTCTTTTGTATTAAAGGTTTACATATGTTTGGAGGGGTCATTTTAAGTTATTTGTGATTCTTAAATGTTACATATTTAGAACATTACCTTTCACCAGCACAATATAGGCAATCTTGCTGTTAAACCCATACATACAATCAACCATCCTAAATATTTTGTTTTGTTGCAATTCTTTATCTGTACATTTTTACAACTTAAAAATGGCAGCATATATGTCCAGTGATGTCCAGTAATGTGCTGATAAATGTTATCCATGCATAAATGCTATCAAATATTTTAGTTGATGTAATGATATCCTTTCATTCCTTACAGAATCCAAAAGTGTCAGCAGAGAAGATTCCTACACCTGGAACAGGTACAGAATACAGTTGAATGATAAATACAAATACGTGACAGCTATGAATCAATCTTCTTAAAAGCATTAGCCATTAGCAACATTTTAGGAGGCAGGCTAATCTAATATTATTAGGATAAAATCACATTAAATGGGTTTACTGCATTTATATTGACTTTAGTGATCAAATGCTACACAAAAGACTAACACAAGTTTTTAACCTAAATGTGAGCTCATTTGTACAATAAGTCGTTACAATTCAAATCACAATGATGCCACATGTTTGCATAGATTTGTCAGATGTTGGTCCAGATTGGTCCTGATGCTTTTACAGATGTTGGCTTAGATTGGTACTGATGGTACCACAGATGTTGGCATAGATTGGTCCTTGTAAATCAGGGAAACTTGTGGACCATCTATATCAGGGTGTCACATACGTTTGCATGGATTGGTGCTGATGGTATGAGAGAAGCTGGCATAGATTGGTCATTGTAGATTGGGGAAACTAGACAGTCTGTATCAGTGTCACATTTGTTGGCATAGATTGGTCGTTTCAGACTGGGGAAACCCAAGAACTATGTATATGATGGTGTCACAGATGTCAGTATAGATTGGTCCTGTCAAAATGTAGAAACTTGAGGACCATCTATATGATGGTGTCGAAGATGGTTACATAAATTGGTCCTTTCAGATTGTGGAAACTCAAGAATCATCATTGGGACCACTGACAATGTACAGGCTACAACGTAATTAAGTCGTAACTAAACAGGAGTTAAATTTATAGAGTTTTTATTGGAATTTTTGGAGGTTGCAGAACTTTTAAGTCAGTTGAGATACATCTGCTGTATGGATCATTTGGGTTCTTGCCTGAAATATATTTGTATAGTCAATCCAAGTGTGTTGACAGTTGGATTGGTCAAGTAGTCATGTTACCATATCCGTAGTTTCTATTTATGTAGAAGTTGTGAAGACCAGTCATTTTCACAATATGTCAACATGGCTGCAGCATGAGATCATGGTCAGTAAGAAGAATAATCATAAAGCTTTTCTTCCCCAGCTTTCCGTTTGATATGTAAAGTTAAAGAAAATGTGAGAAATCTTTGCTTATTGCTTGATAGTTCACACTGGAAACATTGCTTGATAGTTCACACTGGAAACATTGCATGATAGTTCACACTGGAAACATTGCTTGATAATTCACACTGGAAACATTGCTTGATAATTCACACCGGAAACATTGCTTGGTAGTTCATACTGGAAACATTGCTTGATAGTTCACACTGGAGACAATGCGTGATAGTTCACACTGGAAACATTGCTTGATAGTTCACACTGGAAACTTTGGTAGTTCGTACTGAAAACATTGTTTGATAGTTAACATTGGAAACATTGCTTGGTAGTTCACACTGGAAACATTGCTTGATAGTTAACACTGGAAACATTGCTTGATAGTTTGCACTGGAAATATTGCTTGATAGTTCACACTAAAAACATTGCTTGATAGTTCACACTGGAAACATTGCATGATAATTCACACTGGAAACATTGCTTGGTAATTCATGCTGGAAACATTGCTTGGTAGTTCATACTGGAAACATTGCTTGATAGTTCACACTGGAAACAATGCATGATAGTTCACAATGAAAACATTGCATGTTAGATTACACTGTAAATATTGCTTGGTAGTTCATACTGGAAACATTGCTTGATAGTTCACACTGAAAACATTGCTTGATAGTTTACACTGGAAACATTACTTGATAGTTAACACTTGCCTTTGCAGGGAGTTTTATTCTCAGACCCTGCTAATGACATCAGAGATGATTCCAAGAATAACATTTTGTGGTCATGTCCCTAGAATTGTGAATTTCTATTGTGAAACAACTATTTTGTGGAATGGTTAACACATATTTATGGTTTCACTCACAATTTTGATTGCAGCTTATTTTCAGATGCCCCATTAAAGCAGGTTTAAAAAATGATTAAGGTTTTATGTATAGTGTAAACCATTCTATTTTTATATTGTAGAGAAGTTATCTTAAATTGCACCAGTAGTTGAAGTTGCTGGTGGTGTTGTGTTCTTGGCATAAAAACAGATTTTCTAAATATCAAGTTGCTGGTTGTGTTGTGTTCTTGGCATAAAAACAGATTTTCTAAATATCAAGTTGCTGGTTGTGTTGTGTTCTTGGCATAAAAACAGATTTTCTAAATATCAAGTTGCTGGTTGTGTTGTGTTCTTGGCATAAAAACAGATTTTCTAAATATCAAGTTGCTGCAAGTGTTGTGTTCTTGGCATAAAAACAGATTTTCTAAATATCAAGTTGCTGGTGGTGTTGTGTTCTTGGCATAAAAACAGATTTTCTAAATACCAAGTTGCTGGTAGTGTTGTGTTCTTGGCATAAAAACAGATTTTCTAAATACCAAGTTGCTGGTGGTGTTGTGTTCATGGCATAAAAACAGATTTTCTAAATATCAAGTTGCTGGTGGTGTTGTGTTCTTGGCATGAAAACAGATTTTCTAAATATCAAGTTTCTGGTGGTGTTGTGTTCTTGGCATGAAAACAGATTTTCTAAATATCAAGTTTCTGGTGGTGTTGTGTTCTTGGCATAAAAACAGATTTTCTAAATACCAAGTTGCTGGTGGTGTTGTGTTCTTGGCATAAAAACAGATTTTCTAAATACCAAGTTGCTGGTGGTGTTGTGTTCTTGGCATAAAAACAGAGTCTAAATACCAAGTTTCTGGTGGTGTTGTGTTCTTGGCATAAAAACAGATTTTCTAAATACCAAGTTGCTGGTGGTGTTGTGTTCTTGGCATAAAAACAGATTTTCTAAATATCAAGTTGCTAATATGAAACGAATTTGCCTGTTTATTCATATGACGTAATATAAATTTAGGATGCATTATGATAATTTGGTTTGTTATTTACAGATGTTATTGGGATAAAGTTGGCCAGTGAGCATCTGACACCATTAGGCTTGCATCAAATTTCACTTTGTATCTGTTTTAAGGGATGCAAATCTTGGCAGCATATTTACCAGTTAGACACAATGTCATCAAACTAGAATACCGAACACTATTAAAAACTATTTTCTCTTTACAGTGAAAAAAGTATGAAATAGAATGTAAAAAAAAAGAATTTGTTCATTTGAAGTAAAGTATTTGAAAGAGTCCTTTTGTGTTTTATGCTGGCCACATGACTCCAATCATATCTTGGCAAACAAATCTTGGGATCTGTGAATGAATTTACATAATTCAAAGGCCAAAATGTGTATTACAATCATTAGCAGTATGTATTGTTAGCTATTAGGAAAGCTTGTTTCTTATAATTAAGGAAGGAATACATATCAGTTGCTATAGAAATGGTAGAACTGTCTGCCCACAAGTCAGCTTTTGTCAGTACCAATACAGTGGAACCCCACTATAACGCAATAATTTTGGTCCATTGAATTGGATCACGTTAATATGGGGGTTGCGTTAATGCGGGGTTTTACAGTATTTTGCTTTTTTCAGAGAACAACATTGGCACATATCCGTGTATTCATGTCTAATGTATATGATGAATAGGGTATCAACACCATTTACTATCGTGGCATTCAGTTTATCTATAATGCATGTAATTCCAGATTTACAATATTTAATAATTTTTTCCCAGATTATTGAGTCTGAATTCAACATCTAATATACAGCGTGAACAGAGTATCAATACCGTTTACTTGCCGTCTGATATCGTACCATCAGGGCTTGAAATTAATCCATAATATATGCAATTCCATTGCAAAAATTGCATACATATTTAAACTATTCAATAATTTTGTCACACATGATTATGTGTCTGAATTCAATAGGAAAAATTAACAGCAAAATTAGGTTAAGAAAGATGAAGCACATGTACAGTTCATTATGTTCCAGGGTCTATGAATGGTGTCTGTACAAATTTCATACTGCTAAAATTTTCTCATATGTGTTTCCGTGTACATTTATCCATTGCAAATTTCCAATAATTAACGCTTGTATGCCTATTCGTTTGAACGACTACAGCAAGAATAATTACCAATCAACACATGCTTTCAGCGTGCATATAACTTTTACTTCAGACTTTGTGAATATTGAAAGAAACGTGTGAAAACTAATATACTAATCATTGCGCAAAATGCAGAGAACGACTTGCGTTTGTGAACTTGCTTTTCCATAATGGTAAAATATTTTTATAAAAAATAGGAAATTAATAATGAGTCCATAAGCAAATGCCATACACATGTAAAACCAGAGAACTAAGTGCAGTAGGCCTGCAATGGTCACGGGTCACTTTTTATAAATTTTTTAAGCTGAATGCATGTACAATTTCATACCTTTCAATTCCCAGCTAATAAAGCTGACATTATTTTCTGGTCAACTGATTGCGTCTAAAACACCGCCAAGCCCAGCAAACATGTTGGCGGCTTTCGTTTTTTGATTTTTATTAAATTGTGAGAATCTTTTATCAACCGCCGCATTGTCTGCTGCTTGGTTATGTATGCATTGAAAAAAGAAACATATGTCGGCTTATGTTTGAGCAATGATTGTATACAGAATTAATTGAAGACAATCACAGGGATGACTTAGTGGCTTTACTCATGGATCAGTAACAAGTAACATTTCCGATAATGTTTATTTTGGCTTAACACTTCATGAACCTGGTGAAATTTAAATTTCAGAACCCAAGCCACGATCGTATTATATTTGAATTTATACTCAAACTCTCCCCTAAAATGATAATAAACGTTTTACACACTATTTCTCGTACTTAAAAAAAAGTATTTTTCTGGGTACGAGAAAAAAAAATACATGTACATGTATTTAAAATTTCAGGAACCACACCACAATTGTATTATATATTGTATTATATTCAAATTCAAAATGATAGTAATTTTTTTTGGCACAAAGTGCAGAGAACAAATTGCGTTTGTGAATTTGCTTTTCCATAATGGTAAAATAAGTAAACCCCATACCCATGTAAAACCCGAGAACTAAGTGTAGTAGGCCTGTAATGGTCACGAGTCACTTTTATAAAAAAAATTTTAAAGCTGAACGCATGTGCAATTTCATACCCTTTCAGTTTCCAGCTACTGGACAACTGATTGCGTCTAATAACACTGCCAAGCCCAGCAAGCATGTTGGCGGCTTTTGTTTTTTGATGTTTATTAAATTGTGAGAATCTTTTATCAACCACCGCATTGTCTGCTGCTTGGTTGTGTATGCAGTTAAAGAAGAAACACATGTTGTCTATTGTTTGAGCAATGATTGTATTGAAGACAATCACAAGGACGACTTACTGGCTTTACTCAGGGACCAGTAATAAATAACATTTCCGAAAATGTTTATTTTGGCATAACACTTCAAGAACCTGGTGATATTGTTAAATTTCAGAAGCTACACCACAATCGTATTATATTAAAATTCATATGCGAACTCTTCCCCAAAATGATAATAAACGTTTTGCACACTATTTCTCATACTTTAAAAAAAGAAATATTTTCTTTCCCGGTACGAGAAAAATACACATAAATGTAATTAAAATTGCAGGAACCACACCACGATCATATTAAATTTGAATTCTTACGCGATCTCTCTTTCCCATAATCATAATATACTTTGAACACAATATATATTTTCATGTGCAAATGATAAAAGGAAATTTGGGAGCCACGTCATGACCGTGTTATATCCGAATTCGCATTATAGCAGGGTGCGTTATAGTGGGTTGCACTGTATATTGGAGAATCTGAATACTCACAGTATCTACCCCAGAAGGTGGATGGACAAAATACTTGCCTCAGAGTGAGTCATTTCACTTAAACAGGCTCAAAATGCATGTTCACTTTGTATAGTATTGATTTCACAACTTACTCCTGTTTGGTTCAGTTTGGTGCAATAATAAGCAATGTAAAACATCATTTTTTTTAAAACTTTCCCCTCGGAGAGGAAGGTGGAAATATAGAAAAAGACGTTTTATGTTGTGTTAATTTTGGTGCTATTTTCATGATGATAAATACCAGAAATTAGTTTGCTTTCTATGGAATTCCTGTTGAAAATGTGAACATGATCCATGAGAACCAAGTGAAAAATTGAATTTGTGTTGCCCAGACTGAAGTAAATTGTGATGGAGGGGCTGTATCCTGGTTCATTGCGTAGACATATGAAATGAAGCCATAGGGTATGGAAACACATGCTGATTTTCTACTGTAACCTATTTTTGAGGTATATTTTAAGTTATATAGCAACTGTAATGAAGCAATATAAGAAAAGTGTTTGTTTTTTTAATCTATAGCCTTTCACTGCATTTTAATCACTGACATGAAACTAGGCCAAAATGGAATTTTCAGGTGAATATTTTGAACTCCCTTTTTCCTGATTATGACAATTTTGCCCTATTTTGGATATGGAGAGAGAGAGTTATATTCACCCAAATATTAGAGTCCAGCTTGGACCCAGACTTATTATAATTACATGCACTTAAATATAATGCCAAGCTGACATTCAGTGGTGGTAGTTCAAAATTGGACCCAGACTTGTTATAATTACATGCACTTAAATATAATGCCAAGCTGACATTCAGTGGTGGTAGTTCAAAATTGGACCCAGACTTGTTATAATTACATGCACTTAAATATAATGCCAAGCTGACATTCAATGGTGGTAGTTCAAAATTGGACCCAGACTTGTTATAATTACATGCACTTAAATATAATGCCAAGCTGACATTCAGTGGTGGTAGTTCAAAATTGGACCCAGACTTGTTATAATTACATATACTTAAATATAATGCCAAGCTGACATTCAATGGTGGTAGTTCAAAATTGGACCCAGACTTGTTATAATTACATGCACTTAAATATAATGCCAAGCTGACATTCAATGGTGGTAGTTCAAAATTGGACCCAGACTTGTTATAATTACATGCACTTAAATATAATGCCAAGCTGACATTCAGTGGTGGTAGTTCCAGCTTGGACCCAGACTTGTTATAATTACATGCACTTAAATATAATGCCAAGCTGACATTCAATGGTGGTAGTTCAGAATTGGACCCAGACTTGTTATAATTACATGCACTTAAATATAATGCCAAGCTGACATTCAATGGTTGTAGTTCAAAATTGGACCCAGACTTGTTATAATTACATGCACTTAAATATAATGCCAAGCTGACATTCAATGGTGGTAGTTCAAAATTGGACCCAGACTTGTTATAATTACATGCACTTAAATATAATGCCAAGCTGACATTCAATGGTGGTAGTTCAGAATTGGACCCAGACTTGTTATAATTACATGCACTTAAATATAATGCCAAGCTGACATTCAATGGTTGTAGTTCAAAATTGGACCCAGACTTGTTATAATTACATGCACTTAAATATAATGCCAAGCTGACATTTGGTGGTAGTTCAAAATTGGACCCAGACTTGTTATAATTACATGCACTTAAATATAATGCCAAGTTGACATTCAATGGTTGTAGTTCAAAATTGGACCCAGACTTGTTATAATTACATATACTTAAATATAATGCCAAGCTGACATTCAATGGTGGTAGTTCAAAATTGGACCCAGACTTGTTATAATTACGTGCACTTAAATATAATGCCAAGCTGACATTCAATGGTGGTAGTTCAAAATTGGACCCAGACTTGTTATAATTACATGCACTTAAATATAATGCCAAGCTGACATTCAGTGGTGGTAGTTCCAGCTTGGACCCAGACTTGTTATAATTACATGCACTTAAATATAATGCCAAGCTGACATTCAATGGTGGTAGTTCAGAATTGGACCCAGACTTGTTATAATTACATGCACTTAAATATAATGCCAAGCTGACATTCAATGGTTGTAGTTCAAAATTGGACCCAGACTTGTTATAATTACATGCACTTAAATATAATGCCAAGCTGACATTCAATGGTGGTAGTTCAAAATTGGACCCAGACTTGTTATAATTACATGCACTTAAATATAATGCCAAGCTGACATTCAATGGTGGTAGTTCAGAATTGGACCCAGACTTGTTATAATTACATGCACTTAAATATAATGCCAAGCTGACATTCAATGGTTGTAGTTCAAAATTGGACCCAGACTTGTTATAATTACATGCACTTAAATATAATGCCAAGCTGACATTTGGTGGTAGTTCAAAATTGGACCCAGACTTGTTATAATTACATGCACTTAAATATAATGCCAAGTTGACATTCAATGGTTGTAGTTCAAAATTGGACCCAGACTTGTTATAATTACATGCACTTAAATATAATGCCAAGCTGACATTCAGTGGTGGTAGTTCCAGCTTGGACCCAGACTTGTTATAATTACATGCACTTAAATATAATGCCAAGCTGACATTCAATGGTGGTAGTTCAAAATTGGACCCAGACTTGTTATAATTACATGCGCTTAAATATAATGCCAAGCTGACATTCAATGGTGGTAGTTCAAAATTGGACCCAGACTTGTTATAATTACATGCACTTAAATATAATGCCAAGCTAACATTCAGTGGTGATAGTTCAAAATTGGACCCAGACTTGTTATAATTACATGCACTTAAATGTAATGCCAAGCTGACATTCAATGGTGGTAGTTCCAGCTTGGACCCAGACTTGTTATAATTACATGCACTTAAATGTAATGCCAAGCTGACATTCAATGGTGGTAGTTTAGAATTGGACCCAGACTTGTTATAATTACATGCACTTAAATATAATGCCAAGCTGACATTCAATGGTGGTAGTTCCAGCTGGACCCAGACTTGTTATAATTACATGCACTTAAATGTAATGCCAAGCTGACATTCAATGGTGGTAGTTCCAGCTGGACCCAGACTTGTTATAATTACATGCACTTAAATATAATGCCAAGCTGACATTCAATGGTGGTAGTTCCAGCTGGACCCAGACTTGTTATAATTACATGCACTTAAATGTAATGCCAAGCTGACATTCAATGGTGGTAGTTCCAGCTGGACCCAGACTTGTTATAATTACATGCACTTAAATATAATACCAAGCTGATATTCAATGGTGGTAGTTCCAGCTGGACCCAGACTTGTTATAATTACATGCACTTAAATGTAATGCCAAGCTGACATTCAATGGTGGTAGTTCCAGCTGGACCCAGACTTGTTATAATTACATGCACTTAAATATAATGCCAAGCTGACATTCAATGGTGGTAGTTCAGAATTGGACCCAGACTTGTTATAATTACATGCACTTAAATATAATGCCAAGCTGACATTCAATGGTGGTAGTTCCAGCTGGACCCAAACTTGTTATAATTACATGTACTTAAATGTAATGCCAAGCTGACATTCAATGGTGGTAGTTCCAGCTGGACCCAGACTTGTTATAATTACATGCACTTAAATGTAATGCCAAGCTGACATTCAATGGTGGTAGTTCCAGCTGGACCCAGACTTGTTATAATTACATGCACTTAAATATAATGCCAAGCTGACATTCAATGGTGGTAGTTCAAAATTGGACCCAGACTTGTTATAATTACATGCACTTAAATGTAATGCCAAGCTGACATTCAATGGTGGTAGTTCCAGCTGGACCCAGACTTGTTATAATTACATGCACTTAAATGTAATGCCAAGCTGACATTCAATGGTGGTAGTTCAGAATGATATGGGACCACCAGCTGGTCCAAATTAATATTGCAGAATCACTCTGTACTTATAAGTCTGCTGACTATTAGGGCAGTTTTCAAAGCAGAATCCCATACACTTGGTGTCCTAGACAATGACTTGATTAAATATATACTATAATCAGATTACATTGAAAGTAGACATTAGGGCACCAACTGGACATATGTGGATCTATATTTTGGGGGTAATTCGGTCCTTTTTATACCAGGATGTATAAGTTTTAAGGGATTTTTATTCACATGTAAAACAACCTTCCCTAAAAGTCTTAAAATGAGTTACATTAAGTTCATATGAATGTCCATAGTAATACTTGTATCTAGTGACACATCCTGGATTTTCACACATGGTCGTATGTCTAATTAGTATGTTACAGAAGAGTCTCAAAATAGAAACATTGTTTGATTTTTTTTTTAAAATGTAGATTTTCTAAACTAAAATGTTTTATATCCTGATAATTATGGGTCATGATTGATTCTTAAAAAATCAATTTTTAATTTTCATCCAGAAAAAAACATGGAAAATACAGGGATTGTCATGGCTTTTAAAAAGCTGTCGCCAAAAAAGTCGCCAACCTCACTAGTCTATTAACGTAACAGGCAATGAAAATTACAAAAGATAGGTTAGTTAATACTCTAATTACAACAAGCATTAACAAAATGTTACAAAGTGTTACATGAAGATCCATCGCGATTTTAGGGCTGCCCACTTGTTGAATGCAGTTTCAAAGTCTAATTTTTCACATCTGTACATGCTGATTCTCATTAAATTCTCGAGAGATGAGATGCAGAGTTTATTTCTGATGTCAGTTTTTATGAGGTTCATCTTACTGAATCCACATTCACAGTCTACAGTGCTGACAGGTGACACCAGTAGTCTCTCAGCAGCCCCCCCCCCTTTATGGCTAACTTCACAAAGCTTGTAGTGAATTGCTTCCTAAATCCCAAGAATGATCACTGAATGCTGTATAAATTTTCTCGACAAGCAAAATAGGATCTCCATTCCCACGAATGAAACTTACATGAGTCAACACCTGGCAATATTGGACCGTATATATAAGCATAAATTCACACCCAATTTAGGTATTCTTTCACTCCTGTATTTTGAGAAATAAATAATTATTATTAATTATGCAAAACTGGTTTTTTGCTATTTTTTGTTGCGGAGTTTAAGTCTCTGCAGCCATAACACGGGATTGATGGCAAAAGGAAAAGATCAATGAGTAAAATGCTGCACTGGCGACAGATATAATTGTGATTGAGATTTTTTCCATTTGCTTTGTATTTATACGCAGTAGTCGGTACTTCAAAGGTTATCAGTTTTCTATGAAGGTTCAACAAAACTTGTATTGGTATATGTAAAAAAAAAAAAATAACAGAAGGATTAGCCATTCAATTAATTGTATCTGTTCTATTCGCGTCTTCAGAAGTCGGTCAGTTGTAGGTATAGTTCGGTAGCATGATTGACTGTAACACAGCATACGGTACTCAGCCCAGATGTCAGCATAAGCAGATTATGATGTAACAATGCACTGTAAAGATGGGGTTGTCAATACGAACAAAGGATCGTTTGTGTAACAGATTGATTCTAATGCATTGCTTAGTCAAGTTTGTGGCTTCCTTTCATTCTCCCTTTTAATTTATCCAGTCCAAATCCATGATTGTATGTACAAATTAAATAACCAAAAAGTCTGTCGCCAAAAAAATCGTCAGATGGGATATTTTTGTCGCCAATAAGGAAAAAAAATCGCAATTTGCAACATTGGCGAAGCCCAGGACGATCCCTGAAAATACCTATAAGTTTTTATTTTAAAAAAGAATAGAATGTCAGCTTGGCATTATATTTAAGTGCATGTAATTATAACAAGTCTGGGTCCAATTTTGAACTACCACCATTGAATGTCAGCTTGGCATTATATTTAAGTGCATGTAATTATAAAAAGTCATGGTCCAATTTTGAACTACCCTGAATATTTGTATCTCATTCCTATAAGTTTCCCTCAGAATCATTAAACCTTGAAGCACAACGTCATGTGTGTAGAAAATCACTTACTGGGATAAGGTTAGTGTAAAAAATATACAGTTGTACTGCACTAATCATGGCACACTCCTACATATGGCTTGTCCAAAAATTTGCTTCCCTTTGAAATAATAGTGTGGTTTGCTTGTATTTTACCTCTAGAAGTAACCATTCCATTGGCCTAGTGGTTAGAGCATCTGCCTCGGATGCCAGAGGTCATGGTTTAAAACCCTGACCAAGTCATACCAAAGACTTATAAAAAATGGTACAAACAGCTGCCTTGCTAGTTTCTCAGCATTAAGATGTTAGTGTTAGGACTGGTCAGACTGGTGTCAGGATAATGTGACTGGGTGGGACATCATGCTACATGTCTGTGGCATGATACCCCAGTGCTAGGAGTCTCCATAAACTGCCACAATGCAGACATCATAGCAATATGACTGAATTTTTCTTAAAGCTACGTTAAAAATCCAAATCACACACGCACACACACACCTCTAGAAGGTAGTTAAAAGCAACTAATCCCTAAGTCTTTTGTCATATTTTTCAGATCTAAGACAAAGGAATGTTCTAAGACAACCTACACCAGGAAGTGTCATCGGGCCTCAAATGACACCAATGATACAAGGGGCCACACCAGTAAGGCCACTTACAACACCACATATTGGTCCACCAGGTTCAACAGGGATGCTGCCCAGAAACATCATGGCTGTCCAGCATAATGGCTATGGTAATAGGCATATAAGGCATAATCTTAACACACACATTTGTCTGTGTGTCCCAGGCATATAAAGCATAATCTTAACACACACATTTGTCTGTGTGTCCCAGGCATATAAGGCATAATCTTAACACACCCGTTTGTCTGTGTGTCCCAGCTGCCAAACAAAGAGGTCACAAGTTTGAAACTCACAGTGGCATCCCAATTTTTTAAAACTTGTTTTGTATTTTTATGCCCTGACTTTCTTTTAAGCTCACTTGTCCCATTTTTTTTTTTTCAGTTTTTCTTTTGAAAATGTATCACTCCATCCGAGGATGGGCAATAGTTAGTATTTATTTATTACGTCAGGACCATAATTTATTTAGGTCTGTTCTATTTAAACATACATGGTTCCCAGTCCTAAGTTTGCCTTGTTTGATAAGCTTGTTACGGATGTGTGTCAAAATAAAATTGCGTATTCAACAAAATACCCACACTATGCACTTAAAGTTGTTATTTATTTAAGTTTGTGGAGTTTAAGGCCAGTTATAACAAGTACACACTGAAGAAGTCATAAAGATTGTCCCTATTATGAGAATGAACATACTAAAAATGTTTGCTCTCTTTCCATCTGTGTTGAAACTCTCCACTGAGGAGGTTAATGTTTTTCTTCATCGAATACATTGCCCAATCATAATACCTTTGGAGAACTACCACTACCTCGCAAATCCAGCCCTCCCAGATACTACTTTTAGCTCAAGGAAGCTAAACGTTGTCTACTGATCTATTGCAGTCAGGCAGAGTGATCTCCCCTTACATATAAGGCTTGGTGGCATTGCGTAAGGATATGTTAGTTATTACTTCTGATTGTGCCAAGAAGCACGTTCTCGTCATGAGAGACCTTGCAAAGCCAAAACTATGTGGAAGATATGTCACTTCAAGTTGGAGGAGTTATTTTCACTTCTAAGGAAAGTATGCTCCATCTATATTTCCAACTTTTTCTCTCTTTCTCTCACAACAAAGTTCTGCCTTTACAAATTGGTCACACTTTGTTGTTGTCACACATTGGGTACTTGCACGTCTGTTCATGCTATACTTAATTTTACATGCATGTCTTTTGTGCTCATATAACACCTAAACATGTACAATTTCCTTACTAACAGGTGCATATTAGCGAGTTTTTGTTTCAAGGCTTTCATAGCGTCCAGGCGCCATTTTAGTGTAAATACTTGTATAGGCGGTCTCTGTGCCTTTTTTTCCATACAAGTATTGTCTTATAATGGATTTTGTTGCATCTGCCAGGTAAATCTTGATGACAGTGCCATTATTCCATTCTTTGTGAAGGTTGTTTTTGTGTAATGTAGATATTGGTACATTCTGTATTTATACCGTTGTAGTCAGACAAATACAGTTCAGCACTATATACATCGTTCATTCAGTTACTTCCATAGCATTGCATGTTTATATAGGTGACCCATGAGTCGTGTTTATCTGTATAACTGTATATATATCATGTTGACTGAACACTTAGTCGTGTGCTCATGTAACCCATGTCTTCATAGTTAGGTTCGGGCTACATTATTTACATGCATGCATGTCTTTATGCTCTGAAGAACCCCATATATATGTATAGTTCCATTCTTTTTGTATATCAAGGTGAGCTCTTTTACCATATTTTTAGCCTTGGAACACCATGCTTCAATGATTCTACCTGTATAGGCTGTCCTTGACCTCCCTACAGGTAAGCATGGTCATTGAAATCATCTGCTAGCAGTTTTGTCCAGGAAACCATTATTTGTATAGCTCTGCACCTACAAACAGGTGGTATTGTCACATGGTATGCAACATAACATGCAGGCACACAGGTTTGTAAACAGGTGGTATTGTCATTATAGTTTACCTTATACGCTTCCTTACCTTATTAGACATTCATTTCTGGGTCACAATTGTAATGAATTAGCTCCACATGGACTTCGCGTTATAGAACAGGTGCAGGGCTACAGCTTTATCCATTGTCTTACAGATTAGAACTATTGGCACAAACAACATACAGCTCAGATCAAAGGTGTTAATAGTCTGCATGCTGATTTCTTCTGCAGTTTGAACCTTTATGGGAGTAAGGGAGATAATTCAACTTACCTTTTTGCCATGAAGTGCCAGACAGTGACACACTTGGAAACAGCTCCGGCACCCAAGTCACCACCACAGCCCTCGTCCTTTTTGGAAGTCCCCATTACCTTGCCTCTTTGGGGTCCAACATGATTCCTACTACAGAATGGGACAGAGCTAACAAACAGCCAAGTTCCATCTCACTCAGCAGACATAATGACAGGTTACATGGATCAAATATACCATAACCCATCCCAACTGACGATCCTAATGACATCTTCCTCACTCTGATGGTCTATTTCGGTAACAACTGGCCTAGGCCATATACTAGGGATGATGAAGGGCCAGTCATCAATATTACATGGGCTCAATCAATAACAGCTGAAGTTTGCAAGACGTTGAACACGTCTTTTACAAACATGTGCAGCGACCAGTCTAACTCATACAACCTCATTACACTTGTTCAGCATGATATTACAAGTAGATTCTTATGCCTCAACAGATGTCGCCTTGCAATTTCTCTACACTCTGCCATGAAAAGAGCCCTTTTTCTCAGCAACTTTCTTAAAGTCATGGTTTCTAATTCAGGACATTCTACGTTTTGTCTATACTAATAAACCTGAAAACATAAGTGAAATTAATGTGCCAGTGTATGCACTGAGTGACCACTACCAAGTCTGCATAACTGGACATGTTCCAAAATCATCTAAAAATGGTCAACACATTGAAATACAATACAGGGACTTTAAACAGTTTGATGAGGAAATGTTCTTAAATGATTTAGTTTGCAAACCCTTCCAATCAGTTTGTAATATAGCTGATGTCAACACTGCCTTAGACAAATGGCATCAGATGTTCCATGCAGTCTTAGACAAGCATGCCCCAATTAAAACAAACAGGGTTAAACACCAAATTTCACCCAGTTGGATTACCCCTGAGATCAATGAGGCTAGGCACCTAGAAGATAATTTCCACAAGAAAAAAGACATGAAAAGCTGTAGAAAGTGGAGGAATAAAACTAAGCACCTGATAGATAAGGCAAAAGCGAACTACTATAAACAGGCTATTTATGAAAGTAAGAGTACCAAGACATTGCGGAAGCATCTAAAAGAGCTGAACCCACCCAAGAACAGTTGGGTTTTTTCCCCCCTAGACTTAAGCAAAACGAGGATATAGCAACATCTGTACAAGATATTGTGGAAATGTTCAACAATTTCTTCATAAGCATCTCCATTAACAGTATTCAGAACCAGACAAACAACGCAATTGGACTTGATGCTTTTCTGTTATTTATAAGAGCTAAAATTCCTAATGGATAATTAGTTTTTATTTGCTAATGTTAGTGAAGCTGATGTTTTTGATATGCTAACGAAGGTGAATTTTAATAAATCCTCTGGGATGGATGGTATTGGTCCATGAATTCTCAAATTTGCTGCACCAAAAGTCACTAACACATATCATAAACTTAAGTATAATGAGTGGTAATTTTCCAGAAACACTGAAATGTGCAAAGGTTACACCTATATTTAAGAAAGGAGAAAAGGAGGATCCAGGGAATTACAGACCAATATCAATTCTACCTGTATAGTCAAAATTATTTTGAAAAACATGTAGCCATTCATGTCTATAAGTTTTTTTAAACATACTCTCTTTTTCAATAAGTGCAATCTGGATTTAGAAAGTACCACTCGTGTCAAACAGAATTTACCAAATTAATTGATCTTTGGCTAAAGGAAATGGATAATGGACATATGACTGGATAATGGACATATGACTGGGATTGTTTTCCTTGACTTCAAGAAAGCCTTTGATGTTTTTGATCATGAAATTCAGCTGCAAAAGTTGAACTGTTACTGGTTCAACAATCTATCTTTAAACTGGTTTAGATCATACCTAAACCAATGGTCTCAACAAGTAAGCATTGGCAATATTAGCTCTTAAACTTGCACTATTCATTCAAGGGTCCCTCAAGGCTCAGTTTTAGGCCCTTTCCTCTTCCTTATCTGTATCAATGATCTACCATTAAATAATGAATCCACAATTACAGATTTGTTTGCAGACGATGCAATCTTATATACATCTAGTTCTGATACTGAAGTTATCCAAATGAGATTAAACTCAGACCTTATTAGAGTCCAAAACTGGGCACAACAAAATAGGATGGTAATTAATTAAGGTAAAACAAAATGTGTGATTTTGGGGACATCACAAAAGCTACACATGTACACATTTGTCATCCCAAAGGGCCTAGTTCAATCTGGTAGGACCTATATACACAGCTCAACAGGTCACATTTCCAGGTTGATAGCTTCTTAAGACCTGGCTTCATGACTTCAGCTGGATTCGCATGGGGAAATGTTTTTCTCTTTTGAAGCCACTCCCCGACAGATGGAGTCTCCTCTAGTCGGGCTACTTAGAAGCTGTCATATTTTAGGGGATCAGAGATTTTATCTCTGGGGTAAGAAGATGTACCTCCCTCCACCTCTTACTTATTCTGCTAAGGTATTATGATTGGGTAATGTATATAGAAGAAGAAACCAATTTTTTATAGTAAAATGTTTTTTCAAAAATACTTACCCAATCATAATACACATACACCCTCCCAGCCTCCCTGCAGTTACATCCATAATGAGTGCACCTTCCGCTCCAGTAATAACTAACATATCCTTATGCCTTGCCACCAAGTCTTATATGTAAGGGGAGATCATTCTGTCTGACCATCAATGGGTCAGCAGACAACTTTTAGCTCCCGAGAGAGAGAGAGAGAGAGAGAGAGAGATTTGGGTGATAAACATTTCACATTTCGTGGCTAATGTGACATTTTCCATTATTTCCATCTGGATTCTGTGAATCGACAAAATTTATTTCAAGGTTCTGTGTTCAGTTGCACTTAATTAGTGCTTGAAAATTATATTTGTTTCCTTGAAAAGTGCTTAAATTAACTGATGAAATGTCTGTATAAATCATATCCAGGCTAATTAAATTTGCTATGTGTGTTTACATGCATATAACAATGTTCTAATGAGATATTTTGTTCAGTTTAATGTATTTATACTTTTGACTTTTTATATGTGGTCTATTTTTCTGCTTCACTGGCTGAAAAACATTTTTAGAAACACAAATCTGGTCATATTATAAAAAAGCTTCAGGTTCTCAAAACTAGGTGTTAAATAAATTGTAACTGTTTAGGATCCATGCAAACTAGTCCAGAAAATGAAATTGTTTAGTTTATCTATTCAGATTTATTAAATTAAAATTTTCTTTATTCTGAAGGAGCTCCAAGGGGGCCTCCATTGCCTCGTCCATTGATTCCACGTGAAAGAAGCAGCTTTGAGAGGCTCCTTGATGTTCTGGTCGGAGATGGTCCACAAAATAGATATGCTCTTATTTGTAAAATGTGTCACTCCCACAACGGTATGGCCTTGAAAGAAGAATTTGAATATTTAAGTAAGTATTTGTTTGATCTGATCAGGATTATAACAATGAACAAGTTTGTGCAAAATGTCAGCTAGCCTTGAATTGAAATGTTCATGAAATAGCACAAAAAGTTGCTGGCTCAGCAAAAATACACGACTTTTGCCATATGCTGAAATATATTTATAGCACTGCTTAACAATCAAACCTATGTCATAGACCACTGTTACTATGAGGCCTTTTGTCCTCAAAAGTAAGCCACAAAATTTGATTTGTCAATAGAAGAAAAGAAATCATAACATGAAACTTGTGTGATTGAGATTTTGTGTCAGCTAATCTGAGGATTACTTTGGAAAAGTCACTTTTGATTCCCTGACAATAAAATCTCAGTTTCCAAGTCAGTCTGAAAGTTTTTAGCTCCACTGGTCATCTACCAGAAGAGTTTATAAGGTAGCCTGTTGTCAGTTTGTCCATTTACACAAGATTGTTGTCACTACTTCTCATAAACTGCCTGGAGGATTGGCTTGGAAACTAATGCACATATTCATCCCAAGTCTAGTATATCAAAATGAGGTTTTCACTTAGACTTATTATAATGTCATGATGGTCCCATAAAGGTGACAATATGAGATCCAGTCTGGCCAGTTTGAGGATGTTTTCTCTACTCCTCTTGAATTGAAATTTATAGCAATATGAGTTTTTATTTAAAGACTTCATATGATGTCTAGTTGGTTCGAAAATGGTGCTATTCTTAGGCTGCCATCATGGTGACCATCTTGAAAATCTTGTTTACCATTGAGAATATCAAGATGGTTTCCACACTCTGCAGTTGACGAGAAGATATGATCCTATTTTGGATTCCTGGAAATACTTTTCTGCTAGTAGACTGTTAGTCCCATTAAAGAGACTCTTTTTATACACGGTTTAAGCGACCTTGTTATTTGCTTTATTTCAGAGAGAGAATGGTCACAAGAAAAGTTTCATTTTCAGACAGTTATATCATTTGGATCATATTTTTTTTCTTCTTCTTTTATTGTCCTGTATTGATAGTTTCAACACTACCTTCAGAGAAGGGTGGCTGAGTGGTCTAAAGTGCTCTCTGTTATGGATCATTGCCATCTCACCGCTCTCTGCGTGGGTTCGGGTCTCCGATTTGGCCAGTGTGGGTATGTGAGAAAGCTTGCCATTAGCTTCTCGTGGGTCAGTGGTTCTTTCTGGTGTTTTTCTGGGTTCTTCCTCCACCATTAATACTGCCGCCGTGTATAGCCTATCGTGTGTTGAAAAATGGCGTTAAACCCTACAACAACAACAACAACCTTCAGAGAAAATAATGCAAGTTATCAATGCATTGAAGTTGTCTTTTTTTGTTGTTATTGTATTTATTCCATAACTAAATTTTATTTTGTTAGATGGTACGACTTTGTATTATAAGTACGTCAGATTATTCACAACCTAACATTATTACCATGATAAATGCAATTTCTGTGTAATAATTGCATAATAAATTGCCATTTTTGAGCTGATAATATACTTCTGAATTTTGTGCTTATTTTGGCCATTTACTTTCTGACCGCATGACTTGGATCAATTCATTTGGTAAGGAAGAAAAGGAGATGAAAAGGATTTCACTGTTGGTCCAAAATAGTGATTTTAAAAAAACAAGTCGAGTTTTTAATGCGTAAGTTGTGATTTTCCTTACACTTATATTAACTTGAATTTTTCTGTAGTAAGCGTTGAGCATTTTTTATGAATTATGAGTATTACTGACTCTGTTTTTCTGTTCATCCTTGACAGCTTTTAGATGTTGTTACTGTCACTCCCTAAACCCAGCAAAGAAGCACCGACCCTCTGCACCCCGAATTGAGCCCCTAATGCAGCAACCCAACCCAGAAGAAGGTAAATCTAGTTATCTCCATTTTGCCTGACATATTCCAACACTTAAAAATTTGTGTCATTTACCTTTGAAATAAGTGGTTAAATAAGTTGGGATTTTCAGTTACTTGATACAAGGTTGACAGGTAAAATTGACTAGGCTTCTTTATTAATTTCTGAAGTTGATAACTAAACTTTTCAGCCAAGATTTTCAAAGTGCTGATAGGCTAAGAATTAGGGAAAAAGGTTAGAAATCATGCTCATTGGCAAGTGTGAGACGATTATCTGGTTTTATTTTCAAGTAATAAAATTACTATGGCATTAATGGGTTAAATTTTAATCAGCAGACTGTGTTATCCAATAATTATTGAATACTCAGAGTGATTTGTTTTTTTCTCAAAAAATCTGTTTGCAAATTTTCTGTATATTGTAAAGCCTGTTTTTTTCATATTTCTTTTATATATTGAGATTTATAAATTAGAAAAGTGATGAAAATACATTAGAATAAAAAATGTATGTCATAAATCCAAGTTAAATAGAAACATGATTCACAAATACTGCAAAGTCTAAATTAAAGAAAACTTTCACAGAAATTTTAATCTTGATTTGATAGACATTTTCAGAATTTTAAACAAATGATGTAGGAGAGAAAACATTTGGACAGTATAGGCATATTGTTGATGTTCAGCAAAAATTTGATTCATTTATGTTCTCTTCATCAGAGTTCAGCTGAATCATTTAATATTCAAAAGTGTGTATATTTTTATTGGACATCAAATATGTGATCAGGGAAAATGTTTCTGCGGTGGGAGAAATGTCACAGAATTTGATGACAGTTGAAACCCTGAACATATATGCACAGTCAAACCTTGATTGAGACAACTAAGGGAGACAACCTTTTTGCCCAGGGATGCATTCTGTGATAGTGTTTACATGGAGGTCTTTGACTTGTTTAATGAGTTAGTGTTGTATAAAAATGAGACTCTGTATTTTGTGTTACGGAATTTACCCATTTTTGACTTTATATTTGTTTTGCATGCTTTTGGGGAAGCCAGGATTGTACTGATGTGTCATCAATTACTATGCATCCATATATATTTGTCTAAACTAATAAATTCATTAGGGAACAGGGAAGATGTTTATCGGATACATACTGAAGGCTAAACTGTACTAAGTTCAGATTGTTTTAGAATTTCGTATTTATCATCATGGCTCTTAATAATCTGGAAATGCTATATCATTCCACCATGTCATCTGGAAATGCTATATCATTCCACCATGTCATCTGGAAGTAATATATCATTCCACCATGCCATCTGGAAATAATATATCATTTCACCAAGTCATCTGGAAATGCGGTAACATTCTGCCATGTCATCTGGAAATAATATATCATTCCATCATGTCATCTGGAAATGCTATATGATTCCACCATGTCATCTGGAAATGCTATATCATTTCACCATGTCGTCTGAAAATAATATATCATTCCATTATGTCATCTGGAAATGCGGTAACATTCTGCCATGTCATCTGGAAATAATATATCATTCTATCATGTCACCTGGAAATACTATATCATTTCACCATGTCATCTGGATATAATATATTCCACAGTGTCACCTAGAAATACTACCATGTCAGCAAATTCTGCATGTCGTGTAATTCTGTGCAATGTTATACAATTTCTGAAACATTGGATCTCATGTTGTCTGGTTGAAAATCCAGTTTGTATCGATTCAGTAAAGAATGATTGTCCTTTAATTAAGGAAAGTGATATAAAGTGTACAAAATATCCCACATTTCTACTCCAAATGCATATGAAAATGTGATTTGTAAATGTCAACATGAAGACTCACTCCATGACCTTCTTGAACTTCTAACCCAGAAAAACCTATTTAATATTTATCTTTTAGAATCGTACAATAAATACGTTATTTAAAAGATGAAATATTTACTTTAGAACAATACTACATCTTAATCCAAGTTTCCAATTTTGCACACCTACTTTATTGTTTGCTATCCAACTTTTCAACTTGTGCTCGAATGGGATTCTCAAGATATTCCCTGGCATATAGTCTGTTTCTGAATTCTTTAGTAATTTTGTTCTCATAAATGAGATGATGTAAACACGTTACATCCTATTCATTGTTGTTTCTCCTCAACATAATTATTATTTTGTTATAAAATGTATAACTTTACTAATTCTTTACAAGATTGGTTTAGTTTGCTTAATATCTCTTACCTTTTATTGGCATTGTTACATTGAATTTTGTAAAACCAGCTATAAACCTGACCTAATTACTCAACTGAAATGCTGACAGAATGAGACTAAAATAATGTATTTCATTTCCATACCCCGATGCATAAACATTACATCTTTTCAAAGCTATGCACAGAATAGGCTGACATATTGTGAGTCATGAAAACAACATAGGGGTAGTATCCCATGTGACCAAAATTAATTATTATTTTGAACAGAATATTCTGGTGACAATTGTCTCTTTTCAAATGGTACGCATTGCAGCATTTTATTTTTGTCCATCGGTCAATTGGTGATGAAAACCTTACATGGCAGAAATGCCCAACAGCGGTGTAATATAAGATTCCACTGTGTCATCCTGGAAATAATATAACATTCCACCATGCCATCTAGAAATAATACTGTATATCATTCCACCATTTAATCTTGAAATAATATATCGTTCCACCATGTTATCTGGACTTAATATTATCATTTCACCATTTCATCTGGAAATAATATATCACTCCACCATTTCGTCTGGAAATAATATATCATTCCACCATTTCATCTGGAAATAATATATAATTCCACCATCTCATCTGGAAATAATATATCATTCCACCATCTCATCTGGAAAGAATATATCACTCAGCCATGTCATCTGGAATTAATCCATCATTTCATTCTATAATTCCATTGTTTAATATTTTATTTAAAATATTTTCAGATGTTGAAAAAGAGGAAGGTGAGGATGATAAGAATAAAAATGCCGGTGAATATGATGACAATGATGATGATGATGATAATGAAGAAAATGGAGACAATCAAGATATAGAGACCATTCCACAAGCTGATGAGGCAGATGTTCAGGAAGTAGAAAAGATGGATACAGATGGTATTGAAAAAATGGATATAGACGATATCAAGAATAAAGAAGTGAAATGAAGACAGAAATTTAAACCTTAGAAAAGCCAAGTACCATAGAAATGTATACGACTCTTTGAGGTTTTTATTTTTAGTGTGTTTTTGTCAGTGTTTGTTCCGACTTGTTTGAGGTAATAAGAGACAATATTCGAACAGTGAACATATTTGCCATGACAGTTCATGTTTGTTGATGTGCTTGAGTGCAGAGCTGTATATTTTACTGAATTGTGTTCTGTTGTTATACTCAGTTGCATGAAGATGCAGGAGATTGATTGGTTTTTCATGTCTGTAGCCTGACAGCATACCAGGGATATTTAATGATATGCACATACCTACATAAACGCACCAGTTTAGAGATGCAATCAGTTATTGTTTGCATCTTGTGCTACACCGATCTGTGTTCAGATTTTAAGAAATTGTTGACTGACCATATATTAGCTGCATTAGAAGCCATGACACAAAGACATAATCCGTTTATTTTATTGTGAATCGGTCACTTTCTATACACAGTCTTTCTTGTGCTCTCTGTCTTTGTGTCTGTCTTCCTCTTTTCATTCACATTTTTCTTCATCTGATACTAGTTTGTTTGCTTCCCATCATGACTTTCTGGATCAGATTCCCATGTTAAGCAGTGACTGTAATCATGTACGATAAATCTTTTGTTGCCTACAGATGAAATGGTTATATACTCATAAAATAAAAGAACTATTCATTAGCTTAGAATTAATTAAAATTTATAGCTTGTTAAATATATTTAACTTGTATGTTGGAAAGTACAGTCTTGACCCTCACTGAATATGACATACACCTCCATTCATGCAAAAATATATTTGTTTCCAATTGTTGTTATACTAAATTTGTACAGATTTGTTAATTTAAAATGGATGTAATAAAAATATAAGGACTTTTTGTTGCACTCAATCAGTTATATTTAGACATGTTGAAGATAAGCTGTATACTGACATTCCAGTTCCATGCTGATTCTCTTTTTCTTCTTGAAGGAGACATTGACATGTTGAAAAGGACACTGACATTTTGAAAATGAAATTGAAAGGTTGATGAGGATATGGACTTGTAGCATTCATTAACTTTCATGAGACAGAATTATAATGGGAAGAATTGCAATATCTGCAATAACATCTGAAGAAATTTGTTCACATATAAGACTTAGGAATGCTTTTTATTTTTGTTGTTCTTTTGTAAAGTAAAACTCAGTACCCCTTTATCACTTTCTAATAGTGAGAGATTATTTAATGTTATTCTAGTTTTTCACGATCTTTTTGTTGTTAATGGATCAGTAAGTGTTTGTGTCATATAAAACTGAAATAGATTCATCTTGATTTTCCTCAGTGACTAAAGGTTGTTGAGTGTAAATTTTCTCTCTGAGCTATTCTCTTCACACAATCAGTAGACGTGACTTTTTCTTGATGCCTTTCACAGAAACAATTATTTTTTGCTTGAAGAATATCGAACCATAGATATCACTGGCTTGCCTTTTGACCCTTTTTATATCCTTTTCAATGGAATAGCCCTCAGGAAAACAACGAGTTTTGAAAACATTTCTTAGATTGAATCTTGTCTCATGAACCATTGATCTCATGACATTTTGAATCAAAAATAGACTCAGAAATTAGGAATTTTAGTGTTTGTAGCATGGGTTATACATGCCAGTCAAACAAGATTTTGATACCAGGTTAATATTAATAATAACAGCGACACACTGGATAGTGCATCTTCTTTGCTGTTTGTAACAGAGCAAAATAAAACCTGCCTTTTCATTTTTGTATAAAGAACACTTGCTTTTGAAGACAATCATTAGAAAACCATTTTCAAAAATTTCCTTCACACATTTAATCCATACATAATCAACAGCTGCCCAGTTAGGACAAAACTGTACAGTCCCTTAACTGGTTGAATACACAAAATTGTACAGTCCCTTAATTGGCTCATACACAAAACTGTACAGTCCCTTAACTGGTTGAATACACAAAATTGTACAGTCCCTTAATTGGCTTAATACACAAAACTGTACAGTCCCATAACTGGTTGAATACACAAAACTGTACAGTCCCTTAACTGGTTTAATACACAAAACTGTACAGTCCCTTAACTGGTTTAATACACAAAACTACAGTCCCTTAACTGGTTTAATACACAGGTTTTATGGTGGATGAAGTTCAAATGATTTAGATACTGTCCTAAGATGATTTGTTTAAACTGCAGACATACTAATTGATGATAGTATTTATGATGACATCAAGGTTCCCCTTTCATAAAAAATCTCAACCTGAGAAAACATGCATGGGAATAACCTATTTATTGAGTATAATCAACTCCAGCCACTAGATCACTGTGGTGTACCTGTAATTAAAAAATTGAAGAGACTTTTGAAAAAAAGTAACATTAACATCAAAACTCCACTGTGATGGGGTCTGCAGCCTGTACCAGACAAATGAGTAGTGTGTGCTATCCAGTTTAAAATAAAATAGTATTGTGTATAGCTTCATTGTTATTATTGATTGTTGTATAGCTTCATTGTTATTATTGATTGTCATATTGCTTTCCGTCTTTCAATCATTAGTATATACAGGAATATTTTATAATTGATCATAATTATTCCCATAATGTGCTTAATACCCAGTGGTATATAGTTCATTTGGAATCTCAGATCTGAGATTTTAATAGAAGTTACATTAAGCATGCATATACAGTGGTCTCCCCCACCCCACCCCACCCCCGAGTGTCCATCTCAGGACAGGACAGTAAAGAGGCTACCTTACATGATGCCAGTCTAGTGTATTTTTACGTTGTGTCCCTAAGCAGAGGTAAATCCATTTTAAGGCCACCTGTACATTGCATTAGAGGTGGCCTTATAATGAATTTTATGAATTCATGAAAGAAAAAACATGATGGTGTAATTTCTTGCACTCAGCCTCCATCCTTCGAGTAAGTGTACAAATGTTGTGATAAGAGTTTTTAAATGCTTTTTGGTGGTTTATGGAAAAATGTGCTGAATTAATCTGATGATATGTCTCCATTTTCATCAGACTTCACTTTTTTGTGCTGTGTTTTTGGACAATCTGTCAGCTAGGTGAGTTTTTTTCTTCTTTATTTAAATGCATGCATGTATTGATTGCATTTGGTTTGTCATACAAGACAGAGTTCTGGTGTTAATTTTCAGTGGTGCATGTTCTATTTATTTAAATATTTATGTATTCATACAATTGCTCTATAATAATTTACAGGATTACTTATACATAAACAGTATATTTGATATATCCTTGTATAAAAGTAATTATTGTTTAGTGTAATGCTGAATTACATTAATTATTTCAACATTTTAGTGTTCTTACTTTTTCATTTATTGACAGTACTTTGCAGTTTCAGCATTGCAGATGTGCGTTCTCACATTGCTGTATGTGTATGATCATATTTTCTTGAACAACATTGGGGAATATCTGTCTTTTATCACATGACTGCTGTCTTTCATCCATGACCTTTCATCTGTGATTGTAGTGCACACAGACTGGTAAAAACATTGCAATTTTCATCATTGAGAATTTTTTGACCGTAATCAAGATAAACAATAATTGCAACATTTTAAACGTATGCAGTAGTTGTGGTGTTCCGCAAACAGGATGTTTTGTACTGATTAGCCAGCATTATGGATTCTGTGGCAAGGTTTGGAGTCTTAGTTATTATTTTGTTAAATTTATCATATTATTTACAAAAGTAAAATGGATTCTAGATCAAAGTTGAATCGACTAGAGTGTATGATGGACCTACTGGCTCAGTTTTACAAAACTACTTAAGTTCCCACTCTGAAATTGGGGCCTTGGGTGGCCGAGTTGCTTCCCTTTACAGATGACTGACATCTCACCTCTGTCCATGTGGGTTAGAGTTTTGGGCTCGGCTAATATGGGTATGTGAGAAAGCTTGTCAATAGCTTTGCATAGGTCAGAGGCTCTTCCTGGATTCTTCATCCACAAAATATACTGGCCACCATGTATAGTCAATCGTGTGCTGAAAAATGGCATTAAACCCAGAGAAAGAACAACAAATTATAATTCTGTGCTTTCTTGATGAGGGTATTAAATATTTATTTTTATTGTTGTTAGTGTTGGAATAATAAAATATTAGAAAATTATCATCATAAAAGTTTGGAATAAATTTGTGCAATTTAGGGATTGGCAACATACATATTTTATGACCATAATGAAATCTTACATATTGATGTGTTGCAGATTTGTGAAAATTGTATATCATGAACATTGATGATGTACAATACACCTTTAACTCTTTCACCGTATGATGAGGAATCTTTTTAACCTATTAAAGATTTTCTTACAGAAATGTACAGCACATTAAGCTAGAGAGATATTAACAAATTTCACTTCGAACATTTGTATAACTGTTGTGATACAAGGAGGCCAGATTTTATTAAATTTCAACAGATGATAGCACACATTATTAGTACATTAAATTATTTGTATAAAAATTTTGACTTTTCACTTGGTGAAATCATATCTTAATGATTGTAGTCTATACATTTGTTGTTTTTTTGTACAGTAAGTACTAAAAGGCATCTTCAAATTCTTACACATAAATTATCTACAAATAGAATTTTTAAAGATTTTCTACAAGAAATAATGATCTCAATGTGTTTCCAGTTTTCTTTAGAACATATAGAAATTTAACTCAGAAATTTAATTCATAGAAATTTAATTCATAGATAGGATAGGCAGAAAGTTTTGAAAATAAATTCTGGAATATTTCTTGGGCAAATATGTGTCTTATTGTAAACAGCTAAACTGGTCTTTAAATTTTCATGACTGTAAGTGCATAGTCAGCAGTTGTCTAGTAAATATTTGTGAAAACCTTTAGAAAGATGAAATGTAACTTGGAAATGTCTAGATAAAGATGAAATGTTTTTAAAACAAAGAAGTCCATACATATTCAAACACAATAGTTATTTGTAATGCTTGTAAGTAAGGTTTGATAACTTTAAATTTCAAATTAGTTTCTACAGACCAGAACAGAAGTCGAGATAACTCCATACTAGTATTATTCTTCTCCCTTCTTTTTTCTTTTTCTTAATGATAAATTTGAACACTTCAGTGCATTTTGTACCATGAAAATTTGCCAGTTTAGATTTTGCTGTTATATGCTTTGAAAACTTAGATACTGTGTCACGTTTAAAATCTATGTGTCTATGACCAGTTTCTACCCTTTAGCATCATAATCCTTGTATTAGTGGCAGTATTGGAGACATTTTCAAAAGGCAAAATAGTGGACTTTTTATCTTAATACAGTATAATTCCACCTGTTTTTGTCTTATTAACACCTGTAGTATATAGAGAAATAGATATCCCATGTAAAATGCAGACATACCTATATCAGTGAAACAAGAGTCGATAAACCTCATCACAGTCCAAACTTCTTATGATCTTCTTTCAGTCACCTGTGCATTTGACAGAACAGGTTGCACTGTACATTTGAATATCAAATCCAGACATGCCAATACTACGCTACTTTCATTATCCTTGTGGTGATGCATGATTTTGTGTTTGTTTAACTTAAATGTTTATATTGGCATTAAAAAGTGACAAATTTTGAAAATAAAACATTACTTTTAAAAATGGTTGGTTTTTTCTTCTTTTTTTTCTTAGTTTGAAGATAATATCTAGCAATCTAAATCTTGAAATTCTGTAAATTTTACACCTAAGCAGCATCATGCATGGATATGTCTCTTTGGATAAAAGGGTCTTCTGTTAAAAGTTAGTCACAGTAACCTATATACTGTTCATCTTCCAAGTTTAGGGGATGGCAGGACACTGGTGTTCCATGAATGCATGTATGGACAGAAAGATTATTGTAATGGCCATGCATCCATTAGCACAAGTCTTCACTATACCTCCAAAACTACAGAGAAAATTGCCATGACACTTTTTACATGTATTAGTTCTAATCAGTCTAGCTGTCTGAAATGAAAATGGGGTATACGTACCATATCGAAAATCTTAACTACTCCATATTGACAAAGGGTTTTCACAAAAAAAATTCCTATGGTGTCTTATTGGTCATAAATGAAATTGGTATCAATAACGTTTAATATGGCTGGTATGGTAGCTGTGTTGAAAATCTTTGTAATAGCTACTCCTCCTCAATGGATGATTGTATTGACAATGGGTTTTCAGAAAGTCTTCTTATGGTTTGTGCTGACCTGACATTAAATCAGGCAATATGTGTGGCTCATCTTACATGATAATGATGCCAATCTGACATACAGTGATGACCTGCCAGACTGTACAATTTTACTGTACGTCTTACTGATATGACCCTTAAATTACGTACTTACAGATTAATAGCAACAATAAAAAGAAAATACAATTTTTGCAATCAAATCTGGATGTTGCCTTGTTCAGGCTGCTTCAAATCAGGGTTTTCATATTATACTGGAGCTGGTCTGGAAACCAGAATAATTATTTTACAAGAGTATCTAAACAATTTAATCAGTCCATGTTTGTGACACAAAACACGTGCATGATGAAGCTTTTGCTTTTGTGTTAAAGCATCATGTAGATGTCATCCATCAAATAAAAACCTCCATGGGGATTGGAACTGATGTTTCTGAAACTGAACTCAAGGTTATTAAAGTCCAGATGGACTTCCAATTCTCTAAAAGCAATACACAATATTTCATTACATCTTACTGAAAGCTGATCTAACTTGAAGAAAAATGTTGACTGCCATACTGAGGTCTTTTAGAGTTAGAAGGTCTAACAATATGGGTGTAATTGTGGTCATCTGGAAAATCTTGGAAAGACTGCTCTAAAAGGATCGCTGTAACAAGAAATAAATTTTTATCAAAAGACGTCTAATGATGTCAGGCTGGTCCTAAATATGGCCATCATGAAACGATTCTTATAGCTATTCATCCTAAATTGATAAAGCATCCATGGCTGAGCTTCACAATCTGAAACATGGAAACACAAAGGTTGGCACCTTGTGATTCCACCTTGTCGCAAAAAGATAATCATCAGATGCCGCCAAAGTGTGCAGATCCAAATAAAGAGCCATTCCACATGAACAACTTGACCTTTCCTTGGTAGAGTGTTGGCCAAATCATAAATCATTGAGTCTGCTGGCAATGTGTCTGATCTGTACATTAATATGAAGGTTGTTGCACCAATATAGAAACTGCCAACATCAGAACACAAGGTGGGTGATTTTGTGCCACAGTTTGAGGAAGTAGGTCACTGCAACAGAATTGCCAGTCATAATGGGGGCCATTTTGCCTGAAAGGCGATCCTTCCAGAAGTGAAAGGCATTGATGATGGCCTTGATTTATAAAAGGTTGATGTGGAGAGGCTGCCCCCCGGCTTCCACATGCCACTGAAGATAGTGAAGTGGGCACCCCAACCGTATGTATTGGCATCAGTACCTACTGTTATATCTGCAGGATTCCCGTGATCAGCCAAAGTGGGATGCACTACTGACGCAGGAATTATAGAATCTCCGGCATGAATGTCTGATCGACAGGACATGAAAAGTGGCACCTTTGTGCTAGCAACGTCATTTGTAAGGGGTGTATATAAAAAAAACGAAGCAGGAGGAAGTCCACCACTGCATGGAATAATCCGAGGAGTTGCAAGAACTCTTTCGCTGAAATACAAGTCCTGTTGGAAACAGACTAGACAAGTCTGATGATGCTGATTATGCAAACACAAGGAAGCTGTACCACCAGATTCAGATGGTGATAAACTCCATATCCAGTTGGACACAAAGCTGGGATGGATGGAGGTCAAACTTTTCCCAGTAAACTAGAAAGCCTGAATCATCTAAAAGAGTGAAGATCATTTTTACCGTGGAGTAGAATATAACTTACGATATGTTTTTGGAGGATGTCGTCCAGGTACACTGCCAACATTGTAATTGAAGTTGATGGGAGCAGGGTGACGACACAATCCAAAGCATTATTAAAAAAACAAAGGCTGTTGTTGAGGCCAAAGGTAGGACTCTGAACTGATAAACCAAGTTGCAGTGAGCAAAACAGAAATTTCTGTGATGCAGGGTGGATAAGGACATGAAAATATGCATTGGTCAGATCGAGACTAACGGCATACTTGTCCTGTCGAATGGAGAGAAGGATTAACCTTGCCATCTCCAACTTGAATTTTAGTGGCAAAATGTATTGGTTGAAACAACTCAGGTCAATGATCAGCCTCAGTTTGCTGTTTGCCTTCTGCATCTGAAACAGCCAGGAATAAAAGCCTGGTGATTGTGGTTTTTGCACAATCTTCACTGTCTGTTTTTTTATGAATGACCGAATCTCCTGTTGTAGCAAGGCTTCCTTCTGATCTGACAGTACGCTTGTAAAGAGGGGAGAGGAGGAAAGGGGAGGGGATTGGATAAATGAAATCTGAAGCCCCTCCAAGATAACCTGGATCACTCAATCATTCTGAGGGAAAAGGATGATCCAGTAGCCTTAAATTGCTTTAGGCATCTGTCCACATGTAGGCTGTCTGCAGGCAGTTAGGAGGGTAGGTCAGTGTCTAGAGTTAGGAGGCTTGCTGCCTCTGTATAGTTGCCTCCTAGCTTGGTTAGACTGTTGTCTCCCTTGTCTGCTTATCATCCCCCTGCAGTAGCAGGGGCATATTGTATCAAAATGTCTGTGTCAGTTGAGCAGCAAGTTGGATTGGCAGTTCCAATGCATCCTGCCTATGAACTTCTTTAATTGCTTTCTCTAAAGAGTAATGGTGACCCAAACAGAGTCATCCTTAAAGCAAGGGTATGATGAGGCTTGAGCGATGTGGACCACAGATATGTGTAACGCTATAGTAAGTTTAAGTTGATCAAAACAGTGAACACACTGGTCATGAAATATCCAGGCAGTGACTATCAATCATGGCCATCACTTCCCAAGCATGGTCATTGCTGGGTCTCTCAAGAAGTCAGAAAATTGCTCATGAGACCAAATCTAACTTTGAAGACATAGCAACTATTTTCTGGACTAACTTTGATATGGCATGGACCACATTTTTGTTCAGTGTGTATTACAGTGGAGCAGACATGTGAATTGCCACTAGATTTTTGTCAAGGCAGGGAGATCAGTACTGAAGCATCCAAGTTTTGTAACAGCGAGATGAGAACACTGCTGGTACTTGGCTTTCTGAAGAAAAAAACTCCCCTGGGTAACCAATTCTAAATGCCAACCAGTCATTGATCTCCTTAATTGTATCATTTGAGGAAGAAGTCTAAAGGATAGAGTCTCTTCCTCTTTGTCGAAATCTACTGATACTTTAACTTCATAGTCTTAAGTAGCGGTAAGAGGTGGAAGGCATTCTGAAGTTGCCAACACCCTATAAATTTCCCTGACTGCGGCAATGAAGCTAAATTCAGTCCCTTTCATGGTTGGATCTGAGTATGGCCGATTTGTAGGAGCTTTATCACACTGTGATCTGGTTCCACTTTTGTCACACTGTGATCTGGTTCCACTTTTGTCACACTGTGATCTAGTTCAATTTTTGTCACATTGTGACCTGGTTCCACTTTTGTCACCCTGTGATCTAGTTCCACTTTTGTCACACTGTGATCTGGTTCCACTTTTGTCACACTGTCATCTGGTTCCACTTGCAACTCTGGATAAGGCATATCAGGTGTCATCGGCGACTCAATTCTATCCTCCTTGAAAATGTCATCAACTCTCCCATGTGGATAGGCAGTGAACATATGCAGGTCTGGCACTGCCGCAATAGCTGTCTGTCTGTCTGGCATATGGTTGGCCTAGATGCTGGTGATACAGAAGACAGTCCAGCTAATCACCAGTACTGGCTGTTCCAAGGGCCTAGCTGGCTGGACAGATTTCTCACTGAAATCTCTGTCATAGTAGGGGTATGTCACCAACAGTACAGCTAAATGGATGGATCTGTCACTATAAATTCAAGCTGGCCAGACCATTTTCTAAAAACAATATCAACCCATGCTTGCATGTTTGAACTGAGATTGATGGCCAGTGACAGCACAACTGTGTTATGAACTGGATCTGGTACAAACCCCATGTGTCCAGACTTACAGTCTGTAAGGCCATGCTTGGACATGCAGGGGGAATTAGGCCAAATGGACAGCCTAAAATTGGGGGGACACTCCCCCAATGAATTGGAAAATGGTGTAGAAATGAACAAAAGAAATATAAATAATATCTGGTCTGATGTCAACAACTGCATCGTTGTTTCCTGGACTAGACAACACATCTGTTATAAGGCAGACTTTTGTACCATCTAAACATTATTCTCCTCACTACCACTGATGTTATTGTGACTGACTGATGGCGGGGTTAACCCAGTGTTCCCCAAAAGGACTCGCAATGGATGTTGACTAAGGATGTCAACATTATCTTTCCTCCATTTATTCCGTCTTTCCTTACCTCTGTCCATGTATTACACATGCTGCATGGCATAAATTATTTTCGCTTAGTACATGTGATACAAGTCATGGTTGTCTTCCTTTGCTTTGAACTTTTTGCATTTCATGCATTTAGGTGTCATTTCTACTAAACTGACACAAGAGAAAACAAAGCATAAACTTGCATGGACCACTACCATTACTAATGGAGTAAGCAAAATAGGGTCACGTTAACTCATAAATGACAACATTAGTTCTACAATTAATATTGTTACCTGCTATAGCCATTTGCAGTCAAAGAGACTAAGAACAGATACCTATTTGCAGCATAATAGGTTATGACTCCATAGTTTTCGACTTTATCACAAGGCCTTCATCAGAGGAATGACTTCTTGACTTTATCACAAGGCCTTCATCAAAGGAATGACTTCTGGACTTTATCACAAGGCCTTCATCAAAGGAATGACTTCTGGACTTTATCACACGGCCTTCATCAAAGGAATGACTTCTGGACTTTATCACAAGGCCTTCATCAGAGGAATGACTTCTGGACTTATCACAAGGTCTTCATCAAAGGAACGACTTCTGGACTTTATCACAAGGTCTTCATCAGATGAATGACTTCTGGACTTTATCACAAGGTCTTTATCAAAGGAATGACTTCTGGACTTTATCACAAGGCCTTCATCAGAGGAATGACTTCTTGACTGTATCACAAGGCCTTCATGAAAGGAATGACTTCTGGGCTTTATCACAAGGCCTTTATGAGAGGAATGAATTCTGGTCTTTATCACAAGGCCTTCATCAGAGGAATGACTTCTGGACTCGAGTCACATGATCAACTAAATGATGAACACATGACAAAACCTTTTGGTGCAACATGTTGTAATGTGGTCTAAAATCCATATAAAAGTCACTCAAATTTGGAGAAACAAAATTAACAATAATGTATACAACAGGAGCTTTTAACAACAAAATTCTGTTTGTTTTAGAGATTATTTATTTGCAAAATTTTTAAAATTTGTAATTTTTCTAAGTGTGATTAACTTTGTAATCATGTCCATTTATCTGTCAAGATCTGTTTCAAATAACCCGACATAAACTGTGAAGATAATAAAGCTATAAATTTATGTTTTCTTCAAAATACTACTATTTTCACTAAATTTCTGATGTGCATTGGAGTGATGAAAATAATTATTATAAAATACCCTTTGTAATTCCCTATCATTAACTTTCCTTTACACATACAAACAGATTCTCATCTCATTGTCACATACATATATAAGTAATGTGGCAAATGATCTCTCCTTAAAGTTTGTCTTCATGTCCACCACCAATTATGGTACTCTTTTAATGTTTTCATACGAAATATAAAAGTCATACAGACTGTTGAGTAGCAAGAGTGAGATGATTTAATAACTAAGACAACATGACAACCTACATCATGGTGAGATAAAGCAAAGAGAAAACTCTAAAAGAAAATCCACAGTCTAAAAGAAAATTCACAGTCTAAAAGAAAAACCACATTCTAAAAGAAAATCCACAATCTAATCCAGAAGTATTCAATTTTATTTGCAGCATGCATTAATGCTTAATGTGAAAGTTATATACATGATACAAAATGTCACAGATAAATCAATTTCAAAACATTAATTTGTGTTATTTTTCCAATCTGACACAATTTATATTATTACAAACCAAATTTTGACACATCCTGTAACATCTTGATAATTCGGTTTCAAATGTAAGTCAACGTTTAGCCAAACTTTAAATTTCAATTTTAGGTCAAGTTCAATCTACGAACTCTCACCAACCCAGGCATAAATCAACCTTTTTTTTGAACTCACAAATGGAAGCAGAGCTGAAGTCACTTGTCTACTTCTAATACAAAATTATCAAAAGTACTTGGGCGGTGTGAACAAGAATAATGAATTGTGGGCACAATGCTTTGTGGGCTGGTCATCATAGAAGTGGTGGCAGCATTTTTTCTTACCGTGTAAACATGTGTATTAACCACAACTTTATTAATGTGAAGGAGACACATTTATCTCCCTTATCAAAGAAGATGTTTGTCTCTTAGACTTCAAAGTTCATGTTGCCGAAGGGTAGACTCACAACTTCTCATCCAGAGTATACCCAATCTTGCATTAATTCAACACAGAGAATTTCCAAGCTTCGATACCCACAAAAAAATATGCAAGTGGTGAAGCACGACAAGTAAAATGAAGTGTACAGAGACAGTTTACGGTTGCATCCAATGTAAAATTAATTTCTACTGAAATTGGATGCTTCCAAGCATGTCATAATTATCATGGTTTTGAATTTCAGATATGCTGCCAACTCTTCTGAAGATTTGATGTTTACAATTTTCTTTCTTCTTTACTTTTGGGTTTATTCACTTTCTTGTTGCATTCTACAGACGTCTGATTCATGATATCCAATGCTTTCAATTTAATAGTCTTCACATGCTGTATAGCTGTTATATATACTTGCTTATGGGTTAAGACTGACTGCAAACTGCACATACCTTGATCTGCCATTGCATAATTCACCGACAAATCCAGGTCTCTGCATCTCTGCACTTTGTTAGGAGTAATCAGTAGAACCAACAGCATAGACCCTGATCTGCTGAAATTATGCAATGCAAGATCAGGGTCTATGCGATCGGCACTTAGACATGACTTACAACTTCTACTGGTAGTATGGTTCTAACATGTCTTTATTTACATGCATTTTTTAATATTTTATTGATGGTGATACTGTTTTAAGCAACTAATTTTTTGTTGTAGTCTTTGCTTTTGCTTGTGTTGGCATCAGAATGGCTGCCATAGTAAAAAAAAATCCCGTGTCAGCGAAATGATCTATGCAAAACAATTTCATACTAATAAGAAAAAATGGTACAATAATAATTAATAAATGAAAATAATAACATATTTTACATGTAGATTCCAGATTTTGTCGATAAACTATTCACTTTAAAATGTGTATAATAGTAAATATGTGCTTGATTAATAGCATTATGTCATTACTACAGTGCCAGTATTGGTGAAGAAAAGGAGAGAAATGTGATTTTTTCCATAAAACATATTATGTTCATAACAGTTGTACATCACCATGGTAACCAACTCATGAATTTTTCACAAAGTAAGACAGAATACGGTCACTTAGTAACTCAGATTTATGTGTATATTTATTTATTCATTTCTACAAACCCTATGGTACATCGACGGAAATGATAATTAATGTACCATATAACAACACATTACAAGGTAGATTTACATCTATATCATGCATATATACATGTACATATAATAGCCAAAATAAACCCTAGTATATCTGTCCATTCAGGAAACATTCACATAGTCTTCTTTCAGAGAGTTCTTCCTATGTAGTGTGTCTCTAAAATGGAGTTAAAATTACTTTGTGCTTTTCTGATCTGCAAATAGATCTTTGTGAAATAAAAACAATTACGTGTCTAGCAGTTCTTCTTGAATGTTCTAAGGAAGGACAGTCACAATGACTATGTACACATTTAAAAAAGACACAAAGTCAATAATCATTCTCCTACTCAATAAATTGGCAAACTAAAATGTCTGCATATTGGTTCACATTGATAAATAATAACCTGATTTATAGTCTAACTCTATATCCCCATTTGTTTGTACCCCATACCGATTTCAAAAACGAGAAAGTTTAATGTGATAAAAACTGCATAGAACTAAGTCAATTTAATCATTGATTTATAATTTCTAACCTGACTGTGACCAGAATGGCACTATTGCTGGCATCCCCTACACCATTTCATGCTTAACGGACTTTCCATACTAACACGGCGCCATACTGCGTACACTATAGGCTAGTTTATTTCCATCAGACAACATAATGACGTAGTTCATCCTGTTCGGTAAACGCTGAATAATTGCGTAAATTACATAATATTGAGAGTTTGGAATTATATCCATCTGCATACATGAACATAGAAATTAAACCGCTTGTTAAATCCACATGAAAAGCAAATTTGTAGTTGTCATTATTTTCCTTTGCTTGATTCGACATTGTAAATATCGGAAGCAGACAACTTATGTATGTACATCTGTAGTCGTGATACACCCCTTTGCTGAAAATGGACTTGTCCAGAAACTGGAAATGGATCTGACCATGTCCGTCTATTGCATTGAAAACTTCCGTTAAACATGAAACGCGCATAAGATGACGGTGTTAGGGCCACTCTACTCAGAGTAAGGTTAGAAACTATAAATCAATGAATGAACTGACTAAGTTCTTTGCACTTTTTAACACATCAGAGGTTTCCATTATTTAAATCGGTAGGGGGTACAAACAAACATGTTTGTATTATCAGACTATAGAATATATGAATTGTTAAATTGTTTCAATTTGTTGGTGATAAACAGATTGATTAGGTGACATTTCAGACATTTTTCAAGTCTTCATCTTACAAGAAATAAATACAAACTATTATGACTGATAAATTTACAACTTTTTGTAAGTGTGGTGTGCTTAAAAAAGCCCAACATCTGCATTGCTTTGGATATAGTGGCTCAAACACAGAAATTACAACAAAGAGTACTTGCATACCACACACCCAAATGTTTCACACAATTCCCACCCTTTAGCTTCATACTTCCCACTCAATAGCTATGAACCCAAATTTCCACACAACCTCCACCCTTTAGCTTCATACATCCCACTCAGCAGTTATACACCCAAATGTTTCACACAACCTCCACCCGTTAGCTTCATACATCCCACTCAGCAGTTATACACCCAAATGTTTCACACAACTTCCACCCTTTAGCTTCATACTTCCCACTCCACAGTTATATACCCGAATGTTTCACACAACTTCCACCCTTTAGCTTCATAATTCCCACTCAGCAGCTATACACCCGAATGTTTCTCACAACGACCACCCTTTAGCTTCATACATCCCACTGAATAGCAATACACCCAAATGTTTCACCTAGTTCTCACCCTTTGGCTTCATACATCCCACTTAATAGAAATACACACAAATGTATCACACAACTCTCACCCTTTAGCTTCATACATCCCACTGAATAGCTATACATCTAAATGTTTCACATAATTCTCACCCTATAGCTTCATACTTCCTACTTCCTACTGCCTACTGAATAGCTATATATACAAATGTTTCACACAACTCCCACCCTTTAGCTTCACATGTCCCACTGAAAAACTATACACCCAAATGCTTCACATAACTTCCACCCTTTAGCTTCACATGTCCCACTGAAAAGCTATACACCCAAATATTTCACATAACTCCCACCATTTAGCTTTACATGTCCCACTGAAAAGCTATACACCCAAATGTTTCACATAACTCCCACCGTTTAGCTTCACAATGCCCACTGAATAGCTCAAGAAAATATATTTATTCTTCTTTGTAAAATTGGCATAAAGAATAATGACACTTCCTGATATTCACTTTAAACTCATTTTTCACCCCACTCACATACTGAAGGAGCTCACACTGTCCAGTATGTTGGTATATATAAATGGAACAGCCCTGTGTACCATGCATGTTTAATTAGAAGACCTCTGTCTATCACATATGTTTAATTAGAACACCTCTGTCTACCATGTATCTTTAATTAGAACACCTCTGTCTGCTGTGCATCGTTAATTAGAACACCTCTGTCTACCATGCATGTTTAATTAGAAATCCTGTCTACCATGTATGTTTAATTAGAACACCTATATCTACCATGTATCTTTAATTAGAACACCTTTTTAATTAGAACACCTCTGTCTACCATGTATCTTTAATTAGAACACCTATGTCTACCATGTATCTTTAGTTAGAACACCTCTATCTACCATGTATCTTAAATTACAACACATATGTCTACCATGTATCTTTAATTAGAACACTTGTCTACCATGTATCTTTAATTAGAACACCTGTCTACCATATATCTTTAATCATAACACATCTATCTACCATGTATCTTAAATTAGAACACCTGTCTACCATGTATCTTTAATTAGAACACCTCTGTCTACCATGTATATTTAATTAGAACACCTCTATATATACCATGTATCTTTAATTAGAACACCTCTGTCTACCATGTATCTTTAACTGGAACACCTCTATCTACCATGTATTTGCAATTAGAACACCTCTGTCTAACATGTATCTTTAATTAGAACACCTCTATATACCATGTATCTGTAATTAGAACACCTCTGTCTAACATGTATCTTTAATTAGAACAATCCTCTTTGAATATATCCTGAAAAGTACTGGATTAAAGACAACTACATACAAAAACCAAAATTTTGATTCTGACAGTTGAATATGTACTACAGGCATTTATTTTTCATCTGAACTCTTTGAGTACTCTGGCATATATCTTCCAAAATGAATTGCCTTCTCTGGGTTTGTCAGCTGTTGTTTCTGACATGTGTCAGCTGCTGTCATAAACTTTCTGTACATTATCATCAATTAAGTGAAGTGGCATGCTAAAATGCCTGAATGTTTTTCTCACACGGCACTAAGATGCAATAAAATGTACAGTATTTTACCACTTATCACATTATTCATGTCCTGCATTATGTACTACATAACCAAAACATGTCATGATGTGTTTTGTATCAAATACTATATAACCAAAACATGTCATGATGTGTTTTGTATCAAATACTATATAACCAAAACATGTCATGATGTGTCTTGTATCAAATACTATATAACCAAAACATGTCATGATGTGTCTTGTATCAAATACTATATAACCAAAACATGTCATGTGTCTTGTATCAAATACTATACAACCAAAACATGTCATGTGTCTTGTATCAAATACTATATAACCAAAACATGTCATGTGTCTTGTGTCAAATACTATATAACAAAAACATGTCATGATGTGTCTTGTATCAAATACTATATAACCAAAACGTCTTTATGTGTCTTATATCAAATACTATGTAACCAAAACATGTCTTGTCTTGCATTATATAATATATAACCAAAATGTCATGTGTCTTGTTTCATATACTAGATATTTCATGATTTATCTTGTATCATATACTACATAACCAAAATATGACATGTGTTTAGTATCATGTACTACATAATCAAAACACATCTTGTATTATATGCTACATAACCAAAACAAGTTATGTATCTTTAATCTTAACAGAATCAGGGCACATTTAAAGAAAGGTCTGCAAATATTCATATACAGTCCTGAATACCAGTATACTTGCTTATTATTTAAATCCAACGGCAAAATACAAAGCCCCAGATCTGTCATGGCATAATCTGCCAGTAGATCTAGGTCTATGCCAGTGGCGTCCATTAATCAAGCGAGGGCCAAGAGAAATAAAATGCTTAAGGTGGTCAACCGCATGAATAAGAACAGTTCCTCATCACTAATTATGCATATTAATTAAAATGCATATTATTTTCAAAAGGACTGCCTACATGGCCATGTCTTCAAAAGGACTGCCTACATGGCCATGTCTTCAAAAGGACTGCCTACATGGCCATGTCTTCAAAAGGATTGCCTACATGGCCATGTCTTCAAAAGGACTGCCTACATGGCCATGTCTTTAAAAGGACTGCCTACATGGCCATGTCTTCAAAAGGACTGCCTACATGGCCATGTCTTCAAAAGGACTGCCTACATGGCCATGTCTTCAAAAGGATTGCCTACATGGCCATGTCTTCAAAAGGACTGCCTACATGACATGTCTTCAAAAGGACTGCCTACATGGCCATGTCTTCAAAAGGACGGCCTACATGGCCATGTCTTCAAAAGGACGGCCTACATGGCCATGTCTTCAAAAGGACTGCCTACATGGCCATGTCTTCAAAAGGACTGCCTACAGGGATGTGGTCCTCACAATGTGAAGGACTGGCCACAGGTTGGGCGTACCTGGTCTATGAAATTAGTTATAAGTATTCAGCAGAACAAACATCAAACTTGATCTGCCAGCACATTATGCAATGGTAAATCAAGGTCTATGCAGTTAGCAGTTGGACTCAACTTATAAATGGGTATGTAAGGCATTTCATAATGAACTTGTTTCTGATGTATCAGACAGCTGCGGTTTTTTTGTGACATCTTAAAATGTGGTCCAGATCCATGATATTGGGACAAATTATTTAAAAAATTTGTTTGGAGCAACAAAAATTAATAAACACCTTATCAAAAATGTGATTTAAAAGCAATTTTCCATTGCAACAAGCCCCCTATTTGCTCTTACAAAATCCCTGAGTTGCTCAACGCTAGTTATTTCACTATTGTGGTATTTTAATGTCTGGTATTTTAATGTCATGGATTTTTAATACATTTTCAGAGACTTCATCCGAATCTGGAGACATAAAGGAAGAGTTATCTGCCTTGTACAGCTTGCTCCTGTTCAAGTGATACTGCAGTGTTGTCCGGGGTACACCAAAAACTTTGGTGGCCATTCTCTGGGACATTCCACCTTCTTGTACAGCAGTTATTGCATCCTCCAGGGTATGGTGTTTGGTATTAGGGGTTACCTTGAAGAGGCTTGCATTCATACTGAAAGAATAAAGACATCATACTTAAATCTTTATATCAGCTCACTTCAATAATTTCACAGCAATTATGCAAACAGTTTTAACAAATTAAAGCAACTTATCAACAGCTACACCTGTTACAATGTTGGCAGAGAAAACATGATGTTCAGAAAAATGTCACAAAAAAAAGAAAATCAATGTTAATGGAGTGATTTGGCATTTAGTATTCCACAGTACATCAGTACTTTTAAGGTTATATTACATGAAGGCAAGCAGAGTAAAAGTACCTTGTCCTAGAACATCACCATAATGTTAAGCAAAATGGCCTTTTTACAAATTCAAAAGTCCTTGTGTGTGTGTGTGTGTGTTTGTGTGATTTGGATTTTTAATGTACCTTTAACAATTTTTCAGTCATAATGCATTGATGTCTGCAGTGTGGCAGTTTATAGTGATGCCTAGCACTGGGGCATCATGCCGCAGACAAGTAGCATAATGTCCAAACCAGTCACATTATTCTGACACTAAGCCGACCAGTCCCAACACTAACCTGTTAATGCTGAGCACCTAGCGAGGCAGCTATTAGTACCATATTTTTAAAGTCTCTGGCATGACTCAGCCAGGTTTTGAACCCACAACCTCCCGCATCAGAGGTGGATGCTCTAAAACTAGGCCACTGGATCAGTCTAAAAAATTTTACTAACTTAACAATAAGAAGACATTAGTACATTTATTAGATATAGCTACCAAACTTATAGCTACCAAACTTATTGATATCAAACTATGTAAAGATAATAACAAACGAGACCATGGTTTCTCATAAAATTATTTTATTGACGTTGGAGACAATTTCAAGAGGTGAATGCCATTTTAGTAGTCATATGAGTGAAAATGAAAGTTATAAAACTATTTATGAGCATGCAAATATTAAGATGAATTTACAGAATGAAGCAACTTTTAATTTATAAGGAATCTTTTTGGCCAAGTTACCATGTATACTCACTCACAAGTCAAGTAAAACTGAAAACAACACAGACCTGGTTCTTCTATTGCATAATGCACCAGCAGGTCTGGGTATATGTTGTTTGTTCTACTGATTATTCCTAACAAACTGCATTTACCCAGATCTAATGATGCATTATGCAATGTCAGATCTGGTTCTGTGCAATCTGCAGATAGATTCGACATGTATGTCAGTATGCATGGTAACCAAACTCCTGTACTTGGCAGGTCATTTAGTTGACACCCTCCTGCATCTGGTACCAGGAATGACCTAAGTTGATGTGGCTCCATTTAATTTACCTCATGCTAGGCATGGCCTTAGTTAGTAAAACTCCACTGACTGACAAATCCCTTACCCTGCATGCCTTAGTTGACTAACTCTTTGTCAGGCAGTTTTAGCAACTAACCCTTTGTTGGTTGACTGACCCATTGCCTGGTATGGGCTTAGTTGACAGACCACCATGAATGGTACACTTCAAGATCAATATAATCCAACATTATCTGACTAATGGCATTGCTTGTTTGAATAAACCCTGTGCCTGGTTTAGCTGTAGTTTACTTACTTCCAGTATGCTGACTAATCCTGTACTTGGCACAACTTAAGCTGACTAACCACTTGCCCAGCAAAACCTCAGTTAACTAACCCCTTCCCCTGCATTGCCTTAGATGACCAACACCCTTTTCTAAATGGAACACCCTGCCTGGCATTGCCTTAGATGACCACACCCTTTTCTAAATGGAACCCCTTCCTGGCACTGCCTTAGATGACCTACACCCTTTTCTAAATGGAACACACTGCCTGGCATTGCCTTAGATGACCAACACCCTTTTCTAAATGGAACCCCTTCCTGGCACTGCCTTAGATGACCAACACCCTTTTCTAAATGGAACACCCTTCCTGGCATTGCCTTAGATGACCACACCCTTTTCTAAATGGAACCCCTTCCTGGCATTGCCTTAGATGACCAACACCTTTTTCTAAATGGAACACCCTTCCTGGCATTGCCTTAGATGACCACACCCTTTTCTAAATGGAACCCCTTCCTGGCACTGCCTTAGATGACCTACACCCTTTTCTAAATGGAACACCCTGCCTGGCATTGCCTTAGATGACCACACCATTTTCTAAATGGAACCCCTTCCTGGCATTGCCGTAGATGACCACACCCTTTTCTAAATGGAACCCCTTCCTGGCATTGCCTTAGATGACCACACCATTTTCTAAATGGAACCCCTTCCTGGCATTGCCTTAGATGACCACACCCTTTTCTAAATGGAACCCCTTCCTGGCATTGCCTTAGATGACCTACACCTTTTTCTAAATGGAACCCCTTCCTGGCATTGCCTTAGATGACCTACACCCTTTTCTGAATGGAACCCCTTCCTGGCATTGCCTTAGATGACCCACACCCTTTTCTAAATGGAACACCCTGCCTGGCATTGCCTTAGATGACCTACACCCTTTTCTAAATGGAACCCCTTCTTGGCATTGCCTTAGATGACCTACACCCTTTTCTAAATGGCTTCACATGATCCTTGTTGTTTCATTACATTACATGTCTAAAAGTTGAAAATTAAAAAAGTTAAGATTGACTCATAATTTTCTCCTTTCATCACTATTTTCCATATATTAAAATCATCACAACTTTCATCTCCTTTCATCACTATTTTCCATACATTAAAATCATCACAACTTTCATCTCCTTTCATCACTATTTTCCATACATTAAAATCATCACAACTTTCATCTCCTTCCAAATGTGACCCTTATATTCTTTGGAGAATCATTCTTTTCACTTCTCTTTTTACTTTCACTAACCATACGTAAGTCTTTATGAGTCGAAACCAACCGCAAATTGCACAGACCCGAATCTGCCATCCCATAATACGCTGGCAGATCTAGGTCTGTGCAGTCTGTCAGGACTAATCAGCAGAACAGAAAACATAGACTGTGATCTGTTTGTGGGCAGGTGATCTGTAAACCCAATTCTACCTACATCTGCCTCCAAGACACATATCTGACAAGTCCGACTTAATTTCAAGTGAAAGCAGCCTGACCAATGTTATTACTGAATATTCAGAATTATTACTGCATCAATCCAGCGATACAAGAACTTCACTCACTCAATTAAAATCCATTCTCTTTTTATCTTTCTTGATAAACATGTAAACATAGTATCGGGTGGAAAAACTTGGCAGAGAGGAAGAAAAGAAGGATAGGCCATATATTTATGAAGGAAATTCAAGCTTGGCTTAGGATTCTCTTAGGGAAGAGAGGACTTTGGAAGAATGGAATTCTGGACTGCGTATCTATGAAGAGAGGACTTTGGAAGAATGGAATTCTTGACTGCAACACTATGATGGGGGACATCTATTTACATCTGATGTTGCGTGTTAACCAAACTTCATGTATGAATCAAACAATAATGATCTTGGTGCAAAGAAGGATTTTGTCATGTGATCAACGTTTTGATGATCATGTGATTCCAGTCTAGATGTCATTACTCTGATGAAGACCTTGTGAAAAGGTCAAAAGCTTACGAATCAAAAACTTATTTTGCTACAGAAAGGTATTTATTTTTAATTTCATAAGCAGGTAATATAAAGCTTTGTGTTCTATTTTTAGTCACACTGGCCATTGTTGATGGAAGTTCAACATTTTTTAAAATAAATTTGAAAGACGTTCTGTAAAAGTTCATCATAGTCTAAAAAGTGTTTTTGAAAAGCAGTTTTTTAAAACTATTTTCTTTCGAATTTTCGCAATGGCAACCATATTTGATAGCAGATTATCATTTGCATAAATCTGAATGGTCTTGACAGATGGATGATTTCTCTCAAATTTCATCAAATTCTGTTGAACAGTATTAGAAGTGGTCAGTTCAAGGTTTTTCTAGTTTTTTTTTCAAAAGCAGCCATATTTAATGATGGATGGGCACCATCTTGAAAAAAATTATCTGGCTTCATGCCAAAATGTTTTCTCTCAAATTAATTAAAGGGATTCTGCACAATCTTCACAATGTGTTTCTGTTCTTGGTAAGGGTACATACTTAATGGTGTGTGTGTGATTTAGATTTAACAATTTTCCAGTCATATCACTACGATGTCTATAGTGTGGCAGTTTAAAGTGATGTCTAGCACTGGGGCATCATGCCGAAGACATGTAGCATGATGTCCCACACAGTCACATTATCCTGACACCAGGCTGACCAGTCCTAACACTAACCTCTTAATGCTTAGCGCCAAGCGAGGTAGCTGTTAATACCATTTGACAATTTTCAGGATGCAATGAATAATATAAAGGTTATAACAATACTTGAAAGAATATTTCTTAGAAAGGCCAAATTGATGTGTAAAGTATCCAGAAAAGACATTCCTGTCTATCTAAGCAATATCTTTCACCAAAGAGATGCTGATGGCACTCCAAATTTAAGGTCCATAAGAAGAAAAAATTACATTATACCAAGGCCAAAGAAGGAATTGTTTAAAAAAAGTTTTCAATATACTGGTCCAGTGGTATGGAACAACATTCCCAGTGACATAAGGCAGGCTCCTAGCACTTCATCTTTTCACAATCAATGTCTTAAATGGATGAAATCTTTAGAAAATTGAACAGTTCTAGTACAAAAAATACCGCCTGCTTTTCTGTAATTTTACATCATTTTCATAGCTGAATTTTTCAATGCATGATTATATTGTATGTTTTATATATGTTTATGTTTTCACTGATGCCTGTGAATGTGTTCCAGGCTTGATACTTTGAATTTTAAAATTACTTAATTATTTAGTGTCAAGCCAGACTCTTCACATCATGTTGTATATACTGTATACATTGTACATAACAGATAGAAGGCCTCAAGGTAGATTAGTTCTGTAACTAATTGAGTTACCTTCTCTAAATAAAGTCTTTATTATTATTATTATTATTATTATTATTTCTATTATTATAATGCTGAGCGCCTAGCGAAGCAGATGTTAGTACCATTTTTAGAAGTCTTTGGTATGACTCGGCCAGGGTTTGAACCCACGACCTCCCACACCTGGGGCAGATGCTCTAACCACTAGGCCACCAGAGCGGTCGTCCAAATTTTGAAAAAATCTTTATGCCAAAAAATTGTCAATTTGGTCAAATTTTGTTAAGCGTTTTTGAGAAAAAGACATTTACTTTTTTGGTCTATTTGGCAATGGCAGCCATATTTGATTATGTATCAGAATGATTTGTACAGTCTGAATACCTTGATGACAAGATGCTTACGGTCAAATTTGGTATAATTATGTCAAGTAGTTATTAAGAAACCTTTAAAATATTTTTTCTTCTTTCTATTTTTAGTAATGAAGACATATTTGACAGCAGAGTGACATCATTTGCACAAAATTGAAAGGTCAGCACGTACATGATGTCATTTGTCTTGGTTGGCATCATTTGCATAAAATGAATGGAATTCTGTTCTGTTGTGCAGTTTTGGAGAAATTGTTTAAACGTTTTTCTACTTTAATAAACATGGCCACACTTGTTTTCAGGTTAGCATCATTTGTATGATGCACAATACATGCTTGACATTGGGGCATATTTGGCCTTACCGCGAGGTGATGGTTGTCTGTGATGTACAGTCCATACAAACAGGTTCACACTTCAGTGCTTGTTTCTTGGAAACTAAAACAGCAAATCATGCTGTTCAAAATTTCTATCTTTCATTGTGCGATTTAGAAGAAAAAAAAATTATCATGCTTTTGACAAATTTACATACAGATTCAATGTCAGATTCTGATTTTACTACACATACTGATAATACTTCATAAATCTCAGTAACAACGTAACCTTCCCAAAAATATTTTAAAAACACAATGTGAAATTGTAGCAATTTTCAGTTTTCAAGTGCAAAAATAGAAACAAGTCTTGTATGAAATTTAAAAAAAATTCAATGTGCAAATGCAAATTGCTGTATGCAACAGAAGTGGATAGAAGGAAAGAAGACTAGATAAATATTTACATAACTTAACAATGATAAGTTTTATTAAATAGCAAACAAACTATTAAATTAATGGATAAATAACAGTGAAATTGTCAAATTACCTACACTAACTACACAGAAACAGACAGTCATACAGTCAGATGCACGGTAAATAAGAAATGCAGTCAATACAAGTTCATTCTAGAATAAAGAACTTCAATATTCTCATGATTAAAACCAGGTAATAATGTGGTCACTCCTTCAAATACTGTAAGTAAATACAACTAATTAGCTAATTTACAGTCTGCAACCTAAAGGGATGATGTAAAACTTCAATGTAACTGTAATGGTATTCAGGTTTACCTGCATTGGCAAGCACATAAATATAGCACTTAATGAATTTATGATATCTTTAATACTGGTAAATTCTGGAACAGGAAATAACTTTTGATGATGTGTGATTATTGAATGGCACTGTAACTGAAAGTAACTTCTAAAGATGTGTAATCAGTGAATGGCAATGGAGCTGGAAGTAACTTCTAATGATTTGCAATCAATGAATGGCAATGTAGCTGGAAGTAACTTCTAATGATTTGCAATCACTGAATGGCATTGCAACTGAAAGTAACTTCTAAAGATGTGCAATCACTGAATGGCAATGAAGCTGGAAGTAACTTATGATGTGCAACCACTGAATGGCAATGCAAGTTCTAATGATGTGTGATCATTGAATGCCAATGCAACTGGAAGAGATTTCTAATGATGTGTGATCACTGAATGGCAAAGCAAGTTCTAATGATGTGTGATCATTGAATGCCAATGCAACTGGAAGAGATTTCTAATGATGTGTGATCACTGAATGGCAATGCAAGTTCTAATGATGTGGGATCATTGAATGCCAATGCAGCTGGAAGAAATTTATAATGATGTGTGATCAATGAATGTCAAAGCAAGTTCTAATGATGTGGGATCATTGAATGCCAATGCAACTGGAAGAAATTTATAATGATGTGTGATCACTGAATGGCAATGCAAGTTCTAATGATGTGGGATCATTGAATGCCAATGCAACTGGAAGAAATTTATAATGATGTGTGATCACTGAATGTCAAAGCAAGTTCTAATGATGTGTGATCACTGAATGGCAAAGCAACTGAAAGTAACTTCTAATTTGTGATCACTGAATGCCATTGTAACTGAAAGTAACATTTAAGAATGTGGGATCATTGAATGGCAATGCACCTTCCAAGTAACTTCTAATGATATCATATCAATGACTGGCAATGCAACTGGCAATCTCAGTGGATTCATGGTACTGATGGTACCATAGTTGATGGTACTGATGGTCGAGAACACAACTGATGGAATGCCACAATACTCCCTTTTACACCCTTCATCCCCCCAACTGCAACCCCCCAAAATGAAACAAACCAAATGCATTTGGCTTCATTGGTTGGTACCATATAAAGTATACAAAAAGAATAGAATGTATCTGAATGATAAATGGCAAAAGAAACAAAAAATGGAGGCAAACAGGAAAAATCATGCTGCACCAAACAAGAAAACCAAGTAATTTGGCACCTTCAGGTAAAATACCCAATTGAATGAACATAGAATCAATAACAAACAGTACCAATGGATTATTTGCTTGCAAATAAGAAATAAATAATACAAGTTTTCTGACTCTCTAAATGGTTCAGTACAAACCATGATATTGAACTATATACATGTTACGACAATATGTTACAATAGTAAGCATGGAGTTCACTTAAATTGGCGGCTCACAGATAATAAACAATTCACAGCATATTTCCCTAATGACATAATGCTGAACATTATTTTCCTAAGGCCAACCTGCTTTTACAACTTTCTTGTGATATTTAAGGATATAATATACATTTTTAATGTTTAAGGACACGACATACACATTTTAAAAACATTTCATTTCAATCTACTGTCTATTATGAAAGAAAAATATCCATTTAAGAATAGCTTTCAATTCTTTTTATTTATGGCATTTTAAATAGGTCACTTCGATCTAATTTATTTACCATACATACTCCCTTATAAGTCAAGTCCTACTGCATAATACACCACATAACCACAGGTCACCATGTAACACACCAGCAGATTTAAGTCTATGCAGTTTGTTAAAAGCAGTTGGTAGAACAAACAACACAGACCCTGATCTGCATGTCCGTTATGTGATGGCAGATCAGAATCTATGTTGTTTTGCAGTTGGACCTGACTTACAAGCAAGCAAATATGGTAATTACAGTATTATATGGAAATTACAGTATTATATTGTAATTACAGTATTACATGGTAATTACAGTATTACAAAGCTGCATTCCCTTGAAAGTAAGTTTATTGAGATGATGGGATAACCCTATCCAAGAATTTTATCAGAGCACTTTTGTATTTCTTAGCCAAGATGAATAAGATAACTACATGTATCTGACAAATATGCATATTAGGATTAAAGACAGGGAGAGATCTGAGATTCTTCTATCTATAATCCTCATGGCAACATGCAATGGGCAAAGGTGTGTGATTTCTAGCATTGTTAGTCCCCAACAGCTAAATTTCATGCACACATACATGAATCAAAAAATTCAGAGTACTTCAAGGGTTAGAGTAAAGTGGTGCATTAAACAGAATCAAATTGATGAATACTGTGAAATATTGATTGTCATGTACTAATATCTCTAAAAAATATCAATCTGAAATATTTTAAGGCTTTTTGTTCTCTTTAACTCTATGGGGAATTGATTACTAAATGTAAACAAAATTGGGGGTGGGGTGGGGCACAGAAAAAAATAAGCAATTATTTTAATGAGCAGTTTCTGTTGAAATGATTTTGTATAGAAGCCGTCAAATAATATCAAGGGAGGTAACTATACTGAGCATAATCATTTCCTCTTAGGATTTAAATTATAGGAACAACGCTATACACCTTCTCAAGGCTTGGGTTCCAGTCTAAAGTTTGAAATTTTGCACAGTGGCAAATTTCTGCTTATGTTGGCATGAATCAGTTTTGTTTTAGAATTCAGTATGAACCTGATGATGCCGATATCAAGTTTAATATGGTTATCACAGGATTCAGATGAACACTATGCTCCCAGATTAAATGCAATTTATAAAATGCAAAAATGTGTATCAAATGTTTGAAATGAAATTAAAACGTTTTGCTGGTTGGATTTTCTTCAAATTTTGAATGAAGTATGACAAATGCAGGAACTTAAATCTCCATTTGAGTGTAACTGTAGGATAATTCACTCGTCAGAACAAGAACAAAGTGCAAATACTGAATTTTGGGTATTTTTCTGGAAACCTTCATCCCTGCTCACAAGAAGGATTTAAGTGGTATGTAAAAGTCTGACTTAAAACTGAAATAAACCATAAAAAAGTCAGAGAAAGTTATTTTCGATTGTAAGAGATAAAAAGGTGCCAGTATCGGAAAGTTTTTACTGTAAGGACTGAACATGATACAGACACTGTCAATAGACAACATGATACAGACACTGTCAATAGACAACATGATACAGACACTGTCAATAGACAACTGGTAAAAAGTCAATGTTTTGTAGCGAAATATGATTTCAAATGGTCACTGCATTGATGACAATTACTATGCAAGCTTGATTTTATATGTATGCACTAAAAAGACATACTGACTATAATATTATATTGTAAATTTGAAGTGAGTTTTAATGTTTACACTTCTCTGGTGACATAAACAAACTAAGGTGCCTCATGGGAAAGAGCTCACTGACAGTCAGAAACATGATAATTCAGGTAGTTGTGAAAGATTTTAGTAATGTAAAAAAAAATATATTTAAAATAACTCAAATATTATGTTCTAAAATTCTGAACTTCCAAAAGGTTTAACAAATGGGAGTGGGTCATAGAAACCAAGAAAGAACCACAAAATGAAAAATGAGGGAAAAAGAAATTATTATCTTATTCACTGCAATTTCTGACAATCATAGACAATTTTACCATAAATTTTAAAGACTCCATCAGTGTTCATTTCTTGAAGTATTGTCAAATGAAGATTTAAGGTGGAATTCATGGAATGCACAGAAATGAAGTACAATGTGATTTCTCTGTAGAACTAAGCATGTCCTATTAAAAGTAAGATATAACTGGACCATTGAAAACTAGCAGTCAAGCATAATGTTTTAGTGACGAAGCTCTTTTGGGTAAAGATAAAATTTGCATTTTGGAGAAAACATGACAAAGAATGGAAACCACACCATTTAGGTCTGTACAATGCACATTTGCCATTCATGAATATTTCAGCCATGATTCAATAGTGCGTTACTTGTAATGGTGACATAACTCTGAAGGTCATGAACGTATGATGCTTAAACAAACAAATCGGATGCACATGCAAGATAAACCACATTATAGTTTCCATGCAATTAATTCTTGTTCTATTTGCAACATTCAAACATTATTCTGAAGGTCTTGGCTGTGAATTTGTTTACAGATATCTTAAAGTTAACATGGTGTACGTGCATGACAGTTACTCCTGAAGTTCCATCAATAACAATAGCAGTAAAGTGAACCTTTTTTGAATTTTGAGATCAACAAGATTTGCTGAAACTAGCACTTCCAGCAACACAAAATAAAATGTACGACCTGATGAAAACTTTGAGACTTTATAAATGTAAAACATTTGTATTATGAGGTGCACCTATCCATTAGCAGTAACTGCATCAGAACTATGACGGAATACAATCAACTGTAACGTGTATTCAAATCAAAGAAAATATACATGATACCACTCCGAGTGGTACAGCAGACATCAATTTTTATTGAGGTCATGACATCTGTTTGAGTAGAAAAACACCATATAACCTAAGATTGTTTTGTCTTTACTTCATCTTTGACAGTCCTTCATTTACAAATAAATAAAGACCATACATACTGTAAGCCTGTTCCAACTGCATAGGCCAAGATCTGCTGTCACATAATCTGGGTCTATGCAGTTTGTTAGGAGTAACCAGTAGAACATATAACACAGACACTGATCTTCAGGCACAATATGCGATGGCAGATCAGGGTCTATGTTGTGTACAGTTGGATCTGACACTGGCAGTTTATGTACCTTGTCATTCAGTTTGGCCAGAAGTCAAAATCTCTGGAAATTTTGGCCATGCTGGTGTCCATGCAGTGGAACATAGCAAGACTTCTTTGTTTACATACAAGTACCAACAGAGTCTAAAAGGACCCTGATCTAACAGTTCTTTGTTTACATACAAGTACCAACAGAGTCTAAAAGGACCCTGATCTAACAGTTTCAAGCTGTAGAGGTCCTGAATTCAGTGTCATTCAATACTTTAAAATTCATATTCCTGAATCACAGAAATACTTAAATGTTTCCTTTGTCAGACATCAATATCATGTTGACTATCCTATCTGCATACTCAACACAGCTGTAAACAATCTTCAGGTTATTAAAGCAAGTACTGCACGGAATTTTCTTGCCTTTCCTGATGTCAAATCGGAAGATTTCAAGAAATCTCATCCAATTAGAGTCCATTTACTTTCCGCACAGGCAACATCCTAATTCTCCTCATGAAAACATTATTTCACTTTTGGCTTTAACAATAACACCTATGATTTATAAGCAAAGCCCAACTGCAAACAGCAAAGACCCTGGCCTGCTTTCACATAATGCACCAGCAAATCAGAGTATATGCCAACTGTTGTAATAATTGCTCCTATCAAACTGCATACCTAGATTTGTAAGGATATTATGTAATGGCAGATCTGGGTCTAAGCATTCTGCTGTAGGACTCGACAAACACGAGGGTAAGCACAACGAACTTCGCTATCCTTCATCTATTCATCTTCACTATCCTTCATCTATTCATCTTCACTGTCCCTTCATCTATTCTAGCTGTGAATTCAACTTCATTGACTTGGATTCAATGTAGTTCAAATACTCATACATATGCATCCATTCCTACATGAATTCTGTTTCTTTATCTCAAATGTTTTGAACAGGAATTTGTTTATCTGTCTGTACTTCTTCTCCATCTTGAAAATGACTTCTTACATCTAACATGTCTACTGAATCATCTACTGGACACAACAGTTTCATGCTTGTGTCAGAGTTTGTTCCCACATTCTGGTCCACCTTAATGCTCATTCTATAATTATATCTCTATGTGTAGACAGGTCGGTAAGTTGCCTTTTTGGACCTTCCTCTGTAGTGCTCCTCACTCTCCTCCTTGGACAGGCATTCCATATCTTCATCTTTGATGAGGTAGGGTTTTGGGTTGCAAATCAAACTTGCCTCTTCATCAACTGTTTGACCCCTCTTTAACATTGCATCTACCATTGATCGGTGTTTTGAGTTTCTCTTCACATGCAAGTCTAAATCCGTCCTTTTGGAGCAGACAAATTTACAAATTGAGCAATAAAAGGGTACTGCGTCCAATGCTGTATGCTTGATAAAAATGTGGTCCACGACTCTAAAACGTTCTCCCAAATAATTTTTGCACTTCATACATTTATAGGCCCTTCCTCTAGTGTTGACAAATTCCTCTGTTGTACTCTGCTCAATGGCCAGGCTGGAAAATAGATACCATACTGTCTTTAATTTTTCATACATTTCTATATATTTTTTTAATTATGTTATCATATACATCAGATTATATTTTCCAGCCAGGGATAAAATTTGAGAATGATTTTTTTTTTCTCACACAGTTCAAGACTATCATAGTAATTTATTTTAGCAAAAATAAAAAAACCTTTTGTTTTTTTATGGTTAATCTCTTATTCAGTGACAAATGAAATTGTTCCAAACATTCTATGAATTCTGATCCAGGAATGCAGACATAATTCAACAGATCCTTCCCATCTCATGCTGATTTTAACTTAAATGGTTTTTTTCTTTCTATTTGTAAAGAATTCCCAAGGAAAAGAATCAGGGAAATTTTTTTTTAGAAATTTTTGTTTGTTTGTGTAAGCTTTTTTGAGAAGTTTATTTTCACTCACTTGAAAAATTTACAATCATCATGGAACAAAAGCTTTCATCAAATGGCAATGTGCTGTGTGTGTGTGTGTGTGTGTGTTAGAACTGCATTTAAAAGGAGACACTGAATAACAATGATTACTGTACTGTAACTTGTACATGACAGCATCTGATGGAGAACATAGACTGCATCAAGCCAATTTTTCAATCGCTAGTAGCAACACTAAATGATAACTGGCAGTCATCAATCATATTTTATTCCAAGATGAATCTATCTGCCATATTACACCCACCCCTCTTCCGAACTTCCTGATCTGTTATAAATTAAATGTTATTTTGTTATTTAAAGTTACGTTTTCAAGCGAATTTTTTGTCTTTTTTCCTTTACAGCTATCATGTTACAGGGGTATCAAAATGCTGTAAAGTGACTGAAGCTGTTGAAAGGCAATTGGCAAGGAAAGGGGATGTAACTATGTTTTAACCTTGGACCATATGAAGGAAAGGAGATAAAATTATTTGACTTTATACAATCCAGTTATTAAACTAATGTTTCCTTCATTTTACATGTTTCTTAAGTATTTTTCTTTAATTAAATTTGATAACAATATACACCATTTGGTTTTCACTCCTAATATAAAAATTTGCTTTTTAAAAAAAAATCATCAAGTTAGTTATTTGCTTATTTATTGACGAATATGCACCTTGTAGATTTCAATCAATTTCTAAATATAAAATACATGAAGATACCGTTTACTAATTTTTATATACAACTGATTTATTACAGGTTTATGTGAATTTATTTTATTAAATAAAAGAAATGCAATCAAACATGTTGGTATTTTCCCATATTAGTATACAGCATCATGTATGTAGTAGTAAATGTGGTATTAATAGTGCCAAAAAACCCCACATGGATGTTAGGAATTGAAAAACCTAAGCAATGACATAAGGATCAGTATAATGAAAACTTATTTTAATTGTTTAGTTATGTATTCATATTTGTGACAATTTGTGAGTATAGAAAACTGATCAAAACATTTATAACTGAAGAAAGAAAAATATACATATATATTCTTTATCAACAGATGCTATTTTATAGGTGCCCCTGATGTCAGGTTTTAGTATAATTGTCAAAAATGACCAATTTTTGGACTGAAATGACCCACTGATGGGCAACATTGGTCATGCTTATTATCACAAGTTAAACTAGATTCTGAGGTTGTGTCTTCTTTAACTTTTTGACAAAAAAATTAGAAACGGGGTAAACCAGTCCATTAACCAACTAATCACTATATAAACTTGTTGTGGGTGCAGTCAATAAATCAACCAATATCCATGTAACCTTGTTGGGGCTGCAGTCCATAAATCAACCAATCACTATGTAATCTTGTTGTGAGTGCAGTCTGTAAATCAACTAATCACTAAATATCCTTCTTGTGAGTGCAGTCTGTACTTCAACCAATTGCTGTATAACCTTGCTGTGGGCGCAGCACATAAGCACAGGCAAACTAAATAGTAGATAAGAACAATGAAATTTATGCCAGAGAAAATATTTTGCTTTGGTTTTGATATTTCAAGTCAAGTTTTGCTGTAGTGAACATAACTAAAAAATATCTATATGACGTGATTATTGTAGAATTTTGTGTATATACTAATGATTTACTAAATCCTCTTTCCCTCAGTAAAATATAGTAAGTGGACAAAGCATAATTCCATAATTTAAAAAATCATGGTTCATGCTCCAAGGTCACATCCGAGTCAATTAGTTAAATGTCGACATAAATGGTTGAAAAAGAAATTTTTTTATACATTATCTTTGTATAAAGTGCAACACTAAATTTGTTTTCAATCCAGAAACAGAATTCATGATGGAATCTTGGGCAAGTTTCTAATTCAAACAAGTGGTGCAACACTTACACCTTGAGATAAGTCCCACAAGTCTGAAATCAACCCCTGATGATTATCAAAAATAACTGAATGAAAATGGAATTCAATGTGAAATTTTGTCAAATTGTGATGGAAATAGGTCAAACTTAAACCTGACTTGGATCTTCTTAATACAAAGAAAAATACAAAATTTGCCTCCAATCCAAGTAGTCCATCTAATGTTATCTGGCTTCAATCCAAGTAGTCCTTCTGAAGTTATTTGTTTTCAATCCATTTAGCCATTATGAAGTTATTTGGTATCAATCAAAACAGTCCTTCTAAAGTTATTTGGCTTCAATCCATATAGTCCTTTTAAAGTTATTTTGTTCTTGTTGTTGTAGGGTTTAACGCCATTTTTCAGCACAAGATAGGCTATACATGGCGGCCAGTATAAATGGTGGAGGAAGAAACCAGGAAAACCACAGAAAGAACCACCGACCTACAAGAAGCTACTAGCAAGCTTTCAAGTTACATGAACAGAAACCAAATTCATAATGTACAAATGTAACAATGTACAGCAAAAAATTACATGGGATAACACTCCATATCCCTTCCAGAGAAGACAGCCGAGGCGTACAAAACTGCATGGGATAACACTCCATATCCCTTCCAGAGAAGACAGCCGAGGCGTACAAAACTGTATGGGATAACACTCCATATCCCTTCCAGAGAAGACAGCCGAGGCATACAAAACTGCAGTTGTGAAGCACTGCATGCTGTTGCTACACAATTTTGAAGGCAGCTAGATTTTAGGTTATATCATATAAAAAATATCATCAATCAGAAACTATCAATTTCAATGGGATATTCTATGACAATAATTTTACAAAGGGTTACTTGCTTTACTTGAATATTTACATGCTAATATTTTTATTGTAAATTTATCGAAAAAGGAATTTGTTTTAATCTGTCTGGTTATTATTTAAATTTTAAAAAATCATGACCTGTACTATCTTTTTCTATCATTTATATTCTAAAGGGAGGGTCTTTCCAAGATGCCACATGTACCTATTTGTAGGCTGGGTCCAAATGCCAACATCACAGACCCTGAGCTGCTATCACAGAGTATGCCAGTGGATCAGGGTCTATGTTGTTTCTTCTATCGATTACTCCTAACAAATTGCATAGACCCTGATGTGCTGGCACATTATTTTAACTGGGTCTACACTGTTTGCAGTTGGATCTACATGAGTATGGAACTATTATTTCCAGACTTCTCAGTGAATTTTGCTCGCAAGCAATCCTAGAAATGCACAAAATTAAAGACAATATGGTAACAGCGACTTTCAAAAATGTTGATCTCCACATGTTGAAAATTCTCCAGACAGAGTCATTAAAATAAGTCAAACTTGCAAATTTCCAGTTGCAATCAATGTCTACAGATGGCAAAGATTTCTCAGCCAATTTCAAGATGATCTGGTGTTCAACTCCTAAATTCACTGCACAGTTGTTCCCCTGTGACATCTGGCCCACCCTCTGGGACCATGCTGTGTCCTTTGGGCCTTGAATGGATGGTGTCTAGATGGATGGTGTCTGTACAGTGAATTAATGGGCGCAACATGAAGTTTCTACAAAAGCAGAATGAGATATTGTGGGAAGAATCTGGGAACATCAGCCTGGATAGCTCTCATGGAAAATCTCTCAGCTCCGTCAAGATAACAGACTGGTAATGGAGCTGACGTTTACTCCAGCAACAATTTTTCTTTTCCTTCCTCTGATGTCCTAATCCCTGTAAGTTCTTTCTTGAGAAACAAACACCTATAGAAAACTGTTTGCAAATGTGTGATCCATGCCATTAAATGGGAAAATCATCAGCAAAACATATCACATCGTATTGGGTTTGCCCTCCAAAAGTAACAACTAGAAATCTTTATATCTGTACAACATTGATGAGTACTTGTAGATTAATCCTTGAACACTTTTACACATTTGTGCAGCATGTGATTTATTTTGCATCTCTATAAAAATACTGAAAAGTTCTGCATCAAAATATGATGTCCTTGTAACATTATAGTCATTTTATCCAGGAAAAAATAAATTTTCCATCAAAACTCGTTCCTTAATATTTGTGAGAGGGAGTTTTCTACCATGATCTTTTTTCAAGTACATTCTTTCCTTTGCGGTATGAACATTTTGTGCTGCTAACTACATATTGCTATGATTCTGTTGTGTAAGACTTGTCTGTCCATTTTTATAACAAGATTTGCTATTCATTTCCTATATATTGTCACAGAATCAGTCAACTTTTAAAGTGTCTATTCCTAAATATAAATTCATCCATGTTTACATTCTTATTTATGTTCTTTTTCAATGATGAAGTTTTACTGCAAAATTTCTTCACAGATATATATAAAACAACCTGTCTTGAAAGACCATTCCAACTGCAAAAAAATATTGGTCTCTCAAGATAGGCGATAACGCTGTAATATTTATATACTGAGAATGTGGTCCCTCAAAACAGCTGGTACTACATAGCAATTTCAAATGGGCCACATTGATTATTACACACACACACACGCACACACACTATATATATATATATATATATATATATATATATATATATATATATATATATATATATATATATATATTCTAATCCAACAAGCTGGTCTGTGTTTAAAAGCTAATGATCATGATTATCAAAACTACTTGCATTGTTGGCAAAAAAATATGTCCTTGGATCAGGAGGACAACCATCATGGTGGAACATAGTGGCCCTACGTTTTTTAAAATCTTAATGATCATGATCATCACGACATGCAACGTTGGACCCAACCAAGGATTTGCCCTTTTATCAGGTGGCCCATGATCACCCTCTCCATACAATTTTACCTAAAAGTCCATAGCCCATCTATCATTGGGCAGACTGCCAAGCCCATGGCTCATCTATGGCTGGGCAGACTGCCAGGACTATGGCCCATCTATCACTGGGCAGACTGCCAAGCCCATGGCCCATCTCTCATTGGGCAGACTGCCAAATATACCAGTCTGACTGATGTTAGTAAACGAGAATTACAACATCAATCAGATGAAAGTTAAAGAAAGAAAATGTAACAATATGTCAGAGCATGCAATTGGAAATATTTATATTATGTAAAACCAGTCATTTTACTATGTTCAAAAGTCTAACATTTCGAAATATTCAGACAAAAGAAGTAACATGACACTGATTGACTTTCTGTTCTGGTAAAGGTATATTTCGGTTGCAAAAAACATTACTGCATATGGTATTTATGAACATTATAAAACACTGAGTTGTCCATTATACTGACAATGACAAGAATTTATGTATGTTTTGTCATTCACTTTTTTCATGTGACCCAGGACTTGCGTCGTGTACCAATGTGCGTGGCTGTCATGAGTGAGTGAGCGATCGATCGCGGTGCATGATTCCTGTGCGTCAGGAGTACTAAAATCACTTCCAAGCCAAACTAACAAAAAAAGGCTTTAGGATTCCTACTCTAGGCTGGAGACGGACAACACGTAGAACAGTGCAAGTTGTGAAGAGCACTGGTCTTTCACGCAAGTGAAAGACAAGGGATTGAATATAATTTGGGAAATTATATACCCTTCGAGTCTGGTAAGGGATAATTAGTTTTTTTGGTGATAAAATTATAAATGCCGGTGGGTGGGTTGTAAACTGTGTATTGTATTTGTGTCGGTTATATTCTGTATGGTATTTGTCTTGTATTCTAAGTATGCATTTTGTATTGTTTTAGGTTTACCTCGTACCATTAATAAATCCCACAATCGATGAGCTAGTCTTGTTATTTCTACCCAAAACGAATAAGAAGGATAGCTCACATTCATTAAGAATTTTTTAGCATACTTTCAAAGATCGGGAGAGGATCTCCTGATATATGTGGCTATATTTTGTAATAATCTGTATCATTTGCATGTCATGTGAATAAATGTAAATATTCATCACCATGTCTCAACATTGTGACTGCACCACGAACTGTACGTACAGCTTTAAAAACCCTTGTACTGTGATTTCTTCATTTAACAATGCAAAAAATCACAAAAACCCTTGTACTGTGATATCTCCATTTAACAATGCCAATTATCATGAAAACACGGTACTGTGATCCCTCATTTAACAATGCCAATTATCCCCAAAACATGGTACAGTAATCTCTCATTGAACAATGCCAATTATCACGAAAACGGTACAGTGATCTCTCCTTTTAACAATGCCAATTATCACAAAAATATGGTACTGTGATCTCTCCATTTAACAATGCTAATTATCACAAAAACATGGTACTGTGATATCCCCATTTAACAATGCCAATTATCACAAAAACATGGTACTGTGATATCCCCATTTAACAATGCCAATTATCACAAAAACATGGTACTGTGATATCCCCACTTAACAATGCTAACAAGGAACAACTTACACAGGCACACTGTCATAAGACCAAAGGAACAACTTACACAGGCACACTGTCAAAAGACCAAAGGAACAACTATCACAACTGTGTCATAAGACTAAAGGAACAAACAACACAGGCACAATATAAAAAAAGACCAAAGAAACAAATGTGTATGTGTGTGTGTGTGTGTGCGTGATTTGGATTTTTAATGTAGCTTTAACAGTTTTTCAGTCATATCGCTAAGATGACTGCAGTCTGGCAGTTTAAAGTGATGTCTAGCACTGGGGCATCATGCCACAGACATGTAGCATGATGTCCCATCCAGTCACATTATCCTGATACTAGGGCGACCAGTCCTAACACTAACCTCTTCATACTGAGTGCCACGCAGGCAGCTGTTAGTACCATTCTGTAAGTCTTTGGCATGACTTGGCTGGGGATCGAACCCACTACCTCCCGCATCCGAGGCGAATGCTCTAACCACTAGGCTACCGGAGCGGTATAAAGAAACAAATAACAAAGGCACAATGTCATAAGACCAAAGGAACAACTAACACAGGCACAGTGTCGTAAGACCAAAGGAACAACTAACACAGGCACAGTGTCATAAGACCAAAGGAACAACTAACACAGGCACAGTGTCATAAGACCAAAGAAATAAATAACAAAGGCACAATGTCATAAGACCAAAGGAACAACTAACTCGAGCACACTGTTATAAGACAAGAGGAACAAATAACACAGGCACAATGTCATTAGACAAAGGAGAAATAACAAAATTCTGACTCATGACTCTAATTTTTATTGTTTTGTTAAAACTTGCCAATAAATAAAATATTGACACATACATGATGTAAAGTAATCTCCCAATAAAACTGCTTAATGGCAATATGGTAAATATAACAATATGGCAAAATGTATAAGGATCTTTACTAAATAAAGAATGACATAAAAAGGGATTCAAGAAACAGAAAACTTTGATGCCCTTTAACCTGGTCTGATTTAGATGTATTTAATTCAAACAACTTTTGCAAAAATTAAAACCAATGATTTTTTTCTGCAATTAACAAGAACAAGATAAGTCCTCAACAAATTAAATTTTAGCTTGATTCATACTCAAAGTATATTTCAACAAGAGTGTTGTGAATGGCTCACTGTATACCTGTCCCATGTTTAATAAAACTCTATGAAGATAACTTAACTTCTGCATAGAAATAAATTTTCTTCTTCCAGTCACAGTGGCCTTAACCTATGGCCTTTTAACCCACCCACCCCAAATCAATAAACTTTTTCCCTAACCAAAGTACAGACCATCCACAATGTTTGGACCAAGTCTGTGATGCAGAAATAATGCTATTGTCCAGAAACCATATTTTTTCTTTCTGAAGTCAGTGACCCTAACCTTTGAACCCACAAATCAAAAATCTTCTTCTGTACCCCAAGAGCAAACTATCCACAGATTTGTTGAGGTATGTCATGCCAAGCTGAAACTATTGTGTGGTAATAATGATTCTTCTTTCAGACAGTGACTTTCACCTTTGACCCTGAAATCAAAAGGGTTCTTCCTTATCAAAGCTATCCACAAAGTTTGGTCACTGCAGATGGTGGAAAATTCAAGTTAATGAACAAAATTCATTTTCCTTCTTGATGTCAAAGTGACCTTGAGTTTAGAGCCCCAAATCAAAAGGCTTCTTTTATACCCTAAGTGCAATGTATCCATAATGTATTGTCCAGGTCTGTGATGTAGAACTAATGTTACTGTGCAGAAAAACCATTTTTATCTTTTCAGTCAGTGACCTTGATCTCTTATCTTTGACCCTCAAATCAAAAGAATCTTCCTTACCACAAGTGCAAACTGTCCACGAGTTAAGTTTATTTTGTGTAGAAATAATTTTTCTTCTTTCGGTTACAGTGACTTTGACCTTTGACCCTGAAACTGATAGGGTTCTTTCCTACCCCAGGAACAAATTGTCAATAACTGAACTGCAAATCATGGAGAACTTGAGTTAGTGTACAGACACCATTTTCCTTCTTAGTCATATTAACCTTGATCTTTGAGCTTTTGAGCCCCAAACCAAACGGATTTTTCGTTACATCAAGCACAAGCCATCCACAAGGCTTGGTAGCTGTATAAGGTGGAAAACTAATGTTATTGTGCAGAAAAAAATTGGTACGAGACAAGGACATACACATTAACATAATATGCTTTGCCATATGACTCGCATATAAAAATTCACAGTCTACAGTGTACAAATTGTGAAATTCAATAAGGTTTCTTGAAAAATGTCTTGTGTAATAATGTGATTTCATTCAATTTTATGACATTCAGTTTTCATGATATTTAAAAGCTAATATGTCACATGATAAAAACATTTGTGGATATGTCACTTGTAGGGTGGTAGTCCTATTAATAGTCCTGCTATGTCAATCAGTCAAACATGGTACTTCCTTATCATTTTACTTATGACCAATGGTTGGGCCTGTGACCAGCTCTTGCTTGATGCAACTGTACAGCATTACATAACAGAAATGACCATCTGGGAGCTCAAACTATAGAGAACATATAACTTTTAGCACTAACAACTTGAAAAAGTTTTTCTAGGATTTGCCTGAAATTCTGAAGTCAGCTTATTGTTATTTTAGAGAATAAGTCTCTTTAACAAATCTTTAAAAAAAAATTAATTGTAAAATATTTATTTGTGCAATAATCTGGGTGGGGCTTGACACAAATGGTGGAACCATTAATTCTCTTCATTGATTGATAACTGATTGTGAAGGGTTTGAATTCAAAAGTGTAGCAACAATGAAACTGAAGAATCCTTATCTCATTTAAAAATTTATTCTAAATAATGGTGAGACTAGAAATATGTTGATGGGACACAACAGTAGCCTAAACACAAAGAATAGTTATATGGATATACATACATATACATGAACAGACCAGAGTAACTGGGGCAATAAATTTTGTGCTAATTCTTCCGGCATACATTTCTTCAAAAATAACAGTAACCCTCTTTGTGGATATATTAATAGAACATATAAAACTTCTAATTAAAATTACTAAATAAAATGACTCATCGAATTAACAAGCAGTGACTCGTCCAAAGAAATAGCAGACTTCTATTTCTGCTGGTACTCTTTCAAAAATGCATATTGTTGGCAGTTAGCAATTACAAAACTGCTGCATTGAGGTTGTAGTTTCTTGAGATCTCATCAGGATTGACAACAGCAATGCACCGCAGTAAATGTTCCTGTAGAAAGATGTTTATGTAATATACTCATCACAGTGTAATATACTCATCATGATGTAAAACACTCATCACGACGCATTCTCTCATTTAATCAACAGTAACCTTGACAGTCACAGTCACAACCTTTTAAAGCACATCAATATATCAAGGGATCCCATATAACATGGTTGAGGTCATGTGGAATCATAGTCATCATTCAGTCAAATAACATGGGTGGCCTTAACACATTAACCCCTAGCGACGACTTTACGGGGCAGGAGGTAGTAGCCTACTGCTGAGCTCTGTAGCGTCATGGTCATGCATGATACACTAAAGTGGGTGGTATTATAGAAAGGTAGACAGATGTAGCTCTACAATGATACCAAATAATCTGGAATATCTAGTTGCACTACAAAATACAGATAGAAAAACCTCACTTTTTGGACCTGACTTTTTTTACCCAAAATTTGCCCGTGGTCGGGATCCGATTTTGTGTCCGGATTTTAGACTTTTTGGTCTCAGATCTAAGGTAAACCAGTATAAACTGCAAACAGACAGATGAGCCTTTGCAAAAAGTAGGATAAGATGGGCATTTGGAATAAAGAGTGGTCTCCATACAAAACTAATGGCTCTGTTTAGCAAAAAAAAAAAAATAAGTCCAACTTTTACCCTTCTGCTTATGCGCGAGTCAAATAGCCACCGAAAAATGATGTTTCTAACACAACTAGGCAGTATGTTATTGAAAGATGACCGGGGATTTGGTGTTTTCGAGTCTATTGAGAAATAACTTTCAAAATGTGTTTCCTACTCGATTTTCAGGCAAGAATGACAAAAAGCTCCAGGGGTTAATGTGTTAATATAACATGAATCTACTTACAGCACGGAATAATTTTATGGCTCCCGTGAACAGAGTTATAGTGGTTCCTAGGATGCAACGTAACACTTAAAGTCTAGTCTAGTTAATCAAGTGCATACTTTTCCCACTGAAATAATCTACTGGATCAACAGGGAGAATTTTTAAAAACAATGAACCTTGCTAAATTGTTTTAATATAGGAGTCATAAAGCAAGTGACTGGTCAAAGAAATGGACAAGTGTTGGTCAATGAAGCAGTGAAACAATACAAACATAACAGGCAAGTTTAGTCTTTTTTTTTTACCACATGCCTAGTGTGGTGAGGTCACAAAAAGTATAAAGAAATCTTGCTATGATTCTTGTGACCTAGTGTGCATGAAAAGTAAACAGTAAAGAAATCTTGGTATGACACTTGTGACAGAGATATAGTGTTACCTAGTATGCATGAAAAGTAAACAGGAAAGAAATCTTGATATAACACGTGTGACAGAGATGTAGTGTTACTTAGTGTGCATGAAAAGTAAACAGTAAAGAAATCTTGGCATGACACCTGTGACAGAGATATAGTGTTACCCAGTGTGCATGAAAGGTAAACAGTATAAGAAATATTGGCATGACACTTGTGACAGAGATGTAGTTACCTAGTGTGCATGAAAAGTAAACAGTAAAGAAATCTTGGTATGACACTTGTGACCAAGATGTAGTGTTACCTAGTGTGCATGAAAAGTAAACAGTAAAGAAATCATGGTATGACACTTGTGACAGAGATGTAGTGTTACCCAGTGTGCATGAAACGTAAACATTAAAAAAATCCTGGTATGACACTTGTGACAGAGATGTATTGTTACCTAGTGTGCATGAAAAGTAAACAATAAAGAAATCTTGGTATGACACTTGTGACAGAGATGTAGTTACCTAGTGTGCATGAAAAGTAAACAGTAAAGAAATCTTGGTATGACACTTGTGACCGAGATGTAATGTTACCTAGTGTGCATGAAAAGAAAACAGTAAAGAAATCTTGGTATGACACTTGTGACAGAGATGAAGTGTTACCTAGTGTGCATGAAAAGTAAACAGTAAAGAAATCTTGCTATGACACTTGTGACAGAGATGTAGTGTTACCTAGTGTGCATGAAAAGTAAACAGTAAAGAAATCTTGCTATGACACTTGTGACAGAGATGTAGTGTTACCTAGTGTGCATGAAAAGTAAACAGTAAAGAAATCATGGTATGACACTTGTGACCGAGGTGTAGTGTAACCGAGTGTGCATGAAAAGTAAACAGTAAAGAAATCTTGGTATGACACTTGTGACAGAGATGTAGTGTTACCTAGTATGCATGAAAAGTAAACAGGAAAGAAATCTTGGTATAACACGTGTGACAGAGGTGTAGTGTTACTTAGTGTGTATGAAAAGTAAACAGTAAAGATATCTTGCTATGACACTTGTGACAGAAATGTAGTGTTACCCAATGTGCATGAAAAGTAAACAGTAAAGAAATCTTGGTATGACACTCGTGACACACATGTAGTTTTGCCTAGTGGGCATGAAAAGTAACTCCATCTGAAAGACCACTAAATTAAAAGTGCAGAAAAGGGAAAATTTGTTCAGTGACAGTGACTAATGACCCTGAAGATAAAACCCTGACTGTCGCACAAGACTGCGTCAAGTACAAAGAAAAATATGTGTACCATAAAATATATATCTGTGATCCTTACCCTGAAGATAGGATTCTGATCCTGTGTGACAGTGAAGGATCAGATTTCAAGTACATATATAGTGAAATGCAAAATTAATCAAACTAATTCAAGGCCTTATCAACATAAGGTGTATAATAAATCTGGCTTCAAGTATATAAAAAAACAACTCTAGTTAAGTTATCCTGTGGAAACTAAGGTTTGGAGGATGGAAAATCATGGGCCATAACTCCTCTAAGGTTTGGAGGATGGAAAATCATGGGCCATAACTCCTCTAAGTGATGATGTGAAATGCAGAAAATCAATCTCATTCAAGGTCTAATCAATACAAAGCTGCCAAACAAACAAACTATCCGAAGTAAAATTATGCTGTAGGTAATCAGGTGTAATTACTCCTGTAAATCATATTCTGAAATGCTGTGGGGATGAAAAGTCAGGTGGATGGGTAACCAAGTGTAAACGATGTCCTGATGTGCTGTAAATTAATCTCATTCACAGTCTGATCAATATAAAGTTACAGCCATATTTGGTTGATATTAAACAAATCTTGTTTTAAGTTATGCAGCTGAAACCAAAGTCAGAAAGATTGACAACCTGGGGGGCATAATTCTTGTAAATGCTGCAGAATTTGGAAAATCAAACTCAGTCAAGAATTATCAACTTTAGCAGCAAAATAAAATTAATCAAAATTCAACAGTATTTGGGAAACTTAAGCAAAAGAAGTAAAAGTTATCAGGATGTGCAATTAGGGACCAGAACGCCTCTGAACGAAGTTATGGAATGATAAGAATTAAACTCATTTAGGGTCTCCTCAGTATGAAAATGCATGCCATATTTGAATGAAATCAAATAATCCTTAGTCTCTGCAGTGCAATCCAAATGTCAGGATAAAAAGCAATGATCTTACACAAAAAAACATTCTAAAAGTATCAACACTAAAGACTGATAAAATCTACAGGAATAAAGATCGTTTCAAATAAAAGTAATTTTTTGTTTTTACAAAATAAATGGTAAAGTTCTTTAAAATGTATATAAAAGTAAAATGTAAGAGGGTAAAATCCTAAAAATTAAAGGATCGAAATCTGTTATATAAAGAAGAAAGTCAGATATTTGTTCTGGATGAACATCATGAAAAAGCTGCTTCATTGAGCTGACACTGTACAATTTCTATTTTACAATTTGGAAATTGATGCACTCAACATGAATGTGTTCCAGTTTCAGGGGATACCAGTAAGGTATGCATTCAGGTCAAGGTTCACCCTTCATGAGCCACGCATGGGTGAGACAAGTCCTAATCTAAATAAAAACCAATTCTGATTGACATCAAACAAACCATGGTAAAATTATGCTGATGAAACCAGCCAGGAGGAAAGGCAATCACTGGGAATAACTCCTATAAATGATGTCATGGAATATTTAATATCCAACACATTCAAGGTCTCAGCAAAAAACAACAAGAAATTTGTTCAGATTTAACAATCATTAGTAAATTTAAACTGTCAGCATGAAAGACAGGAAGATACACAATCAGGGGCCATAACTCCTGTAAATCGTGATACAGAAGGTTGGAAATCAAACTAGCTCAAACTGAATCTGGTTTCAAATCTATAATTTCCAGAATAGTTACACTGTAGAAAAAAATTGCTACAGAAGGCCAAACAAGTGGAAAGCATGATTCCCTGCCAACTTTAACTTGCCAAAGTCAATAAATCTGTGACTTTAATTACATGACATACAGATTAATGTGAATTCCCAAAAAACAATTCATTTACTGTCAGCATTTGTGAGCATTACTCATCACAGCTGTGATTAACTCCCTTGAGTTCACCTATCTGCTGGGTGGCAGTTGATGATGTTAATTTCAACCAAAAATATCTCTTGCTGGGCAGTGTATCAAGTCAACATTTGAATAATCAAATGTTTGATTGGTGACAGTACATTATGCTGTGTGAGTCGAACACATTGATGACAAAATCCATTTCTTTGAACTCATCGTGGTTTGTAAGATGCATCCCAATTTTACAAGCCTGATGCTAGAGTACGCAAACTTCCTTACGATGGAACATTTTCTGGTGTTGTCGCAGGTACCGAAGAGATGAAAATGTCTTCCCACAAAAGCGACAAATGTGATGATTGTTGTGTTTCTCAGCAAAATGACTATCCAGTTCCATGGCAGTTTTAAAGTATTGTGTACATCGCCGACACTTGAATTTCCATACATCAGAATGTTCCCTCATGTGCCTCTGAAGATTGGATTTGATCCCAAAAGATCTTTCACATTTTGTACACTTATAGGACATTGTACTTCGTTGCAGGAAGGCATCTAAATAACTACTTTCACTTGTATTAGATTCAAATGGCAGATCATCCTGTATGTTTATCCTGAAAATATAATGTTATAATACAATTTATTATTATTAACAAGAGGACCAAGTGAACGTGTATCACTTACATGATTTAAATAACCTAATAACTGATCAGTTGACTAAACAAGTTTATGTAGTATTTTAAGAACAAGACCCTATTAAAACTATCTTTCAAAAAACTTTATATGATGCTAAATTTATCTATTTTACTATAGTCTAACAAACATTATTTCAAAAATATAAAGCAGGGCTTAAAACTTGCAGGTAGGAAAGTGTTCACAAATGACCCAAATCTTTAACTGAGTTCTGCTACAGAGATCAGAGTCTTGCATCAGCCCTGCACCCGTCACTGCTTATTTGCTTGACCATTTATAGTGTGTGTGTGTGTGATTTGGATTTATAATGTAGCTTTAACAATGTTTTAATATCTGCAGTATGGCAGTTTTATAGTGATGTCTAGCACTGGGGCATCATGGCACAGAATTGTAGTATGATGTCCCGTAGTATGATGTCCCATCCAGTCACATTATCCCAACACCAGGCAGACCAGTCCTAACACTAACCTCCTAATGCTGAGCACCTAGCAAGGCAGCTGTAAGTACCATTTTTATAAGTCTTTGGTATGACTTGGCTGGGGTTCAAACCCATAACCTCCTGCATCTGAGGTGGACACTCTAACCACAAAGCCACCATAGCAATGATCAAAAGTGTGAACTTCGTGCCAGGACGCTTACCATCAAATTTGATCAAAATCTGTTTGGCAGATTTTCAGAAATGTATGTGTTTCTAATTTTAGTAACATCTGATTTATTTTAAAGTGAAATCAACATCATTTGCACAGAATTGAAAACTCGTTATGCCAGGATGCTTTGAAATAAAGCCGAATTAGTTCAGCAGTATTTTGGAGAAGTTCTTGAACAGGTTATTTTTAGTAGCAGCTGCCATATTTGATGGTGGATCAGCATCACTTGTTCAACAGTGAAAGCTTTTTATGTGAGGATGTTCTTTGATTGAAACTGTCCAATTGTTTTCTTTAAGTGAGGATGTTTTTTGATTGAAACTGTCCAATTGTTTTCTTTATGTGAGGATGTTCTTTGATTGAAACTGTCCAATTTTTTAAGTGAGGATGTTCTTTGATTGAAACTGTCTAATTGTTTCTTTATTATTAGGATGTTTTTTGATTGAAACTGTCCAATTTTTTTATGTGAGGATGTTCTTTGATTGAAACTATCCAATTTTTTTGTGAGGATGATTTTTGATTGAAACTGTCCAATTTTTTCTTTATGTGAGGATGTTCTTTGACTGAAACTGTCCAATTTTTGTATGTGAGGATATTCTTTGATTGAAACTGTCCAATTTTTTTATGTGAGAATGTTCTTTGACTGAAACTTGTCCAATTTTTTTTCTTTATGTGAGGATGTTCTTTGATTGAAACTGTCCAATTTTTTTTATGTGAGAATGTTCTTTGATTGAAACTGTCTAAAAAAAATTTCATGCGAGGATGTTCTTTGAAACTGTCCAATTTTTTATGTGTGTTCTTTGATTGAAATTGTCCAATTTTTTTTATGTGAGGATGTTCTTTGATTGAAACTGTCAAATTGTTTTCTTTATGGATGATGTTCTTTGATTGAAACTGTCCAACTGTTTTCTTTAAAGATGTTACAAATAACACATGTTGCTAGACAACCCAAGAAACTCCTCAAAGGGGACTGTTGCTGTAATGTCTGGAATTGAAGATAAGACCATTACTTCTTTTTAACTGCAGAGTTTTGAAATCATCTCTGATAGTTTTGAGAGATAAGATTTATATTAAAATTAAATACAGTGCTGCCCATATTTGATGAAAGATTGGCACCATTTTCATTTAGGACAAACCAGATACCATTAGAAGACTTCTGAAGACAAAACATTTTCAATATATTCACTGTGGCAGCTATATTTGAGATCACCTTGCCACTACACGTATTTTCATTCAAGACCAACCAGGTATCGTAATTAGTCTCATGTGAAAATTCCATGCTGATATACCTTTCCATACAAAATTTTCAAGTTAGCTACTATGGTGGCCATACTAGATGTAACATTGGTACCATTATCATTTAGTACTAACTATACCTCATAAAAAGCATTTTGGTGAAAATCCCATGTGAATATGATTTTCCATTCATGTGGAATTGTGATAAAAATTCCATTCATGATGGATGACACAGTGACCATACTGGACATCAAATCAGAACCACTTTCATTTAAATTTAACTAAATATGTTAAGAAGTCTTTTAGAAAAACAACATGTTGACATGGCCATCAAATCAGGTGGTGAAGCAATAAAACGTAATTTTCAAGGTGGCCATATTGGATGTTTGAGCAGTACCATTTTCATTTAGGACCAACCAGACAGTGTGAGGGATTTGGGTGTTTATAGAAATCATCTACACATTTTGGTGATCATAAACTTGTGCTAACGGTCAGACAGATACCAGACAATGGACAGCGGGTCATCCCACAAATTCTTCTGGTTGATGACCTGCAGAGCTGATGAGAAATAATTCAAGCAGCAATGCTGAAAGAAAACTCAAACAATTTAATGGGATCCAAGAGCACACCCAATTAAAAAATGGGGAGCAGTATAATGAGGGACTTCATAGCATGAGACTAATGTACCAGTCTGTATTGTATAAATACAGTATTTCCTCATTACAATGCTGTACCAGTTGCATCAATACAGTATTTCCTCATTATAATGCAACAGGAGCCAACGAGTATAACATAGCACACCATATAATGAAGTACATGGTACATACAGTATTCCCTTATTATAACACTATCCATGGAAGACAAAGAGTACAACACCTGATAGCATGTTCACCTTATAATAAAGTGGATAATAATTGTAATTGTACTACCAATTAATGAAATGTGATCCATGACTATACTCGCCTTATAACAGGAACCCATGCAATAAATACAGGCTTTATAGTGAGGGAATGCTGTACAGTCTAATCTTCTTAATCCAACTTATGTTTGTATAATTAATGTTTCTATAATTAATGCCATGATGAGTACAATTTACTGTGGGTTATACAGTAACAAAACTATCTAAGCACAAAAAAAATCAAGCTCCTGCTGAAATTTCAAAGATTTTGATAATTTAAATTTTGTCAGGTTCAAACAAAAAAGATGTTTTGATTAGCATATGTGCAAACTTTTAACAATCTGAATTATATGCAAACATTTAGTAATCAGAAAGATTCTCAATTAAATTATAAATTATGTAAATTATGATTTCGAGGAATATATTATTCAATTTTATCCACAAAATTTTGTTACTGGGGACCAGTTTTTGCTGTCATAAAGCTTCTCAACTTGAGTACTCTCAATTTTCTGTCCAGTAGTCACACTGAAGGTCAGTATTCTGACACTGAAGGTCATTATCCTAATGTTCAAGGTCATTATCCGAATGTTGAAGATTGGTATCATAATGTCCACAACCAAAACACTGTTTCAAAATATACTTGAACACAATTTTCCTATTATAGTTAACGAATAACATGCCTAAATTTTATCCAAGCTTTTACTTCAAGTCGAGACATTTTATGAAAGCAGTACCAGATCGCTAATCGTGACGTAACAGTCGAGTTAATATATTTTTGGACAGTTTGTGTTGGACTAATAAGACAAGACTGTTTTCTAAACCTGTTAGTGAAAATGTGTTGTATGTTAAAACTGTACCTGAAACATCACTGGTCCGAATCTGTATACTTGAAAGTTATCTTCTTCATTCAGTTCAAAACTGTCGCGCATTTATCAATCAGGTATCTCCACACATCCATTGACAACCAACAATTCAAGTAAAATACAACAAATATTTCAGTTAAGTGGATGACAGCGAGGATAAAAAAATACTGATTAGAAAATTGTACATCAACAACAGCATATACTGTACATGCAAAGAAACACAATCTAGTCTTGTTATTTCAACACAAACTGTGTCCTTCAAAATCACCACACTAATCCTACAACCTAATGAACAAGTTCATCAAAGCTATGGTCTGAACTCGTTTATTGTTGTGAATAAATATTTATGTTGTTATTTTGCAAAAGAATACAGTTTCCTCAGTACTTATTTTAATTTGGATAGAGAAAGGGGTACTTTTGCCTTATTATGGACGATTTTTCATAGCGTATTTAAGGTTTGTAGCAACATCAAAATCCACATCACCTTCATAAAAGCAAATCTTCAGTATTATAACCATCACAGCATCATATAAAAGCAATATTTTAACACTGCTGAGTGCAACTTTCTTTTTGACTGGTCAAGCAACTTAAGTACCTAACAGACCTTAAGTTTAATTTCTCTTATAACTGGCCGAGGGGGCCCCGAGTGGCCGAGTAGTCTAAAGCGCTCTCCGTTATGGATTACTGCCATCTCACCTCTGTCTGCGTGGGTTTGAGTCTAGGATTCGGCCAATGTGGGTATGGGAGAAAGCTTGCCAATAGCTTCTCGTGGGTCGGTGGTTCTTCCCAGGGTTTTCCCAGGTTCTTCCTCCACCATTAGTACTGGCCACCATGCATAGCCTATCATGTGCTGAAAAATGGCATTAAACCCCACAACAACAACAACAACGACTGGCTGAGCATCCAAATTCCCAACATATGGTACCTGCAAATGTAACTTGCTTTCAGATTGTTCCAGCATCCAAATTTGCTTTCTAATTCACTAAGCATCCAAAAGTTTCCAACACAATAGTGTGAAACTTGCTTTCTCAATGGCTGAGCATTTAAAGTTGCTAACACATTAGTAAGCACAACTTGCTTTTAATTGGTTGAGCATCAAAGTTTCCAGCACATCTGAGAGTGGTACTTTCTAACTGGCTGAGTATCCAAGTTTCCAACATACCTGTGAGTGTAACTTACTTTCTCATTGGTTGAGCATCCAAGTTTCCAGCACATCTGAGAGTGTAACTTACTTTCTAATTGGTTGAGAATCCAAGTTTCCAACAAACCAGTGGGTTTAACTGGCTTTCTATCAAAGTTTGCAGCTGTAAAATCTATGACACATTATTGAAAACAGTGACAACATTGGACACCATTGTGGTGTCACAAACCTCCTTGTAAATAATGATATTGACAAGAACTCAAGTCTTGTATTTATGATGTTGATGATGGTTTTATTGTCACAAGCATTTGATTTACTAGCTCCTCTGACAATGTCTCATTTAAAAGCTCCTGATTCATTTACCACTTATCCCGACACTGTCTCTTTTACCAATTCTCCTGACACTGTCTCACCACCCCCTCGCACTGCTGCTTTAACCAGCCTATCTGACACTTTCTCTTTATCTTTCTCTTTATCAGTTCTCTGACATTGTCTCTTTACACTGCTTAATGAAAGAAAGAAAAAAACTGATACTCTATTACCAGTTTTCTTGACACTTTCTCTTTTATCAGCTTCCTAACACTGTATCCTTTACACTGCTTCATGAAGAAAAAAACTGCTTTTACCAGCTCCCAGACATTGACTCTGTTACCAGTTTCCCTGACACTGTCTCTTTTCACACCTCCATTGATTTCTTATTTCTTCCAAACTCCCCTGACACTATCTCTTTAACCTGCTCTCCTACCACTGCTTGCCGATAAAAATAAACTGACTCTTTACCAGCTCCCTCACTCTCTGTATGATAAAATTCAATCAAAAATAAACTGACTCTTTACCAGCTCCCTCACTCTCTGTATGATAAAATTCAATCAAAAATAAACTGACTCTTCACCAGCTCCCTCACTCTCTGTATGATAAAATTCAATCAAAAATAAACTGACTCTTTACCAGCTCCCTCACTCTCTGTATGATAAAATTCAATCAAAAATAAACTGACTCTTTACCAGCTCCCTCACTCTCTGTTTGATAAAATTCAATCAAAAATAAACTGACTCTTTACCAGCTCCATCACTCTCTGTATGATGAAATTCAATTAAAATCACCATTAACATCACCAGACCTTATATAGGAAACTGTTTTTCTGAAATTGACAAATTCTGAGAATTGAGTCACCTATGCCTAGCATCAAGTCATTTTCTATAAAATTTGCCTTTCTGTTTAAAATTACATCATTTTATATTACTGTCTATGTATCTGACTACTGGGGGAACAGAATTGTCTTTGTGAAGGCAAGCTTTGCAAAATAGGTGTCGACTGCTCCTGTGGCCTTGGGGTTTGAGCATCTGCCTCGGATGCAGGAGGTCATGGGTTTATACCCTGAGTCATACCATAGATTATGAAAATGGTACTAACAGCTGCCTCACTTAACAGCTGCCTCACTAGGCCTTCATCATTAAGAGGTTAGTGTTAGGACTAGTCAGCCTGGTGTCAGAATAATGTGACAGGGTGGGACATATACTACATATCTGCGGCATGATGACCTAGTGCTGGACATCACTATAAACTGCCACACTGCAGATGTCGTAGTGATATGACTGAAAGTTTTTTAAAGCTACGTTAAAAATCCAAATCACACACACACATACACTAGGTGTCAATATGCTACTGTTAACACATTTCATTAGGCAATTTGCGTTATCAGTCCACTGGAATTTCAATACGAAACTGTTAATACATTGCCTGGGCAACTTGTGTTATCAGCCCTCTGTATTTTCAATATGTAAACATATTGCCTGGGCAACTTGTGTTATCAGCCCTCTGGATTTTCAATAGGTAAACATATTGCCTGGGCAATTTGTGTTATCAGCCCTCTGGATTTTCAATAGCTAAACACATTGCCTGGGACAATTTGGGTTATCAGCCCATTGGAATTTCAAATAAACAAATTTGTGGATTTGTTGATTTTATTTGTAATGTCAAAAGTTGTGGCAGAAAAATCAGAAAATCTTCTGTCTCTTACTGGTAAGTTGGATTAGCATAAGTCAGATAAACAAGACTAGACTGTACAAAGGACATGTACTTTCACCCTTTCCAATACAATATGGAGTCACATGGAACATTCATACTTACAGTACTTGAAGCAATACACACTCATGACCTTAAGAAGTGACCACCTTTTTTAAAAATTACATACACAATAGTATTTACTTGCTACAAATGTCTTAATGCCATCATGTCTCATCGGATGGAAGAAGCTATAAAAACCCACCTAAAACTTCATGATTACCTTGTAAATCTAAACTATGCATATATTTTGCATCCTTACCAATTAACTTTCTGTGTTAAATGCATCCCAAAAAATCTATTTCTAAATTATAACTCCCAGTATATTGGGTTTCAATGATAAATGCATCACACTTCCAGTGGTGGTGAGACCACAGATAACGGTCAACCTTCATCTTAGTGAAAGTAAGGAATCTCCATACTTTTCCCCCCATGATCCACCACACTGATATAAAGCCACTAACCAATCATTGCACTTTTGGGTGAAGTTTTCAAACTAACAGTTATGGGAATGACATCACTGTTGTGTAAATGATGTCACTGACTAACAAAACAGAAGATATCTTTCTAAATGCCAAAATCTGCCAGCATGTGTTGATAATGGCTTGCCAATTTAGGCCGGGTACCAACAAAATATTGGGTCAGAGAATGCATCTCCCAATAGGATAGCTCTCTACATGGACAAAGGGCACTGACCATGAACATGATAGGAATCACTGGTTTTTAACATCGTTGATATGTGTTTATTATGATGTGCTTTTACCCTCATGAAATTTACCCAGATAATACAATGCTGGAATCACATTACCCATAATACAATGCCAGAATCACATTACCCATAATACAATGCCAGAATCACATCAAATACAGTAAAAATAAAACCAGAACATCCCTGTCTAGTAGCAGTGATCTTTTCAAGGGGTATCAAAAACAGGATTTATGTCAACATTGGCCTTGACTGCATTTGCAGGGCTGAACACACACATACACATGCATGCACACACACAGACATGCTGAAATGAGTAATTTTACCAGCAAAAAGAAAACACAATGCACACAAATGAAAGAGCAGCTGTAAAATAACTAGGGATGAATACACACTTAAGAGAGAACAAAATGCAAATGAATTTCTTGAATGGATTTGAAAATCAATTATTATCAAGTTGTAGCTCTAAAAGCTCACTACAGCCGAAATCCCTTTCTCATGATAATCCAAGATTAGATTCATTACACTGACACAAATTTTCATGGCAAGTGCAAATCTGAATGCTTTTCTCAAACCAAAACAAGATGAATGATGAAATGCAAAGTAACTGGAATATAACGGGAATTCAAACTGAATGAGGACAGAACACAAATGAAAGGCAAATGAAATGCAAAGTAACTGCAATTCAAACTGAATGATGACAGAACACAAATGAAAGGCAAATGAAATGCAAAGTAACTGCAATTCAAACTGAATGAGGATAGAACACAAATGAAATGCAGAGTAATTGGAATGTAACTGGAATGCAAACAGAATGACAATAGAACACAAATGAAAAGCAAATGAAATGCAAAGTAACTTCAATTCAAACAGAATGATGATAGAATACAAATGAAAGACAAATGAAATGCAAAGTAACTGGAATGCAAACTGAATGAGGATAGAACACAAATGAAATGCAAAGTAATTGGAATGTAACTGGAATGCAAATAGAATGACAACAGAACACAAATGAAAAGCAAATGAAATGCAAAGTAACTGCAATTCAAACTGAATGAGGACAGAACATAAATGAAAGACAAATGAAATGCAAAGTAACTGGAATGTAACTGGAATGCAAACAGAATGATGATACAACACAAATTAAAGGCAAATGAAATGCAGATCTGGTAAAATTACCCATTTTATAGTTCAACCTAAACCTGCTAGTGCATCTTATCAACAGGGCAGTCCAAAGAGGTCAGCAGTGAATCTTATCAACAGGGCAGTCCAAAGAGGTTGTAACAATCAGTAGTGAATCTTATCAACAGGGCAGTCCAATGAGGTTGTAACAATCAGTAGTGAATCTTATCAACAGGGCAGTCCAATGAGGTTGTAACAATCAGCAGTGAATCTTATCAACAGGGTAGTCCAAAGAGGTTGTAACAATCAGTAGTGAATCTTATCAACAGGGCAGTCCAAAGAGGTTGTAACAATCAGTAGTGAATCTTATCAACAGGGCAGTCCAATGAGGTTGTAACAATCAGCAGTGAATCTTATCAACAGGGTAGTCCAAAGAGGTTGTAACAATCAGCAGTGAATCTTATCAACAGGGTAGTCCAAAGAGGTTGTAACAATCAGTAGTGAATCTTATCAACAGGGCAGTCCAAAGAGGTTGTAACAATCAGCAGTGAATCTTATCAACAGGGCAGTCCAAAGAGGTTGTAACAATCAGTAGTGAATCTTATCAACAGGGCAGTGGAACAAGATTGCAACAATCTGCAGTGAATCTTATCAACAGGGCAGTAAAAAGAGGTTGCAACAATCAGCAGTGAAGTTATCAACAGGGCAGTCCAAAGAGGATGTAACAATCAGTAGTGAATCTTATCAACAGGGCAGTGGAACAAGATTGCAACAATCTGCAGTGAATCTTATCAACAGGGCAGTAAAAAGAGGTTGCAACAATCAGCAGTGAAGTTATCAACAGGGCAGTCCAAAGAGGATGTAACAATCAGTAGTGAATCTTATCAACAGGGCAGTCCAAAGAGGTCAGCAGTGAATCTTATCAACAGGGCAGTCCAAAGAGGATGTAACAATCAGCAGTGAATCTTATCAACAGGGCAGTCCAAAGAGGTTGTAACAATCAGCAGTGAATCTTATCAACAGGGCAGTCCAAAGAGGTTGTAACAATCAGCAGTGAATCTTATCAACAGGGCAGTCCAAAGAGGTTGTAACAATCAGCAGTGAATCTTATCAACAGGGTAGTCCAATGAGGTTGTAACAATCAGCAGTGAATCTTATCAACAGGGCAGTCCAATGAAGTTGTAACAATCAGCAGTTAATCTTATCAACAGGGCAGTCCGATGAGGTTGGAACAATCAGCAGTGAATCTTATCAACAGGGCAGTCCAAAGAGGTTGTAGCAATCAGTAGTGAATCTTATCAACAGGGCAGTCTGATGAGGTTGGAACAATCAGCCCAGACACTATTATATTCCTTAAGAACTTGAAACAGATAAAAGACAGTAAACAATATACTATAATAATTGTTTCTGATCAGAGCTGGAAAAATGAATTACCCAAAATGCCTATGGCACGTTTAACATATTTTTGGGCATTCCAGACTTTTCATTACTTGCCATAACTATATTTAAGGTATAATGGAAAAATATAAATTTGTTTGCATGATTACTTAATGAAATCTTGATTCCAGGCAAGTATAAAACTTTCATCCTTTTTTCAAGCCCTGTTTTATGATAAAAAGATCTTAACCTGTGGAAGTTGAAGAAGAGGAAGTGTGACCCCCTTATGACATTGATTAAAATGGTGTTCAATTTCCAGCATGGTATGGCCCTTCATGGGACAAATTGGACAAGCCATATCAAAAGCCTTGCCATGCCGATCTAAGTGCAGGTGTAGGTGTTCTTTACGATGGAAAGCTTTTTGACAAATAAAGCACCTGTGTTTCTTCTCTCCATGTAATGCTCTGTGCCGTGAAAGTGATGATCTGCAAAAGATGAAGAACAAAAAAAAAATGATTATTTTTAAAAGACTCGAACGTTCAGGCCTTAAACATTAATCACCTGAATGTTCAACATCAAACAACTATATATATATATATATATATCCCCCAGTATAAAAAATTGTTTCCCATTCTGAAACAAGAGGCCCAAAAAGGCTTGAAATTGCTCACCTTTTTAATAGTCCAATGCAAGAAGTTAGCAATAAACCTGGGTCAGTGGCATGCTTTTTGTAGAAATTTATTCCAATGCTGCCGGATGCAGCCATTTAATGTTTCTGTTTTTTGCATCTTTCTCCATACCTGATGGCACACAAACTGAATAGGCCCAACCCTAAGAGGGCCATTTTTGTAATTTTATGCTTAAAGTAGGTATACTTGTTGGTGGATCATTATTATTTAGATAATTTTAAAGCCATTTATGCCATGTTTTCTGTTAATTTTATTAAATTCTATCAAGAGTTTTTGAGACAATGTTATTTAAAGGCTTTACATTTATATTCGTTAGTAACACTTGTCATAATGGACAGCAGAGAGGCATCATCTGCATACAACTTACAAGGCTTTAGTGTCAGAATGCTAGCTGCCTAGTGTGGTTAAAATTAGTTTAATGGCTTTTGGGAGGAAAATGAGTGGCAGCAATTGTTGATGGACACATGATGGGTGTGAAACAAAACATAGACACTGTCCAACACCATAAGCTCGCCTGGATTTTAGGACAGGTAAACTAACTGAAACAACTTTTAGCTTAATTAAAACATTTGGACCGACACCCCTCAGAGTTTTTGAAGTTATACTGTTTTTGACTTGTTGATAATTTGTTATAAAAATACCAAAAGCATCTGATCTTCGTGATGAGTCTTGCTGTATTTTCTAAAAATTCTTTCATGTTTACTGTTTTCTCCAACAGCATGAAGCATGAAAAAACAGCAACTGTTAACTGTAGTTCACTATGATGTGGTTTTAACAGTCACTAATAACACAATATTGTATCTAAATTTTCATATAATTTTAATTAATTTTGGGATTTAATGATAATGATTACTGGATATATATATATATATATATATATATATATATATATATATATATATATATATATATATATATATATATATAGAGAGAGAGAGAGAGAGAGAGAGAGAGAGAGAGAAATTTATATGCTTGTTAAGTAAATTTATTGCAAACTAGTAATCAGAATATCAACATGTTCAATGCCCCCAAAATCTGATGCCTGAAGATCGCTGTTTCAGATGGGTATCGATCAATTGATCATCAGACAGATTTTTCTGCATGGAGTTCAAGAGATTGGACAGTACTCAAAGTCACATTTCATCGCTATGATTCATATGTAGGTTCAATACAGTGCAAGCTTGTGCACCCAGTGCTCACTTCAATCTTTAATCAAATAAGAAACAATCATTTATTTTCTTGGAAGATGGGTGGCGAGGAACTAGGATTTCTTAATTTTGTACTGATTTATAGCAAACCAACCCTTATTATATCTACTATAATGTGTATGTAAAAAAAACCCCACTTATATTGTGGTAAAAGAAAGAAACATACCCTGCTATAAGAAAAATCCAAGGCCTCTCCCCACACATATTATAATTAATTGACCCACTGCATAAAGTTTCTTATATCCACTAAAACATCACTTACTGACTAACAGCAGTACACTTTACAAGTAAAGCATACTGGTTGAATGTTGCCATGGATATTGTACAGTGTCCTCACCTAAATAAAGCCCAAAGAATTTTTTAAGTGTTTCAAATAATGAATAAATCTCCTTAAGAAAGTTATGGCTAAATGTAATCTGCAGACCTTGAGTGGAACGAAAATCAGGAGAAAAAAAAGAAACAGATCTGGAGGGGGAAACAAAATCCAAATCACTTTTTACGACCATACATTTACAAAACTTTTACAAATGAATTTACACCTCTGCTGTCTTATGCTGTTTACTTAACGTGATAAATGTATGCTAGTCATACCATGAAAGTCTATTTTTTTCTTGTCATCTTTTATGCTGATATTTAGTATTAAATATAATGAATAATTAAAATAATAAATCCACTCAAATAATCACAACCATGTGTCTCTTCTAAGAGTGATGTTATTGTTAGGATTAACTAATTTCCAGGAAATCATAAAACTGTGTGCGTCTGTGATTTGGATTTTTAACATAGCTTTAACAATTTTTCAGTCATATCGCTACAATGTCTGCAGTGTAGCAGTTTATAGTGGTGTCTAGCACTGGGGCATCATATCATTTTTTAAAGTCTATGGTAGGACTCAGCCGGGGTTTGAATCCATGACCTCCCACATCCGAGGCAAATGCTCTAACCACTAGGCCACCACAGCGGTCTATCAAAAACTGAGATGAAATACAGAAAGCAAGATGAGGATGAACTAATATTTCCAAATCTCTCTAACTGTAAACAAAACCAAGTACTTTAGCAGCTAGCCAATCAAAAATTAGGTCAGCTGGATTTCCCCCTGGTGAATGACTGAACTCATCAATATGTTCACTTCAATAAAAGTACATTACAATCTTTGAAACTATGAATATGTTACAAGAATGACCTCATCTTACAGTACAAGCCTTCAACTATGAAGACTATTAGTATTTATTTTGTAAATGACCATTCAAACTAGCTGTTGTTGTTGCTGTTGTTGTTGTTGTTGTAGGGTTTAATGCCATTTCTCAGCACAAGATAGGCTATACATGGCAGCCAGTATAAACAGTTGAGGAAGAACCCGGGAAAACTCCGGAAAGAACCACCAACCCACCAGTAGCTACTGGCAAGCTTTCTCACATACCCACATTGTCCAAGTGCAAGACTCGAACCCAAGCAGACTGAGGTGAGATGGCAATGATCTTTATCGGTAAGCACTTTAGATGACTTGGCCACTCAGGGCCCCTAAACTAGAAATGTGAAAATTAACACACATAATATAGATATACATACCAATCCTTCATTTAATCTTGTCATACATGGGTTTTAACTATTATAAATAAGTCCATAAATACTGGGATTATCCTTCATTTAATCTTACCTTTCTGTGCTTATAAACAGTATTTACAAGTCAACGAAACCTAAAATAGACTGTCATAAGTTTTAACTGCTACAATAATGTCTTGGGACAATGTTAGTTTTGGTAAAAAGAAAAAACCCAACAAAAAACAGATATGGCACATAAAAATCCAAGATGAAAATTTTCTTAGGAATAATTATCAGAAATCACCACTATCAGTCAGGTTCAGTAATTACTTTCTTGTAAGTGGAATATTTTAAATAAGAACTGGTTAAGAGAAAATTACTGTTGAAACTTACGAGAAGTAGCAGCAAAATTTTAAGATGGCTGACATGGTGGTCATCAGATAACCGCCATTTTTTAAAATCACAAACAAGGTATCATAAAAAATATTCTAGTGAAAACACAATGTTGATAAGACTTTCCACTGGGGGTGGGGTAACAGTAATAAGATTTAAAAGATGGCTACTGTGGTGGTCAGATTAAATGTTTGATGAACACCATTTTCATATAGAACCGAACACACATCATAACATGTGGCACTAAAAATTAAAGTTTCTTTTAATTTATGCTGGTAAACTACTGAGAAAATTGGATTTAATTTACAATTATGATCAATTATTAGTAAAAGTTGTGCACCAAAACTATGTGATCATTCATTAAGATGCCTTGAAATGTTTTGAATTGTCATAAATCTCAGAAAGATTCTATATAATTGTCTAAGGCCACATATGAACCATCTAATACCCTGAATATCATTACTTGCAACATTTTTCTCAACATGTATATTGTCACTGCAGCCAGTGTTGTTTTTAATGAATCCAACTAAGCTGCAATGTTTGATCTTCATTTAATGGAATTTTGTCAAATAGTCCAAATATTTGATGAATGTCTCCATATTCTGTGCATTTCAAATTTCTAACAAACTCAATATGCTGCACAATATCGAGGTGCACACAAACTTTGTGCATCACATTTTACTGAATATGTTGGGACACTGTACACATTTGGACACCCTGTATTATTTTGAAAACTGATGTTTCCTGACATTTGTCCAGGTTCAAACATGTCCTGTTAATTAAGACTTTTTGGACTCTTCATCCCTAATTGACTGACTGATTGAATAATGTAAGATGATGGCAAACAGATCTACATATGCACATATACACACATTTGACACTAAATTTCTTAGCAAAATGATATAACTATAAAACTAGAATCAGAACCCAACTATTTCAATCCAAATATGATTGTATTTGATAACCGGGAGAGAGAAAATAAGCCAGGAGAGGAATCTTTGCATTGCTGGTACACGGTGCATTGACAAAGCCACTTAAATCAAAGTGGCTATTCAACACTGACAAACACAATGAATAACGTGTCCATCAGAATTGTTGCCATCAAAAATATGACAATCAAGCACTTTTAAAATAACATTTTAATTTGCAATGTGACATAATTTAAATAATCACTTTTGAATAACCATTTTAAAAGTACAGTAGTCGAGTTACTGTGCATGGATATAGTAAGACCGATAATGCCTTTGGATTTTTTATTTGTTTTTCTGTCTTTGATTTAACTGTACAAAAGCAGAGGACATTCAAGCCAAAGAGAAAAGAATAAATGCATTTATAACACTCTAAGTTGTACAGTAATTACCGTAACTCTGCTCAGAGAATGCGCAAATTCATTTGTTATTTGACTGATATGATTCTGCTTTAACCCACTTCTTTTTTAAATTCTCCCCTCCCCCAAAATATGCATACACGACACAGATATCTTCAAACCGTCATATACTAGTAAAACAAATGCACAACATTTAAGGTAACAAATGTATTTCAGTCATTTCACTTTATTAACTTGTATCATTTTATATTATAAACAAGCAATTATTTGTTAAGTTAATAATTCTGTTTTCATTCAAGCTCACCAACATTTCAAAGAAACAATGCAAACAACTAGTTTCATGTATTTGTAATCAGCAAAGATGCAAGATCCTCTTTTATAGGGCTTAGATCCACACATGGAATAAAATCAAAGAAAGTCACTGTGACCTATTATTGAAAACAAAAGATACATAATAACCTCTACTTACTTAACCTAAATCCACTCACATAAGAAAGATTTATGTGTGTGATTTATATTTTTAATGTAGCTTTTAACAATATTTCAGTCATATCACTATGATGTCTGCAATGGACAGTTTATAGTGATGTCTAGCACTGGGGCATCATGCCACAGACATGTAGCATCATGCCCCACCCAGTCACATTATCCTGAAACCAGGCCAGTCAGTCCTAACCTTAATGTCTTAATGCTGAGCGCCTACGCAGCTGTTAGTACCATTTTTTAAAGTCTTTGGAATGACTCGGCCAGGGTTCAAACCTGAGACCCCCCACATCCAAGGTGGATGCTCTAACCACAAGGCCACTGGAGTGGTCAATAAGAAAGACACTGTGATCTACATTTGAAACTATCAGAAATTTAAGATGTTCTATTTATGGGGCCTGAGATTTAAAAACCATAATCAAGGAAGGTCACTATAGCCTACTTTTCAAATCCACAAATATGTAAGGTCCTCAATCTATGGGCCACAGATCCACATACAGAAAATAATCATAAAAAGTCACTGTGATCTACTTTTAAAATCAGTCCATATGAAAGATCCAAAAGTAAATAATATGTTTTAACAATCATACATTGAGCAAATCATAACAGATGAAGTGATTTTCTGCTATTTTCTTGCAAAGCACAATCAACCATTTGCAGGCCTCTGTAAGAAAATGCTCCAAGCTAGCAATAATGTTAATAAATTCAGTTGAAAATAAAGTTTGACATTTATCAAAGCCATGCAGGTACAGAATGATAAAATTCATAGCTCAACAAGACCTTTATGGAAGTTTGAATAACAGTACCATCCAGTTTCTAATGTATCAGGGACCACTCCAGTGGCCTAGTGGTTACAGCATCCACCTTGGCTGTGAGAGGTTGTGGGTTCGAACCCCAAGTCATACTAAAGACTTATCAAAATGGTATTAACTGCTGGCTCACTACGCACTTGGCATTAACAGGTTAGTGTTAGGACTGGTCAGCTTGGTGTCAGGATAATGTGACTGCGTGGGACATGATGCCACATGTCTGTTGCATGATGCCCAAGTGATAGACATCACTATAAACTGCCATACTGCAAACATCATTGCAATATGACTGAAAAATTGTTAAAGCTACGTTAAAAAACTTTTAAAAGCCAAGCAGGGAGATTGCATCATTTTCACTAAATAATGTCTGTACTGAATGTTAATTACTCTATCACCTTAACACACACTTTCATAATACCCAAGCCCGCCTGTGATTAATTATTTCACATTTAACCCTAATTAAAAGATAATGACAATAATTCTCTTTAATTACACGACTGAATGCAACTTGATTAGATCTATTGCACGAACTTGTTTATCATAAAGTTTATATGTGCTGTGTAATTACATTAAAACAATATACACAGAATGTAAAACAAAAACATCGGAGATGCTGTTAGAACCCCCTTTCACAGTCTGCTGTCTCAAGGGGCATATACAAAGCTATCTTAACCAGCTTGGACAACTTTGGAAACTGTTCTTTATTGTTCCACAGCTCATATGCATTATCTTTTAGAAACTTTTGCTCCAAAATAAGATTTTTCACTAACATAAACTCTGCCAAAGTTTCACTTTGTTTTCAATCAGTGATTTACTGACTACTGTGCCAGATTTACTATATGTTTGATAATGCTGTATTAGGATTTTAATCCCAATAATGCCATAGTCTGCTTGTTTAACTAGAGGTATTTTGATTTTTATTTATTAAATTTATATTAACTCTTATAGGGCTATATGGTTTTGTAGCACAAGATCCCACATGGCTAAATTGTTTGAGAAAAGAAATGAAAATTGCACTCTACTTTTATGTTGTCTGTATTTCAATTCAGCTTGTTATTCTGTTGTTTCTACATTTAATTTCGAAATACTGCTGAAAAAGGGGAAGGGGAAACAGGCATGCCATCTATTTCTGTCTATCCAGCAAGTATATCAAACTTGAATCTTTAACACTATTTTCAGGTTCAAAAACATTCACTGGCATCTCCATGAACAAATTCCCAGCTCCTATAACCTGATATGCTTCAAAATTTAACAATAAATTGTCTTCATCACTATCATCAACCTGTATTTGCCAAATGAGATTGTCATCTAAAGATGAACCACACTGAGAATCAGCTATTTTGTTTTTTTAGATAGCCCATTTCTATATACTCGAACTTGTAAAACTTCTTCTATGCAAGATTCAAACTAAAACAGAAAGCTTGCATATAGCTAGACACTTTTCATCATATGCAAGTATAGAATAATGAAGGAGGGGAGAAGAGTAGGAGGTGAACAACAGGAATATTATGCAAAAACTTGATATTTCAACCAGAACATGATTATACAAGTTTTATTCTGCTGCAAATAATGTCCCTTGTCACGAAGCAAAACAACAAATAAAATGGTTGTGTATAGTCAATGTAAACACTGATCACGAAATAATGCAATGAATTTTCTCATCTGAAGGATGATTGCAATACTAACAAATCATTAAAATAATTGGTCTGAAATGCATTATATTTTTTCTTTTCAGAATTTTCATACACAACTGCATATCTGCATATATGCAGCTATGTGTTTGGCTTGATCCAGGGCCCAATGTACCTATCATATCTGCATATGGGCAGCTATGTGTTTGGCTTGATCCAGGGCCCCAATGTGCCTATCATATCTGCATATAGGCAGCTATGTGTCTGGCTTGATCCAGGCCCCAAAGTGCCCATCATATCTGCATAAAGGCAGCTATGTGTCTGGCTTGATCCAGGGTCCAATGTACCTATCATATCTGCATAAAGGCAGCTATGTGTCTGGCTTGATCCAGAGCCCCAATGTGCCTATCATATCTGCATATAGGCAGCTATGTGTCTGGCTTAATCCAAGGCCCAATGTGCCTATCATGTCTGCATATAGGCAGCTATATGTCTGGCTTGATCCAAGGCCCCGATGTGCCTATCATATCTGCATAAAGGCAGCTATGTGTCTGGCTTGATCCAGGGCCCCAATGTGCCTATCATATCTGCAAATAGGCAGCTATGTGTCTGGCTTGATCCAGGGCCCAATGTGCCTATCATATCTACATATAGGCAGCTATGTGTCTGGCTTGATCCAGGGCCCCAGTGTGCCTATCATATCTACATATAGGCAGCTATGTGTCTGGCTTGATCTAAGACCCAATGTGCCTATCATATCTGCATATAGGCAGCTATGTGTCTGGCTTAATCCAAGGCCCAATGTGCCTATCATGTCTGCATATAAGCAGCTATGTGTCTGGCTTGATCCAGGGCCCCAATGTGCCTATCATATCTACATATAGGCAGCTATGTGTCTGGCTTGATCCAGGGCCCCAGTGTGCCTATCATATCTGCATATAGGCAGCTATGTGTCTGGCTTGATCCAGGGCCCCAATGTGCCTATCATATCTGCATATAGGCAGCTATGTGTCTGGCTTGATCCAGGGTCCCAAAGTGCCCATCATATCTGCATAAAGGCAGCTATGTGTCTGCCTTGATCCAGGGTCCAATGTACCTATCATATCTGCATATAGGCAGCAATGTGTCTGGCTTGATCTAGGGCCCCAATGTGCCTATCATATCTGCATATAGGCAGCTATGTGTCTGGCTTGATCCATGGCCCAATGTGCCTATCATATCTGCATATAGGCAGCTATGTGTCTGGCTTGATCTAAGGCCCAATGTGCCTATCATATCTGCATATAGGCAGCTATGTGTCTGGCTTGATCTAAGGCCCAATGTGCCTATCATGTCTGCATATAGGCAGCTATGTGTATGGCTTGATCCAAGGCCCAATGTGCCTATCATATCTGCATATAGGCAACTATGTGTCTGGCTTGATCTAAGACCCAATGTGCCTATCATATCTGCATATAGGCTGCTATGTGTCTGGCTTGATCCAGGACCCCAATGTGCCTATCATATCTGCATAAAGGCAGCTATGTGTCTGGCTTGATCCAGGGCCCCAATGTGCCTATCATATCTGCATATAGGCTGCTATGTGTCTGGCTTGATCCAAGGCCCAATGTGCCTATCATATCTACATATAGGCTGTTATGTGTCTGGCTTGATCCAAGGCCCAATGTGCCTATCATATCTGCATATAGGCTGTTATGTGTCTGGCTTGATCCAAGGCCCAATGTGCCTATCATATCTGCATATAGGCTGTTATGTGTCTGGCTTGATCCAAGGCCCAATGTGCCTATCATACTTTAGCTTAAAAACTACTCATGTCAAGAAGAACATGTGTTCAAATCATTCAATGAACTAATGAGCGCAGTAAAGTCTTCAACTACAAGTTATTATGATATTCCACTGCTTAAAAAAGTGCATTTTTTTATTTCAGGTTTGTGTGGTTATTATGTGAATGTGTAAATAAATGTGTGTGTAAATGTGCATGTGTACATAAATGTGTGTGTAACTGTGTATGCTGATATATAATCCAAGTAAACTGTCTATCTGATCTGGAGAAAATGTTTTCAATACTTAAAAGAAAACAAAGGTCTAGATAGGGTTAACATATTGGAACCTTAGTCAGCGAAGATGTTTGAACATATGCATGCAAGAATTCCTCCTATTTATTTGTTCGATTTGTTTCAGAAATGTTTTAACTAGACATTGAAAGTATTGAAGACAGACGACACAGTTTTTACTGAAATAGACAATTTTAGAAACTAGAAATGGACAGTGAGCAGTCTGTCTGATTGTTTACATTGGGATCTTCTGTTTGCAATGAAACACCAACAAGTCAATAGTGTTAGGAACCCCATGGCAACAATCAGGTTGGAAATTAATAATAAATTAATGAAATGAATATGTTTACTGCTGTTGTTATATCCTTGATGATTTCTTTTTAAAATTGTAGGGGGGAACAAACAAATCGGTGGGTATGCGAATACCATAGTAGATAACATATTCTCAATTGTATAACATAGCTTATTTTGGGTAATGCAAACTGACCCCAACCACCAGATCACAAAACTTTTCAATCTAAAAAATAACTCATTACTGACTGAAAATAACTTATCAGTAAATTACTTGTACAGGAATTAGGAATTCAAAGCCACCCACTGTACAGAAATTCAATGCCATCTACTTGTACCTACATGTAAATACTTGTCTAGTTGGATCTCACCTTGCCTACCATATGCAGGGTTTAGAAGATATGAGAAAGAACAGTTAAAATGAAGGATGGGAGAAGAGTAGTAGGTGAACAACAGGAATATTATACAAAAACAAGATATTTCAACCAGAACATGATTATACAGTACCAGTTTTATTCTGCTGCAAATAATGTCCCTACATATCATATGAGACATTCCAAGTTCATGTGAAGTTTACTGCCTTTATTATAATCTACTTCAATGTGACAACTATATTATTTACTAATGGTGTCTGAGTTATATAACATACAGTTGTAATATTGACAAATGCCAAGAAAATGCCATGTCACATGACTAAGCCAATTCCAGCTGGTTTGGCAAGTTTGTGTACCATAATCTGTATCAGAACTGCATGCAACGAAAGAAAGTACAGGGATCATTTCTGAACTTACAAAACTCTTGAATATTAAAAACCATTTTTTTTCTAGTTCCTGTAATAATAATGTTCCTACATTGTTCTATGTGAATCTTTCCTGGAACACTTGGGAAAGACTGATCATTTATATCATGAAATATTAAAAATCAAATGTCAAACACTTGCTTTGTACCCTTGAGGTCCCCATCTGATCCTTAGTTTGTGAAAATGCAAGGTTAGGATGATACCCATCTCAGACTGGAGACTTACTTTAATACCAAACTGCATCAAGATATCTTACTGAGCAATGAGCACATGTACATGTAACAGGCTCTTCGTCTACCACCTGACACCCAATTACTTGTATGGGCTGCAGTGCTTTGCTGGTTACAAGTAACACACCATAAGAAGATATAAAGGGAACTGTCAAGTGCAGCAACTCTGTTCAAAATGGAATTGAAGAGACAAAATTCATAGAAGTCAGATCAAGGTATATGAGATAATGTACACACTAAATGCAACAAAATATGCATACAGACAGACAGACAGACAAAGGCAATTACTACAGGGTTCATGTAACATGATAAGACTACTGATATGACATATAGCAAAAGGCATGACTTGTCATCAAGCCCCAAATGTTCAACTTTAATAACTGCAACATTTGGCATCAAGCCACAACCATCTAATCATTCCCATCTATCGGGATATGAAGATTTGCCTGAGGCACACTTTGGAATATCTGGTATGGGATCACTGACTGACAGCCATTGTGATCTGCCAAGCAGTCAAAAACTAAAATACATGTCCCCAATGCATGCCACCTCCTAATCTGTAGTACATTGGTATACTGGACATCTGGCAGGTGTCTGCTATCCCTGTACATTGATCTAACTTCATAATTATAATAAAGGTATATTGTCCACAGGGTAACTGCTATCTCTGCACATTAATCTAACTTCATAATAATAACAAAGGCAACCTGGCTGATGTCAATTATGTCAGCACCATTTTCTATCTTCATGACAATAAAGGTATACTGACCAGCTGGCAAGTGACTGATTGCCACAATTTTCTAACCTCGTTACAATACAGATATGTATAACACATCAATGTATGCACAGTTTTGTCTTCATCATGAACAAGTATACTGGACACCTGGTAGTGACATCTATGTATGCACAGTTTTGTCTTCATCATAAAAAAATTATCTTGGACACCTGGCAGGTGACATCTATGTATGCACAGTTTTGTTTTTATCATAAAAAATTATTTTGGACACCTGGCAGGTGACATCTATGTATGCACAGTTTTGTTTTATCATAAAGAAGTGTACTGGACACCTGGCAGGTGACATATATGTATACAGTTTTGTCTTTATCGTGAACAAGTATATTAGACACCTGGCAGGTGACATCTATGTATGCAGTTTTGTCTTCATCATGAACAAGTATACTGGACACCTGGCAGGTGACATCCATGTATGCACAGTTTTGTCTTTATCATAAAGAAGTATACTGGACACCTGGCAGGTGACATCTATGTATGCAGTTTTGTCTTCATCATAAAAAAGTATATTTAACACCTGGAAAATGACAACTATGTTTTCACATTTTTCTAACTTCATTATAATAAAGGTATATTAACAGCTGGCAGGTAACTGTTATGTCTATCTACCAACCTTTATCAAGGTAAAGATATATTTCCCACCTGGCAGGTGACAGCTATGTTGCCATAGTTTGGTATCATAAATCCAGTTCAAAATGTTGAATTTGGACAAAATAATGACAAATGAAAAATAATATTTGAAACTGTTACAATCATGAAAGATGAACAGTCAAACAATATTATGCATTTTTAATGCATACAGATGACACTGAATGACATGCATACAAAATAATAAAAAAACACAATACAAATAATGAGATTTTTAATACTTAAAAGATAAGAATATTATGTAACATGTTCAGCGGCATAGCAAACAACCAAGAAAGCCCCACATTTGGGGCCTAAAATTCTCATCCAACAACTTTTTTATTTCATGGGGACCACAGAATTTCTTCCTATGCCACTGGACCTGTTATTTCTTGATCATGCTATTTTTACTTAAGTTAATGATCTTTTACTTGTGTTTTATTTCTACTGTTCTCTATATAATAAAAATTTCTAAGATTGCACCTGATCTGACAAACAACAAAATTTGTGAAATCACAAAAACATGTTACCAGCAACGTAGCTCTACATCAAGTTTTATATGCAATTTTAACTTGCAAATACAATGAATTTAATTAAGCTGAGAATAACGTGGGTTCTGAAATCTAAGGTTAGTAGCATCCATGAAATCAACATTACTTGGCACCACATGAAATCCACATGAATTTGTACCACATGAAATCCAAATTGCAACTGGTACCACATGGATTGGCACCACATAAAATCCACAAGAATTGGCACATGAAATCCTCATTAACTGGTACCAAATGAACTGGCACAACATGAAATCCACATTAACTGGTACCACATGAACTGGCACCACATGAAATCCACATGAATTAAAACACATGAAATGCACCTAAATTCACACCACACAACAAAATTGCCCATTTACAGTGGTAAAATATACTGGGACACAAAACCCATGACATGGTTGTTGTTGGGGGGGTACTGTTCATTTATATTCTCAACCACAGTATAGTCAGAGAAAACCATTATGTATTAAACACATGTCAAAACAAGAACGGCTGATGCGCTGAACCATGGTACAAGGGCTGATGTGCTGAACCACTGTAGAGTGAATTTGATCAAACTATCAAAAATAGATGTAAAGATACAAGTTAAATGCCGTTGTCTTTGAACTCCATGGTCATATATTTGATACATCAATTCAAATACAATGCTATAAATTTAGTCATGAGAAACCACATTCATATCATGTAATATCTGAAAATGCGTTATAACAATCGGTACTACAACAAGGAAGAGTTGTATCTTCTGTAACGTGTTCTGGACTAAACAATATCGTATATGTAGTCCATTTCATACATGGCAATACCTCAAACAATAATCAATTTTCATAACTGTAATTATTGCCAATATCAATTCTTATGTAACGGCAAATAAAAAAATGTGTGGTTCTCATTACATTGATAAAAAAACTTAGAGAAGGTCAGTGGGTACAAACTTTCTGTTGTTGTTTTTCTTGTGGGGGTGGGGATGGGGGTCTGGATGGATTTAAATGAAGCATAAACTAGACAAAAAGTGTAATTTGGATCCTGAATTTCACTTTCATCATAATTATATTCCTTTATCTGTTTATTAATTGGTTTCTTTCTCTTGTAATTCTGTTTCTTTTTTTCCAAAATTTAAAAGAAAATACACAATCAGCAATTAAAAATAGTGTCATTTGGGTAACCAGAACCATGTTTCTTTATCTGGCCTAACATGTCTTTCATTCTTGTTTTTAAAGCAAGACAAAATACTAGCCTTCTGTATTTTCAGGGGTCAGCCTCGTTTGGCACTGTACACAATTCCATGTCTCAAATTATTGTTGTGTCTAATTACAGTATTTTTCATACTAAGGAATCCACTACGTAAATAGTCCTTTTTTTAAAGGTATTGAGAAGAGAAAGATTATTTTATTATTTGGCTTATATTAAGAGGCATAATAAACACAACATGTAGCAATAACGACAGAAGTTACAAATCACAACTAGACTGTGAAGGAATAATTTGCTATACACAATGCAATGCCCAAGTGTGACTGGAACATGTATAATACATGTATATTAAAAACACCACTGAATCATTCCATAAATCCTATTGGGTCTCTTTTTCGTGAAAATGTCTTCAAACATAAACCAGCAGACATTGCAATCATTACTGCAACAAGCACTCTAACAAAATATGCCAATTTTTTTTTTATATTTCAATTATTGGTGAAGCCCAGTACAAAGTATTTCATGTAGCTTTAATCCATTTCATACTGAAGCCCAGTATGAAGTATTTCATATACCATTAACCCATTTCATGCTGAAGCCCAGTCAGAAATGTTTAATGTAGATTTAACACATTTCATGCTGAAGCCCAGTGTACCTTTAACACATTTCATGCTGAAGCCCAGTGTACCTTTAACATATTTCATACTGAAGAACAGTGTACCTTTAACATATTTCATACTGAAGCCCAATGTACCTTTAACACATTTCATGCTGAAGCCCAGTGTACCCTTTAACACATTTCATACTGAAGCCCAGTGTACCTTTAACACATTTCATGCTGAAGTCCAGTGTAACTTTAACACATTTCATGCTGAAGCCCAGTGTACCTTTAACACATTTCATACTGAAGCCCAGTGTACCTTTAACACATTTCATGCTGAGGCCCAGAAAGAAGTATTTAATGTAGATTTAACACATCTCACATTGAAAGGCAGTAAAAAAAGGCAGTGTTGTAGAACTGGACATTATGTTAGTTGGTATTGTTCCAGTTTGAGAGAAGGGGCAGACTATTTGCATAGCTGCCATGTACCTTAACTGGGAAGGACTATTCATAATATTCATTTGACACACTTGTCAGATGGCTGAAATACGATGGGAGCTGAGGAATACCAAAGTTGGTTCATTTTCTTTAATGTCAACATTAGTTTGGTTAAAGAAAAATACTTCAGCTTAAATATTCTGTTAATTTTTCAGCACAATTTCTTTGTAGATATTAACCATAATCCCACAATAAAACCAACTGTGAATGTAAGTATCTCTCACATGTACAGTCTAACCTGCTACGTCGGTCACCTTAAATAGCTGCCATCTGTATATCAACTGCAGAATAAATCCCATTCTGAATACAACTTTGTGTCCATTTACCTGTACAGGTGCATAACTGGTACTTTTTGAATTGTAAATCCACCAATAGCACACAAATACAAATCTATTGTCCCCGTTAGCATGGGTCAACATCTGCACTCTCCCCAGTAATACAAGTGTTATCCACCAGAAATACAAGTGTTATACACCAGTAATACAAGTGTTATACACCAGTAAATATGGTGGTATATACACTAATGGTATAACGCTGAGTCAGTAGTTACATTTCTGCTAAAGTCAATGAATTTTCCATTTTTCTTACAATAATATTCTGGGATGTACTTTCAAGACCCAATGAGCAATAGATCCTTCTCAGGAAACACCACAATCCTTTTCTTATTGTTTTTTAATTCAATGAAAGAATAACTGATGCCTACTTATTTTTGTTACTCTGTGTGACTTTGTAATGTATCGTCGATTTAGGGACAGAAAAAAAAGCACTAGCTTGTCTTGTACTCATGGTTCCTTCCCTAACGGCACTAACAGCCTTTTGCAAATTGTCTACACAATACTGTTTGCGACTTGTTTTAGAGGATGGCTTATCAAAGTCCTTAACTTGCATTTCCTCCCAACATAGCTTACATCGGATACATTCCATCCTGAAATAAATGAAATAAAAACTATCTTAAAACTCAGATGGGATAAGGAAGGAGCAAATTCCTGCAGGATGACCCCAGCTCCCCCTCCCCCCCCCATCTATTGTCAGAAGCCAAATTTTTTGAAAGTTCAAGGGAATTTATTATGTGCAGAAAAGAAAACTTACAGGAACAAATGAACACTTAGAGGAAATTGAGATAATTAGCTTGGATTTTGCTAAGATCAGGAAATCTTTGAAAATCTTATGTCGTCACATGTACATTTTCACTATTGATGACTCATCTCTGACAAATTGAATATCCAATTTGCCACTGAGAAATTTATTATTTTATAGTCTGAGATTAGGAGGTTTGCTATACTTTGACTGACAGATAATTCTCATTGGATGTCATACACTCTTGGTCATTCAATTTTTTAAATATTATTTCTTTATTTTTATTAAAACATTCTGACTATATCCTAAAGTTTATTACTTTAATACATTGGAGATATTAATAGATCCAGAAAGCATGATTACTTGATATGAAACTTATTTAATTATCCATCTTAAGTTGCTACATGTATTTCTTTTTCAATATATAATGCAGTTAACAACAAAGTAATTGACTCAAAATTGGAATGCATTCCAAACAACATCTATAAATATAATACTTGGGTATAAAGATTACAGGGTTGATACATTTATAACATGGAAAAAATATATCAGTTAATTCAACCCTTTTGCAGGTATTTTCTTGTTGCCAAGATGTGATGCAACAACCATACTGAAATTCTCATAATTATATTTCAGTGGGGCCCTGGATAATGGCAGAGTGAACCAGAAACCAACAATTTTACTTTCTGCTATGAAATTAAGCCTGGAATGCTTGTCCCATTCATTCAGTTTTTAAAATTATTTTTGAATAGGTGAGTCTTACATCTGTCTACATTGTTCCCTTCTAACAGTATTGATTACTGATGTCCATCATGTCGGAATAGCTTGTGTAGATCTACAATAATCTAAATAAATTTCTTTTAATATTTAATTTTTTAAATAAGTTTCAGTTTTTATCTAGAAGATCAATTAAAAACATTGCCTTTTTTGTACCCAATACTGCACATAATACTTTGATATATTTACTGTATCAAATAGGATCACATAATGTCAGTATCACTATATGACTGCTGACTTGGTATGTCATTATCAGTATCTGAATGCTGACTTGGTATGTCATTATCAGTATCTGAATGCTAACTTGGTATGTCATTATCAGTATCTGAATGCTGACTTGGTATGTCATTATCAGTATCTGAATTCTGACTTGGTATGTTATTATCAGTATCTGAATGTTGACTTAGTATGTCAGTATCACTGTCTGAACGCTGACTTAGTATGTCATTATCACTATCTGACTGCTGACTTGGTATGTCATTATCAGTATCTGAATGCTGACTTGGTATGTCATTATCAGTATCTGAATGCTAACTTGGTATGTCAGTATCACTATCTGACTGCTGACTTGGTATGTCATTATCAGTATCTGACTGCTGACTTGGTATGTCATTATCACTATCTGAATTCTGACTTGGTATGTTATTATCAGTATCTGAATGCTGACTTGGTATGTCAGTATGATTGTCTGATTGCTGACTTGGTATGTCATTATCAGTATCTGAATGCTGACTTGGTATGTCATTATCAGTATCTGAATGCTGACTTGGTATGTCATTATCAGTATCTGAATGCTGACTTGGTATGTCAGTATGATTGTCTGATTGCTGACTTGGTATGTCATTATCAGTATCTGAATGCTGACTTGGTATGTCAGTATCACTATCTGAATTCTGACTTGGTATGTCATTATCAGTATCTGAATTCTGACTTGGTATGTCATTATCACTATCTGACTGCTGACTTGGTATGTCATTATCAGTATCTGAATGCTGACTTGGTATGTCATTATCAGTATCTGAATGCTGACTTGGTATGTCATTATCAGTATCTGAATGCTGACTTGGTATGTCAGTATCACTATTAGAAACCCAACATGATATATAAGTATCACTACTGGAATAAGCCCTATCAATGAAATGTTAAGATTTCAATATATCAAACAAAAAAAATAATGTTTCAAAGAAGATAAATCCAGTACTGCACAAACTGTATTTTTTGTACATAGTTATTTCCAAATTCTTTCATTTCAGAATTGGATGCTGCAAATCTTTATCCTCCAATATATTCTTAATGATTTTACAAATACTTTTAATGCACTACTTTTTATGCATACCAACTTTTGTGAATTTTGTAGTTGCTAAAAGTCACATTTAAAGACCCAGGGAATATTGATCATAACAACCATAGAACTCCTTCATCTATTGATGAACTCCAGTACCACAGAAAATGTCGTTTACCATAAAAATGAATACCCATGAAAATGGATCACTAGTTGTTCAGGTGTTAGCAGGTCTGTCCTTTTGACTGAAAGCTGCAAATTTTAATCTTACCATTGTATCAACCTGGCTAATGTTTGTTCTTGTGAGAAGGCACTTTACTCCAACTGCCTTTGCACTAAATAACCTAATCTATTTGCTGTGCTTTAGAACACTAAAACAAACCAACAAAAAAATTCAAAAATAACGGTAAATTAAAATGTATCTCACACCACAGTTCTTAAAATCTGATGTAATTGAAGATCTTTTGATCCACAATTTCTGATGTAACATTGATCTTTGGTGTGTTCATGTATTTTTTAAAATTATTTTTAACATAACTTTAAACTTTTTTAGTCTTATTGCTATGATGTCTGCAGTGTGGTAGTTTATAGTGATGTCTGGTACTGGGGCATCATGCTGCAGACATGTAGCATCATGTCCCACCCAGTCACATTATCCTGACACCATGCCAACTTGAACCATTTCTAACACTAACTTTCTAATGCTGAACGCCAGGTGTGTGTTTGTGTGTGTGTGTGGTGCCAAGTTAAAGTGGGTTGACAAAACTGGTAAAGGTATAACCTTGAGAAATCCGATGAAAAGTAATTATACACGTTAAGGACAGATTATAAAAAACTCCACACAAAATAACAGAAGTCAAAACATGCATAAATTTAAACACTAAACCACACTCTTTCAAAAAGCAGAAGCCCTCAGATGAAGCAAACAGGTTGCCTTCTACAATCACATTTTATGACAACATCAATCCCACAGACAGTATAAGCCTATCCACCAATCTCTCTCATGCATTTTGTCAAGCTGTCAACTTTAATCCCACAGATAGTATAAGCCTATCCACCAATCTCTCTCATGCATTTTGTCAAGCTGTCAACTTTAATCCCACAGACAGTATAAGCCTATCCACCAATCTCTCTCATGCATTTTGTCAAGCTGTCAACACACACACACACACACACACACACACACACACACACACACACACACACACACACACACACACACACACACACACACACACACACACACACATACACACAACATAAGCGAATCCACCAGTCTCTCATGCACTGTGCCAAGCTATGTCAACAAAAAAATCCAAATCAAACAGACACACACAAACACAATAATATTGAAATGGGATCCAAGACTATACCTATTTCATCAAAGGAACTACCTTGTATTGAAGTATTTTATACATAGTATTATTATTAAGTACTGAAATGGTATCTATGACAATACCCACCTTAAAAAGGTGACTGCCTTATATACAGGTAAATTACAGAAGTACAGTGTATTACATGCATATAAGTACAGTATATTACATACAATCATAATCCACATTGAAAATATAAAAAGATGATATCCTACCCACAAAGCAGTATGCGAGTCTTGTTGTGAATTTATTTAACTAGGCCCTTGATGTCAAAGTGAGAAAAAAACTTAAAACATTTTTTTTTATTTTGTCAATTAAGTATTAACATAACTTAATATTCCTGCTACATGGACCAACTTGAATTATTTAGTAGTCAATGACAACTTCCTGGCTAAATCAGCTGACTTGCATTTTTTAGTAGTCAATGACTAATTCCTTGCTACATGGACTGGCTTGAATTATTTACTAGTCAATGACTAATTCCTTGCTACATGGACTGACTTGAATTATTTAGCAGTCAATGACTAATGACTTGCCACATGGGCTGCCTTGAATTATTTAGTAGTCAATGACTACTTCCTGGCTAAATCAGCTGACTTGCATATTTTTGTAGTCAATGACTACTTCCTTGCTACATGGGCTGACTTGAAATATTTAGTAGTCAATGACTAATGACTTGCTACATGGGCTGACTTGCATTTTTAGTAGCCAATGACTACTTCCTTGCTACACGGGCTGACTTGAATTATTAGCAGTCAATGACTAATGACTCGCTACATGGGCTGCCTTGAATTATTTAGTAGTCAATGACTAATGACTTGCTACATGGGCTGCCTTGAATTATTTAGTAGTCAATGACTAAAGACTTGCTACATGAGCTGCCTTGAATTATTTAGTAGTCAATGACTACTTCCTGGCTAAATCAGCTGACTTGCAATTTTTAGTAGTCAACGACTACATCCTTGCTACATGGGCTGACTTGAAATATTTAGTAGTCAATGACTAATGACCTGCTACATGGGCGGCCTTGAATTATTTAGCAGTCAATGACTAATGACTTGCTACATGGGCTGACTTGCATTTTTAGTAGTCAATAACTACTTCCTTGCTGCATGGGCTGACTTGCATTTTTTAGTAGTCAATGACTACTTCCTTGCTACATGGGCTGACTTGAATTATTTAGTTGTCAATGACTACTGACTTGTACACGGGCTGACTTGAATTATTTAGCAGTCAATGACTAATGACTTCCTACATGGGCTGCCTTGACGTATTTAGTAGTCAATGACTAATGACTTGCTACATGGGCTTACTTGAAATATTTAGTAGTTAATGACTAATGACTTGATACATGGGCTGACTTGCAATATTTAGTAGTCAATGACTAATGACTTGCTACATGGGCTGACTTGAATTATTTTTTTAGTAGTCAATGACTAATGACTTGCTATATGGGCTGACTTGAATTATTTTTAGCAGCCAATGGCTAATGACTTGCTACATGGGAAAACTTGAATTATTTAGCTGTCAATGACTACCTACCCGAATATGCTAACTTTTCATACTGCAATAGATCGTTCCTAATGTAGGATAAGCTAACATTTCATACAATAAAAGATCTTTATTGTAAATTAATGTACTGTTTTTATTATAATATAATGTACCATCTTTATTGTAAATTAATGTACCATCTTTATTGTAGATTAATGTACTGTCTTAATTGTAAATTAATGTACTTCTGTCATGATTCAGTAGACTTAACTGTTTTATTTGTGCACATAGAATTTCTTGCTTAGGAGAAATATCAATGTTTGTGGGTCTTTAAATTTCATGGTTTGTAATAAAGTTTCTATTCATGTAAATTGTTACCCACCACAAAAAAAGAGTCACTTTATTTATCTTGAGGAGATCTTAACCATAAGACCAAAACACAAATTAATTAAAGAATAAAATTTAGTCGAGATTAGCTGGACTTATTTCTTGCCAAATATGTTTCGATTACATGATAATTTTTCATTAAACAGCACAAGTAACAATGGCTACACAACCACAAAAGCATTTATCTGTAGGGCTGCTCTGAAGCTAGATGATTTTAGTGTGCAACAAGAGTAAGAATGGTTATCAAGGCATTGTATATATCAACTTATAAGTAAGATCCAACTTCAAAGACCCAAATCAGATATTGCATAATGTGCCAGCAGATTTGGGTCTATGCAATTTTGTCTAATCAGAACAATAAACAACACTGAACCTAATATGACATTGCATAATGAACTGGTAGATCAGGGATTATGTTGTCTGCAGTTGGATTTGGCTTGTACATGACTACATATGGTGGATATGGTCATGAAATTTATATATGGTCTGTACGGTTGTGAATTTATTTATCTATGGTAGGTATGGTCATGATTTTTTAAAAATGTATAGTAGGTATGGTCATGAAGCCTATTTATATATGGTAGATTTGGTCATGAAACCTATTCATATATGGTAGACTTGGTCATGAAGCCCATTTATATATGGTAGATATGGTCATGAAATTTGCATATGGTAGGTATGGTCATGAAACCTATTCATATATGGCAGACTTGGTCATGAAGCCCATTTATATATGGTAGATATGGTCATGAAATTTGCATATGGTAGGTATGGTCATGAAACCTTTTTACATATGGTAGGTATGGTCATGAAGCCTATTTATATACAGAAGGTATGGTCATGAAGCCTATTTATATATGGTAGATATGGTCATGAAATTTACATATGGTAGGTATGGTCATGAAGCCTATTTATATACAGTAGGTATGGTCATGAAGCCCATTTATATATGGTAGATATGGTCATGAAATTTACATATGGTAGGTATGGTCATGAAGCCTATTTATATATGGTAGGTATGGTCATGAAATTTACATATGGTAGGTATGGCCATGAAGCCTATTTATATATGGTAGGTATGGTCATGAAGCCTATTTATATATGGTAGATATGGTCATGAAATTTACATATGGTAGGTATGGTCATGAAGCCTATTTATATACAGTACGTATGGTCATGAAGCCCATTTATATATGGTAGATATGGTCATGAAATTTACATATGGTAGGTATGGTCATGAAGCCTATTTATATATGGTAGGTATGGTCATGAAATTTACATATGGTAGGTATGGTCATGAAGCCTATTTATATACAGTACGTATGGTCATGAAGCCCATTTATATATGGTAGGTATGGTCATGAAATTTACATATGGTAGGTATGGTCATGAAGCCTATTTATATATGGTAGGTATGGTCATGAAATTTACATATGGTAGGTATGGCCATGAAGCCTATTTATATATGGTAGGTATGGTCATGAAATTTACATATGGTAGGTATGGTCATGAAATTTACATATGGTAGGTATGGTCATAAAGCCTATTTATATACAGTATGTATGGTCATGAAGCCCATTTATATATGGTAGATATGGTCATGAAATTTACATATGGTAGGTATGGTCATGAAGCCTATTTATATATGGTAGGTATGGTCATGAAATTTACATATGGTAGGTATGGTCATGAAGCCTATTTATATATGGTAGGTATGGTCATGAAATTTATCTATGGTAGGTATGGTCATGAAATTTACATATGGTAGGTATGGTCATAAAGCCTATTTATATACAGTATGTATGGTCATGAAGCCCATTTATATATGGTAGATATGGTCATGAAATTTACATATGGTAGGTATGGTCATGAAGCCTATTTATATATAGTAGGTATGGTCATGAAATTTATTTATATAGAGTAGGTATGTCATGAAGCCTATTTAAAAAAAAAACAAGTTTCTAATCATCAAAAGCATACATATCCATTTCAATTACACAACAGAAAATAGATTTAATTTTCAAAACTGACAATAATAATTGTGTAAAACAAGTCATTTTGCAAAAGTATGCAATCGTCATAAGCAAATGGAAACTATCACATTAAATAATGTTTATTGCCAAATTTTTGGATAGCATAAAGCTTTAACACAATGAAAATAAACTACGCAGTGGAAATCATTCATTTTAGTTTAAAATGATTTCTTTAATTAAGGATGGTTCATAGGATTTCATCATCTGGTGCAAATTCTAAGCATTTTGCATAATACAGAACATCATCATGAATGAAGGTTCATAATTGACTCACTTAAATAAAATGCTAGTTTCAACATGCCATTTAACTGTTAAGTGGTTTTTTTTTTTTGTTTTTATATGTTTGTGTTGTTATTGGATTTGATTTGCCAAGGAATTGTGTGTTCACTATTTTATTATTCCTAAACTATCCTCTACTTCATTTTAAAAAAACTTTCAATTGCAAGTATCTGCACAGGTTATCCACATACCCATTGACATATGATTTTATCCATTGTACCTAACAATTATTTGTTCATTAATTCAATCATGCATTTATTTAGGGTGTTTAATTGGAAAGTTTGTCCATGGTGCGATATATAATTTCATTCACTTTGTCCTCTTTTGCAAGGAGTGAATGTCAACCAACTGCAGTACATACCGGAAATGCTTCTAACCTCCATATACTAAAGAGCTCGAAAAGAAAGGGCAGATAATGAGGTTACCAAAAGAGGCTATATGACAGGTATGGTCATGGAGCCTATTTCATAATAATCAAAACACAAGTGCAGTTTTGTATTTATTAAATACCCTTCCTTTTATCTTTTTTTTTAAAGCAACAGTGTGAATGAAATTTAAAACAAACTGAGCTATCTACATTAACTTTATTCTCTGTATCTAATTATATCAATGTGGAGACATCAGGAAAACAGCAAATAGTCTCAGTCTAAAAGTGTAATACAGAATCACAGACTGAATATCTGTATCAAATGCAGTGGGCCACTTTAGCTTAGTTGGTAGAGTAGTCTGGACAGGCTGTTGCGGTGTGTCCTTGGAAAAAGCACTTACATGTATTTCCAATTTCCTCTGTATGATATAGCAAATACTGTGTTAAAAATGACATTAAATATTCACAGAAAACTATCAAATGCAACATAATCCAAGAAGGATTAAATCAGTATGCAATAAAAGTGTCAAGAATATCAAATATATAATGTAGCGAATACGCATTGTAAGGGCAAGAAAATGAGAGGAAGAAGTCTGGTTGGAAAGCTCCTATCCTATAAACACGGTTTATCTTAGTACTGTATGTGTGTAAACATTTAGTGTGCTGGCTCAAGCATTCAAAATTCCACAGAAACTTAAATGGTCCTCCTTTGATCTGAACAATGTCTACCTATGATACTACACTCAGACACATGGTACACGGTAAATGTGTCAAAGCCTCACATTATCAAGGAAAATTCTCCAGGTCTGGGAAAAACAAGCCTACTGTTTTCTCTTTTTGTTTGAGATCTTGTCGTATATGGTAGATTTAGGGACAAAAAAGTTGGCACTAGCTTGTCTAAAAGTCATAGTCCCTTCCCGAACAGCACTAATGGCTTTTTGCAAATTGTCTACACAGTATTGTTTTCGACTCTTTTTAGAGGATGGTTTGTCATGGTCTGTAACTTGCTTTTCCCGGCAACATTTAGTACACCAGACAAAATTCGTCCTGAAATGAAGTAAAATAAATTGAGATACAACCTTAAAACTCCGAGGAAAGGGGCACCAGCAAGTCTTGCAAGGAACCCATTTACTAAAAAAAAAATGTTTCTGCTATAAAAAAAACTTGAAAATTCTGAGAGGAAAAAAATTTAAATTGCTGTAAGAAGTAAAACTTTAACAGCCTTTCTACTTACCAGTAAAAAAAAATATACCTACATGAGTTCATTCTACATTGCAAATGGTTTTTACTTAATCATGCTTTCTGTCACAAAATCAAAAAAGTTCAAAATCATTTAAACAAATTTTGAAGAATAGTTTTAATGACCAAAATAAGCAATGAGGTCCTCCTCTAGATGTACATACAAAAAGAAATTTGCCTGTATAATTAAATTTATCAGCCAAAAGGTTTTTCTTCAACTGTGCTGACATGGTTTATGTTGCTGTTGTAGGGTTTAACGCCATTTTTCAGCACATGATAGGCTATACATGGCAGCCAGTATTAATGGTGGAAGAAGAACCTGGGAAAACCCCGGGAAGAACCACCGACCCACGAGTAGCTACTGACAAGTTTTCTCACATACCCACATTGGCCGAATCCAAGACTCAAACCCATGCAGACAGAGGTGAGATGGCAGTGGTCCGTAACGGACAGTGCTTTAGACCACTCGGCCACTCGGGGCCCCCATGGTTTATGTAAAATTGTGTAACAAATGGAAAATTACTGAAAAGGAAATCAAATCAGGTTATCTGCAAAAGCATACAAATATTCCATCCTAATTTCATGTTTACCTTAAATGACATGGCTGTACAGACAGACAGACAGACCAAATGAAATGCATGCAGCAGGGGGCATAACAAGGATACTCAGAACTGAATATAACTAGAATATTTTTAGGATGAAATAATTATCAATGTTTCTGACTTTAATGAGGTTAGGTAAAAGTGTTGTTTATTGATGTTTCCAACTTAATGAGATTAGGTACAAGTGTTTTTTAACAGATCAAGTCTAGGATTCAAGGTCTCCATTCTCAAGTTTAGGGGTTTGGAGTCAAACATCTTTAAGTGTATATTGTCACAAATTTTCAGGTTTGGGGCCAACTATGAAATGTCTATGTTTCCCTTTTGATGTCTGGAGTCAAATATCATGAAGTGTCTATATTTTAAACTTCTGACGTTTGGGGCAAAATATTTTGAAGAGTATATATTTAAGGTTTGGTATCAAATATCTTGAAGTTTCGATAGTTTATGTTTTAAGATTTGAGATCAAATATAATGGAATGTCTATAATTTTTTAGTTTTGAGATTTCAGGTCAAATATCCTGAAGTTTATAAAATTTAAGGTTTGAGGTGTGGTGCCAAATATCATGGAGTGTCTGTATTTAAGTGACTGAAGTTTGGAGTCAAATATTGTGAATTGTCTGAAGTTTGGAGTCAAATATTGTGAAGTGTCTGAAGTTTGTAGTCAAATTTTGTGAAGTGTCTGAAGTTTGGAGTCAAATATTGTTAAGTGTCTGAAGTTTTAAGGTTAGGGATCCTGTATTGTTAACACATTAACCCCTAGCGACGACTTAACGGGGCAGGAGGTAGTAGCCTACTGCTGAGCTCTGTAGCGTCATGGTCATGCATGATACACTAAAGTGGGTGGTATTATAGAAAGGTAGACAGATGTAGCTCTACAATGAAACCAAATAATCTGGAATATCTAGTTGCACTACAAAATACAGATTTAAAAAATCTCATTTTTTGGACCCAACTTTTTTTTACCCAAAATTCGCTCATGGTCGGAATCTGATTTTGTGTCTGGATTTTAGACAAACAGACAGATGAGCCTTTGCAAAAAGAAGGATAAGATGGGCATTTGGAATAAAGAGTGGTCTCCATACAAAAATAATGGCTCTGTTTAGCAAAAAAAATAAAAAAATAAAAATTAAAGAACTACAACTTTTACCCTTCTGCTCATGCGCAAGTCAAATAGTCAATGAAAAACAAAGTTTCTAACACAACTAGGCAGTAAGTTATTGAAAGATGACCAGGGATTTGGTGTTTTTGAGTCTATTCAGAAATAGCTTTCAAAATGTGTTTCCTACTCAATTTTCAGGCGAAAATGACAAAAAGCTCCAGGGGTTAATGTGTTAAGTGTCTATATTTTTTGGGGACATCTGGAATCGAATGTCTTTAAGAGTCCTTATTCCAATAAACTTCCTGCAACAAGGCTTGCTTAGAAGGTGTTGCTGTACTGACAACAAAAAATGAATACCGGTACACATGATCACTTACCTGCCATAATCATCACCACTATTAAACACTAATTCCTTAAGCAGCTAATTGTTGTTACTTCTGTTGTTATATACAGAGTGTTTTGCATATATACTCATTTCACATTAAAGTTTGACTAGTTACATACAGTATTCCCTCAGTGTAATGCCATTCATGGACTCTGAGTAGTGCCATAGGAGTGATATGCCCTGTGTACTCAGAGATGTTGAATAGGCCTGATGTGCCCTGGTGGTTCAGAGATGTGGAATAGCCTGATGTGCCCTGTGGACTAAGAGATGTGGAATAGGTCTGATTCACTATGTGGACTGTGAGATACAGAATAGGCCTGATGCATCATGTGGGTTCAAGGATGTGGGATTGTGATCTGTGGAATAGGCCTGATGCATTCTGTGGGCTCAGATGTGGAACAGGTCTCATACTCCCTGTGGGCTCAGAGATGTGGAATCAGCCTGGTATTCTCTGTGGGCTCAGAGATGTAAAATAGGTTCAACAGACTCTGTGGATTGTGAGATGTGGAATAGATTTGGTGTGCCCTGTAGGCTCAGAGATGTGAAATAGGTCTGGTTCACTCTGTGGACTGTGAGATGTGGAATAGGCCTGATGCACCATGCAGGCCCAGAGATGTGGAATAATAGGTCAGATTCACTCGGTGGATTGTGAGATGTAGAATAGGCCTGATGTACTATGTGGGCTTAGAGATGTGGAATAGGCCTAATATGCCCTAAGGGCTAAGAAATGTGGAATAGGCCTTATGCAACCTGTGGGCTTGGAGATGTGGAATATGCCTGATAAGCCCTGTGGGTTTAGAGATGTGGAATAGGCCTTATGCAGCCGATGGAATCCGAGATGTAGAATAGGCCTTATGTACCCTGTAGGCTTAGAGATGTGGAGCAGGCCTGATAAGCCCTGTGTGCTCAGAGATATGGAATAGACCTTATGCACCCAATGGAATCTGAGATGTAGGCCTTATGCACCCTGTAGGCTTAGACGTGGAATAGGCCTTATGCACCCTGTAGGCTTAGACGTGGAATAGGCCCAATGCAATCTTATGTAAACTCCAAGAAGCATGTTACTAAGGTAGGAGCTTGATCGTACAGTGATTAAAATGCCAGACACATCACAAATGGGTACAGAAGCATGTAATTGAGGCAGGAGCTTGATGGTACAGTGGTTAACATGCCAGACAGATGACAAATGGGTACAGAAGCATGTAATTGAAGCAGGAGCTTGATGGTACAGTGGTTAAAATGCCAGACAGATGACAAATGGGTACAGGTTCACATCCTTCCATCACAACAGCTAATAGAGCTGGGTACCACAAAATATTTTGTACCATGGTATATCTGGAAAATTATCTTTCTCTCTTTTATAGCAAAATAACACCATATTATATCCATGATATTATTTGGTAAAAATAATCATTATCTTTAGATAAAGAAAATAGTTCAGTTCAAAAGAAAATCATGCCCCCCTCCTCTAAAATTAAATGGCCAGTACATTATAGTAGACAAATTTGTTATGTGTATGTTAAATATTCTAACAAGTTGCAATCTAAAGACTGTAACTAAAGTGGGATGATTAAGCTTACACTGTGGCTGATACTGTGAAAGACATTGTGCTGGCATTCTAGAGCCTATCAATCAAAATAGGAAGTGCTGATACAGAAACCGACAATTTTGTAGCTATACTATTGATATCATATGCAGGGAAACTTTGCGTGGGATGCCAACACCCAGGCAAGATATTTATCATAGAGGACCTGTAAACATAAAACATTTTCAACAAATGAGAAAATATTTAATGAACAGCAAACAAGTGCTCTTTGAAAATTGTAGAGTGATTCTCAGTCTTACAAAGGAATACATATGTTTAATAAATTCATATATGTGACTGTTCCGGTGGCCTATTAAATAGAGCATCCGCCTTGGATGCAGGAGGTCACGGATTTGAACTCTGGCCGAGTAATATTTGAGACATAAAAATGGTATAACGGCTGCCTCGCTAGGTGCTCAGCATTAAGAGGTTAGTGTTAGAACTGGATGGCCTGATGTCAGAATAATGTGACTGGGCGGGACATCATTCTACATGTCTGCGACATGATGCACCAGTGCTAGACATCACTATAAACTGCCACACTGCAGACATCATAGTGATATGACTGAAATTTTGTTAAAGCTACTTTAAAATCCAAATCACAGACACCTTCATATATGCTGGTAAATAACTAAAACACCATGTGGACTTTGTTTTTGTGTTTTTGGGAGGTGAGGTTTCTGAAAAGTTAGAATGGGCTCAAATATGTTTCACAACATTCCAATTTGCCATCTGGCGTACACAATATGTGTAAAACATGTGAATAAAGAATCATAAACACAATTATATTTGTAATATTCACCATTAATTTGCAACAGATACAACTGTTTTGTAACAAGACTTTTTAAGAACTATGTTATGAATAATGAAAACATTAATATCACTGAAGTTGTAATAAGTTTCCTCTGGACTATAAGAAACTGCCATCGTACTGGAACTGTGCAAAAGTACAGTGTTACATACCAATGGTAAAAAAATACTGTTGTAAACTGGTATATCGGTAATACTGTGCAGCTCTATCAGCTAGGGTCAGCTACCATGACACACCCTTGGTCATGGCACTTAACTCGAAATAACCTACTTATGTTGATGTGCCATAATGAAAACCAATTCTTTTATTGAACAATTTATCTGATTTTGCTGAGCTCATTTACTCCTCCAACCATTTCAATTAATTAATCAAACATTAGGTAATGAAACATACCTAATAAGGCTTTTAACTCCTCGATAATCAGCAATCTTGGTACCAACCAAGTAAGGTCATGTATACAAGAAACAGCCCTAGTCAGCAATCTTCAACAGTCAAGCGTCACTTTAAGATGACATATCCCAAGGCCCCCTGCTTAAATCAATTGACAAGAGTCATCTTGAGATGGCATATCCCCAAGGCATCATGTTTAAGTCAACTGACAAGTCATCTTGAGATGGCATATTCCAAAGATCTCATGTTTAAGTCAACTGACAAGTCATCTTGATATGGCATATCCCAAAGACCCCATGCTTAAGTCATCTGACAGGTCATCATGAGATGGCATATCCCCTCATGTCAAGATGGCATATCCCCTCATGTCAAGATCCTTACTAAAAGTATTCAGTGTATTTTATGTGCAGCACTCTTAAATTATACTTATATTACAATTTGTTTCCATGGTAACAAATTAATAGTCAATGTAGTAAATTCTATGTAATAAATGGGATGTCTTTGCAACTTGCTTGAGATGCACACCACAATTTGGTTGAAATATCTTGAACAGTTTGCAACTCATGCTATACTGGAGTGTAGTGCTGCGCTCCCTTATTTTTATATATTCTTTTTCTATGCAATCACCATTATACGCACACCTGCGTATGATGATGATAATAATAATAATAATAATAATAATGCTTTTACTAGCATCCATTACATTTTTACAAGATGGACATGCAATTAAAAAAAATATACAACAAATATACAGTATATGTAAGTAGTAAAACTCTACATGGTAAAATCTACTACATAAAAGAAAAAAGTTAATATAAAATATAAAATGTTCGCTTAATCTTAATCTGGGCAACCACCTAAAAATGTTACACTGTCATTAAATAAGTTTTTTAATTAAAAATCTATAGAGGCATAAATTCTTAAAACTGAAACATTATCGTATATAATTGCTATTAAGTCAATTTGACTGAAAGTCTAAACCACCACCCTCCATTCTAGGGCTGCAACAAGATAATTTGGGTATGACCCTCTTATAATTCAAGGTGGGTTTGATTTTTGCAAGTCAAATTTGTCTGCAATGGGTGACAAGTCAAACGAATAGATGGATAGACTTACTGGACAAATAAAGACAAAATTATTGAATGATAAATACATTAGTATTACTATATTGAGTTGATTATGTACAAATAAAGTGACAAATTACAATCTGTTGATCTTCATGTAATGAAATCCTTAACACATACCATTTTCAATCCATTTATATAATAAATCCATGGACTGAATTATAATGCCATATGCAGGTATAAACTTAAATCCCCATCAGCCTTGGCATCGGAATAAGCCTTAATGGATTTACTGGCGAATACGTGCCCATTCTGATGCTACTCTAGAACCCACTCGTTCAAACCAAATTCCCAATTTGCATAAGGGCTTTCCATTATTCGAATTTTCTTCAGATGTCTGGCACTATCAAACAGAACAAACATTTTCTTGCACCAGTCATGCACCTGTTTCTCTGATACACCAAATGCACATTCTGTGGCACTATTGCTGTTTTTCTTTAGCTTAAATGCTCCATTGTACACATTACATATTATTTTTCCCCAAAATAAGCTTAGCTTAGCAAATTTACTATTTATCATCTGAGTAACAAAATACAATGTAACTGGAAGAACACAGACTAATAACAAAGTACAATGTCACTGGCAGAACACTGACTATTAACAAAATACAATGTCACTGGCAGAACACTAACTATTACCAAAATACAATGTAACTGGCAGAACAATGACTATTAACAAAGTACAATGTAACTGGCAGAACACTGACTATTAACAAAGTACAATGTCACTGGCAGAACACTGACTATTAACAACGTACAATGTCACTGGCAGAACACAGACTATTAACAAAATACAATGTAACTGGCAGAACCTGACTATTCATAAACTTGGGCTGTTATTTATGTAAAGGTTGAGCTTGGGGTCTGTAAAAGACACTTTGATCTTTATTTTTATTAAATCTCATTGAAGGACTGCTATAATTGAACTGGTGTTGACTGCGTTGTATAATCAAAGGGACTCAACATGGCATTGAACAAGTATGAAAGCACACTCAAAGGACCGTTCACTTGGCAAAACATAGCAATGCAGTGTTTATAACTACAATAGACATTTTTGTTATTATTTTGTACGTGCATATCTTCCAATTTCTCAATCATGAAATGAAATAAGGATTTCATGATTCACGGGATCATTAGAGTTTACATGAGAGTATCTTCACGATAACAGAGTATTTGCAAATCGTGCTTAGTGTTACTTATATCTTATTTATTCACAAAAAATCTTATCCAAATTTTGCCTTATTGTTTTAGAAAATCGCATTATTCAATATTATATTTCACTTTGAGTTGATCCACACGCTTACAAATTACTGTTTTTCAGTAATATAATCGATCTTACATATTAGTGTAACCATTATGTATATGAAAAGACACACACATTTATCGATGGCACATAACCAGCATTTATTCACACAACTGCCACAGGACCATGAAAGAATGATCAAAATAAAGGCAACAATTCTGAATATAGATAGACTAAGATCATCAATGATCTATTTTAGGTTTGTGTTTTGGCTTATTAAGATAATAATTTCCCATAAGTTGGCAAGCTGGTTACTTTGGCATCTCCTTCATTTTTAATTGGCAGATTTTTTTTTTGTTTTCCATCAGCAATCCAAGCCAGTTAAACATTTGAACCCTGAGACGTCTTGGGTATGATGGAATTTGGTTTTGTAGAAAAGTGCTTTGATGTTTAATTCCCCTGTATTCCATAACGTTAGCATGATTACCTGTGTGAATGGTTATGGTGTCTAACATCATAGCAAACTAAAACGAAGTTCTGACAGTATTAAAATTATTTTCAAAGCATCATTCCTGAAACGTCTTTGTCGTATTTTGGAGATATTTAAGTTTAGTGCAGTGGTGTCTATGATTCGAATCTGAGTTATGTATTTCATTCAGCACAACACCTTCAATATATGTGCAGTGACGCCATATGTATAAATGTGCACTGAACCAAATAGTTGTTTTTCGTTGTTGTCATTCAATCACATTTTACCAGTTACTAAGAAAACTCTGGAAAATTAAATAAATTTATTGAATTTTCAAAAACAAATTATGTTGACTTATAATATTTCCATGTAATAATTAATGATTTGAGTCCCTTAACAATCAAGTAGTCACTTTTATGCTTTGTTGCAATCGATAAAATACATAAATTGACTGGTAGAAAATACACTGAATGACTAATAATACATGAAACAACTGCTGTAATTTGTGTCCCAACATTTAGAGGTCCTGAAAAAATTTACTTTTGAAAATAATTATGGGTGTCCTAAGTCCAATAGTGTCCCAAGATTTACAGTCATTGTGGTAAGGTCAGATTTTAAATGTTTTTGTTTTATCTTGTTTATAAGATGACCCAACTCTGCATTAATATATTTTTTAGAAAAAAGGTCAACTTGTAAGCAAGTTTATATGATAAGTACTTGTTTTATATCATGCTGCAAACTATTGCACAAAAGTGCACCAGTGTTGATAAAAGAATCCCTAAAATACTCTGTCTAAAGATTTGGTATATATAAATCACTGTTTTCACTCAACCATGTGCTAGTAATGTTCCTTACAAACTTAAAGACATCAAGGTACTCTGTGCTAATAATGTTCCTTACAAACTTAAAGACATACTCTGTGCTAATAATGTTCCTTACAAACTTAAAGACATCAAGGTACTCTGTGCTAATAATGTTCCTTACAAACTTAAAGACATCAAGGTACTCTGATGCCAGGTTATTCAAGACCTTCAAAGTAAGAACAGTTTTTTCTTTAAAAAAAATACCAAACAAAATCCTTAATTGGCATCCAATCATGAGTGGTGATAAAAGATAATGCAGATGTTAAAATATCTTTGACTTTTAAAATCACCCTGGCTGCTGTGGTACATGTACCAAGATGGATAAAAGAAGAAAAAAAAAAAGAAGACAGACTCATCTACATCTGCTACCCTGTCAAAATGTCTCCTGTAAGACAGAAGGATTTGTCAAAAAGATTTCATTTATAGTAAGTTTGTATTTAGAATGTATGTTAGGAGGTAACAGACATCATGACTTTTATTTATAAAGTATATTAGTAAATGATAAGAATCATGACTTGTATCTACAATGTATATTAGTAAGTGACCGGCATCATGACTTGTATCTACAATGTATATTAGTAAGTGATAGAAAATGATTTTTAATAAACTTGTGCAATGTATATTGGCAAGAGATAGGCATCTTGGCATATATTTACAAAATGGGAAATGACTGACATCATAAGTTTTCCTCCAGAAATGAAAGTGTGAATGGTGGATGGATGATGAAAACAAAATGATAAAAATAATGAAACTCAAGTATTGTGAATGGCATCCACCATATCCACATTACATGCTACGTGTATCAAATTTCACTGAAACACCTTAAATGCTTTCTTTAGCTTGCCCAGAAACAAAGTGTGGATAATAAATAGATGGATATTCCAACAACAACAAGCAACATTACAAATAAAGAAAAGTTAATAACAAAGGGAAATTATTAACACTACTGTTTTAACATGTCCACCTACTCTCATAGAAATGTCTTAAAGAAGAGTCTTGCCCTGGAAATGAAACTGTTTGACTTTTTAGATGGTAAATACCATGTCAGAACAAACAATGGTAACATGGTACCAATTAAAACACATGTTCAAAAAATAAACAGATACAAAATTATGACAAAAACTGAAAAAGCCATTGAAAATACCTAAATTGAAACATTGTAAATAGCAACCAATGCATTTGAACTACATGTAGTACTATAATAAGTGGGGGGGGGGCAGAGGTGGACTGACAGGTCATCATCAATTAATCCACTGTCGGTGTCATTAGGACAGTGGAAGAGTACTCACTACATTCACTTGTGGCATACAACATCCTGATTCAAAATAATGCATTTATTTGAGGCAAAGAAAATAATATGTGTGTTTTATTCAGTCAGCCAACTATCCCCATCAGTCAGTATCGATCCTAGCACCTTTTTCCTCCATGGTAAAAAATATAAAAAAAATCAAGTTAAATACATACAATGTTAAAAAAAACTTAGGACACGCCTACCCTAATTTTAAAATCAGGGCAATTAGAAACACATGGGGGGGGGGGCCATATGATAATCCTGTATCTCATTTTTATAACGTTTTTGCAAATACAGTATTTGTTAAAGATACATTCAACTGTAAGAGCAAACTTTTTGAAAACTTGATAAGACTGACCACGGTCTTATCATAAAACAGATACCGTACTGTATGTTGCATTTATTATAACATGTATGCAAGTGTAAAGAACAGTCACTGCTGAGCATGATATATTCACAAATTTAGCCAGACTGCAAATTTTATCAACATTATCATTGATTTTGTTACGTGTACATGTATGCAGCGTTGCACCAAGGATCCCAAGTGCATGGGACACTGAGTATCCCATCCTCCAAATTTAGGAAAAACACTACAATTTAAAAGGACAAAACAAAATATTAGATAATACCCAATGCACAATGAGTGTTAACACATTAACCCCTAGCAACGACTTAACAGGGCAGGAGGTAGTAGCCTACTGCCGAGCTCTGTAGCGTCATGGTCATGCAAGATACACTAAAGTGGGTGGTATTATAGAAAGGTAGACAGATGTAGCTCTACAATGATACCAAATAATCTGGAAAATCTAGTTGCACTACAAATTACAGATAAAAAAAAAACTCATTTTTTGGACTCAACTTTTTTCAACCGAAAATTTACCTGTGGTTGGAATCCGATTTTGTGTCCAGATTTTTAGAATTTTTGGTCTCAGATCTAAGGCAAACCGGTATGAACTGCAAACAGACAGATGAGCCTTTGCAGAAAGTAGGATAAGATGGGCATTTGGAATAAAGAGTGGTCTTGATACAAAAATAATAGCTCCGTTTAGCACAAAAAAAACTCCCAACTTTTACCCTTCTGCTCATGCGCGAGTCAAATATCCAATGAAAAACGATGTTTCTAACACAACTAGGCAGTATGTTATTGAAAGATCACCAAGGATTTGGTGTTTTCGGATCTATTCAGAAATAGCTTTCAAAATGTGTTTCCTACTCGATTTTCAGGCAAAAATGTCAAAAACCTCCAGGGGTTAATGTGTTTACAGAATGAGAGAATGAGACAATTTTATTTGCTCTAACAGTTCTGCCATTTTAACTTTGTAGACAGCACTGTACTATCATCTTATCTTTAGACTTGCATTTTGTAATAAATGCTGTACCAAGTGCTCATGTAAATCATGAAAACATTGGCATGTTGGAATATCTGGTTCACCTGAAATGAACTACACTGAAATATTCCATTCCGGAGCTTGCTCAAATTCTACTTTAGTGTCCACTCATTTCCATTAGTTTCTGAAAAAAGTGCAGGAAACCCATGATTATCACTCATGGTGCAACACTGTATGCACGCTGCCACTGGACGCATCAAGACATAAATAACCTCATGGTCATCATGCAAGGTGCAACACTGTATGCACATTGCCACTGGTAGTATCAAGACTATAAAAAACGATGATGATCGCTCAAGGTGCAACACTGTATGCACATTGCCACTGGTAGTATCAAGACTATAAAAAACGATGCTGATCACTCAAGGTGCAACACTGTATGCACATTGCCACTGGTAGTATCAAGACTATAAAAAACGATGATGATCGCTCAAGGTGCAACACTGTATGCACACTGCCACTGGTAGTATCAAGACTATAAAAAACGATGCTGATCACTCAAGGTGCAACACTGTATGCACATTGCCACTGGTAGTATCAAGACTATAAAAAACGATGATGATCACTCAAGGTGCAACACTGTATGCACATTGCCACCGGTAGTATCAAGACTATACAAAAAACATGATCACTCAAGGTGCAACACTGTATGCACACTGCCATCGGACATTTCAAAATAAAAACCATGATGATCACTCGAGGTGCAACACTGTATGCATACTGTCATTGGACATTTCAAAATAAAAACCATGATAATCACTCGAGGTGCAACACTGTATGCACACTGCCACTGGACACATCAAGACATAAATAACCTCATGGTCATCATGCAAGGTGCAACACTGTGTGCACATTGCCACCGGTAGTATCAAGACTATACAAAAAACATGATCACTCAAGGTGCAACACTGTATGCACACCGCCATCGGACATTTCAAAATAAAAACCATGATGATCACTTGAGGTGCAACACTGTATGCATACTGTCATTGGACATTTCAAAATAAAAACCATGATGATCACTCGAGGTGCAACACTGTATTCACACTGCCATTGGATGTATCAAAACAAAAACAAAAACATGATCATCACACAAGGTGCAACACTGTACGCACACTGCCATTGGATGTATCAAGACAAAAAACATGATGATCACTCAAGGTGCAACAATGTATGCACACTGCCACTGGATGTATCAAAACAAAAACAAAAAACATGATCATCACACAAGGTGCAACACTGTACGCACACTGCCAATGGATGTATCAAGACAACTTTATGTGATGAACTAAATTGCAACTGTTCACCAGAAAATATAAAGTGTAATAAAACAATTTAGAACAATGAACTGGGTATTACGATACATAAAACAGGTTCAAAGGAATGAACATAAATTATGACAAACTGACAACCACGTTTCTTTTATACAATCACAAATACCAATATCCCAATTAAAAAATATACAATCTGAACTTAAATGTTTTATCCATTTTTCTTTTTATTATCTCCTAACTGAGTACTGATTAGAACAATTCACAATACATTTCAAATGAAACTATTTTGCAATCAAAGTTGTACCAGCACTTTCTAATGAAATAATTGTGTGCAGTAATAGACCGAAATTATCTAACTATCAGAGGATGATATCATATTTAGTCTAGTCATTTCCTCTTGAGATTAAATCTTCATTGCATCCATTTACACAACGAAAAGGACAATATAACTAAATATAGAAAAGTGCCTATTATTAGAAATACAAACTAGTAACAGACTAGACTGAATGCCATCAACTTGAAAGCAACACATTCCATAAGGCCAAAAATACAATAATTTACACTAGGTTGGCATTATATATGAATGTTACAGCAACGTATGTATGAATGTTACAGCAACGTATGTGGCAAAATGTCTGTCTTCCAATCAGGAGAATGATACTTTGTTGTGGGCTTGTAGGGACTGTACTAAGTCAATTCCCTTTTTTGCCTCTCGAGTAATCCAGTTATGAATCGTAGATTTGGGAACACCAAAAACTTGGCTGGCTTTTCGTATGCTCAAGTTTCCTGCCTTAACCTCAGCAATGGCACATTCTAAATTATTCTGGGTATAGTGATGGTTGTGTCTGTTACAGCCACATGTTGGAGCATGGCCATTCCCCCTGAAATTAGGGATAAAAGTTTTGAGCCCAAAATCTTCCAAGCTTTCATGTGGCAACTACAAGTGTTAAGTTACATTTTTTTAGTTAAAGAGACTGGAAGCAAAAAAAAATTTTAATTTTCAGTTACAAACCGTGACTCTGTTCAGAGTTTGCAATGGACGAAACAATAAAAGGTTAAGTAACTGAACAACAAACAATTAGATAAATATTAAGTAGCCCTGCGCTTGAGAAAATTAATTGCCCTGCAGATGAGGGCATGCAAAAGAAGTCAAAGTATAGGCTGCAACAATATGTGGGTATATTTCATTTTTTTTTGGTAATTTCATGAATCTGATACAAATACTTTTTTTTAAAATGTCAAACCCAGTGACCCCTCCAAACAAGTGGCTGTACTGTAAAATATACATGTAATTCAAACACCAAATATAAAATTGATTTATGTTATTATCAATGATTGTATAACAGCATGATGAACTGCCAGTACAATTATTTACAAGAGCCTATCAAATAAAACATCACATTTCATGTGAGAGTTACTGACAAAAAGAATATGTACTAGATGAGATTTTCACTTTCAAAAATATTAAAACTAATTTGATCAAAACTTTAACAGAACTTATCAGAATGACTGATAGATAAACAGAAGGACTGAGAGAAAAACACATATTTCAAAACAGGAGAAAAAAAAGGTTCTGATACTTTTTGCTGGCTTTCTTGGAGATTAGTGCATCCAATAATGTCTGAGTGGAAATAAGATATACACTAAAACCTCTCCTGAAAGACCACTTGCCTTGAGACCACATTATCACTGCACTGATTAATCAATTATATTATATTCTGACCTGTTATGAAAGACCACCTGCCCTATGAGAACACATTTTAGTGGCAGAAAGGGGTGGTCTCTCAGAACAGGTCCTGCTGCACTGACTTGTTTGCACTATAACTGGTGTCATCACTAACCCATCACTGTAAGTAAAACATTTTTTATATATTCTTACATGTCTGAAGCATCTCCACTCCTAGTGACATTCTTCAACTCAATTATTCACCATTTTTCACCACACATGGCAAGATTCTTCAACTCAATTATTCAACCTTTTCTTCTTAATACCTGTCAACATTCTTCAGCTCAATTATTTACATAATGTTTAACAAAATCAACTCATCATCTGCATATTTTTTTCTATGCTAAACAACACCAATCTGGTCATCTGCATATTTTTTCCACACCTGGCAACACCAACCAATTCATCTACTCCATGTCGTCTCCATGCTGAGCAACATCAACTCAGTCATTTGCAAAATTATTTTCTCTAAGCTAGCAACATTAACTTGACATGTTGCATTATTTTTGTTTCTCCATGCTTAGCAAAGTCAAATTTGATCATCGGCATACCTTTTTTCTCCAAACTTTGCAGTTTCAACTCAATTATCCACACAATTCTTCACCATGTTTTTTTTTAAAGGTTTCCAGGATGTTAAAACCTGTTTACATCCATTCAAAAAGAGGCCCTAGTACAAACACACACAATCTGACATGTGTATATTTTTGTAAGAAACATAAATTCAAATTATAATCACTAGTTATCAGTAGAACAGATTTGATCACAACACATTTTTTCAATAAACAAACTAAATAACCTCAGAATTACCTATTGCTGAAGAGAGACAGATAACAATATCTGGGATATTTAGGCCTATCTCCAGTCACAAATAACATATAATTTTATACCATAACATGAAAAATCAATACCAAATTTATTGATCATAAAATAATATCCAATTTATTGATCATAAAATCAATACCCAATTTATTGATCATAAAACTAATACCCAATTTATTGATCATAAAACTAATACCCAATTTATTGATCATAAAATCAATACCCAATTTATTTATCATAAAATCAATACCCAATTTATTGATCTTAAAATCAATACCCAATTTATTGATCACAAAATCAATACCCAATTTATTGTTCATTTCAGCAATAAATTTAAATAGATTTATTGTGGACAGTTATCAAACTTATTAATTTAAATATGACAGTACAAGTTAGACGACTTAAATGATGCCCATTAATTTGGAACTGTTAAATGTGACAAGTCAGACAACTTGAGTGATATAAATTATACCTTGTGCATGCCTGACTTTGAAATTGACATCCTCTATTGATGCTAACTAAGACACTGTTTTATAAGTGCTGACAATATCTATTTAAGCCTTGATTTCTGTTAAATATTAATACCCATTCCTGATACAATACACAATACTGCATGAGAATCTTAATTATCTCCTTGTGTATTACACAACCATGTAAACACATGCTATTGTTGACATTCACTGATATCACTTGAGGGCTAAGCACATGATTCATCGCTCTCATGGCCTAGTGGTTAGAGCGTCCACCTTGAATGCAGGTTGTCATGGGTTCAATCCCCAGACAAGTCATACCAAAGACTTATAAAAATGGTACTAACAGCTGCCTCGCTTGGCAGTCAGCATTAAGAGTTAGTGTTAGGACTGCTCGGCCTGGTGTCAGGATAATGTGACTGGGTGGGACATCATGCTACATGTCTGCGGCATGATGCCCCAGAGCTAGACATTACTATAAACTGCCACACTGGAGACATCATAGCAATATGACTGACATTTTTTTAAAGCTACATTAAAAATCCAAATTAAACACACACAAATGGTTCACATTTCAGCTTAAATTGTGTTTTATTTCTTCTAAACAGCATCAGGTGTCACTTGGAATTTAATTGTGCCTATCTCAGATTACCTCCCTTTGCAGCAAGAACCTGATTTACTCTGCCTAGCAAAGAGAAAGCTGAGTGTCACGTAGTAGAAGTTACTTGAAATTTTGTAAAACATTAAAACAGAAGTCTTCCTCTGGTCATGATGTACAACTGGACGACTATAGGCAAGAACATAGATTTGTTATGTCTGCAGTAAAGTTAACTTCAAGTCATGCACAGAAACAGACCAACCTTTTTAAACACTTGTAATGGAAACAGAAAACTAGCCTAAAATATTTTTCACTGGTTACACATCCAATCGACATACAATTTTTAATTTGGTATCTTAGACTTTGAACGCATTGGCTTTGTCAATCATGGAGGCGAATAACACAAGCCTGTGAAATTGTTGATGGTGAGTCATTAAGTACTCATCTACCATGAGAACTGATTCAATGTGAGATAAATTAAATGCCAAAGTTCAACGGGCAGAGAAACAAAAAAAGCATGAGCTATAATGTACTTTACAATAAGAAAAAATGACGTTTCCTAGGATCTTTGAAAGTTCCATCATGAGTCCAAATGATATCTACAGCTGTAAGGAGTGCTTTTGAACAAGAGCACAATAAAGAGACAATCACCCCATGTTGAATAGTATCTTTTTGGGGTCAGTCAATGACCTTAACCATTAATTGTTGGACCCCCAAATCAACAGACCTCTCCACCCCAAGTGGAAGCCATCCACAAAGCATAGCCCAGGCATGTGATCTAGAATTACTGTTATTGTGCACAGATCTGACCGTTTTACCCTGAAATCAATAGGGTTCTTGTTTACTGCAAGCCATTCACAAAGCATAGCCCAGGCATGTGATCTAGAATTACTGTTATTGTGCACAGATCTGACCGTTTTACCCTGAAATCAATAGGGTTCTTGTTTATTGCAAGCCATTCACAAAGCTTGGTGGCCACAGAAGATGGGTAACTAAAATTACTGTGCAATAACATTTAAACACCAAAATCAATGGGGTTCTTGTTTATTGCAAGCCATTCACAAAGCTTGGTGGCCACAGAAGATGGGGAACTAAAATTACTGTGCAATAACCTTTTAACACCAAAATCAATAGGGTTCTTGTTTATTGCAAACCATCCACAATGTATGGTGGCCACAGAAGATGGGGAACTAAAATTACTATGCAGTAACCTTTTAACACCAAAATCAATAGGGTTCTTGTTTATTGCAAACCATCCACAATGTATGGTGGCCACAGAAGATGGGGAACTAAAATTAGTATGCAGTAACCTTTTAACACCAAAATCAACAGGGTTCTTGTTTATTGCAAACCATCCACAATGTATGGTGGCCACAGAAGATGGGGAACTAAAGTTACTACGCAGTAACCTTTTAACACCAAAATCAATCTGGTTCTTCCTTAGAACAAATACAAGACATCTACAATGTTCAGTAACTGCTGATAGTGTAAACCAAAATTATTGTGCAGGAACCATATTTTTCTTTCACAGATACCTTGACTATTGAACTTTTGACCCTGAAACTGAGAGGGTTTTTCCAAACCTATCCCATGTGTAAGCCATCAACAAAGTTTGCTATCTGTATATGGAGAAGAACTACCATTACCATGCAGAGACAAAATTGTTAAGAAACTGATGGTCAACTGGACAACATTGTAACATGATATGGTTACATTAAAATGGGAATATACAACCGAGGAGTCCCAAATAGATTTTCACATATCTGAGAGAGTCCATGGCTCTCCTATTAGGATCAAAGATACATTTAGAGAAAATGGGGTGTGAAGAAAAAAAAAAATCACTTATCTTCTTGTCTTGGATGCGTAAAAGTTTGCGTGGGGATGAGTAAATGTCCATTAAACAAAATTTTCTTCCATAAAATTCTTTAAACTCCTGATAAATGTTACTCTTGTTACTATTTCCACAAGAGTTTTAAAAATATAAAAAATGATGAGCAGGAGCTATTTATCTCTTTTAAAACCAGAAGATGAAGCATCCAGGCAACACTGAAAAACGTAAAAATTAAATAAAACAAGGTAATAATTCATGGCCTCCTGTGGTAAACCAAATTACTCTTATTCTTTGTCTAGCACATTACAGTGTCAAAATAGTTTGATCAAATTATATTTAAGAAAAATTTTTTTTTAACACTGTGGTGAAAGAATTTCCATGGGTTACCTCTGATAAACATAAATTTTGTTAAGGTTTTGGTCCAAGTTCTTCACCGACTATTAATCTCATCTGGAAAAGTGGTTAAGTTTAAAACTCACTGTCAGAACTCCTGTCAATAAAATCACACTTACAGTAACGTGTATTCACTGTAAATCACACTTAGAGTCAAGTGTATTCACTCTAAATCACAATTGTAGTCAGGTGTATTCACTGTAGATCAGTCAGGTGTATTCATTGTATATCACATTTACCATCATGTGTATTCATTGTAACTCACAATCATGTGTATTCACTGCAAATAATTCTTAGTCATGTGTATTTGTTTTAAATAACACGCATCTGTAGTCACTATAAATCATACATACAATCATATATTGCTGTAAATTTCACATAAAGTCATATATATTCTGTACATCTTCCAGACCACATTTACAATCATGTGTACACATGGTAAATCTTCCAGACCACATTTACAATCATGTGTACACATGGTAAATCTTCCAGACCACATTTATAGTCATGTGTCTGCAATGTAAATCTTCCAGACCACATTTACAGTCATGTGTACGCAATGTAAATCTTCCAGACCACATTTTCAGTCATGTGTACACATTGTAAATCTTCCAGACCACATTTACAGTCATGTGTACGCAATGTAAATCTTCCAGACCACATTTACAGTCATGTGTACGCATTGAAAATCTTCCAGACCACATTTACAGTCATGTGTACGCATTGTAAATCTTCCAGACCACATTTACAGTCATGTGTACGCATTGTAAATCTTCCAGACCACATTTACAGTCATGTGTACGCATTGTAAATCTTCCAGACCACATTTACAGTCATGTGTACGCAATGTAAATCTTCCAGACCACATTTTCAGTCATGTGTACGCATTGTAAATCTTCCAGACCACATTTACAGTCATGTGTACGCAATGTAAATCTTCCAGACCACATTTACAGTCATGTGTACGCATTGAAAATCTTCCAGACCACATTTACAGTCATGTGTACGCATTGTAAATCTTCCAGACCACATTTACAGTCATGTGTACGCATTGTAAATCTTCCAGACCACATTTACAGTCATGTGTACGCATTGTAAATCTTCCAGACCACATTTACAGTCATGTGTACGCAATGTAAATCTTCCAGACCACATTTACAGTCATGTGTACGCATTGTAAATCTTCCAGACCACATTTACAGTCATGTGTATGCATTGTAAATCTTCCAGACCACATTTACAGTCATGTGTACACATTGTAAATCTTCTAGACCACGTCATATTGGCATCAGCAGCACTAATTTTTTTCATTTAAATTTAACAGGGTGTTGAAATCTTCATCCTAAAAGCTTATACACTTATTTTCCCAGGTATAAATGTTCATTGTTCTTCATAGAATCAAATTCATTGGTATTTAAAATCACTGGTTCAAAACGGTGTCCTATTGTATCCATGAAGGATCATTGTTCATTGGGTCCTTAACTTGATCATCTGCAGTAGCTAAGAAATCCAGACAATAGTTGAAAATAGTAAATACACAACAGTGACTCCTAACGTCTAACATGTTAAGCTTGATAAATTTTGAAATGGAATTTTCAAGAATACAATCAGGATTCTCCAGAAAGTAGTAGTCTCAGTTAACCAGATTTTCAGACGGCAGACCTCTTGCAACACGAAGGTCAGTTAATGGCTTCACTTATCTCTGTTACTGACAGAAGTGGCTTTGGTCAAACTTTGTAGATGCAAACATTTCTTCCTTATGTAATTTAAGCATAAACAACATATTACTGAGTATCACTTTGTGATCAAACCCTGGTGCTGGAGCCACGGGTCAATCAGCTACACAAACTGTCAAAGTCTATGTGAAATACAACATCAATTCATCACCACAATGATGTGTACATCATCGCAACAATGAGATTATTTTTGAATGTTTTAGGAAAGTCCCATTCTGTGATTACAAGGAAAGCTTTTCTTTTTTTTGTCCTGACCCTCATCTGCTGGAGATCTTATGGATCTGGTCAAGAGGTCAGACACGAGACTATAGAATATGAAATCTTAACTCCATACCCTGCTAGGATGTATTGCACCGTATTTGCCTTACACAAATCTGTACACAAATGTAATGTCAATATTAATGATAACGCCACTGCCATGGAAAAGGACACACGTCATGCCATCAGGGGATTTCAATTTCTACGCCCAACTAGTCTAGACTACTTGCCGGGCAAGTAAAAGTTACGTCATATGTCTAATTTTTACAAAGAAAAAAAAAAACAACACAATTTCGTAACTATTTTCCTTGCATCATCCTGCTGGACTAGACGGTCAAAATCAGAAATGTTGCCTTCTTGCAAGTCTTACAGGGAAAACAAAACAAAATGGAAATATTTTTATAACATGTACTTACTGGTTAGCAAACTGTGCTCCACACTGGAGACAGGAATATTTGCCAGTGACAGGATCCTTGTGGAGCTTTCTCCGATACCCAATACGAACACCCAAACTGTCATATATTGGTGTCAGTTGACCATAGTTGTCATCGTGTGCTGTTGACGTTGACTGCATATCTCTTTCAGAAGGATGATTAACTGCCAGGAAAGAAAACATACAGATCGTGAAAAATGGAGATGGCGACTAGACTGAACAATGCAATGGCAACCAAAGGGTCAGATGTTTAAGATTTTAGGCCTAAACCTGCTGGGGAAATTTTTTAAATGTGGTTTCAGAAAAAGGTGAATGTGGTATGCTATGTTGTGGAAAAATGAAGGCAAAATAAAAGTATATGAATTATGGTAATTTGTTCCTTCTCCCAGCATCTTGGAAATGTACTGATCTGAAATGGAATTAAGCTACTAAAATAAATTTATACAGAAAACAATGTAATTTCTTAACTGATTTTTTTATAATTGCAAACAAAATTAAAGAATTTCAAGTACTGAAAATTATGCTATCAAGTGCCTTATTTTTTCATTCATTATAATGTGTGTGTGTGTGTGTGTGTGTGTGTGTGTGTGTGTGTGTGTGTGACAGCTCATACTGTTATAAATTATTGCAAGGAAGACAAGGAATCATTATTGGGACTGCAGCTTTTTCAAGGATGCCATCCTGGACAGCAGCTTTCATATATTTTCAAATATAATGTATGTGTATGTGTGTGTATATATATATTCATCAATATGTTGAATATTCTTCATGCCATCCTAAATCATGTAAAAATGGGATACCATATAGTCAAGCAAAAAGATACAGAAGAATTATTTTGGATGATGCTGTTTTTAAATCATCTTTGACAGAGCTAGGTCAGCATTTTTTAAATAGAAATTACCCTACTGACATCATTAATACTGCTTTCCAAAAAGTATATTCTCTTCCACAGCCTGAATCTTTACAATATAAAATCAAAAGTAGAAATGAAGATATCATTCCTTTTGTTATTGAATATAATCCAAGTTTGCCTAATATAGGTAAGATTATCAATAAATATTGGGATTTATTAAACTTATCATGTAAAGCAAGTGTTAAATTGCTACACGAAAGCAAACCCACACTTGCTCATAAAAGGACTAAAAATCTTAAAGATTTCCTAACTAATTCCAAATTAGAAAAACCATCATATAAAATAGGATCATCAACAAAATGTAATAGACCTAGATGTTCACACTGTTCATTTATTAATGAAAATACTTCTTTCAATAGTAATAATACAAAAGAAACTTTTAATATGCGATGTGATATTAATTGTGCAACATCAAATGTTATTTATTTGATAACATGCAAAAAATGTGGCATCCAATATGTTGGACAAACCAGTCAACAAATATCTAAACGTATGAACCAACATAGATTAGATATAAAAAATTATATCGATCAATTATTTTCATCTCATGTTGCTGCACATTTTAACAAAAATTCCCATACATTGCAAGATTTCTCCTTCCAACCTATTGTTAAAGCTGATTCTGAAATGGAATGTCTACTAAAGGAAACCTACTGGATTCACCATCTTAATACGGTATATCCAAAAGGTCTAAATTCAAAAACACTATATCAGATTTAGTTAAAAAAAAATTATTATTTTTTTAATTTTTTTATTATTTTTTTCTGAATTATGTCCCCTGTTTACAATTAGATAAGAATATTTCACATTATTTTACTTTGCAGAAAATCTTAATTGGTAAAAGTATAATCCAATAACATAAAAATAAGTTTACTAATACTTTAAAAATGAAAGTGAATTTGTGAATTAATTTTCAATATAATATGATTAATTATTTATAAAATACTTGAGAGTAAGCGTTATGCACACCATATTTTTTATTATATAAATCGAGTTCTGATAGTCTATTTAACAGTTGTCAAGATTATAGTAGTATATATATTTTGTATATTTATCTTTCTAATTTTATTTTTGTTTTATTAATTTTTTTCTTTCTTTCTTCTCTTTTCTATTTATATATCTTCTATACCACTAATAAGTGTGCATTATACATAATACAAATATTACTAAAACTGTTTGTCTCTATTTATTAATAAATTATATATATATACACACACACACACACTGGTAGAACCGGTTATACATATCACAATAAAAAACAAAAAATAGAACAATGTAAAATAAATGTGTTTTCATTAGACTGCTTCTGATAAATACACAGCGAAACTCATAATTTCTTTCTTCTTTCCTTCATTATGTTCACTGCACAATCAGATCTCCAATGTCCTACATGAAGATCTTCAGCGACTGCTTAGGGGTCATGTTCTAGTACCTTTGTTTTCGCCAGTTGAAATGCAGCTTCTAAAAACTTTAAAGTGAATCAAATTGTTTGGCACACATTGACACTCTTCAGTCATACTCCTCAGTCTGCCAAATGTTAAGATAGAAGACTTCATCTAATTGGCTGATAAACTTAGCAACTATGGTAATAACATGGGTCACCAGAACATGACCCATACATGGTTGATGTAAGTTCTTCATTTAGGACAGTGGAGATCTGATTTTAATTTTTACTGGTTGACAGCATGTAGTTTAATCCAAGTTAACGTTTTCTCCAGAGGCTACTGACATTTCCTTCAACAGTTTCTAGTTTATGCATGTTGAGAGGAAGCTCAAGGGTTTTCCCATGATATTTAGTCCACTGTTCCCATGATCTTGACCCTATGCACATGATTTACATGTACTATTATTTTCCTCTGTCCCTTTAAAAGGTTCTGTTTCCCCCAATTTTGTCAGGTGCAAAAGCAAAAACTGCAATGTGACTTTTGTCAGAAACTACCATATGCATTCATTTATAAGATACTGCAAACTGCACAGACCCAGATTTGCCATTGCATAAAGCACCAGAACGTCTGGGTCTGTGCAGTTTGTTAGGAGTAATTAGTTGAACAAGATAGACCCTGATTTGCAGGCACATTATGTTATGGCAGTTCAAGAACTGTGTTGTTTGCAGTTTGACTCGACTTATAAGGAAGTATATACATCAAGTTGAAATTACTGTGATAAATTGTCCCCCAAGTCTGCATTGGAATGTTGGGTGGTTTGATATCTGATCTCACCTACTCATAAAACTGCAATTACTGTGATAAATTGTCCCCCCCCCCCAACCAAGCCTGCATTGGAATGTTGGGTTGTTTGAGATCTGATCTCACCTACTCATAAAACTGAAATTATTGGGAACAGATATGACTGCAACAAGAGCATACTGAAATTCTGGATACACTTGCTGGTATTTTTCATGGATCCAAAGTTACAAAAGGTTGAAGGGGCATTTTGGCAATCTGTACAACATATTTTCAGATCAAACAGCATAATGGACAACTTAAAGATCCACATGGAATCACAATATACTGTGATGCATCAGAGTTACTTAACTAAACTGTGTAAATTTGTTGTTCCATAAGATCCATCAACCAATCAGATGTGACTTTTGCTCATTTGAAATTTTCAGTAGTTTGGGTAATGTGACTTGAGTTTCCATAGATCTGTCACATGACCCTTCAACTGACCATGAGCTGTAACAAATCTGATTTGTCCACTCAACAATTGCTGTTTATGAATAGAGTGGATTCCTGTTAACTGGGATACAGCAGGAAAAGAACACTTTGGCCCAATTAAATGGCTGCCCCAGTTATGTGAAAAAGGAGTTTAAAGGTATACATGTATTTGGTCCCAAATAAATGGCTGCCCCAATTAACTGGAATCTACAGTATATGAGATCAGATCCCAAACTACTCAACACACCAAAATTTAAAGAATTTCTTTCTTCTCTTTTCTAAATTGTGTTATTCATTTATCTTCTTATTACGGACACCTTTATGTAACAATTGTTTATTAACAATACATGTGTACATCACACACACCTCCACACATTAGATTTCAAACTTAGACATAAAGGACACCTTTATGTAACAATTGTTTATTAACAATACGTGTGTACATCACCCACCCCCTCCGCACATTAGATTTCAAACTAAGACATAAGGGACATCTTTAAGTAACAATTGTTTATTAACAATACATGTATACATCACCCCCACCACGCACACACACATTAGTTTTCAAACTAAGACATAAAAGACACACATGAAACAGGCCATTACCTGCATCTCACAGTGAATTGTCTTAGCTTCATAAACATTCACCAAAAGTATTAAGAAAACCATTAAGGGGTTTAGGAAATGTAAACAAATGGAAAACCTCAACCAAAACCGAACATAAATTTTTGATGACTGCGATCTTCACCCAAGGTCTATGGAGTTACGGAGCAGGTAATACGATTACCTGTCTTACTTAATAATCATTCATTCCCATTATAAAGAAAATCCATCAAAGAGTTTAGGAAATATAAGCCTTTGACAAACTTTAACCAAAACTTTACTTGAAATGAATCGTCTCAGCTTAATGACAATATGTGCCAGTAAAATGAGAATATATTTAAGGGTCTAGGAAATAAATAAGCAAATTAAAAAAACTTTAACCAAAACCGTAACAAATTTTGTATGACTGTGTTATTGATCTGTTGGTAAAAGGTGCGCATATGCCATAAAAATTTGTCTAAGTTATGAACAGTTTTTGCTAAGTGTGATTAGAATGTACCAAGGTTTACAGAATATATACCAGTTAAGAATTTTGACCAAGAATTAACTGTTAGCAAAAACAATGATAATGCTGTCGCCAATGCCAATAAAGTACTTACTTAAACATGTCAGACTGTAAATACTGTGAGTTGACTATTTTCAACTGTTTTCTGGATTTTGTAGTTACTTCACACTAGCATCAGCCTGATAAAAATACTTTCCTACTTATTTTTAATCATTGTTTACATGCCAGTACAGCTAAAACCTAGAGTTAAACCTTGTTCGACTTTGTTCAGAAGTACTAAAATACAAGCAAGGACCTTTGACTTGATCCAAAGGTCCACTATACCTGCTTTTCAAATTCCCTTTGAAAAGTATGGACTTGTTAGTGGTCAAATTGGCACCATTTTGGTCAATGGGCAAATTGGCACCATTGTGGTCAGTTGTCAAATTGGCACCATTGTGGTCAGTGGTCAAATTGGCACCATTTTCATCCAGAACCAACTACACATTGCAAGAAGTGTTTAAGCAAAAGCCACAAACAAAATGTCACCTTTCTTACAAAAGGATTAACAAAAAGTAAGATTTTTAAAATAGTCACAACGGTGTTGTAGGTAAACTTAGCACCATTTTCAAGTAGAAAAGCTTATTTTGCTAGAATATGAAAAGCCCATGTTTACAAGACCATTCCAGAATCAAACCTGTCAATCACTAATTTGACATTTTGCAAACAATAGAAGCTGAAAGGAACATGCATGTGCAGAGGTAGAAAAATCTGTTTCCTGGAAGCATAGGATAACTAAAAATGTATGCCAGACATTCATTATTCCCTATATGACTGCCTGGTTGGGCAAAGAAAAGTATTATTTTAAAAATATGATCATGTTACAAATTGTAATGGAACTGTATGTATTTCTCAGAGACAAACAACTGATCATAAAATTGTTTCTATGGGTATCTACTGCAGGATGCCTGAGGGTACCAGCACAGTTCATACTACTAGCCCCAAATGCCAGCACAGTTCATACTACTAGCCTCCAACACCAGCACAGTTCATACTACTAGCCCCCAACACCAGCACAGTTCATACTAGTCCCCAATGCTAGCACAGTTAATACTCATAGTCCCCCAACACCAGCACAGTTCATACTACTAGCCACCCAACACAACACTGACACAGTTCATATTACTACCCCCCTATCACTGGCACACTTCACACTACTAGCCCCCAACAACAACATAGTTAATACTACTAGTTGCCCCGACACTAGCAGTTATACTCATAGCCCCCCCCCATACCAGCAATGCTCATACCACTAGCCCCCCAACACCAGCACAGTTCATACTACTAACCCCACAACACCAGCAGCTCATACTACTAGCCACCCCAGTTTATACCATTAGCCACCCCCAACACCAGCACAATTCATACCACTATCTCCCCCAACACCAGAACAGTTTATATTACTAACCTCCCAAACTCCAGCACAGTACATACCACTAGCCTCCTCCAACACCAGCAGTTATACCACTAGCCTCCTTCAACACCAGCACAGTTCATACCACTAGCCTCCTCCAACACCAGCACAATTCATACCACTAGACCCCTCAACACCAGCACAGTTCATACTAGCCCCCTTAATACCGGCACAACAGCTCATACTGTGAGTCACCCCAATACCATGCACAGCTTATACCACTAACCTCCCCCAACATTGGCACAGTTCATGCCAATAGCCCTCCCATAATACACAGGTGATACTACTAGCTCCTACACCAGCACAGTTTTTACTGCTTGTCCCCCCAACACCAGCACAATTCATACCACTAGCCTCCCCAACAATGGCACAGTTCATATTAATAGTCCATCCAACACTAGCACAGTTCATACCACTAGCCTTCCCCAACAATGGCACAGTTCATAGTACTATTTCCCCACCCAACACCGGCATGGTTCATACGATTAGCCTTCCCAACGCCAGTATAGTTCATACCACTAGCCCCCCCTGCACACCAGAATAGTTCATACTACTAGCCACCCCCACACCAGCACAATTCATACCACTAGCCACTCCAACAGCACAGTTCATACCACTAGCCCCACCCCAACACTGGCACAGCTCATACCACTAACCCCGCCACAGTTCACACCACTAACCCCTTACACAAAGTTCATACTACAAGCTCCCCACAACACCAGTACAGTTCATATTACAAGCCACCTCCAAGTCAATACTACTAGCCCTCTCCAACACCGATACAGTTCATACCACTAGCCTACCCACCCCAAAAGAACACCAGCACAGTTCACACTAGTAGCCTGCCCACAACCCTTATAGGAGCAAGACCCAAAAATGTTTGTATTTGCTGGCTGTACCTTTCAACATGGGCTTGACACTCTTAATGCCAATGATCTAGTACAACCGCATATATTGTGACATGATAAAATAATATTTTTTTTCCTGTACCAGACCGTATGATGAAACTTTTCAACCCAGGTCACATGTCCCAAGACTTAAAAAATTATATAAATTTGTGTTGAGTTTATACCACCTACCCTAATGCACAAAGCAAAAAAGTAAACAAAATGCTTATTTGATAATAAAATATTTTGAAAGAAACTTATTTTGTTTTTTTATCATTTATTCTCCTTTTTTTCATAATGAGCATTAGAGAATAAAATATATCCACGTACTCCATATGCAGTGTAGGCATCCATACTGTAGCATGTATTGCTTACGTCTGATAACACGTGACAAATTGCTCACTGATGTGAACATTGCAAAAAAAATCATGTTTGGTTATACATAAAGGTTTGAATATATTATCCAACTGAAAACTGGATCCAACAAAATCGCAAACAAGATGGAAATAATCAACCAATTGCTTGAAGACATCCACCTTTCATACATCACAGTGTTAGGTGCAAAATGACTGAATTATATTCAGGGGAACTATATAACAGTATTTCGCATACAAAAGTAATTATTTGAAAATACATTCACTTGAGTGCAAGTGACAATCTCTTTGTTTGCATGGGTTACAGAAAGTATTATTAAAGCAAGTTATTGCTGTGTATACTATTTACCTTCAAACATCAATGCCCGTTTGTATTAATTATAATTACAGATGCCAAGCAAATAGAACACTGGGTGGTGAATAAACACAACTGGCAGTGAGAAGAAAACTCATTCTTTGAACTTACCCAATATCAAAGACAAAGGTTGCTTTTATTACAAAGCAAGCCGACCTCATAATCAGACTCTGGATACTTTTAAGATGATTTTTGTAAAAAAGAGGATATCAGTTCAAAGATTATTTTATTACAAAGCAATCCAAGCTCAAAAGACCACTTTGGATTCTTTTAGGTATGCAGAATTTTTTTTGTGAATGTTCAAAGTCGGTCAAGGTATGGAAGCTTGGATTGATTCCTTTTCACCAGTATTCATGGGAATTTTGAAAATAAATTGAAACAATGGAACAATTTTTAAAGTAACACTATACAGTGCTTCGTGCATGAACATCAACAACCCAGCTTCACGAAGAAGATTTGGAGAAAATAAAATCATCTGATGAATTTGTGAAGGCCAGAAGAAAAGATGATTTCACTTCAACATCACTGAAATTCTAGTGTACTCTGATTTCATTCCTGGATTGATTGACGATAAGTTCAGGGTTAAAAGTGTGAGAATTAGCCTGACTCGTGCAGATATTTAAAAATATGACTACAGTCCTTGCAGTTCCTGCTTCAGGAGATGTGTTGACTCTAAGAATAATTTTTCATGGTAAGAGAAAGCTAAAAAAAATATTCATCCACTGAAGATCGTATGTGCAGGAAAAGGGATGACGAGATGATGCCTCTGCAGTGGATTGATGAGTTTTATCTCAAGTACACAGTTTTACAGTTTTTTTAAATAAAATTTTAGTTGGAGTCCATTTTTTTTACATGTAATATTCAAATGATTTAAAAGGTGTAACACAACTTACAACTCAAAACAAAAATAATGTGTTGCAGAACATACAGTGCACACAAAAAAATTACTTTATGGTGTTCCAACAAATATGGTAAATACGGTGTGCTTCCTCAAAGGTATGCTGAAGAAATAACATGAGACACTTGATTCTGTTGGTTAACATTAGCAAAAGAAATAGAGCAAGTTTAAATAATCAAACCAATAAGAACTGCTGTTGCATGCTATATTGGCTTGTTGCATAATCACTAAACAAAAACAAATAGGGTACCATGGTAACTGATTTTTAGGACCAATGGATACCCAGTAGAAGTTTTATAAAATTTTGAGACCTTTAGCCATTGAATGTTTTCATATTCTGAGTGGACATGGTTGGCCAGTGGTCTAAAGTACTCATTTTGCAGGTCACTCATGCATCTCACCTCTGTCCAAATTTGAGTCTTGGCTCAACTAACATTTGTATCTGGGAACCTTGTCAGTAGCTTCCCATACTTTGCTGGTTCATCCCACCAAATATACTTGCAACAATGTATAGCAGTCTATCATTTGCTGAAAAACAGCACTGAACCCCACAAAACCAAAAGCAACCAAATTCTGAGTACAAAATAAAATCAAGTCTTTTTCTGTTAAATCAACATAAAGCAGTTTAAGTCAAGTCATGCTTTAAAAAAAAAATTATGACAATTAAATGATTGCTTAATTCTAAAATTACTTTCCAATTAAGAGCTTCCCACTAAACATTCATACAAGGATCTAGAACTGATGTGAAATTCAAAGTATCTGAAACCCAATCACAGGTAAATTGTTAGTGTGTGGTGGTTTCAAGACTCATTGCTAGTCAATGTAAACAAGTCCCAATCACAGATAAATTGTTAGTGTGTGGTGGTTTAAAGACTCATTGCTAGTCAATGTAAACAAGTCTCCATCACAGGTAAATTGTTAGTGCGTGGTGGTTTAAAGACTCATTGCTAGTCAATATTAACAAGTCCCAATCACAGGTAAATTGTTAGTGTGTGGTGGTTTAAAGACTCATTGCTAGTCATTGTAAACAAGTCCCAATCACAGGTAAATTGTTAGTGTGTGGTGGTTTAAAGACTCATTGCTAGTCAATGTTAACAAGTCCCAATCACAGGTAAATTGTTAGTGTGTGGTGGTTTAAAGACTCATTGCTAGTCACTGTAAACAAGTTCATTACACATTTCATCCTGTAACAGTAAGTGATGACTTGTACCCCGATTCCTATCATTCACTTGATAAGTAATCTATTTTCAAGGTCACCTTCTTTTGCAAATATCATTTTCAAACAATTTTTAAAAATCATCTTGAAATTTCTATTGAGTTTTATTTGTCCCTGTACTCTATGCAGTAAACACTGGATACTATAAAGATAAGGGACAATAATTTTACACTGTACTGTGCAATAAACGCTGGATACTATAAAGGTAAGGGACAATAATTTTACACTGTACTGTGCAATAAACGCTGGATACTATAAAGGTAAGGGACAATAATTTGACACTGTACTATGCAATAAACACTGGATACTATAAAGGCAAGGGACAATAATTTGTCACTGTACTCTATGCATTAAGGGGCCATCCATCTAGTATGAATGCAAAAATGTGGCAAAGCTTGATCCATACCCCCTCCCTGTACACATGCATACTTTTTTACACACAACCCATCTGCGTACATAGGCTTGATGCATGCCCCCAATTCCATAGAAATGCCTATATTTAATCACACAGAAACGATCAAGGATCAATAATATTAACATGCTTAATGTGCATCTGATTAGGATTTTTAACGTAGCTTTAACAATTTTTCAGTCATATCGCTACGATGTCTGCAGTGTGGCAGTTTATAGTGATGTCTAGCACTGGGGCATCGTGCCGCAGACATGTAGCATAACGTCCCACCCAGTCGCATTATCATGACACCAGGCCGACCAGTCCTAACACTAATCTCTTAATGCTGAGCGCCAAGAGAGGCAGCTGTTAGTACCCTTTTGGTAAGTATTTGGTATGACTCGGCTAATGTTCAAACCCATGACCTCGTGCTTCCAAGGCATACACTCTAACAACTAGGCCACTGGAGTGGTGCAACGTGTTTAATAAAACAGACAGTCCACCGACAATGAATGTCTGGCTGCATCAAAGAAATAAGCTACGTAACTTTAAAAAGTTTGTCTAGTGTCTGCTAAAATTCAAACACCTACCAAGCCCAGTCGAGCAGATTACATATTAGACAAATTATTATTGAGGTTTCTCCCCATTCCCTATGTGAACGTACATTATCAGTAGACCCCCCCCCCCCATAAGCAAGCATATGCATTTGGGTTAACCCTCCTCCCCCTCCATGCATATGTATTAAATGGACGGCTCCTAAACACTGGATCCTCTAAAGGTAAGGGAGAATAATTTGTCACTGTACTCTATGCAGTAAACATTGGATACTATAAAGGAAAGGGACAACAATATGTCCCTGTACTCTAATTAAAGCATTTTGATGCAGAAGTTGAAATTCTTCGTAAGATATGACGAAGAAAAAACATCAAAACCTAAAAATAAGAAACTTAAAAATCGAAAACTCATAAATCATGTTAAGTGAAAATATGTTTTTTTATATTTCTGGTAACTGAATCAATAAACTTAATAAGTTAATTAATATATAAAACAATAAAAACAATAAACAATGAAATATGCATATGTCTAAAGTTTTAATATACTCAGCTTTTATAAACTTTGCTTCTGTTTTGTTTTTGTTCCTTGCATTGTAGCCAATATCTCCATGTCAGACTGGACCAGTGCTTGACTCATACAGACCTAAGCAGTTTTGGTTCCTACTGGTATAGGACCAGTGAGTCTGAAACAGTCACATTCAACCAAAGTGGCACTTAAAATGCAACCAATTAATCTTGAAGGTCAGTTATGCTCCCAGGATTTTATCATAAGGGGATATCCCCCTCCTCCCTGGTCACAAAAAATAAGACAGGAGCTGAATAAATATGAGGGGGAGGGGGAAGTGGCTATGTTACATTATTTACATGACACCTTAATATCAATCTCTCTTTCTTCCTACCCCACTCCATAGACACCTCTTAAAATAAAAAAATTTGAAGGAGGTTGCCTCTAGTTGTATAAGCATTAATATGCTGATTGTTTCTGAACTTAATCACTTCCTTATCTGTGTATGAATATTGCTCATTACCATGAACCCACTTTGTCTGCTGTGTGAAGGGGCATACACATAGCTAGCTTGGTCATAAAGAACAAGCTTGAAAACTGTCGTTTATGGTTACTTAAAAATGTATCCACATCTCACAGGTATTGTCGTTTGGAAACTTCTGTTCCAAAATATGATTTTTTTATACAAATATAAGCTTTTCCAAAGGTTTACATTCTTGAATTAGCACTCTACTAACCACTAAACAAGATTTGTTTCCATAACGAAGTATTAGGACTATAAGTCCCATAATGCAACATTCTATTTGTTCAGAGGTATTTTGAAAAAGTAAATATTGTTACTTCTAAATTTCATTTTTAGATTCTTATTTATTAAATAACTTTTATGCTACATGATAGGTCTAGGTGGTTTTGTAGCACATGATCCCACAGGACGAAATTGTGAAAATAAATGAAAAATACACTTTTAAATTGTCTGTATTCTAATTTGGCTTTCTAATCTGCCTTTTCTACACTTAATTTTGAAATACCACTGAAATAAGGGGTTGACAGTCATGCCGTCTGATTCTGTTATATCCAGCATGTACATCTGACTCGTATTTAACACCATTTTCTGGTTCACAATTACTCACTGTTATCTCTAATAACACTTTCCCAGCTACAATAATCTCATATACTTCATAAGTTTAAACACTACAATATTTCTACAAGCACTTTAAGGGTAAATGGCAGAATAAAACTGTATACTGTTCATAGTACATTTTCATACACATGACTTCAAACTAATATGACAGTTCTCAAGCATCACTACTTTCGAAGTGCACAAACTCGCACAAATTTTGCAAGAATCAATGATCGTGTGCCCTGGGAGCATCATTGTGAAGGCTGATAACTATCAACAAGTCAAATATGGCAGTGCTCAAAGACAATTTTTTTAGACACAAGCTCAGGGCTGGTGACTTAAAAAATAAGAAGCCCAGATTCAAACTCCACAAGCCTTGAGTCCAATTTCCATGTACCAAAACTGACCCTTTTTCAAATTTTTTTCCACATATTGTTGCAATTGATACACTTCAAAAATATGAAAAAATAAAAACAAAATCATATTAAACTGAACCATGACGTGTGTTTATTTTAATCTCAAAAAATTTCACAAAAAGCTATCTTTTTCTCCAGGTCCTGACATTAGCCACTGTCTAACAATGCTCTTCTTACTCGGTGGATCAACAGTGCTCATGTTTCGAAGCGTGGCTTGATTATACACAGTTTCTGTTTAATTTTTGATGTTGTTCAAAGATGCCACTTAATTTACTTAACAAGTATTTCATTACATTAGTGTAAGCGTGAGCATAGGACAGCTGAATTATTATTCATTAATCTTTAACTTGAAAAATCTTAATATAATAGTAATTAAAAAAGACCATGAAAAAATCTGAATAATTACCCAAGTGTTTTTGCCAAAATCATTGTTAGTCAACCTTTCCTTTTTTATCTCAAGTGCGCCAAAGGTCAGACGATTTTTATAATCAAAGACTCAAAAGCAAACACAACTATTTGATCTCTTTTTTACTTATAATACCTGAAAAAATATCTTGCATTTAGCCCAAACTTGCCAGATTACAACAATGTAGCAATCAATTAACATCTTGTCATGTATACACACTAGCCTTGATGGCATTATGCAGCCAGACATTGATGAACTGGTTGCTGGAACAGTTTCAATGCCCACTAGACTTGTTTCTAGCACATACATATCCACTAGACTTGTTCCGGCTTGTTTCTAGCACATACATATCCACTAGACTTGTTCTGGCTTGTTTCTAGCACATACATATCCACTACACTTGTTCTGGCTTGTTTCAAGCACATACATATCCACTAGACTTGTTCTGGCTTGTTTCAAGCACATACATATCCAAAACAGTATTTTTAGAATCACATGCATGTAAAAGCCACATGAGCACTAGTTACTGTAATACAGGCAATCCACTCCTCACGTTGCATTGAAAATTTACCACTTCTGATGGAAGTATATTAAGTCAGCCAATCTTCATTAAGGGTACAAATATTAATAATTTACTAGTCTTTCAACATCTTGAAAATAGATTTCTGCATTTCCTCAATGCAATCAATGGTTTCTCAGGCAAATTATATATATATTTTGACCAGCCCGATGGGCACCTCACTTAGAATACAGGAGGGACCCGATCCAAAATTAGAGGAGCCCCTGTGCATTAGGCGATCGTTTTTCTTTGAGCACTGAATATGGCATCTCAGACTTGTTGACCCAAATGCCATTACCAATGCACAAAAAGCCAATCTGATTACTAACGATGTGAATATAATAAAATATGAATTTTAAAAAATTTACGGGAAAGAAAAAGGAATTATTTTTTTTTTATTTTAAAATGGCTGTGCTGAAGACTGTCATGTGACATCCTTGTGACACAACTTTCCGCTAACATGGACGAGAAAGGCCTGGTGTTTTAAAGCGAACTTGTTATTTAGTGCCATAACATTTAGAATAAAGTGCCGTACTCACAGACATATCATAGTTGCCAACAAAGGCTAATCCAGAAATAGGATTTGAATCCACGCCATTTTGGCTTAAGTCCAGCATGGTCAGTGGTTCTTTTAAAGACCTTGAATATCTGGGCACAAACTTTAGATAGTAATATTATTAAAAAACTTTTTTTTAGTTTGATACAGCCACTAAAGTAAGACTTAAATAACTTTCACCAACTTTTAACAGAGACTCTTTGCACTGTTGCCAAAACCAGTGCTGTGAAATAATGATATCTATGTCTTGTCATGCAAAGGAAAGATAAAAAGGACATACCTTCCCCTATAAGCTGGTTTATTCCCTCATCAGAAGTTGTGCCAGATATTGGCTCCAAATACAGTGTCTGGTTTTGTGTCTGACTGGTTCCTGAAGAAAATGGCTGTCCTGCCTGTTCTGTTCCAGGATGATAAAATGATTGAGAACCAGTCTTGTCTGCAGACTGTGACACAATCATCATACAAGGCTCTTGACTTTCATCACTATCTATTTCAATTTTTATCAGAGTTTGCAATGATGAAATGTCACCTACTGGGGAATTTCCTGTGGAATTACCTGACTGAACCTGAGATTTCTGTGTCTGATACCCACTACTGCTACTTCCTTGACTGAATTGTTCACTCTTGTGAGGCTGACGGTCTCCAAACTGACCAGTAGTGGTCATGGTTTCATTTGCCTGACTGTGCCATATTGGATGCATAGTCCTGGCATCACAAACCATGAACGATGTTTCCCCACTTGCTGCAGTATAGCCACTTCTTGGCTGCTGACCAGAATTTGAGCCTACACTGTGACTAGCTGAAAATATACTGTTGTCTTTGGATGGAGAATGTAAAACGGGAGCACCAACATTGTAGCTACTCCCCTGTCCAAAACTCCTTTGTGCTGTGCTAGTTTCTGGGTTATTTCTAATATTTCTGTTAGTTTGGTGATCTGCTGCTATTGCACTGGGTGCCTCCACTCGAGGCTGTTTAAACGGAATGTCACTCTCATTCTGTGATTGCACCGAGTCTGAAAACACACTAATATCTTGCTGAACATTGACATCTTTAATATCTTGATCGAACTTCGTTTCATGCTGCAAAAAAGACCCCGTCCTCTGCTGTAACACTGACTGGTCTGATTTGAACACACAAGGATCTAATGGTACTACACTTTCTGACCAATCCGACTGACTAACTTGTGTATCTGTTTGCGGGTCAATCTTCATGTCAGAGAAGTCGAGTGTAGTAATGTTATTTCTATTAGTTTCTGACTGATCAGAGGTCTTTGTTTCTGACTGACTTGAAGGTTTCTGACCAAATCTAGTTTCCTGAGTGATGTTACTTGTTCTTTTAAGAGGGGATGAAAAGGCCGGGGTTGTGGCACTATGATGAACTGAAGAAGTTTGTGATTTTGAGGTGGAAATGTTGGTACTGTCATCAGGAGCAACAACATCTGACAATCGTTGCCTTGTTCCTTCTGCCCTATTAGACTGATGTGGACCGGTTTCAGAAACAAATCGGACAAAATCATTTCTTTTCCTCGAAGAATGTCCTGTTTTCTTCGACTCTTCATCTGAAACAATAAATATAAATTGTTGCTTAAGTGATATATGAATCCTTTTTGATTTTGCTGATGGTAAAAATGAGCTGACAAGTGCATTTTTCTTGCTCTTAAATGAATAATGTTGATTAAAAGAGTTAACCTCTTTAACAAGTTTTAAAAAAACAAGGATTGTATCACCTTTTTCACCACACAATCAATAAGCCACCTTATAGTACAGTTGCCTTGTAATCATAATTTTTTTTTTATAGAATCGAGGTAAGTGACTGGTAGTGTCACAAAATGTTTTCAAGAATCATATGTTATCAACATAAAAATGAAAAAGAATACCTTGAAGGGACTGATGATATAATGTCCAAAATGAATTTTGGGGAATTTGAGATAAGATCACTTCATTTTAAGTGCTAAGTGATGTAACAGTTCATATATTCTTAAACAAGATTTTTCAAATTAGCCGTCATGGCAGCCATATCTAATATAAGACTGGCACCGAATTCAGGACCAACAAGATATATGAAGTCATTCTGCAAAAACCTATATCGTTATAACCATCTACACGTTTAACCCGTGTTGTATTATTTACTCAAGTGTTTCTAATGAAAACATATTTTTGGTCATTTTTTTCTATTGCATCGGACTTCTGCCTCAGACCGATTTTTTAATCAAAGATGCAGCAGCCATCATGGATCACCTCTGATCCATTATTATTTGAAGCACTAAAACAAAAAAAATCATCATGCACTTGGCCTAAACTCTCCAGGTTACAACAAGGCAACCAATTAAAAGCTATAATTAACATATTAGCTTTAATTAAACTACTCAGCCAAGCACCACTGCACCAATCACATTACACCAGTCACATGACTGTTGGAACAGTTTTGGTCCTCAGTACATTGGTTTTTGTGATGAGTGGATAGAACACAATTTTGTTTTTTAAACTGTTTTAAAAATAAAATAAAATTAATTTTAAAAAGTGCTTGATTTCAAGTATAAAATAGTATTTGCAGTTGACGGCCTTAAAAACTATTTATGCCCTACCACTGTTAGAATCAGAGGCATGTTAAAGTCAAGTGAGCACTAATTATAGGTAACCGAGACAATCTGTTCCCCAGTCATAGGTCACATGCTTTATTTTTCACACAAAGATAACAGCTTTTGTATGGCTAGACAACCTTCATACAGGTAAGTGGCACATATGGGGATAAATTTTAACAATTTACTTATCCTTCCACATTTCATCAGTGAGACTTAAGTTTTCTTGGACAAATTGGATTGGGAACTTCAGGTTCACCTAGAATAAAGGAGGGACCTGATCTAAAATTCAAGGGGACCCAGGCATTGTGCTATCAGATTTTTTAACACCTGATAACAAGGGTTTTTATGATATCCACCAATGTGGCCATACTGGATAGCAGAACCAACTTGGCATCATATTAAGTATTTTGGTGAAAACAATATCAGTATGATTTTCCATTCAGGAGACTTTCAAGATGGCTGCTATGGTGGCCATATTTGAGGTTAGATCAACATCACTTTCATTCATCAATAACCAGATTCATAACTGGTCTTGTTGTAACAACTCCATGTCTATATGATGCTCCATTTAGGAGTAGCAATAACAAGATTTTCAAGATGGCTACCTTGGTAGCCATCTTGGGTATCAGACTGAATTATTTTCATCTTGAACCAACCAGACATTATAAGAAGTGTTGTAGTCAAAACCCAATGTCTATATGACTTTCCTTCCTGGAGAATTTGTGAAAAGATGTTCAAGATGGCAACTTTTATGGCAACCAGACCCTGTGTGTAAAGTTTTATGTTATCCAGACACTGTATGTAAAGTTTTATGGCAACCAGACCCTGTGTGTAAAGTTTTATGGCAATTATTCTATTAGTTGACAGGAGTAGCAATAACAACATTGTTTGAATGGACAGATGGATGATAGCAGTGTTTTATCTACCCAAGCATCATGCGTCAAATATGCAGACTCTTCCGTTTTGATGTGCAAAAGTCATCAACAGTACGTAAACTGATGCACAGCCAAATTATGTTTTGATGATTAACACAAAATAAAGGTTTGCTTTAACTACTTTACTGGCTAGATAGATTACAACTCTCCCAAACAGGGAAAACATGAACACATCAGATTCTTACACTAATGTTATCATAATATATTGGGTTACAAGTGTGTATGGAGCCTGGAGTTGATCGTGACCTGTAACATCATTTGTAGCAACAGGATGTTAGAACCGCATAATGAATACACACAAGAAAGAGCCAGAAAATAAACACATGATTTCAAAGTGATTCTCACAAGAAACTATTATTTTATGTGCATCCTTGTCACGCAACGAAGCAACAATTTCCATTCACTCAAGTGTATGACTTACGCTGTTTCAAGATACTGTCAGTGTTCAACTGAAAATGGCATCTAAGGCAAAAAAAATAAAATAGATTCGAAACAAATGATTATCATTTCGGCCGCGTTTGTACAACCAAAAGTCGATAATAGTATTGTTATCGAACCAGTGGAGCCTTCATCATCTGAAGATGAGGTACTGGTTACTCATAAAAGAAAATGTAAAGTTTTGTGCAGCAAAAGTTGAAAACATATGCTGGCCACGTTTTCAAAAAGAAGTTGAGTGAAGAATGTGGCAGTGAAGATGCTATTATGTTTTGCCATATATGAACAGAGGCTTAAAAAGAACCTCCATGACCAAATGTGCCAAGAACAAAAAATTCAGAACAGTACACTGGTTGGCAAGGCATGCTTGGTAACCATAGCACAATCTGCTGATTGAATGTCCACAACACCACAGGCAGATTTTAATGCAGTTTTACTAACAAGACATAACAGTGAAAGTGCTACTGAAGTTTGTACATTGGCTCAGTGTAGAAGACATCCCTTTTTTAAACACAATTCTCTTCCTAATTTAATATGCGATTTAAGAGCTGCTGAAATTGATGCCATTGGCATTTTGAAGAATTCTGCCGATCAGTATGACTCGGCCACTACCTGTTCAGAGGTACTGGAGAGTCTATCAAACATTGTTGAGGATAGTCTTATACGTGACCTGCAATATTCGTCATTTGTGACAGCAATGAAAGCACTGTCATATCCAACAATAAAAGGCTTGTCATATGAGCTCAGATTATTTCTGATGACATGAAACCGTCAAAATTATTTTTAATAAATATAGAATGTTCTAATGCTTCTGGCAAGGGAACTGCCTTCTTGTCTTTAATCACATTATATAATTAATATTCTTGTAGTGTATTTAAACAATGTAATTATTTTTAAAAACTACTGAAGACTGATCTTCGGCTTGAATAGTACTCATAGGTTTGGATTTTGACTAGTTTTTTGCCTTGATGAATCAAATGACTTACATAAAGCCGTTTGTAGATAAAACACTATGGATATCAGGACATTCTTCTGGTCTACACATGTTTTTGTTGTTCTAGGGTTTAACGCCATTTTTCAGCATAAGATAGGCTATACATGGCAGCCAGTATAAATGGTGGAGGAAAAACCTGGGAAAACCCAGAAAGAACCACCGACCCACGAGAAGCTACTGGCAAGCTTTCTCACATACCCACATTTGCAGAACCTGAGACTCAAATCCATGCAGACATAGGTGAAATGGTGAGCACTTTAGACCATTTGGACACTTGGGGCCACAGTCTTCATGTGTATAAATCAATGAAATAAGAAAGTATAAATATTTACATAGTATTGTACATATTTCCCTATTTTATATCATTTTATGTATACCACAACTCCCTGCAGTCTTTACTGTCACATTAAAGGTAAACCTGAATGCTATCCACTACAACCATGAATTTTCACAGGTACTATGAAGACCTGACACATGTTCATTCACTAAATTATAAGATATAGAATTTTAATTGCCAATTCAACTTCCTCAGACACAATTGAGTAACTTCTTTTGAACAGTCTCATACATATGATCAAACTTGTGACAACACAATAGGACAGGCAACATACAACAACTGATCCATCTGCTTCTGCTTTGCATAATTGTTTAATGTTTATATTTTGATGAGTATACTTCCATTAAGTACAGCTGACTAACCCTGACACCCATCTTCATTAAAATGTTTCACACATGGTAGCACCAATCGGATTAAAATCAGATCTCCACTGTAATGCATGAAGATCTGACAGCAACCGCTTAGAGATCATGTTCTGTGAACCTATGTTACTAACATAATCGCTAATTTTATCAACCAATCTGATGAAGTCCTATATCTTTGTGCTTGGAGACAGAGCATTATGGATGAAGAGCATGAATGTGTACAAAACAATTTGATTCACTTTCAGATTTTTTTAAGCTGCATTTCCATTTGCTAATTCAAAGGTCACCAGAACACGACCCTTAAGCAAGTGTCATCAGATCTTCATGTAAGACAGTGGAGATCTGATTTTAATCAGACTGATGTTTAGGACTGACTTGCATGTCAAAATCATACAAGAATTGTCACAAAAAGGACACTGTTTCTGAATCATTTTCGTAACATAAAAAGAAACAACAGTACCATAATGGCATGAAAATAATGACTGTTGATTACATGTCTGGAAAAAATGAATGGTTTCAAAAGAGTCTTTTATGTTCAATACAAGTGTGTCATCCATATTTCACAAAGCCATCCAATATGAAGCCTAATTAATAATTCTGACAGGGCAACATGAATTAAATATTTAGCTCAATTTGTCAAGGATCAGGAGCAACCTTTTGGCAGGAAATCCATAGACAGCCATGTAATTTCCGGCAACAGGTTCAGGCAGGTACACAACATAATTGTTAAGTACATGGGTAATTATGATGGACGATCCTATTGACATACCCAAGAAGCAATAAAGTGTCATTCAAGTGACTGGGAATAATGTTAAAGAAAATCTATTTGTTGTTGTTGTTGTGGGGTTTAACGCCATCTTTCAGCACACGATAGGTTATACATGGCAGCCAGTATTAATGGTGGAGGAGAAACCCGAGAAAACCCCAGAAAAAAACCACCAACCCACAAGAAGCTACTGGCAAGCTTTCTCACATACCCACATTAGCCGAATCCGAGACTTTAACCCACGCAGACAGAGGTGAGATGGCAATGATTCGTAACAGAAAGTGCTTTAGACCACTCGGGGCTCCAAAAATCTATTTAACAGACTAGATTCTAAAGGATAGTAAAATTATAAACGCATATCACCACTAGCATATCATAAGGTTTAAATATCATATCACCACCAGCATATCATAAGGTTTAAATATCATATCACCACTAGCATATCATAAGGTTTAAATGCATCACAGACGGAAATGATAGCACACTGGAACAATAACAGTAAATGCTCCCAATGAAAACATACGTGATACCCATAATTTCACATCCACTTAATAAAATGGAATTCATGACCGTACTTACCTTATAATGGGAACCATGTTATAAAGGACCTTATAGTAAGGGAGTCCGACATCAATTTTCATGTGTAGTTTTTAAAAAATGTATAAATATTTAGGATAGCTTATATACTAAAGTTACTGCAGTGTGAAAATTACATTACAGTGACCTAGTTTGAGTATGACAGACTTACGCATCAACATACCATACAATTTCGTAAGTTCAGATAATAGTGTTTGCTAAACAGGGTCCAAGATTTTGAATGTGCAAAGGAAAAGAAACATCTGTTGAACTTCATTGGTAATGGAGTATAAAAACTAATTCTCAGTCTGCTACAAAGGTATAGTGAAACTAATTCTCCATCTGCTACAAGGGAAAAATAAAACTAAATCTCAGTCTGCTACAAGGGAAAAATAAAACTAATTCTCAGTCCACTACAGGGGAATAATACAACTAAATCTCAGTCTGCTACAGGAGAATAATAAAACTAATTTTCAGTCTGCTACAGGGGAATAATAAAACTAAATCTCAGTCCACTACAGGGGAATAATACAACTAAATCTCAGTCTGCTACAGGAGAATAATAAAACTAATTCTCAGTCTGCTACAGGGGAATAATACAACTAAATCTCAGTCTGCTACAGGAGAATAATAAAACTAATTCTCAGTCCGCTACAGGGGAATAATAAAACTAAATCTCAGTCCGCTACAGGGAAAAAAAACAACTAAATCTCAGTCTGCTACAGGGAAATAATAAAACTAATTCTCAGTCTGCTACAGGGGAATAATACAACTAAATCTCAGTCTGCTACAGGAGAATAATAAAACTAATTCTCAGTCTGCTACAGGGGAATAATAAAACTAAATCTCAGTCTGCTACAGGAGAATAATAAAACTAATTCTCAGTCTGCTACAGGGGAATAATAAAACTAAATCTCAGTCTGCTACAGGGGAATAATACAACTAAATCTCAGTCTGCTACAGGAGAATAATAAAACTAATTCTCAGTCTGCTACAGGGGAATAATAAAACTAAATCTCAGTCCGCTACAGGGGAATAATACAACTAAATCTCAGTCTACTACAGGGGAATAATAAAACTAAATCTCAGTCCGCTACAGGGGAATAATAAAACTAAATCTCAGTCTGCTACAGGAGAATAATAAAACTAATTCTCCATCTGCTACAAGGAAAAAAAAAATTAAATCTCAGTCTGCTACAGGGGAATAATAAAACTAAATCTCAGTCCGCTACAGGAGAATAATAAAACTAATTCTCAGTCTGCTACAGGGGAATAATAAAACCAAATCTCAGTCTGCTACAGGGGAATAATACAACTAAATCTCAGTCTGCTACAGGAGAATAATAAAACTAATTCTCAGTCTGCTACAGGGGAATAATAAAACTAAATCTCAGTCCGCTACAGGGGAATAATACAACTAAATCTCAGTCTGCTACAGGGGAATAATAAAACTAAATCTCAGTCCGCTACAGGGGAATAATAAAACTAAATCTCAGTTTGCTACAGGAGAATAATAAAACTAATTCTCAGTCTGCTACAGGGGAATAATAAAACTAAATCTCAGTCCGCTACAGGGGAATAATACAACTAAATCTCAGTCTGCTACAGGAGAATAATAAAACTAATTCTCAGCCTGCTACAGGGGAATAATAAAACTAAATCTCAGTCCGCTACAGGGGAATAATAAAACTAAATCTCAGTCCACTACAGGGGAATAATAAAACTAAATCTCAGTCTGCTACAGGGGAATAATAAAACTAAATCTCAGTCCGCTACAGGGGAATAATAAAACTAATTCTCAGTCTGCTACAGGGGAATAATAAAACTAAATCTCAGTCCGCTACAGGGGAATAATAAAACTAATTCTCAGTCTGCTACAGGGGAATAATAAAACTAAATCTCAGTCCACTACAGGGGAATAATAAAACTAATTCTCCATCTGCTACAAGGAAAAAAAAAATTAAATCTCAGTCTGCTACAGGGGAATAATAAAACTAAATCTCAGTCCGCTACAGGGGAATAATAAAACTAATTCTCAGTCCGCTACAGGGCAATAATAAAACTAATTCTCAGTCCATTACAGAGGAATAATAAAACTAATTCTCCATCTGCTACAAAGAAAAAAAAAATTAAATCTCAGTCTGCTACAGGGGAATAATAAAACTAATTCTCAGTCTGCTACAGGGGGAAAAAAAAACTAAATCTCAGTCTGTTACAGGAGAATAATACAACTAAATCTCAGTCCACTACAGGGGAATAATAAAACTAATTCTCAGTCTGCTACAGGGGAATAATAAAACTAATTCTCAGTCTGCTACAGGGGAATAATAAAACTAAATCTCAGTCCACTACAGGGGAATAATAAAACTAATTCTCCATCTGCTACAAGGAAAAAAAAAATTAAATCTCAGTCTGCTACAGGGGAATAATAAAACTAAATCTCAGTCCGCTACAGGGGAATAATAAAACTAATTCTCAGTCCGCTACAGGGCAATAATAAAACTAATTCTCAGTCCATTACAGAGGAATAATAAAACTAATTCTCCATCTGCTACAAAGAAAAAAAAAATTAAATCTCAGTCTGCTACAGGGGAATAATAAAACTAATTCTCAGTCTGCTACAGGGGGAAAAAAAAACTAAATCTCAGTCTGTTACAGGAGAATAATACAACTAAATCTCAGTCCACTACAGGGGAATAATAAAACTAATTCTCAGTCTGCTACAGGGGAATAATAAAACTAAATCTCAGTCTGTTACAGGAGAATAATACAACTAAATCTCAGTCTGCTACAGGGGAATAATAAAACTAAATCTCAGTCTGCTACAGGGGAATATTAAAACTAATTCTCAGCCTGTAACAAGAAAACAAGATGCTACATACCCATGAGCATGTAGCCATAAACTTTGTATTCAGCAACTTTCAAGTCTAGCCACATCATGAAGTGAGAGAAAATCCATGGCGGGACATCTTCCACTACCGTGGAAAAGCTCTTCTTGACTGAGATCAAGTCAACCATCCTGCTTATCTCTGGCTACTGGGATGCAGTGTGCTTATAGGACATCAAGCATATCTGAAACGAAAACAAATCAATAAAGGTTGTGTAACTCTTGTACAGTAAAACCTGCCTTAAACAACCACCTGTCTTTTGTGAACACATGCAGAACACAACCACCTACCAATATGGGGACGAAATATGTTTTGACACTGCTACAAATGACTGAATTACAAAAACAAAGATTGTTTTTGTAATGCAGTCATTTGTAGCAGTGTCAAAACATATTTTGTCCCCATATTGGTAGGTGGTTATGTTTAATACAGCTATTTTTATTTAACCCAGTAACCATAGTAACAGCCACATAAGATAACACCCCCACGCCCTCTTTCCAGAGACACTAATTTTTGAAGTAATTACATACAAAGATTCATATTTTTCATTATAAAACATTTGTGCAAAACTTTTGTTGATATTTCATTTTGATTATAATTAGTGTTTTATTTCTGTTAAAGCACTATGTCATTGTTGCTGGATTAATGCTTTGCTGATGTGGACCAGAACCAACATCTGGAAATATTTTACGATATGTATTGTAACGGAATAAAATAAATGGCTGATTTCAAAATGAAAGTTTGTAAATGTCTTTAGTTTATATGTAATTTTTTTCACAATTTCTGTGTTTTGCTTATGTTAAAAGAACTATAATAAACATCTGTATATCACAGCTGACTAATGCTTGGACTGTGTAGACCTGGGCAGTGACCATTAAGTCAGAAGCAACATTTGCAGGTCCTGCCAAACTCCAAGTTTGATCAAAACTGGATCAGATACATGGCATCAAAAGTGATAACAAGCTCAGCCAATTAAGACGCAAAATCGCAAACTTAACATGTATAGATTATGCTAATTCTCAACCTCATCCAAGATCTTCATAGAGAACTCTGTAAGTAAACTATCCTTGGGGACAGCTGATTGTCATAGAGAACTCTTTAAGTAAACTATCCTTGGAGACATCCAATTGTCATAGAGAACTCTTTAAGTAAACTATCCTTGGGGACAGCTGATTGTCATAGAGAACTCTTTAAGTAAACTATCCTTGGAAAGACTGAATGTCATGGAGAACTCTATACGTAAACTATCCTTGGGGACTGCCAATTGTCACAGAGAAGTCTTTAAGTAAACTATACTTGGAAAGACCGAATGTCATGGAGAACTCTATAAGTAAACTATCCTTGGAAAGACTGAATGTCATGGAGAACTCTGTAAGTAAACTATCCTTGGAAAGACTGAATGTCATGGAGAACTCTGTAAGTAAACTATCCTTGGAAAGACTGAATGTCATGGAGAACTCTGTAAGTAAACTATCCTTGGAAAGACCGAATGTCATGGAGAACTCTATAAGTAAACTATCCTTGGAAAGACTGAATGTCATGGAGAACTCTGTAAGTAAACTATCCTTGGGGTCTACCAATTGTCACAGAGAAGTCTTTAAGTAAACTATACTTGGAAAGACCGAATGTCATGGAGAACTCTATAAGTAAACTATCCTTGGAAAGACCGAATGTCATGGAGAACTCTGTAAGTAAACTATCCTTGGGGTCTACCAATTGTCACAGAGAACTCTTTAAGTAAACTATCCTTGGAAAGACTGAATGTCATGGAGAACTCTATAAGTAAACTATCCTTGGGGACTGCCAATTGTCATAGAGAACTCTTTAAGTAAACTATCCTTGGGGACAGCTGATTGTCATAGAGAACTCTTTAAGTAAACTATCCTTGGAAAGACTGAATGTCATGGAGAACTCTATAAGTAAACTATCCTTGGGGACTGCCAATTGTCATAGAGAACTCTATAAGTAAACTATCCTTGGGGACTGCCAATTGTCATAGAGAACTCTTTAAGTAAACTATCCTTGGAGACATCCAATTGTCATAGAGAACTCTTTAAGTAAACTATCCTTGGGGACAGCTGATTGTCATAGAGAACTCTTTAAGTAAACTATCCTTGGGGACTGCCAATTGTCACAGAGAAGTCTTTAAGTAAACTATACTTGGAAAGACCGAATGTCATGGAGAACTCTATAAGTAAACTATCCTTGGAAAGACTGAATGTCATGGAGAACTCTGTAAGTAAACTATCCTTGGGGTCTACCAATTGTCACAGAGAAGTCTTTAGGTAAACTATACTTAGAAAGACTGAATGTCATGGAGAACTCTATAAGTAAACTATCCTTGGGGACAGCTGATCGTCGTAGAGAACTCTGTAAGTAAACTACCCTTGGAGACAGCCGCCAACTGTCACAGAGAATTCTATAAGCAAACAATCCTTGCCGACAGCTGCCGATTGTCATAGAAACTCTATAAGTAAACTATCCTTGGGGACAGCAGATCGTAAACTATCCTTGGTAGATGACCTATTGGTAGATTGTCATAGAGGCAATTCAATCTAAAGCAGTCAAATAAACAACTACATTTCACAAATTACTTAACTGGTTGACAATAGCTAGGGTGATATATCAAATCCACTGAACACTGTTGAAGGCAAAATGTCAAAACATAACTGTAACTGAAGGAAAGGTTAGCCATTTACAAATTGAGCAAAGCTAAATATTGCAACCTCTAGCGATGAAGTCTGACTTTCTGCAGCACAGTAACCAGATAGACGATGTTATTCTGTGCACAAACTGCAACCACCGATTATACTTCAGGATCTATCACAATTTGACAATGAACAACACATGTGAGCCAGTTCTGGCAGAAACGGGAAAATCATCTCCCATCATGTAAACTAGGATGGCCATTGCATATCTGACTCTATCTCTCAGAATTGCAGATGGATCCTTTTCTATGCCGAGAAAAATTTGAAATGATCTTCATGGAAATTTGAACAAAGTACCATCTAGTTTCAAATGAGTGCAAAGATGAACGCAAATGGAACTCGCAATACCGACTGAACAATTTAAAGCAGCATAGGATTTTAAAGAAACTTGGTGTTATTTTCCTTACAAATGTCTGAGGTTGTTACTGTCCACGTCTCTTTGTGGTGGTGATATCTGACAAGGACAAGTCATACATTGTTTTGTTTGTATGTATATGAAATGCTTCAAAGAAAACAGACACTATTTTCTTTTATACAAATTTGAATTTCCAGCCATTTGCAATAATATAGCTTATTCTCATTTGGATGATATCACTATATGGGGTGCACAAGCACTAACCTCCAAATGGGACCACAAGTCAAACCTTTTGGTCCTCAACCCCTCCCAGCACTATCTTGGTATATGGCAGGTATGGAGTACACTTAAAGAAGGACAAGATGATCAACCATCTTCTGATTTTGAAGACCTTGAGAACCAATCAAGAGCATGGCTGATGAGCTTTGCAAGAAAATTTAAAGACGAAAAGATGGAATCTTTAAAAAGAACATTGCTGCATTTGTTTCTCTCCAAATCAGGAAACAGGAGAAAAAATATAGACACAATGTCGAAAATACATTTTAGCAGGGAATGGTTACTACATCATAAGGAATTCAAATTCCAACACAGAAGGTTCATGGTGTGAGTTTTTTATAATGATTGCAAGTGCCAAGGTCATGGATTTATTTATTGCTTCAATAAATATACACTCTTCTAGTGTCATATACTTTGCATCAGCCGTTGTTCAGTCAAAATAAAGCACCGTTGCCTGCACTTTCCGGAATTTTTGACAGCTTATCAAGCTGCAGTCCAGGATTCCTTCCTTGAAAAATCCCAGTCCCAAATACTAAGTCCCATTATTGAGACCCTTTTTCCATGGAATAAGTCCCATTATTGAGACCCTTTTTCAATGCAATAATTATAAGTCCCATTAATGAGACCCTTTTTCAATGCAATAATTAGAAGTCCCATTAATGAGACCCTTTTTCAATGCAATAATCAGATGTCCCATTAATGAGACCCTTTTTCAATGCAATAATTATAAGTCCCATTAATGAGACCCTTTTAAAATGCAATAATTAGAAGTCCCATTAATGAGACCCTTTTCCAATGCAATAATTAGAAGTCCAATTAATGAGATACTTTTTCAATGCAATAATTAAAGTCCCATTAATGAGACTCTTCAATGTAATTACTAGAAGTCCCATTAATGAGACCATTTTTCAATGCAATAATTAGAAGTCCCATTAATGAGACTCTTCAATGCAATAATTAAAAGTCCCATTAATGAGACCCTTTTTCAATCAGAACATTAGGCATGTATTGTCATATTGCCAATACAAGAAGTCAGGCTAGACTTTAAATTTTTAGAAGCGACTCATTCTTTTGCACAGAATGGGGAGAAGAACTGAACAGGGCAAAGTGGGAGCAAAGTAAGAAATGCAATATGCTTGTTTGTTTATTACAAACATGTTTTGTGTGTGTATAAAAATTATCATCTTCATACCAATTGGGTATTCAAACCTTAAAGTGGCTATGTTTGGATTGAGAGGTGCATGCAGTGTATTTTGACCATATGACTTAAAAAGAACACATTTCATTGTTTCAGTGTTGCAGAATCTATACAGTGTAATTACTTTTAACTGACAGGAGTAACAAGATTTTGTATTGTAATTACAAGCTGGTAAAAATGCTTAATCAACTACCACTTAAATATATTTTTTTTACTTTCTTAAAGTTTACTATAAATTGGCAATCAAAGAGATTCTAAACTGTTTTGAAATAACCACTGTACCATGTACATGCGAGCAAATGCACAAGTGTCTTCACACCACATTGTTCGTCCTCATTTCATAAATAAAATATTACTTTAACTATTCAGAGACAACAAACTTAAGTATTAAAGTTGATATATGAATGAGTGTGTGTGTGTGTGTGATTTGGATTTTTAACATAGCCTTAAAAATAATTCAGTCATATTGCTACGATATCTGCAGTGTGGCAGTTTATAGTGATGTCTAGCACTGGGGCATCATGCTGCAGACTTGTAGCATGATGTCCCACCCAGTCACATTATCCTGACACCAGATCGACCAGTCCTAACACTAACCTCTTAATGCTGAACGCCAAGTAAGGCAGCTGTTAGTACCATTTTTGTAAGTCTTTGGTATGACTCGACCAGGGTTAGAACTCGAGACCTCCTGCATCTGATGTGGATGCTCTAACCACTAGGCCATCAGAGCGGTACGATATATAAATAAACCAGGGTACCAGAGGAAGCTGGTTGTTCGGTCTTGTGCGGTGCACCAATGGCAGAGGTCTCACTAGGATTTTAAAACTAGGAGTCCAGGACTCCCATTTTGGTAACAATAGGAGTCCCACCATCAAAAGTTGCAGTCCCTTCCTTCATACATGTACAGAGGTCTCCTGCCTCTTTTATATCTTTTATACTCTTTTGTAGAAACATGTCAAATGAAAGAGAAGTTTCATATTTTTTTATAAATACTTGTGTACCTAAGGCCTGTTTTTTGAATTTTTAAGCATTCCCAAAAATTATAAATATTAAAAAAAGCCGATTTTGTTTACAAAGATTTTTTCATTCTGGAAAACTAGACTTCCTCATCCACTGAATATAAAAAAACTAAAGCATTTATGAGAATGACTCATCAATACCTTCATAATGATATATAACAACTTTCAAACTTTGATATGCATCTATTAACCTAGTCCTACAATGAAAGACATAACACGTTTTTGTTTTAGTGCTGTCTTACTACCCAAATAACATTAACAGCCTCGTATAACGTGTTCCGGAATGAGTAGTCAAAGTTTCAGGAATATTCACACATTTGGCAGCCTATATCGACACTCTTCCACTACTTTTTTTGTAATTAATATACTTACTGTGCTGTCTTTATCCTGGCGGAATGAAAATATGACACTAGCAAATGGATGCATTAAGTTGTTGCAATGCAACGGAAATCAAGGTATGCTGAAGTATGTTTAAGTAGGTTCATATGTTTCTTGAACGAAACAAAACTTGCTTACAGTTCCAATAAGCATAAAAAAATTTATCCCTTTTGTTAAAGAATAATATTTGAACTTAACCCGATTTTGGCATTCCCCGCTTTCATTGCTTTCCAGCCAACTGAAATGTAGGCCAACGAAATTTGAAAACAGGTCCATTTCTTTTGTGAGAATTTGAATTTATTAGAGAAAAGACATCTGGGTAAGTAAAGTCTGACAAAAACATAACTTTACTTTGTATAAAAGCGTCGTTATGATTGCCAGTTGTGTGTGATATTCATGAAAATTTGATTTTCATTACCCTGTTACTTGACATCAAATCAAGCTACACAGCACCGTTAGTTAGGCAGTATGTAACATCACCCCCCAGAACAAAAATAGCAGGTGATGTGTCTTGCGTTGTAATACTACTAATGACCTGCTAATGTAAGGGACAATCCGAGGTAATACATTTCCTCCTTTGGTCAATGAAGATAATTATATTGGTATTTTCAGCATTGTCCTTGTTATAACAGTACACAAATATCTGTGCCAGAACCGGTAAGATTTTTTTCAAGAGCACTAAGCTGTAGGCATAAAATCAGACATTGTAATGCAAAATGTACACGCACTGGCCGATCGAGGGATTAGCATGGATGATGAGGTAAGTCTGTCCTACACCAATTCCCAACCATTGTATTCCTTCCAGGTAGTTCTTTTGCTTTATAGCGTCTAAAAGATGCATCAAGTGATGCACTCTTGAGATGGAAATAACAGGCACGCAGCAAGCAGGTGCGCCAAAGTCTAGATTAACCCGCCAGTAGGCTGACACTCTTCAAGGGGTTCGTAAGCAGCAAAAGTTATACTCACTTTTCTCATAATAAATTAACATGGTAAAAAAATACTATCTAGACAATACTAGCCATGAAATTAAACTATACACTACCAGAACTATCTACAGTTTTGATAAACAAAAGCCACAACATCACTTCTGATTAATCTACACGGAAGTTTGCGTGTAAGTATAAATATCCGACTCCGACAACAAAAGCACACAAAAAACACGGAATTGTGTGAGACTTAAAAATATTTCTAGAGAAACAATAGCGAGAAACAAGACAAAGAAGAAGCATAAGTTATATTTTTATTAGTTAATAAAATGTGTGTTATTAACCTGAAATGTTTAAAAATTTTAACATTGTTAAAGCCTTGATTGAGATGCTAGAAGACGTACACTAGGTCTAAACAACACTAAATTTCCGTGTTTGCGCAGCCATGCCTTAAGAACCAACAAGAAGGCAACTTCCTCTGATGTTTGTGAAACATAGGTTCACCTCATATGTACTCCGGTTTCAACACTAGAACATGAATGGCTATTTGTTTCTTGTGAAATGTTCAACTATGCATATGATACCTGTTTGTTAATTTTCTTTCCTGATGTCCAGTCAGTAGATGACGGTTTAGTAATAGGTAATAATGTCACTAGTTAGATTTAATTTTTTTTGTTATCTCTTAGGAGTGGTCCGTAGCAACATACAGCAAATACAATAAAATGACAAAATGTTTCACTGAGTTATTCAAATTACTGATCTACAGTGACTGCTGTTATTACATTCAACCTTCAATATGTGCATGTGCGCCACCTAATGTACAACTGCTTATACAACAAAAAAAAAATATGGTAAAAGTAGCTTAAAAAAGTGCGAGTTCACAGAGGAATTGTTGTCTAGGGTTCTTCAGTACATCCCCACTAAAACACTACCATGCTATAACAATATAAATAATAAATTCAATGAAAATGGAGGGAAAAAAATGCCAGCTGGCTTATCAAAAGCATAACACAAAATAACCTTGGAATTAATTGACCAACATAAGTTATATACAAATTATACAGTAAAAATTACGTTGTGATCAACTCACCAGTTTTCGGAGAATTGATGCAAAATTCAATGAATTAAATATAACAACAACTGTCTCGTTATCAGAAAATTGGCTTATAAGTTCTGATAGCGTTGAAGTGTGATCAAAGCTAATTGCAATATGAAACAACATTCAGGAAAATACAAACGTTGATTTATCTCTTTCACGTTTTAATAAATGTATATATATACTGCAGTGTTTCATGAAGGATGTCGATTTACAATGCAAAGATGAAAACACAGAGATAAGCAGCGTCGTTCTAGACAGGAAAATTACCAAAAACGTGAAGTATGAAGAATTACTAAATTACGTATTGGATGTGGAAAAATTCATAAATTTGTATTTGACAACGTTTACGGCGCAACTAAATGATCTAGTGAACCTGACAAGGTCAACCTACAATGAAATTTTATCAGAATCGACTAAACAGAGGAAAGTAAACATGAACATCAAATTCCATTAATTCATACTAGCATTTGATAGCCACAAAAAAAGAAATAATTGGCAAGGTCAATTAATAGATTCACCGAATTCATCCACTGACTAAAAAGTATGTATTGTTACAAAGTATATAAGTAATTCTAGTACATATATTTGATTCAATCTATTCGCCATTCGCTTCACTTCACCATAACTATAGCACTTTGTCGTCTCCAAATAATCATGACTATTATTTTAACATCACCGTATTATGGTAGTATGTCCATTACAAAGTATAAGAGTTCTAGTACACATAATAAAAAGTGCATTAGTTAACTAGTTTCACACTCTTTTTGTGTGTGTTTTTGTTGTTATTAGTGAAGGGAAGAACTTTATGGACAATGGGAATTACATGGACGACACCCCTGGGCACGTTTGCGGACAAGATTTATACGGCCCCCTGGGCATGATTATGGACAAGATTTATACCTACAAAAGGCTGAGCCTATATACGGATAAGGGAAAGTTTGATTTTTTGTATAGGGTTAATAGGAATGAAACAGGTGAGGTGAAGTCATGGTACAGAACATTGACAACAACGTTGCAAGGGACTAACCTCAATCGGGTAAAAAAAAGCAAACAGTGATAGCGGGGGAAAAAAAATGGAAAGCGAGTGATGGGTAAGTTCAGCTAGTTCATAAACTATACGAATAATAACGCTTGGCGGGGTGGGACTGGCGAGACATAAACATAGGACACATACATAGATTTATGAACATAAAGCTATCACACCTAAAATATAAAAATGACTAAACAAATTTAGGCAAGAGAGTAAATATTTTTGAGGCAAACATAAAATATAAATTCGACTAAAATGTTAAGGCAAGAGAGAGCAAATTGTTTCGAAAGATTGGAGTGGACCTGAAAAAGGCCGTTGTCTTTTTTTTTTTTTTTTTGTTAACACTATTCCGTTAACACAGAGGGGATCGCATAGGTCTTCTTCTCGTCCTCAAACTTCTTCTGACTTCTGGCCAGTAGATGAGGACTCTCCTCAGACAGCCTTATCTCTCCACATAGATCCTTCTTTTCCAAACGCTTGTATCGGTCATCCGGATGGTTGTCCATGATGATTTGATATACGTAGGTAGATGATTCAACGTTATTCCACATCTTGCGACGAGAACAGGTGAAGGGAATGAAATGAACCGCTGTTGTTTATAGTGGAAGAGCGGATCGAAATGGATTGAGTTTTTTTTCCCAATCCCAATACGCGTTACAAAATTCATTCACAACGTGGAGCCTGTCTTCCAATTGGAAAAGAGCTGCATGTGACGTCACATTCCATATATAGATGCGCTAGCGTCTGTGCGCAATGAATCAATGCTACAGAGTTTTCAGACATGACGGAAACTAAGAAGACGATGAATTGGGGTGCACCGGCCGTGGAGACGAGACGAGACGGCATAGCAGCGGTTACCAAAGTCAACACAGTCCTACTTCCAGAAGAGACCGATTTTAATTGGAATTTATTGGATTTTCTCTCTTCTTCGCAAGAATTTGTTGCGGTACCAGCACCGCTGCCACCTTTTTCTTCCTTACCACACGTCGAGGATTTGAAACAGAGGAGAATTGGAGAAATTTCAGCAGCAGAAAGAAGGAGAACAAGCTTTTCTCTTTCAACAGCAACAGCAAGAAGAAGAAGAAGATGCAAGAAGAAGGAGATGACAGGAAGAAGAATCAGCAGCAGAAGAAACAAGGTCTATGAGAGAAGGAGGACAGTAAAAGTCAAACAGTGACGGTACTCTTAGACATTTTGGCAGAGTTGAGGAGTCTGAAACAAATGTATAAGACTTCTTTAATACGACCCAAGAGAAAAAAGACATTCCCCGGCCAAACAGTCAAACCCTGTTACCTCACCTGGGATACCAGCCCTAATGATTTCTGCCAAATGATCGACAGGAGCAAGTCCAGAAGTAGGCTCTGGCCGTGACAAAGGCTTAAGGCAGTTAAAGCTGATTACGTCCCGTTCCTGAGTTTTCCTTTAAAAAAACACCCCAAAAAATATTTTAAAACAACAAAAAAAAATAACCAAACAAACACCCAAAGGTCTTATTCGGGGCCACCAACTTCTCTAGAAAAGAGACAGAGTTCATTTTTTCCAAAATCAATTCAAACTCAAAATCCTTTGTTTTGCCCATAATGAACGTGTGTGAGTGCGTGAGTGTAGGTCCTTATTCTAAAACATCAAAACCAGGAGACATTTACGTTTTCTGTCTGGTCTATTCTGGTCCAAATTTTACAATCCAATTCACAACACAACACTTTAAAAAGTTCAGAGACTTCTGTGTCTTTGTTCACTCTCTCTCTCTCTCTCTCTCTGTTTTCTGAAATTCTTCACTTTCACAGGTTTTTCCTCCTCTTCTTCTTCACGTTCTCCTCGTCTTCTTTTCTTCTCTTTCTGCACGTGTCTGGGTTCTTCCTTTTGGGACGGTACCTCTTCTTCTTCCTGTTCTGAATCCCGCTCATCCTCCTGTTGTTTCTTAGGGCAGTCTGAGGACCAATATCCTTTCTCTTGACAATGATAACAGGTATCTTGACTTTTGTCTCTTCTGACACCTGTCTTGCTTTTTTGACGGTCTGGACATTCTGTAGCCCAATGCCCTTTCTACTTACAGATATAGCAAGTATCTTGACTTTTATCTCGAAAAGAGGGGGAGTAGTCTGTCGGCTTGTCTGAAGAAAACTTTCGTATGACACCTCGCAAAACTTTGATCAGAAGTTCGATATGTGTTTGTTCTCCCATCGTTCTGGTCAGTTTGAGAGTGAAATGAATACTGGAAGGAAAGACAGAGAGAAGACACTGGCCTGACATTGGTATATGTCGACATAACGTTTAAAATGTAGTCATTCGGTCTTTTGCAGTCATGATGAAAAACGATCGCGTCATTTCGTGGAGAAAGGAAAAGAAAGTAACGGGCAGAAATGTGACCTATCGCCTTGCACAGTAGCTGAAGTCTTGGCTTAAATTAATGCCAGCGATTTTGAAGATGACATGAGTGAGCCAGAATCCAGACCCAGAGAGTCTGCACCAAACCAAAGTCCAACACCACTAGTAAACCGTGAAAAGTACTACCACATTGGAGAGACGGATAAACACTGCTCTAGAAACTTTAGAACTACGGCCTCGTCAACACACTTTTGTCACCCCTACCTGTTAACAACACCATTTGAAGACGCAAGGTTCACAGCGGAAAAGTGCTTGTCAACTGCCAAGATTGTGCCCTACTTGTAGGTGATACGTACCAATAATGTTAAGGCTCACCTATGTTCAGGAAAGAAACGATGTTACATTTCTCACCAAATCGTGGACTTGGAACACGAATGATACATTCAAAAATACAATTCCAAACATCAAGAGGAAGATGATGACCAGAAGAATGGCAATTTCATCTTTTTCCATTTTGAATGAATGCAAGAGACTGGCAATCACATTCCTAATTTCTGCTTGCCCCAGTCGAGCGTGGAGGACGTGGAAAAAAATAATTCGGGGACCTAACATGCTAGACAATTTCACTCATTGGATCTTAGACCCCATCCATTGACGAGACGTGGAACCAAGAGGACATCGAACATTACGGAAATTGTCATCGCCATGCCACGGTGATTGCTCACAATTTCTCGGGATGCAATGGGCAGTTTCTTCTCAGATACTATACGGAACAAATTACGAACCTCCGAAAGTGACTTTGAACGGAGCCAATCAATTCCATGCAAGTGGGACAAATACAGTTTAAAGAATCGAGGAGTTACTTGGCCGTGCCTTTGAGCCGTATGCCTACAACGTTTAGAATGACAGAAATAGCCAAAGGACACTTCCGCCCTTTTTCAATACCGAAGCCAACAGCACACCGTTCAGCCCATTTGCCTGAGGATAACTACTACGACCCCGACAACATGCGCAACGCAGAACGAGAAGCTTTCTACGCTTGGTAACACACTCACGCCTCGGACCCCTTCGACTTACAGGAATAAATGCTAAAGTATTGTAACTCTGACGAGGACATTTTACGGCGCTGTTGTGGAAAATTTCGAGAATTTCGAGAACTGCTCATGGAGCCAAAGTGTGTTCCTTAGAATACCGCCAACGATTCATGCTCCAAAACACCTTGGCTGTCATAAGCCCTCAAACGACCAATTTGGTCAAACGTCAATACTCGCTCAAAGCCCTACGCTGGCTACATTACTTGTTTGACAAGGAAGACAAATGGATCCAGCATGCCCGCAACGGAGGGGGCGAAAAGACCATCGGGACGTATTGAGTGGATGCTTGGGACTTAAAAAATCCAAGATCGTGTACGAGTTTAACGGGTACTTATTTCGCGGATGTCCCATCTGTTATCCTCAACGTCACACAAAAGAAAAATCAGTTTTTACAAAGTACCATGGAAGGCTTGTACCAGACCACTTGTAAGCGGCGCTTGAAGTGAGAACAGCAAGGGTACCAAGGATCCCCGATAGAACTGAACGAAGGACTCAGTTTGATGTCTTTATGTTTTTATGTTGCAGTACAGCGTAGTGGGACACAGATCCGTACTGTTACTGCGGGTCATTCTTTTCAAAATGGATTCTGCCACGACCAGAAAGGTGGAAACTCCTATCACGTTCACCGCGAATTTGTACATCCTCATTATTTACGCGTCAGTAAGTCTTATATCAACACTGTCAACATTGCTATAAAAGGAGATCTGGGACAAAATATTCCATTTTCAAAGGGAAAGTCATTTTTCGAAAACGATTCTCTAACGACTCGTGTCATTTATCGTGTGTACCAAGGAGTCGCTCGACAGCAAGGACATGGTTTATGAGATATGTTGAAATCAGCCTTTCCTTCGGTGGCCCCCGTTTTGAAACCAGTGGTGACACGAGGATTGCACGCCTTCAAAATTGCCGCGCTGACGCAAGGCGATGATTTCTCCAAAATGTCATCATCGACAAACAAAATCGCAAAGAACCTTTCTTGAGAGCAGACAAGAATGTCTTTCTTCAAGCGGGCAAAGACATTTTTGATTGGCGAGAAACTCTTATAAATGAACCGGACGTTGCCGAGTCAACCATTCTTGCTTTCCTGACGCCACAGCAAGGGTAAGACAGAAAGAGACGACGAAGACACCTCTCAAGAGGACTTCATACACTCAGAGCTAGAAAGACCATGAAAAGAAAAACTGTCTGAGACATAGACGTTTCTGATTATTAAATCACAGAGAGACAAAAAGTAAGAAAATGATGCACCGAGAGTCTTGCGTTTGTTCTAAGTCAGAACTGGATCTGTTTGCCATGCCACCCACCTTGATGACGATGCAAGAATCCCGATGGGAAGAATTTCATCCCGTCTCTTCTTTGACGGATTCAGCTCCCATCGAGTCTGAAATCAAAGGACAGTCCAAAGATTACATCGATCTGAATAGCAGTTACTTGTACCTGAAAGTCCAAGTAAAAAAAGGGGTGGCTAATACCAATCAAGAAGACGTTGCTAGAGTAGCACCCGTCAACAATTGTATTCATTTCTTGTTCATTGAAGTGGATTTGTACTTGAAGAACAAACTTGTCAGCAGCAGTATGGATACTTACCCTTATTGAGCGTACCTGGAAAATCTCTTGACGTACTAAAAAGAGGCCAAAAACACTCATCTGGATGACTGCGTCGTATGGAAACCTGACACAGTGGGAGAGAACAAGTTTAACGACACAGAAGAAGACGGTTAGTAGAAGACGGTGATCATTACAGTCTTGGTTTTAGCGAACGTTGAAAGTAGTTTAGAACTGATGGATCGTTTGCATTGGGACATGTGGTTGGAAGAATGGTATTTGCTGAATAGGGTGGATATCCTTCGAAGACTGAATCGTAGCATTTCCGCTTTCCATTTGATGGCTAATGCTGACGAGTACAAAACCATCATCCCAGAAGCCCGACTTTACGTGCGACGTGTGGAAGTGTTACCTAAAGTGGGAAATGACCTCAGTCACCCTTTGAGCAGAACGACTGCCAGGTATCCGATACGACGCGTGGAAGTGAAAACTTTCACTATTCCTGCTGAACAGCGATCCATGATCGAAGATCATCTATTCCAAGGACAGTTACCCAAACGTTTGATCCTTGGCATCGTCAAGAATTCAGCCTTCAACGGAGCCCACAACGAAAACCCTTTCCAGTTTCAACATTACTACGTAGTCAAAATCAAAGTCAGTCGCGATGGCAAGACATTGTGTACCAGACCCTTCGAACCTAAGTTTGCCTAGCAGTATTATTTGAGATCGTACATGTCCTTGTACGAAGCCACGGGACAGTTAGGGACCAACACCACCCACGGCATTTCGTACGACGATTATGCAGAAGGCTACACTTTGTGAGCTTTTGATCTCATTCCAGACCAAGACAGCTACGAGAGACATTACAACCCTTTAAAATCAGGCCAAATTCGTGTGGAACTTCAGTTTAAAGATCCTATACCCGCAGATAACACGTTGAACGTCATCTTGTATGCCGAATTTGATAATACGATAGAAATCGACAGTTTAAGAGAAGTCACACAAGGCTTTTAAAAACTATAGAAGACTGTTATACCTCTTTGAATGATGAAGAATCTTTGGAAATGGACTGGGAAGCAAAAATGGAATAGGGAGCAGAACCCAAAGACAAAGACGAAGAGGTCATAGTGATGGGGTCCAGATGGCCAAAACAAGAACAACATTTAGTCTCTTGTTTTTCCAAACACCTGGCAGAAAAATTACGGATTTGATCAAGAAGGATTGCGATGAATGTCAAAACGATCATCCCAGTCAAATTAACACGAATAATAGCTGATGATGAGTCAATAAGACAAATTGGACGAGTATCTGGAGAATGCTTGGGGTCTCATCTTGGAAGAAGCAGTGTTGCATCAGTGGTATTAAGACTTGCGTGAGTGATCATTCCTCTCTTCCACTGATTGCTCTAGAGATCCATCACATCGAAGCTCTCTTGACTCAGAGTACGGAAACGAAGCGAAGAAACGGTTACTTGTCATAGATTTTCAAGAAAAAGTGAGGATACAATTGATAACTTATCATTACCTGTGAAAAGCAAGGAAAAAAACCAGCAACAAAACAGAAAATGGATACCTTTTGAAAAACAGTTCGTACACTGCTTCTTGGAATCCTGTCGTCTTTGCTAAAGATGTACTGCCTCATCGCAAACTTAAAGACCATCAAGCTTATGTTATCAACACGGACGACAGTCATCTCCCAGGAACCTACTGGATAGCCGTCTACATCCTTAAAGAGGGTTACGTGGAGTAATTTGATTCGTATGTATTACCACCTTTGGAATACGACATTATTGACTTTATGAGAAGAAATGCCCAGACGATACGATTCAATGATGTGAAATTACAAGGCACATATTCCATAGTGTGTGGACAATATTGTGTGTATTTTCTTCATTAACGCAGTTTTGGATATCCTAAGAATATTTAGTGACTTATTTTGATCGTCACTCTTCTAGAAACGATGACAAGGTAGGTCGATGGTTTTGTGACCATTATGGCCATCTTTTGTCTTGAGATAGGAAACGTATCAATGTCCCAGTGACTTCCATCCGTGGAAGTCTAACCTCGCTTCACAACGTTGTCAACCTTGTCAAAAATAGTTTGTTTGTTTTATTGTTATTTGTTGGTTGTTAGTTGTTTGAATACAGCAGACTCTACAAGCACCACAACCAGTACCAGTACAGTTGCGTGCGCAAGAGATAAGGAAACCACAGCATCCACGAGTGTGGAATAGAAGAAGACAGAGGGAAGACTGTGAGAGTGAAGGTAGTCAACCCCATCCCCTCTGCGTTATTAGCCACAGCCTTAAATTGGGAGCAGGATTGGAGCCGGCGATGTTTCTGTGGTGCCAGGCCTGGAATATGTCACCATTAACCAAGTGTATTTGGAGTTAGAAGAAGAAAAAACTCAGCCCTTTTCAGGACTAACCAGATTTCTAGAAAAAAGACAATTCAAGATGCCAGTTTGCGTGAATGTGGAGTAGTATGACTATAAACACAGACTCCTTTACTGATGTGTGTGTGTGTGTGTGTGTGTGCCTTCGCGTACGTTTGCGTGTTGATAGCAGATATTGGGTTTGTATGCGTTCGCAGTTTGTTTGTTGATAGTAGATATTGGGTTTGTGTGCGTTCGCGTACGTATGTGGATGGTATATAATGTTTTTTTTTCCTTCACCTTCTGTGTGGATAGTAGATATTGGTGTGTATAGTACATAATGTTTTTTTTCCTTCACCTTCTGTGTGGATAGTAGATATTGGTGTGTATAGTACATAATGTTTTTTCTTCCTTCTTTATATGTGCTTACAAAAATGGTACTAACAGCTGCCTCGTATGGCGCTCAGCTATACGAGGCTAGTGTTAGGACTGGTCGGCCTGGTGTCTGCGACATGATGCCCCACTGCTAGGCATCACTATAAACTGCTACACTGCAGACATCGTAGCGATATGACAGAATTTTTTTTAAAGCTACGTTAAAAATCCAAACTCTCTCTCTCTCACACACACACACAAGCACACACACACACACACACACACACACACACACACTTCTTCTGTGTGGATAGTAGATATTGGGATGTTTTTTCCCTTCTCTTATGCGCGGATAGTAGGTAATATGTGAACTGAGCGTAAGGGATGTTTTCCTTCACGTCCCTGCTTGAGACGTGTGTGTGTGTGAGAGAGAGAGAGAGAGAGAGAGAGAGATTTGGATTTTCAACGTAGCTTTATTAAAAAATCAGTCATATCGCTCCGATGTCTGCAGTGTGGCGGTTTATAGTGATGTATAGCACTGGGGCATCATGCAGCCGACATGTAGAATGATGCCATACCCAGTCCCATTATCCTGACACCGGGCTGACCAGTCATAACACCAACCTCTTAACACTCTAACCACATGGCCACCTTGAGACATATAAAGTAGAGCGTTCGTCGTTCGCGCCATCAAACACTGAATAAGCAAATAAGAACCAGATTGACGTGATGAAGACATTGCAAGAGGCTATAGACGACCTTGGGATGGTGGAGGAATTCATCATGAAATTGGAGTATGGTGTCTAGACTTTTCACAGAGCCAAGACGGAGATAAAGAATGTAAAGAAGACGAAGGAAAGATCGAGATAGCTGCTGAAAAGTGAAGGTGGACAAGGAGGACGAAGAAGACAGAATAAGAATGAGAGAGTGGAATGAAAAAAAAAATCAAAAAAGAAGAAGAGAACGAAAAAATGAAAAAGAGGAGGAGGAGAAATAAGAGAAGGAGAACGAGGAGAAGAAAAAAGAAGAACATAGGAGAGAAAATAAGAAGTTGGTGGAGGAAAAGAAGAGATTGGAAGACAAAGAAGAAGAAAAAAATACCAAAGGCTCTTTTCAGGGCCACTACACTGTCTCGAAAAGATTTGCTCTCTTGCCTAAAATATTTTTTAGTCGATTTTATATTTTATATTTGCCTCGAAAACATTTACTCTCTTGCTTAAATTTTTGTAGTCGATTTTATATTTTAGGTGTGATAGATTTATGTTCATAAATCTATGTTTGTGTCCTATGTCTATGTCCCACCAGTCCCGCTCCGTCAAGCGTTATTATTCGTATACTTTATGAACTTGCTGAACTTACTGTCACTCGCTGCCCTCCTTTCCCCGCTGTCACTGTTTGATGTTTGGCCCGATTGAGTCCAGTCCCTTGCAATATTGTTGCCAATGTCCCGTATCGTGACGTCACCTCGCCTGTTCCATTCCTATTAACCCTATACAAAACCCCAAATTTCCCTTGTTCGTATACAGGCCCCACCTTTTGTCCGTATAAATATTGTCCGTAAACGTACCCAGGTGGTCCGTAAATGTGCCCATGAAAAAGTAGTAGTTTGAATTAATCGGTGAATTATTTAATATGCTACCCCTCCCCCAAAAAGAGATACAAATACCTAGGTTTAAGAGTCATGTTAAGCCCTATATTACTATTCCCATCCACTCAATATAATTTTAAGTGCTCTATATTACCCAATCAATCAATCAATCAATCAATCAATCAATCAAAACACACCTGGAACTCACAAAAAGAACATCATAGGATTAACTTGAGATTAATTTGGTTTTCATGCAGAGTAAATCCACCGGTGGATTAAAGTTTCTGAGGAATTGCTATGCAGTAGGGACATCTCAGTCGATTTCAGCTTACTAACAAAACCGTTAACACAACAAATATTTATAAATTTTCACCGGAAGATAGGATTGTTTAATGGTGCGTGTCTGCAATTAATTCGATAAACAGGTTGAGTACCCATAATAATAATAATAATAATAATAATAATAATGAAGACTTTGTATGGCGCCTAATCTTTAGAAGCTTTACAACTTTAGACAACACCTATAACATAAAAAAATATATAATGATATTATTACAGCTGTTGTTGTTGTTGTGGGGTTTAACGCCATTTTTCAGCACACGATAGGCTATGCATGGCGGCCAGTATTGATGGTGGAGGAAGAACCCAGGAAAAACCCGGGAAGAACCACCGACCCACGAGAAGCTACTGGCAAGCTTTCTCACATACCCACATTGGCCGAATCCTAGACTCGAACCCACGCAGACAGAGGTGAGATGACAGTGATCCGTAACGGAGAGCGCTTTAGACCACTCGGCCACTCGGGGCCCCTGATATTATTACAGAAAACAAACACAATGAAATTAGAAAACATAAAAACATGCTGTAAATATTTAAGGTAGGAAACATTATTAGGTCTTTAAGTTTGTTCTTGCATTATAAATCTATTGAAACATCGACAGTTCAAGGCATTTAAAAATACTGTGTCTGAATGATTTGTTTGCTTAAAAAAAGGGGATTATATTTCACTATTTACAATTTGTTTTAGCATCTCCTAACCAGCTGTCATGGGAAAGTAGATTGATATCGTCTATTAGATATATACATATTTGACCAGTAGACTGTTATCAAGTCTATTAGATATACACATATTTGACCAGTAGACTGATATAAAGCCTATTAGATATACACGTATTTGACCAGTAGACTGATATAAAGTCTATTAGATATACATATATTTGACCAGTAGACTGATATCAAGTCTATTAGATATATACATATTTTACCAGCAGACTGATATAAAGTCTATTAGATATACATATATCTGACCAGAAGACTGACACCAAGTCTATTACCGTATATACTCGCGTATAAGACGAATAATTTAGGGAAAATAAAGGCTTATCCGCGGGCCAATGTGTAAACTTTACAGTTTTTAGGTCTTTGTGTTGACTACTGTAATGGCTGTAAATCTTGGGACAAGAAACAATAATTTTGTCCGTGTCCTAAGACATAGGCATGTAAAAAAAAAAGAAGTAACTATCGGTGACCAGACAATTATTAAACTGTTATAAAGTACTATGATTGATTTTGTTATTATTTTGCATGTGCATATTTTCTGATTTTTCCTACACAAAGTTAAATAAAGGTAAATACAGACTTCATAATTCACGGGCCGGTTGAGTTTACCAGGGAGACCATGCTGAACTATAATGTACAGTACTAACACAGTGCAAAGCGTGCATCGCGCCACTTAAATCCTTACTTATTCCCAAACATAGATGCAGATTTTGCTTTATTCATTGTTTCGACCAAATTGCATTCTTCCAGATAACATTTCAGCTAGTCCTTAATAGCTATTTCATTTACGTTGAATCACGCGCTCAAAGGTTACTCATTTTTCAATAATATACGCGATCCTACAAATTGAGATCATATTTTTAAAAAGGTACACACGTTTATTTGTACAAAGCACATAACCATCATAATTTACATGTTCACGAAGAGTGGTAATTATAATGGCTGAAATTCTAATAGAGATCAAGTAAGATCAACATCAATCAATTTTAGTTTTGTGTTTTAGCTGAACAAACATCACTTTCCACACAGTGGAAAGCTTGATGTTTCGGTGTCTCCCATGTTGATAGTCGTCGAATTCGTCTTTCGTTTTGCGACAGCAGTACAGGCCACTCATTAGGGGGCGCTCACCAGTTAATACGTACTTTTGAGAGAGTGACGTATGTAAGGTGAAGTAGTTGGCATTTAAAACATGCACAATGGAGAGAATGTTGGCATACCTCTATGCTACATTAATGTAATGTGGATGATATTTCTTTGGACATTGTACTATTGGAAATTTTACATGATTTAAGCACACTGCTAACTAAAATGACTGCGCCCTTGTGTTAAAAAATCAGCCTGAATTAGCCTAAAGTACACTATACATAGCAGCTATTAAAATAGGGAAAATGAATTTTGCCAGACTAGACAATACCAGCTTCTGAAAGTGCAATGAATGAATTACCAAATATATAAAATGTAAAAAAAAAGTTATCGGCTCTTTTTTTATACAATTTACCTCTGAAGATCAGGAAGTGAAAATGACCAAGTAGAGCTAGCACTTTTTTGAAAGATGCACATCTGAAGTAAGGCCAAGTTGTATAATCTATAACCCATAGTACACCCATCAATCATACACCAAAATGAAGGGAATTAAAGGTTCTTTAAATCATACCTAAGATATACAAGGTCTCTTTTTAAATAGCCAGTATAACCAGTGATGAAAGCCGGGGAAATTCTTTTTCGTTAAAATCCTAACCCTATGCAAAATACGACACTTTAGAGCGCCACCTTAAAGCCTTGAAACTGGCTTGTGATAAGAGGGAATTTTGACAGGTAACAATACCAGTTTAACACTGGTCTATACGGTATAAAATTGCCAGGTTCTCACTCGTGTAAGTTTCTTTCGTGAGAATGGAGCTATAGCATATCGAGTTACAACTTTCGTAGTGATCATTCTTGGGATTGAAATTAATTGTGGACGATTTTATTGTTGTGGTTTACTTTATTGTTCTGGTTTATTTTTTAATTTTTTAAAATTATTTTAGAGGCAATGTTTTTATATTAATTTACGTGAATAATATGTAAACTTAACATTCTATTTAGTGAAGAAGAGAATTCTTTATACTAAAATAATTTTTTTGTCACAGCAATAATTCACAGGTGATACAACAGAACATATAGGACTTTTCTTGTTTAGAAGAAATGAAAATCGAAGACATAATATAATAATCAGGAGTTCTCTCTCTGCAAAAGTCGGAAGATATTATGTAATCGGGAGGTAAGCGTGGAGCGACCCCCAAAATCGGGATTTTTTTTTCCTCCCGGCGTAAAAGTTGACATGTATGGTGTAAGGTCGCTTACATCAAAGCAAACTACAACTCAGCTTTTACGGTATTAGCATAATTCTTGAAGCATTATTTCCGAAACTTTATAAGAAAACAGAAAATTAAATAAATAACTTTTCAAACAAATTTATACCATTTCTTTTTAATAATGATGCACGCCAACCTCGAGATAAGTAAACATGTAATTATTTTAAATACAAGTTTGCCTTAATAAATGCATTTAGGACTTATCTCGTACATCTTGAGATGCCTCGGAGTTGTAAGTCGGCTTATACGCGGGTCATGCACTTTTTAGTGTTTATACCTATTCATTTTTTTAGGGGGGCGGCTTATACATGAACCGGTTTATACACGAGTATATACGGTAGATATACAAGTAGTAATGTGAGATAGTCTAGGGACAATGGGATTTTCATGTTAAACTAGGGTGGGTTGTACCCTAGAGACTATGAAAATTTAACATAGGGCATAGTGAGTTTGTACCCTGGGGACAATGGGAATTTAACATGGCGGGACTGTCTAGGGACAATGAGAATTGAACATGGTGGGACTGTCTAGGGACAATGGGAATTGAACAAGGGAGATTTATGTAATATAGACAAGGCTTACATTATACATAGACAACATTTTTTTAAAAAAATTATTGAAAGGGTTAGGCATGAAAGTTAATTTCTTTTCGAGGCATCTGATTGGCCCTGAAAAGGTCCTTTGGTTTCTTCTTCTTCTTCTTCTTCTTCTTCTTCTACTTTCTCCATTTTTTCCACCAGTTCCTTACTTTTCCAAATACTCCTTTTTTTTTTTTCTCCTCCTTTTCAGACTCTGGCATCCAGTCAGGATGACCCAATGCTCTGAATTTCTGTTGAATCTCGATCCAGTTCTTGTTGAGTTTGTCAAAGCTTTCTTTTGCCTTTCTATTCTCTTCGTCTTTCCTTTCCTTTAACCACTTTTCTTTTATGTTCTTTACCTCTTGGGTTAGCACTCGTCTCATCAGTTCCTCGGCTTTTATAAGTTCGTCTAAACCCCACCTCACATATGACCACTCACTCCACACCAAAGCTATCTTGTAGGAAGCATCTCACTATTGTTACATTATCCAGAGCTTCCTTTAAGCTACCTACTCTCACATAGGGAAGATCAATCAATCCTCTTATCTCTTTTACTTCTTCTTCTAACATACCCTCAAGCAGATTCATAGCTAATTTCACACTTGTCAGTTATCTGCTCACAAAATCCTTTGTAACTGGATATTTCCATTCCTTCTCTAGTCTCTCCACCACATACATTCCATTTACTATCCAAAAATAGCTATGTCTCAAGCTGTTAAACAATTCTGTCACAGCCACCATCTTCTTTCTCGTTTTTTCCGTAGAATGGCGCGAACGACGAACGCAATGCTTTCTCATATGAAAAGCACGGACGTGAAGGAAAACATCTCTACATTTCTCTTCTCATATTATCTACTATCCACACTAACGTAATGAAACAGCAAAAACATAACCATAATATACTATTCACACACGGGAAGCAACAAAAAACTAACCATAATCTACTATCCATACGCGGGAAGCAGCAAAAATCAAACCCTAATCTACTATCCACACACGCAAAGCAGCAAAATCAAACCCATAATCTACTATCCACACAGACTTACGACAGCGCTTACAATCACACACATAAACACATACAATCACACCAGGAAAGGAGTGAGTGTTTATATTCACACTACTCCACATTCACACATTGGCAAATTGATTACTATCTCTTTTCTAGAGTTTTAGTTAACCCTGAAAAGGTCTTTTTTTTTTAGAACTCCAGATGCGTCAATCTAATGCTGGCACCTTCCAGGTCTGGAACCGCACACGCATCTAAGTCTCCAATCGTTCTCCCAGTTTACTCTAGTGGCTGGGAGAGCAGAGGGAGGATGATTCGCTTCAGCACCCCAATCCTCTGTCTCTGGAATATTGTAGGCCCTCCTCTCTCTTCTATTCCGCACTCTTGGATGCTGAATTTGCGGTGCCACTATTGGTTGTAGCATCCTTACTGGTATTGGTTGTGGTGCTGGTAGAGGCTGCGGCGCTGGTAGTGGCTGTGGTGCAGCCATTGTCTGTGCAGGTTCCATCACTAAGGGCTTCACCTCGCACACAGGTTTTACCATTACGTGAGGCAGAATTCCTTTCTCTTTTCCTCCTCTTCTTCCTTCTTCTTTTCTTCCTCTTCCTCTATTCTTGCTGCCTCTTCTATAGCTTCCATAGCCAGTTCGTCCAGGATGCGCCTGGCATACTCCAGGTGCATCTGGAGTTCAAGAAGTTTTGCAATTCTTGGGTTCATTATTTGCTGTTGACAGGTCAACGATGGGTAGCCAGACTGCCGAGGGTTTCCGTATTTATATGAAAAGCACAGACGTGAAGGAAAACATCCCCTAAGACTCAAAACTTATATTACCTACATTATTACCTAAAAACGCGCGGACCTAAAAGAAACACTCACTCACTTTTTTTATACCCATCACTATTTTAAAAATTTTGACAAGTCACTTAAAGAAAATGCTTATACACGCACTTTCTAGCCAAGATAAAGAAATCATGTGCTTATACACGCACTTCTAATTTTTTTCTAACTTATCATAGGCAATCGATTGTTATTTCTTTTCTAGAGTATGGGGTAGCCCTGAAAAGAGCTGTTTTTTTTGTGTGAACGAGGAGCTATAGCAATCTTTTAGGTTCTAAGATTGCGGCCTCCTCTGATGACAGGCTTTTTCACAGGATAAGGTCTGCTTCTTCGGAAAGAGAAGGATAACTCTTTGGTGTCGACACGACAGTCGACAAAGCCTCTGTCAGGTTCAGGTTGCTGCTGCTGCTGCTGTTGCTGTTGCTGCTCCCTCTGTTGTTTCTGAAGTCTGTACTTCTCTGTCCATTCTTCTTTCTCCTTGTTAATTTCTTCTCTGAAGAGCTCTTCTATCAGGTCTTCAGTGACTTTTAACATTCTAACTTTCTCTAGCTCTTCAGGCTCCGGTATCAGACTTTGTCTGCCCCTATGCAAATTCACGTAGGCTTCGTTTTGCTTCGCTAGTCTTGAGCACATCTTCGTAGGAGGATGAGTCGACAAAGGCTGGTCAGACTGGAGATTTTCCCGGTTTAATGGTTAAAGCGCGGACGTGAAGGAAAACATCCCTACACGGTTTTCGAGTCGGAACGTTAAATTAGTGTCATGGGAGGGATAGAGAGAAGTAAAAGAGCATAAATCATGATACCTATAGCAAAACAAACGACAAATGCATTTTTTTTTCAAACACAACATTTTTTATTCAAAATCACTTAACACTAACAAGTTACAATACTTTTTTTTAACAATAACCATTCAATATAACAATAAACGTTTTTCCAAATAACAAACATTTTTTTTCAACTAACACTCTATTTTGAACAGGGTTGACAACGTTGTGAACGTAATTGTGATTTCCACTGTTGGAAGTCACTGGGCCATTGATGGACACTACGTTTCCTAGCTAAAGACAAAAGATGAGTATAATGGTCACAAAACCAATTGTCTACTTTCACATCGTTTCTAGAAGAAGAATCACGATCAAAATTATTCACTAAATGTTCTAAAAAATAGCACAGACTGCGATGATGCAGAAAATACACACAATATTGTCCACACACCAAGGAATATGTGCCTTGTAATTTCACATTATTGAATCGTGTGGTCTGAGCATTTATTCTCATAAAGTCAATGATATCGTCTTCCAAAGGGGGCAATCCGTACGAATCGAAATATTCCACACATCCTTCTTGAGGAAAGTAGGCGACTACCCAGTGGGTTCCTGGGAGATGACTGTCGTCCGTGTTGATAACATAAGCTTGATGGTCTTGAGGTTTGCGATGAGGGAGTTCATCTTTAGCACATACGACAGGATTCCAAGAAGCAGTGTACGAACTGTGGTTCAAAAGGTAATAAAGTTCCCAGGTATCCATGTTTTGTGTTGTTTTTTTTCTTCACAGGTAATGATAAGTGATCAATTCGATCCTGACTTTCTCTTGGAAAATGTTTGACAAGTAAAAGACGTTTAGCTCCGACTTCTTACCCTGGTCCAAGAGAGTTTCTATGAGACAGATCTCCAGATGCGTTAATGAAGGACAAGAATGCTCACGCAAGCCTTTATACCACTGATGCAACACGACTTCTTTCGAAATGAGACCACAAGCTTCGTCCAGATACTCGTCCAATTTTTCTTCTTGACTCAGGATCATACATTTATCGTGTTGAATTTGACTGGGATGATCGTTGTGACATCAATAGCAATCTTCCTTGATCAATTCTTTAATTTTTTCTGCCAGGACTGTAGCAAAACAGCAGACTAAATGTCCTTCTTGTTCTGGCCATCAAAACTTCATCATGATGACTTCTTCGTCTTTGTCTTGAGGTTCTTCTTTCATGGCCTCCTCACATTCCATGTCCAAAGTTTCTCCACTAGGTAAAGAGGGATAACAGTCTTCCATGGCTTCTAATAGTCTAGAATGACTTCTGTCAAACTGTTGATTTCTATCGTATTATCGAATTCTGCATACAGAATGACGATGACCGTCTGGGGTGGAGGATCTGCAAACTGAAGTTTCATACGAATCTGACCGGATTTTATAGGGTGGAAATGTCCCTCGTCGCTGCCTTGGTCTGGAGTGAAATCAAAAGCCCACCAAGCATAGCCTCCTGCATAATCCTCGTACGTAATACCATGACTGGTGTTAGTTCCTAACTGTCCAGTGGCTTCGTACAGGGACAAGTACGACCTCAAGTAATTCTTCTTGTCAAAGTCAGGTTCGAAAGGTCGGGTACACAAGGTCTTGCCATCGCGACTGACTTCAATCTTGGACACGTCAAAGTGTTGAAAGTGGAAAGGATTTTGATTGTGGACTCCGTTGAAGGCTGTATTCTTGACCATACCAAGGATTAAACGTTTGGGTAACTGTCCTTGGAACAGATGATCTCCGATCATGGATCGCTGTCCAGTGGGAATGGTGAATGTTTTCACTTCCACGCGTCGTATTGGATACTTGGCGGTCGTTCTGCTCAAAGTGTGACTGATGTCATTTCCCACTTTAGGTAACACTTCCACACCTCGTACGCAGAGTCTGGCTTCTTGGATGAAGGTTTTGTAATCGGCACTATCAGCCACTAAATGGAAAGCGGTACTGCTACGATTCAATCTCAAGCGGACATTCACCCCGTTCAGCAAATACTTTTTTTGCAACCACATGTCCAAATGCAAATAATCCATCAGTTCTAAACTCTGTCCATTTTTTATTTTGTCTCTTCGTTCTACAAATCCCTCACTGTGTGCTTTGGTTTTATTAATTTCGGTTTCATCAAATTCGCCCACATCGTCAGGTTCCCATACCTCACAGGCATTGAGATGAGTGTTCTTGGCGTCTATTCCGTACGTCAAGAGATTTTCCAGGTAGGCACGATAAGGGTAAGTATCCATGCTGCTACTGACTAGTTTGTTATTCAAGTACAAGTCCACTCCGCTAAACAAGGAATGTATGAAATTGTTGATGGGAGCTACTTTCTCGTCATCTATAGCACCATTTGTCTTATCTAGAACTTTGACTTTCAGGTACAAGTAACTGCTGTTCAGATCGATGTAATCTTCGGGTTGTCTTTTGATTTCAAACTCAATGGGAGCTGAATCTGTCAAAAAGGAGACGGGACGAAATTCGACCTACTGGGATTCTTGCATGGTCATCATGGTGGGGAACATGGCAAACAGATCCAGTTCCGACTTGGAACAGGCACAAGACTCTCGGTGCATCATTTTTCTGTTTCTCAATATTTTAATAATCAAAAACGTCTAAGTCTCGAACGGTTCTTCTTTTCTTTGTCTTTCTAGCTTTAGAAGTGTGAAGTCTTGTGAAAGGGTGTTTTCTTCGTCGTCTCTTTCTACCTTGTCCTTGCTGTGGCGTCAGGGAAGCAGGAATGCCTGACTTGGTAGCGTGCAGGGCATTTATAGGTGTTTCTCGTCGGCCTAAAAGGTCTTGGCCCGTTTGCAACAAGACAATTTTGCCTGCTTTCAAGAAGGCTTCTTTAGAGTTTTGTTTGTCGATGATGACATTTTGGAGAAATTCTTCACCGTGTGTCAATGCCGCATCTTTCAAGGCGTGCATCCCCCGTGTCACCATCGGTTTCAACGCCGGAGCCACCAAACGAAAGGCTGATTTTAACATATCTCCTAAACCGTGTCCTCGCTGTCGAACAATGCCTCCGTACGCTGGATACATGACTTACGATTCGTTAGAGAACCGTTTTCGAAAATGGAGTTTCACCGTGACTTTCCCTTTGGTGAATGGAATATTTTGTCCCAGATCTGCTTTTATAGCAAATAAGACTTGCTGACGGGCAAATAGTGAGGATGTACAAATTCGCGGTGAACGTGATAAGTGTTTCCACCTTCCTCGTCAGCGAGCGTGGCAGAATCCACTTTGAAAGGAATGACACGCAGTAACGGTACGGAGGTGTGTCCCACCACGTTGTACTCCACCACATCGGAGTACACAAAGATCAAATTCAGTCCCTGGTTCAGTTCTACCGGGGAACGAAAAAACTTGGGAAAAGAATCGTTGTCGGAAATGACTGGCAATTCGTTTTTCTTGATCATTTTCATCCTCGTCTCCATGTCCTCGCCCAACATGTCACACAATTAAGGACAAAATAAGAAAGACAACACTTTGTTCCCCTCAGGAAATTTCATCAGGAGACGACGAGCTACTTTATGGTACTCCAGGGTGACCCTTTTACTGATACTCTCCAAAGCTTTAAGAAACACGACATTAAACCTGGAGGCCATGGTGCTCACGAAATGTTGACGACTAAAATAATAGCCTTGGGGAATGATCAAGCGATAGGTCGACTTTTGAGTTTCTGAGTTATATATTTTGTTATCATATTTTACATGGGTATTCAAGTACTGTTGCATTTGCTCGTCATGAAATTCCAGTGAAAAAAAATTTTGATTGGGAAGGACATTGAGGACTTGGGTCGGATGAATGATTTCCACTAAAGCCACTTCCCAATAGGCTTCGTAATCTAATTGGATGGCCTGAGGTAATTTCGCCGTGTAACAGCACAAAGTGTTATTGGGAAACACCTCCATGGAACTGTCACTGGGTAAGGTTCAGTAAAATTGGTTAGAGTGACTCATAATAATTCCAGAGTTTTTTGGTTGTCCGAGGGATTACTGGAAGTCAGAGGAGTGTCTCTGCCCAAAATGGGGTTGTTATTGTTGTTGGAGTGGTGACTGACACTGGCACTAGACACAAGGTTCCCGTTCGAGGAGAATTTCAGGGAGGGATTGGGAAGCAGGTAACCGATGCAACTGCTTAATAAAATGGTCCACAATTGCTTGTTTCCTTGTTGCAAACTCAAATTGGCAATGGCTGCACCGATGACACAATACACCACAAAGATTTGGTAGAAAAAGACGATTTGCTTTTCAGGCACACGTTCTCCACACCACACCCACAAGGGTTGTTTCTGTAAATCTTGCTGAGAAGAACTGGGTGAAGGAGTGGTCGCTGAAGTGGTAGCAGTACCTGAGTCTATGTGAAAGGGCATGATGGTCACTTCTTTTTATAGTCGATGACTTGGGAAGCGTTGATCCAAGAATCAAAACTGGGTGGATATCCTTTCCAACGTACTTTGACTTCTTTGACACGTCGTTTGCCCACTTTACGGGTTCTGCGTTCGAGAATGCTTTCGATGTCGTACATGTCGTCTTCTTTTTTGGTGACACGTTGTAACTCGGGCAAATAAAACGTTCCTTTTAACACTTCTCCGTTCATGTCTTCCAATTTATAGACGGCAGGATCACGACTATGCACTCGTCCAGCGACACGAAACAATTCGGTGGTCCAGTTAGGTAAGTAACCTTTGTCGAAAGTGCGTTTGGTTTTGCCAATGCGCATCCAATCTCCTACGGTCAACACTCCACTTTTCTTGGGGACAGCCCCCGTCGGGGACGTACCAAACATGCGATCAGAAACCAGCACTTCGTTGTCGGGAGTCACCTCTTGTGGGGCACGTCCAACGCTTCGATGGTAAGATTGGTTGTACGCTTGCACCAGGTGCGGTAAGATGTCGATGTACTTCAGAGTGTGGTGATGCGTAAAATAATTCCACATGCGTTCTTTCAAAGAGCGTTGAAAACTTTCCACGATGCTAGCTTTGGTTTCAGGATTCTCAGTGGTAAAAAAATGAATGTCACGTTTCTTTAATTCTTTTTGGAAAGCTTGGTTCAGAAATTCTGTACCTTTGCCCGTTTGCCATCGAAGAGGGTGACGACCACTTTGTTTCAACACCCGTTACAGGGCTCGCACTCGTGGTTGGATTTGGAAGTCAATGGCACGACCCAGGTAAATTTGGAAAAGATGTCGATGACACAAAACAAATATTTGTAGCCACGATTGAAACTGGCCAAATGAGAAACGTCGGCTAAATCAGCTTGCCATTGATGATCGATGCCTTCCACTTGGGTGCGACTTCTGGCAAACTTGCGTCGAATGGGTTTGTGTAAAGTGTAGGTAGCTTGTTCTTGAAACCATCGTTGCACTTGAGGTAAACAGAGACTTTTCAGTCGAGTTTTGGCAGCACGATACAATTTTTGAACTCCTCAGTAACCTGCAGGATGGGACGGATCGTAGTAAATGCTGGCTAACACCTTTTCCATTTTTTTGTTTGTGAATAAGGCACCCACTCTTTGAGGATGCTACTCTTTTTCTCGTGGGGTATTTTCTTGGTTTGTAATCCTTTGTGTGTCCGGCCAGCGATCGGTGTCAAGGAGGATAATGTCTGAGCAGGGGATATCGGTTTTTGTTTCACTTCTGTCTTCATCTTCTTTTTCTCTTGTGATGAAGAAGGGGTGGTCATAATCTTTTAAGTCCATCCAATTCTGGAGGTAGGTGGTGTTGTTAACTTGTGTACTTTTTCTGGTGGAGTTTGAAACCCTTCTTCTTCTTCTTCTCCTTTCTCTGTCTTGGTCACTGGCAGTAGTAGTGGTGGTAGTGGCGATGGTGCTGGACTTTTCATCAATGTCTTAAAATCTTCCAGAGTGGGTAGAGCTGTTTCGTCTGAAGCTTTCTGGTGAAAGAGTTGCAGTCGTTGCAAGAGTTGACCGTACCTTTGCGCTTTTTCTGTTTCGGACAAATCTTGGCGATCCATCAAGGACTGCAATTCGTGTCGTAACTGGGACATCTCGGTCAAATGGGGATTGGGAGGTAAATGCGGGCTTCGCTGTTCTTGCCAACGATGGTATTCCATCCATCGTTTGTAAGGCACTAAAGCTAGTTTTCGTCCTTCCATTGGATGTCAAGGGTCAATTCTGAGATCTAGGGTCTCCAGAGGTCCTTTTTATCTTGCTCCCACGAGTCCTCCCAACATGGTTCCCAAGACTCCTTTCAGCAAAGGGCCTAAAAAGAGGGGTAAAATTCCTCCACGTTGGACCAACATCTTCTTCTTTTGACGAATGGGGATTTTCTTTTGAACCATTTGGCGAAGAACGTGACGATGTTTGCCTAAGCATTGTTTCTGGTGTTTGGACAAAGGGATCGTGCCTTTCAAAACGTTCAAACAACATTCGCACACGGTATCGATGACCTCTTTGGAGGCCGTTTGAATGAGTTTTTTCGCAGTGGTGGAGAAGCTTTGGACAGGACAGATAACATGTCCCCATGTTTGACTAAACGAGGAGGCAGTCCTTTCCTTTTCTTTCCTTGGGGTTTAGAAGAGGCGTGTTTTTTGGAGGGTGACATCTTTGAGTCTTCAGGAGCACAAAAACACTGATACCCCTACTTTGTCACAGACCCTTTTTATACTGGAACGCGTCGCCACTGATTGTCTTTACGTCGTATCAACTTGAGGACAGGCAACACACGTCGTGCAGGGATTCGCAACGGACTAAATCGAGCCAGTTCTTGCTTGGACAAATCCAGTAAACTCTGTAACATGCCCGATCTCTCTTGGACTTTGATTTTGGGAGCAGGTACTTTGTGAGTAGCTGCCACTGCCACTAAAGAGGAGGGTCCCGCCACTTAAGAAGTTCTTGGAGACATGGGCCTCCTTGGGGTCATCAACGGAGAAGTGGATGAACCTGAGGCTACCGGAGACGCAGTCACCGCCGTTGCAGGTCGTGGTTTGCGAGTGTAAGGTTGCGTCCTGGCTGAAGTGCGTCTCTTGCGACTAGTTTTCTGTGGGCTTTTCTTTTTCGGAGGACTTCTCTGTTTCTTTTTCTGTGGGCTTTTCTTTTTCCGGGATGGTGACCTGGTCTTGACTCCGTTGCTCTTTTTCTTCTTGGGGCTTCGTTTGACTTTTTTCTTGGGGAGAACTTTGGGAGCATTAGGATCCCATATTAAGAGGGAGCGAATGATGACACCTCCTAGAGTACCGCTTCCTCCAGGTTTCAAAATGATTTGTTTTTTTGGTTTAAGTGTCGATGCGGGGATCGGCCAGTTGGGTCAAAGCGACTTTGTTTCTATCAAAAAAGCGTTTGGTTTGATGAGGAATCTGAATGATACCTTGCAGTAATTGACGTGCTGTCACCGTAAACCATCGTAAGACTTCTTTGAGACTGGCTTCTAAGACACGAGCACGTATTTGTGGATTTTTCTCGCGACTGATGCCATACAAGGCACGAATCAATTTGACGGGAAGATGAGACTGAAGGGACGTCATGTTGAGACTGTGTGAGAGAGACGAAAAGTGTCCGAGGTTTTTATAGATTTTTTGGAGTAAGTCGAAGACGGAGACGTGTACAGGACAGGCCCTCCGTCTTGACACCAGTGGTGAAACAATTGGGTACGAAATCGCAAATAATCGGGGGTAGTAGGTTTCAGATCGATGAGTAAATAGGCGTGTGGAGTTTGAGTGGCATCGTCGTACGCCTGAGTGAGCCAAGGCGTTCCTAACTGTTTGGCTAAGACTTGCACTTGCGATTTATCTCTAGGACTTTAAAACAAGACCACGTAATGAGCATTGAGACTGATGGTGCGATGGGCTTTACTTTGTTAAAACAAATTTTGAGTGAAGTAAATGACACTGGCATTACGATGATGCCCTTTGCGCGTAAACCAAAGTTTAATTTCTTCTTCATCTTCTCCTAACATGTCGTCGAAAATAACCAAATAGGTTTGACGGGAGTGAGACACGATTCCGTCGTCTTTGCTAGGAATGCCTTCCACAAACACGATGGAATCGCCTTGACTTTCTCGCAAGAGGCTGTACGCCGATTGCCACTCTTTGTGACACCACACGATGCACGACCTAAGTGTTCGTCGATGACTTTGAAAGTGGAGGAAAAGGGAGCAGAGACAGTAGAGGTAGCCATAGTGTGAAGAAAGTCATTTGTGACACGCAAACAGACAATACAAGAGTTTTTATACTTTTTTCAGGACACGTTTATTGATGTTTTAAAAATGAACACGAAAGACAAAAATACATATAAGCCAAAGACTTGAGTACAGCGATAAAATGCACATGAAAACGATCAACGTGGAATAGAAACAAGTTTCTGTACAACATGTTTTGGGTAATGTTCTGACAAGTTCAACAGGGGGTAAGGTCACACAAGTGTCCTCCCGAAAGGGTCTTTCAGGAATGTCCACAACAGTCCTGTCCTGGGTGACGGGTTCTTCTGGTACTGTCACCAACACAGGTTGAAAAGTGACTTTTTTCTTTGGACGTTGAAAGGAAGGATCAGAACTCTCGAGCATACTGGGCCACTTCTTGGGTCCAAGCCCCAAAACCCCATTTTTTCCAGGCACGTACATCTGTCCAATGGGGGTGTAAGTCACAAGCTACACACACATCGTCATACACGTCTTCGGTAGCTAAAAGTTAACGAATCTTTTTTTCCCGTAGAGGTCGAGAAGTATCAAGATGAAAACGCAAGGCTTTGAGCAAAATGAGTCTCTCGTGAACATTTAAGGCCATTCGGGTGGTAAGTACTGTTCGTAAAGAGTCCACAAGGAATCGGCTGGTAAACGAAATCCCAGAAAACAAGTCACTAAGACACACATAACACGTCGACCCAAATTCAACGGAAACAATTCTTGTACTAAGTGATGGTAATCATCCACGGTTTGAATATGGTCATTGAGTTCCTTCCACGGAATCTGTTGAATCTGTTGTGATAAAAGCCTGGCATGGCAGCCTGTTTTTATACTCTTTTTTCGGTTGCAATAAATGTACTTTCTACCTTGAGTTATTCGTTTTCCAGTAGGGAATCTAAATACTCCATGCGCTAACCTACAGTCCAGAGTTCGTTCAGAAGTTTCCTCTTTCACTAAACAGATGTTGCATAAAAGATGTTTCTAATCCTTCAACTCATCTTCCTCAATTCGTTGCAGTAGGTCTATCTCGAAGTAACGAAAAACAAGATCATGTCGATCATTTGCGACCTCAAGGTGTTGAACAATGTCTGACCACTGGAACACTTTCTCATAAATCAGTCCTCTTATTGCACTCAGGTACCAGTGGTTCAAACACCGGTGACGTAACGGATGCAATTGTTCTTTACGTTTGACTTGAATTTTGACCAGTTCTCGTCAAATGCGTTCTCTCAACTCCACAGGCAAACCACGAATGTTCTCTTGTAAAGTATCCATGAATATGTCATACTAAATCCTCTTTTTTCGGAAGCAATAAATGTACTGTCTTCACAGACATGGTTTTACTCCAGTAGCGAATCTAAATGCTTTAGTCACTAATTTGCACATCAGAGTTCGTTCAGAAGTTTCCTCTTTAACTAAGTTGACATTGTGTAAAAGATTTTGGTAAACCTTTAACTCTTCCTCTGGAATTCGATGCAGTAAGTTTACATTGTAAGAAATGGAATCATCAATAACAAACCAATCCTTTGAACCAAGGGGTAGTTGATGAAGGTCTGACCAATGAAACACTTTCTCATGAATCAGTCCTCTTATAGCATTCATGTACCAGTGGTTCAAAGACCGGTGACGTAACGGATGCAATTGTTCTTTATGTTTGACTTGTATTTTGACCAGTTCTCGGTAAAAAATGCGTTCTCTCAACTCCACAGGCAAACCACGAATGTTCTCTTGTAAAGTATCCATTTAGGGATTACTGATATTGTCCTACTAAAGGTAAAGAGTGACAACTGGGAGACCATCGAGCATGTTCCAGGTAGGCTGAATCTTGTGGTTCCCAGTGGTGAAGTGACACACCGCAACTGAAGTACTTGACTTTATCCCCTTCCCCCAAGTAGAAAAATCCGGCTCTGGCTAATTCTTCAGGGGTTGGTCCTCCAAGATACTTAGGCCATTTTCCTTTGAACGATTGAAATCGATTTTCAAAGTTTCAGTATTCAGACAAACGCACAGGGAACGAATATTCGTCTTTCACAGGTTCGTTTCGATGAGGGTAGGGTGACATCGATAGGAGTTTGCTCAGGGCTGGATGACATCCGTAGGGTGGTAAACGTGAAGGTTGACATCCACATTTAAAATGAAACCCAGTAAAGTGTCCAAGAGGACGAGTGGCATCCCTTTCGCATCCATCAGGTTTGACACGTACAGCATCACTTTCCATGATAGGGGTTGTGGTAGTAGTAGTAGTGAGAACAAAGTTCCCATGATGCTTTACTGCATCACTGAGGTCACAGCGTACAGCATCGCTCACATCGCAAGGCTCAGCATCGCATTCCACTTCAGAGTCTCCAGATTTGAATTGTGCCTGTCTGAACTTATTTTGTGTTTCTCTGAAAGTATTCATCTTGTTCGCTTGGTCTTGGTAGTCACAATGAACTATCGATCTTGCCTATGGTCCATTTTTATATACAGGCCAATACCAACCTGTCCATACGGCAAAGTGAAGTGATTGGGAAGTCGCACTCGCTTCTGGTACACAATTTGATAGACTTTTTCCAAAGGTCGACTGACGATTTGGTGAGTGGGTAAACGTACAATCTTGTTAGGTTCACGGGTGGTCACTTTAAAGTTTTCATCTTCTCCAGACTGCAAGGCGTCTTTCTATAAGCCAAAGTTCACCACTCGACTGGTACGATAATTCAGAGCCAATCCTTTCACTTTACATTCCGTGTGCACTTCTACTTGTTTGTCCCGGTATTCGTAGCCGTAAATTTTGGGACCGCCACTCACGAAACTTAAAATATTGTCGTCGGGGTGTTCGTCTGTCCAGGCTCCTAAACGGTCTCCTTCGATGTCAGGGTGATGTTGACCCGGACACTCGATGTAAATGCAACTGTCCGTGTCAAAGTACAGGACGCGTTCCCCTAACAGCTCTAAAGCTTCGTACAAT